>JALGBA010000623.1:0-600000 GCA_023970755.1 Azemiops feae
GTTCCCATCTTAAGCCATGCCCATGTCAAGTTGTTATCACATTTTCCTTCAATGTTTTTCAAATGCTGTCCATGCAAAGCTTTGGTTTTCCATCTATTTAATCTGTCATCCAGCCGTTTTTCCTTATATTCTGTTATTTGTTTCTGTTATTTTTATAGTGCTCTCTGTTTTCACAGCCTGCAGCAGTTTTTCTGTACTTTGTTTCACATAGTCATTCAAACTTCGTTTTTCTTCTTCTACAGTTTGGTGGATTTGCAATAGTCCTCTGCCCCCTATTTTTCTTGGCAGATACAACCTGTCGATGTCACTTTGTGGATGTAGAGCGTGGTGCATATTCAAAAGTTTACGTGTTTTCCGGTCTAGGTTTTCCAGTTCAGCCAAAGTCCAGTTGATAATTCCAGCTGAGTAGCGTATCACTGGGACTGCCCATGTATTAATGGCTTTAATTATGTTTCCAGCATTCAGCTTTGATTTTAAAATTTTGCGGACTCTCCTGATGTATTCCTTTTGCGTTGACTCTTTGATTTTTCCATTCAAGATGTTATCTGCTTCCAATATGCCTAGGTATTTGTAACCGTCATTGTAACCGTTATTATTATTATTTATTATTATTATTTATTATTATTATTATTATTATTATTATTATTATTATTATTATTATTATTATTATTAATTATTATTATTATTATTATTGTATAGATACTTATCTAATTTCAGTTATCTTACTACAATAAGTTATGCCCAACAAGGCTATTCAAACAACTGTGCCCAACAAAGCTACTCAAGTTGCTGTAAGTATTGCTGCCCAACTAGACTACTCATTCACACAATACTCACAATACTCACCTCAATTTACATCTTAAGAAGACAGAACTCTTGGAACGTTTCTTCCCATAAGAATCTTTATTAAGAAAAACTGACTGAAGGCATGCTAGACAGGATCTGAGGGACCCCCCTGACCATTCAATGTTTTAAAGTGTTCCCAGGCAGCCCCACTCCACACTCCTTCCGGTCAATTCAAATTGGCAGATGGCTGGGTGTTAAATCCATCGGATCCCAAGCGTTGAAATCTTCCCCCCCTTTTTCCTCGCTGCCGGTACAAGGAGACTTCATAGGGAGTGAGATCAAAGGCTGATGGCCGCATTGTTATTGTTAGTACTCCAGAGAGGGAATCCACAGAGGATGTTACTTTGTAGTTGATAGGAGGAATGCCAGTCATAAACACCCGTGTTTACTCCCCCCCCCCTTTGTAGTATGACAGAATCCAGAAGAGAGTAAGAATTGGGTTTTCTCAGAGTAGATAGCTAGAAATAAAATATAATTGGATTCTGACACATACACTCTCAACACGGGTGATCAGGCCGCGTCAGAGTGGGCTGGGAAGCAGATTCAGGGCGTCCCCTGCGCCAACCAGAGTCATCTCGAACTTTGGGGTCTGGGTTCATTCCAGTCTTCTCGTTATACTCAACTTGTTTACTCAGGATTCATACGTACATCAGGTTACGTCAAGAAGTTAACATTCTTACTTTCTGTTCCAAGACTCCATGAAAAGTGCAATCCAGTACACTCCTTACGCCCACTAATGTTCTACCTGGTATCACCAACAATAAATCATTCATACACGGACTCAGAATCTTTCCTTATCAGTAGTACACAAATTGCAGCAATGTGAGTTTCCCAGTGAGTTCATGAAAAGGCTAACTATGGTTGTATTACAGGCACTCTATATTCATAACTTATGTATTTGTGATAAATTCATAACATATAACATAACATATGTAACAGCTGCTGACTCAGCAAACTCTTTTTCTGGTGATCAGGAGGGATGATGGGCTTGATGAACTGTAGGGTGAATCCTTGATGTAAGCTCACACAAAGGAACACGGAAGTGCAGCAGCATCCTAGGAGGGCCGAAAACAGAGATGGGCCAAAGGGTAGAAGATCCAGAAGAAGGATGACTGATAGATCAAGTACCAGGAACCAGGACCTGAACTTCCATGATCAAGAATCCCACTCCCCCAAATATTCTCTTCTAAAATGTAACCATATTTCACAACAAAATGAATGACAACCAGCTGTTCTCTGGAACATGTGTAGGGTGTGAGGTAGGTAAGCGGGGAGAAAAGAGTCCGCTGGGAGAAGTGTGTGACAAGTGTGGATGCAGCATGTAAGAGATTCTCCACGTTATAGCTTGCTGTTTCATTTGCTGCTGTCACTTCTCGCTCTCTTTTTCACAATGGGACATCTGGGAAAGGAGCTGCAAGACGACTTTGGGTAATGATCTGATTACTAATTTAGAGGACCCTCTGCTTACATTAGTTAGGGACTTCATGTGGATCAGTGATATGTAGCTCTAATTAGTTGTGCTGGATCTGAGAACAGTAGTAAAAGCATAAGTACATCCAAGCTCTGATTCAAAGCTGTGCAATTGTGTACCGTTTGCAATTGCTGTCAAAGTGGGGGTCCAGTCAGACTTAAACTGTGGGATGACAGTGTGGGTAAGAGGCGACGGCGATGGCTCAACTACCATTATCCGAGCCACCTGCCTTTCCAGGGAAGCTGCTCCACATTTGGCTGGTTGTGGAATTCCATGTGTGTTGCTGGGCTGCGGGGTTTGTGGTGGGTGTACTGTCCCCACTGCATGGCAGCCTCCCCTGGAGATGCTGGAGCCCAGGGCTGGGTTGACAGTGGAGTTCCTCAGGTTTATGGTACTGGCAGACTCCCAACCTTTCTTCCTTGGGTCAGGCTCAGACGTGGCCGGCTTGTCTCTGGTTGCCATTTCTGGCCCAACTCCTGGAGGGTCACAGGCAGATCTGGCACTTCTCTCAGGCAGAGACACGGTCTGCCATCAGTCCTTGATCACAGGCCGATCACTTCTGTTGCCCTTGAAGTTCCTTTGGCTGCACTCCCCTGCAGGGAGGTGGGACCCATTTGTGTAGTTTCTCCCTTACTCCCAGCATCCAATGGATCCTACTGGGTTTGAAAGGAACCTGGGTTGTTCCTGGTGCAGTTGGGCCGAGGCCTTGGTCACTGCTTGGAATGAGAACCGGAATGAGAACCAAATTGCACCTGTAAGCTTGGACAGCTTCCAGAGGAGCTGGCTGAGAGGGCCTAGAGCTGCAGGAAAGCCAACTCTGACCCCATGCTGATGGTTTCTCTTAAGAATTCTCTTGGGCTGATAGGTCCCCTTTTTTTCGGGTGCCCTGCCGTTCTGGGGGAGGGGGGAGGAGGCCTCTCTTTGGGGGAGCATTCTTTGCATACTTTCACTTTTGCTGTAACGTTGTAACTGCTTGAGAATTAGGGAGGGGGATCATCTTTGGAGACAGAACGGACTCCCTCTCAGCCGGTTCCAGCCTGACTCCAAGGTCGCTGTGCCCTGAGGATGACCGTTATCTGTTCTGTACCTCAGAGCTCTCAAAACAACTTTGTGATGCTGTATTGGCTGCTGAACTGGTCAGGGGGGCTGGGTTTCAAAGTGGGAAGAATAGCTGGGTGCTTCGGGAATGTTAGATTCTGCTTGACCTTACTGCAACCTCCTGTCTCTCAGTAAAAGTTCTTTTGATTAACCCCATGGTGTTGTGATTTCCTGAGAGGGCCAGTTGGGGCAGGTCCTTACAGGTTCCCCATTTTGGGGGGAGGTCATCCATTGTACACTGATGCTCAGAGTTGCTCTATCGGGGAGATGAGCCCTCTCTGCATATAATAAGCAAATTAAATAAAGCAACATTACCCAGCTAGGCATTTCTGTCTTGAATTGACCCAGTGATGCCATCAAGGATCTTCCCCAGGGCCTGGAGACTGTGGGGGATTGGATGGGAAAGAGCAGATCCAGCTCAGCCTTGGAAGGACAGAATGGCTGGCTTTGGGGGAAGATTCTCCCTCTTCAGCTTTGAATGGGGTTGCATTCCCGAGTTATTGTGCCACCTGGGGCTCTTCTCGGATTCATAGAAGAGCAGGTAGGAGCCATGGCTGGGAAGAGCTTTTCACAGGTTTTTCTTGTGTGCCAATTGATCCCATTTCCTAATTGGGAGACGCTACTCACATTATCTCACACCTTGGTCACCCCCCATTTGGACCAGCACAATGTACTGTATAGGAAGCTGCCTTTGATGAGCATCCAGAAACTGCAACTTCTCCAGGACGCAGCAGTGTGTGTGGTCTGGGGGCATCTGATGATACTGGAGGCTCACATCCGACCACTGCTTGTGGCAGCTGCCAGATCTCTCTCCTGTTCAGACACTGGCAATTCAGTTCCCACCCAGACCAGGGAAGTTTGATTTTGCACTTAACATGCACCATTTTATGACTGTTTAAACTGAGCTGCACTCAAGAGATTGTTTCGACTTTTATTGTGAAGTATTCTGAGATTTTAATGAAAAGCAGAATTCAAATACCCATTGAACTGCACTTGCCATTTCTGAAGTCTGTTCATTCAGTGAAGCTCTTGAATTCTGCCAGACTGATAATCTGTTACGCCTCACAGAAGTGAGACGCAGCGTTCAAAGCCCACCAGGCACAGTTGCCTCTTGCTGCGTTTGAAGGAAATGGGATTTCTGCTAAGGCCATAATCCAGTCTTTCCCAACCTTGGCAACTTTAAGACATGCCTGGGGAATTCTGGGAGGCAAAGTCCACATATCCTAAAGTTGCCAAGGTTGGGAAACATTGTTACAATCCTTTGAAAATTATCAGAGTAGTGGTTGCATGAACCCAGCATGTTGTTATAAATTAAAGCAGGCTGGTATCTGAAAGGCTTCTGCAGAAGCCTGCAACAACTGCAGCAGTTTTAAGAGTTGTGTTAACTTTGAGTGGATTCCTTGAAAAAAATTTCAAGCACTGTGGAAGTTTAGAAAAGAATCAGTCATTGTAAAGAGTAGCAGAAAGGGCCGACACTCACAGCAGACCCATAGCCGTATATTTCTCAAAACAAACCCTGGTTTATATTTTCCTTCCATTCCTCAGCGCCCCCATTTTGGCCCTCGTCTTTTTGGTGCTCACCAGCTGCACCTGCTGAGCCCATCCTCATGCTCCTTTTCCTCCAAAGTTTATCTAATCTTTTATTAGGACTTCAAAGCGGGTTGATTACATTTCAGTTTTAATTAGTACAGCGTCCCAGAGGGGGGAAAGGCAGAGTACACATCATATAGCAAAAAGCCATTAGAGACATCTGAAAAAGAATAATGAACTTCATATATTTTTCTTTCTTCTCCGCTCTCAGATGTCAGCAGGAAGTTGGCTAGAAGACAGCAGGAGGTTTCAACTTCAACAGTTGAAAAGAAGAGAATCAAGCAGGAGCCCCAATTCCAAGGGCCCGAAGACTCTCTCTGTGGCCTCCAGCAAGTCCGGGCAGGTTCAAGGCAAGCAGGGGCAGATGGTTTCCTGGGGGGGAGGGGGGAGAAGACACAGCGACCAGAGGCAGGCAAGCCGCTCCGTGCTTTGCTCACACTCTGCTTCTCAAATCAGTTTCCGTGACCCCCCGGTGGCGTTTCTCCGGCCGTTCCTCCCACAGGACATGTGGCTTCACGTGAAATCATATCTCAGGTTCGAAAATACTGAAAGGGATGAAAAGAGAAGCTGGTGAAGTGGGTGTCTTAGCAGCTGTTCGCATGCTCTCCCTTGCTTGGGGCTCTTTCTGGGGAGGGGGCAAAACAGCCAGCAAGACGGCTAAGAACAGGCCCCTTTCTCACAAACATCATGCCTCACACCTAAGAAAGCGGCAAACTACAATGACTTGATAAGATGGTCTGCTCCCCAAAACTGGCTGTAGGAAACCCATTTAGTGGTTAATGGGGTCAATTAAGGCCAAGTCAAGGGTAAAGGGCTGTACAAACTGAAACAGCAGCCGAGGTGGCTTAGAGAAGAGGAACAGGCTCTGCAGCTCTTCCACAACGCTCAGCCAGGCAGGCAGCGGGACTTCAGCTGCCAGAATCCCCAGCCTACCACTCTTGTCTGAAAGCCGAGCCCCCCCCCCCGCCTGCTGCCCCAAAGAGGCTCCTAAAGTATCCACCCGGAGCTCCTGGGGCCCCCCTTCAACTGGCGCCCCGACGCTGCTGAGTATCTGCACAGCGTTTGCACCAGAGAGGCAAGGGGGCTCCTTGCACCTCAATTCCTCCCCCGCCCCAAAACGCCCTTTGCTTTTACGTCGATGGGGAAAAGAAAGGGGGGCGACGGTTCCCAGCCACCGTCTTCGCGGACCTTTTCGGAAGCGAAGCTTTGCGCGGGTTCATTTCCAGGCCAGCCGAGCCTCTCCCCGACCCGCCGCCCCACCCCCCCCCCGCCAGGCAAATGGGCGGAAGGGGCGCCTGGAAAAGCGGGGAGGTGAGAGGAGACCCCCGTCCTCCGCCCGCCGTCGAGTCCGGCCGAGGCGAGCGCCGCCCCGCCCTTCGAGCTGCCCCCTGCCCGACGCCCGTGCTGGCCTTTGCCCGCCGCGGGTCCGAGGCTCCCGTCCGAGAGCGCCCGCCGCCCGCGGAACCGTTGCCGACAGCCCGCTCGGCCTTGCCCTCGCGCTCGGCCGCCGGGACGGGCGCCGCCGCCGGGGAACCGGAACTGGCCGGCGGGGCCCGAGGCGGGGGAGCGGCGCCGCCTTCGGAGCAGCCCCGCCCGAGCGCCTCGCCTGCCCCGCGGACGCCCCGACGGCTCCGGGCCCAGCAGCCCCGCGGGGCGAAGGGGCGAGGACGGCGCGAGGGAGGGCGGACCTCGCAGCGCCCCCCCCCCCGGGATCCGTCGGCCCCGCCGCCGAACGAGGCGCTTCTGGGCGCCTCCCACGGAAGCGGCTCCCCCCTGGCCGCGGCGGCCTCTCCCGGGCAGAGCCGCCGCCGCCCGCCCGCCCGCCCGCCCTGGCCGTTACCTGTCGAGCGGCGCCTCCCGCCGGCCGTCGGGTGGCGTCCGCTTCCGCAGGGCCGGCTCGAGCGCCCGCCCGGCCCAGGCCCCCTCGGCCGCAAGGGAAGCACCCGGCCCGGCCGGCCGCCCGGCCAGCCTCGCCGGCAGCTCCCGCACCCAGCGGCCGTCGGAGCGGGGAGGCTCCGGCGCAGGCCAGGCCTGGCGGGGCGGGCGCAGCCACCAAGGGAGCGCGTCCGCCGGGGGCCTGCGGCGGGGCTCCGGGCCGGCCTCCTCCCGGCGCCAGAGGTAGGGAGAGCGGCGGACGCCCATCAGCAGCCCCGACGCCCGGCCCACCGTGTGGTAGCGCGGGCTAGCCACGTGCTTGTACC
This sequence comes from Azemiops feae, assembly GCA_023970755.1. Classification (NCBI taxonomy): domain Eukaryota; kingdom Metazoa; phylum Chordata; class Lepidosauria; order Squamata; family Viperidae; genus Azemiops; species Azemiops feae. The sequence continues at coordinate 7,207 of JALGBA010000623.1, forward strand.
AGGCACCGGCCGGGCCCGGGAGCAGCGGCAGCAGCAGCAGCAGCAGCAGCAGGAGGCCCGGCCCGGGCAGCCTTCTCCGCCCCGACGCCATGGGGCAGCCGAGCCCCGCGCCAGACTCGCCGCTCGCGCCCGCAGCCGCCCAGCGGAGCTCCCCCCGCTTCGCCCGACGGGGATATAAGCCCGGCGGGGGGCGTGGGCGGCGCGGGCCGGTCTCGGGCGGCTCCGCCCTTTTCCCGACGGGGGGAGCGGAGCCGGAGCGCCAGCGCTGCGCCCTCCGCCAATGTCTCTCCGCCAGGACCGGCCTTGCCCCCGCTCGCGGTGTCGGCAACCCGGGCTCGGCGGTCGGGCGCCTCCTCCAGAAAGGGCCGTCGGGGGAGCGCTCTGAGATGGGGAAGAAGGGCGCGGAGCTGAAGCCCAACGCGGCGTCCGGCGGATGTTCTTTTTAGCTCGGCGGCGCCGCTTCGTTGCCGTTGCCTCCCGGCGCCCCACGGCCGCGTCTGTGCGGGGGTACCTTCACGAGTTAGCGGGAAAGAGGGAGACTCGGTGGCTGCCTTCCTCCCCCTCGCTTCCCTCGGAGGACTTCAAGAGGCGACCTTCCCCTCTCTTCTCCTTCCTTTCCAAGAGGCCCCGAAGTGGCGTCCTGCCTCCTGGTCTTCTGCAAACAGTGGCTGGTTCACACAACCTGCAAAACCATACCCACGTTAACAAAAGCCAAGCCCTCGTGCGATGCCCACACTATACCACAACCACCGGCAATGGTCTGGTTTCTGCAGCATCCTGAAATACAAGCTCCCCAAATCCATTTTAGCCTAGCTAGCATGTCTGAAAACCCAGCTGTGGAGGGTTGCGGTTCGAGCTGGACTACAAGCCTGGGAGTGGCAGGCCGCCTGTTGTAAGGCTGCCAAGGCTGAGAAACACTCGTCAGCTAAGCGCACAGTGGAGATTCAGCCCAGAAATTGCCTTCCTCCTGCCATTCTAGCCAGACTGAGGTCTCCAAATGGATCAGATGACAGGTTCCATAATTCCCAGCTAGCTTGGTGATGTCACCTAGCTTGGTAATCCAATTTAGATTGCAGCATCTGTTTGCATTTAACGTTTCTTTCACTGAAGAGGCCACTGAAAGAAGCACAACTGTACGTAGCCTCCCCCCTTGCTGGTCAGCACCCAGAGGCCTCAGGCCCATTCCTTGATTTCTAAGGCCTTTAAGCATTTTTGCAAAGAAGATAAAATGGCGAAGGCTCCAGCCAGAAAACAGGAGCCTGTGAGTTCTAGTCTCACCTTAGGGATGAAAGCCAGCTGGGTGACTTTGGGCCAGTCAGTCTCTCGCTCAGCCCAACTGGCCTCACAGGAAAATAGGAGGAGGAAGGTGTGCTGGGTATGTTCACCACCTTGAGTTACTTCTAAAAACAATAAAGGCAGGATATAAATATAGACGAATGGATAAATAAATATGAAAGTGACACTCTGTCTTTCTTACGACCTACAGCGGGTGAACAACTTCTAAATAAGAAAGGCCCATTTAGCTTTTATAACTTGATTGTTCTCTCCCCCCTCCCCCAACAATGTACCTCGTCCTGTTTAGAGCCATGGAAGCTCTCACATAGTTAGTGGAGAGAGGTCTGCAAACTCCTAGGCACCAACTACGATTTGTATGCAGAAAAATGAAGAGGTTTCCTTTGAATTATCCTTCATTGCCAGTGACTTCAGGGAGACATCTGTGTTAATTTTCTTGGCAGGACGTCTGCAGGGAGAATCGAGGTGGTGGTTCAAACTAAATGCCCCCCCTTTAACATGTGTGCAACACATGTACATATATTGGTTTTGTGTGTGTGTGTGTCATGTACTGTAAGTAAAAATAGGTCAGGCTTCAGTCACAAGGTCATGACCATTGTCCTGATTTTTTTTTCACATACACCCATCCCTACAGTAATATGCAAGTGGTTTATTACTGTCTTCCAGAATATCTGTTTTGACTTCCCAGTCCAGCTATCAGACCAAAACCAGAGCAAGAAGTCTCACAGGCAGATACTGGAGAACACAGCTCTTGATAAGGCAGTTTTACTGCAGAAGCTAGAAAAGACACTAATGAAAACCTCTTACTAGCAACTGCAAGACCCAAGCTGTCTTTCCCCCCCCCCCATTCCGCTTCCTCTCTTTGGCCCCAGGTTCAGCCCTGGGCTCTTTTTCCTGTCCCTGCAACACAAAGGGCCGAGAGTGGCCCATTCTCGAGTGGGAGCAGAGGTTGCCGCTTTCTTGTAGGGAACCAGCCTTAGAGCTGGTAAAACACCGCAAGAATATATTTCCCAGGCAGAGGGAAGTAGATTTGTTGTAATAAAAGTATGAGGCCATGGTGAAAAAAATCTAGCAACTGTTGGGTTTCGAGTGCAGGCTGTATTTATGACAATCTGTGTTCAGATTTCCTGCTCTTCTCAACTATTCTTCTCTGTGTAAAGAGCTAGAGGCAAATCTCTTTGGGGCAGGAAACAACTTATCATCTGTGACCTGGGCTGATCCAGTGCCACTTCTTTAATTTATGCTGTTGTGAGAACTTTGTGAGCATCCCACCCCAGTCTGCCTTTGTAACTTCTTGGGCAAGAACTGATCACACCTCTTGGCTTCTACTTCCAGAGAAGGCTGCTCAGGTGCTGCTACCCAAGCCCAGGTTATATAATTATGAGAGAAAAAGGCCTCTCTAATTTTGGAAACCTTTTCCCCAAGACCCCAACCCCCCCCCCCTTGCATTTTAGCTTTTCCTCATAGCAGAAATATTCTGACCTCTGAAATTTCAATGGCTCTTTTCTATAATATTTCTCACTCAGTGTGACTTTCACATGAAAGCTGTTTCAGGGAGATCACCACTGACCATTGTACCCAATTCCTCTGCCCCTCTCGAGATTCCCACTGGCCCCTCCATCCTTTCTGTGTGGACATTATTCCACCTTCTGAAGGCTAAAAAGAAAAACAAGACAATCGCTCAAAAGTGAGTATTCCCTTAAATTGCACTGTAACTTTCTTTGACACAAACCCACCCAGACACCACAAAAGTGTATGTTGCACCCATTTCCCAGCTCTGGGGCTGTGATGCACAAAGAGGATGATCGCCTGCTGATCAAGCCATTCTTATGCAGGCACCCCAGGGCCCCGTTAATTGTGTGTGGTTCAGCAACCGAGAATGACTGGGGCTTTGCTCATCCATGACGGGTGCATGTCATGTTCCTTCTTCCTTAGGGCGGGGGGAAAGGCAGAAAACTGGATGGGAACAAATGGCTGGTCCCAGAGAGGCAGCCCAGCTCTGAACCAAGAGGGAAGGGAGAGAAACAGCTCACGGTTAACAGCAGCTGTGGTTATGACAACAAGGCACTAATTAATTTAGTTCCATCCTGCTCTTCCTCACCCAGGAGCCCCAACTCAACTCCACCATTCTGGGGCACTGGGGTGTGGATGAACGGAGGCCCTGCCTGGGGTGTCTCATCCTTTCCCCTTCCCCACAACTGCCTTCACTCATCAGCTGCAGCTTTTCTTCCCCTCCTGCTGCCTTGTGGCTGCATTCTTGCTAGGACTCTTGTTACCTGGAGGGCGCCAGGAGCAACCCAGAGACGAAACCATGTTTATCCTTGGGTCTCTTGAGAGCCACATTTGGGGTTCATAGGACCCCTTTCTCACTTGGTTAGCCAGGATTGGAAAAGACTGCTGATTGGGCTACACTAAACATCCGCAGCAAACAGAGCAAAAGTGCAAGTGGCTGGGCTGTGTTTGCCATGTCTTTTCAGGCTCTTTGGGCATGGGGTTGTGCCTGGGTTGAAGCTTGCTTTACATTCACAAATGACAGGAAACCAGGCTGCCAGTGTTTGGCAAGCCTACCACAAAATTAGGTGGTGCAGTCAGGCACGATGTTTGATGAGGGTATATGGTTGTACGCCCAAGTCCCCTGAGCTCAGCTCTTGCAGCTTAATAAAAAGCTAAAAGCAAAAAGAGTTGATTGAAGGGAAACTGGGCATTCTGAAGTGCAAACCCAGCCCAAGAATGACTAAACCAATCCAGCCAAAGTTCAGTTTTTTATTTGCTCACACCAGCAGACAGAATCTTGCCAAACTAAACCAGTGCTACTCTTATTCTAACAGATTTACTCTCAAAGATTATAGGGCAGACCTGGCATTTTATGACCTGTGAGCCCTATGTAGCCCCCAGGTGGTCCCAGTCCTGCCTGCAGCGTCAGCAGCATTGTTGGGGACAGGGCAGTGGGGGGCAGGGTGTCGGTGCAGGGTCAGCACATGGGGGGGCTTGCAGTGGCAGTCCTCCACAACACTCCCAGCTTCTCATGTTGCCCCTTGGGAAAATTGATTGCTCAGCCCTGTTATAGGGCATGGTTATTCTAACTCTCTTCCTCTGTAGTTTGGGGGGAAAAAATCCTGTAGCTTTTTCTGTAGGGCAATGAGAAGTCATTGTGAATCTGTTTTGACCTGGCAGCCATAATTTATCTCAATAATAAAGCTACAAGATATAAGTCAATGACTTTTTCTATTGATCAACATGGCAGAATTGCTTTTTCTTCTTCTTTGATTTTTCTGTTACACAAGAGTCAGGAGTATAATAGGTCCAGTATGTAGGTGGTCTTAATTTGGAAAGGAGGTAGAGTCCTGAAAGGATGTAGGTGCCTTCCAAGGGGCCTTTGCCCCCTTCCTTCGCATGAGTCATTATTTGCAAATTGTCTTATGTTTTTTTAATTGATCTGTACAAGCACCAAGAGACATGTTGTCAGCTTTACAAGGTAGGGAGATAGGAAACCTGGCCTGATGATCTAATTCTACTTGATCCTAAAGCTATGTTGAGAGAATTTTGCAAGTCTGAAAGTATCCTTCTCCCACATCTCCTTTATAGCCCAGAATACTGGGGAGGGTCCCTTTTGAGTTATGACCAGTCTCTGGGCTCTGCTGTCTTTTCTCTGACCATTCCCTTGGCAGTGTCTCTCTGCCCAGTCTACAAGGTCCTTCCTGCATGGCTTTTAGTCATTCTGCCCATTTTGTAAGAAAAAAATGGTTCCTGATTTGCAGTATTTTTTACCAATGAAGAAATGTCTTAACAATGATTGACATGCAGACTGGAGAAAGGTTTTTAAAAGAATCTCTCTTGGTGGGAGATAGTAGCTCCTCCTCCAAAAATAAGCAATTCAGAAATGTAGGCTTTTGCTGAGCAGCAGTATGCATTTCAAAAGCAAAAACTAAAAGGAAAAACAGAAGTTTATAATATTTCAAGACATTTCTAAACATTGTAAAAATTTGTCCTGCCAGTGCATATCAATTGAGTTCTTCATTGGAATATGTTCATGTGCCAAGAAGACCACCATGTCCAGTGACACCACAACCTAGAAGATAACTCAACATTGTTATGAGAACTCTATGACTCACTGTTATTATTCCATTTCCTTAAAAAAAAATACATTGTGTAAAGAATGTTGCTTGTAGTGACAATGACATTTATTAAGGACTAGAAAGGCTTCTGCTTTCTGCCAAGCTGCAAATCAATTCTTCAGAATTCCATTGTGAAAGTATCAGATCCCGAAGCTTAGACGTGGCTTGCAAGCAGGCGTATCTCCATGGGCAGTAAAGACAGACAAGATGATATTTGCACTTTTGAAGGCCTTTTAAAATATGAGTTTCATGTGCAATAGGTATAAAAAGGGGTGAGAATGTGTGTGGTTGTGGGTAACTCTTCATGGACTCCCTGATGGACTCCCCTTCCCTGTCCCTTTGTCTTGGGAAATGTTGGGGAACAGTTTTGGGAGAGCAACAGTGGCATCTGCAGGGAATGGCTTTAAAGGAGGGGTATGGGGAGACAGAATAGACAGAAGTTCATATGATTTTCATTTTGCTGGTCAGCCCCCTTTCCCATCACTAACAGAATTGTGTTTCTTGGCACACTCTAGGAAACATTGAGTGTCGAGTACAGTAACGGGCAGAACCCGACAGGGGTTTCAGGACCTTGGATAGTTCCAAGCAGAGCACTTGCTTGAAAAGGCCTGGAAACTCCAAGGATCATTCTCAGATATCTTTCGACCTTGCTGAATTTGCCCCTCTGAAGTACTTGTAAGCATCATGGGGGCCTTGAATGGATGCTGAGCCTGACGGAGAAAAGTCTTTTCAGAAAGAAGCAGCTGCCTCACAGCTTATTAGAAAACACTGGCTAACCAGGTGGCAGAGTTCAGGATGTTAGGAGGCCAGACCCCGCCCTGCTTTATTATTTGCCGTATGTGTGTGTCTATTTCTTTGCCCAGGGTGCTCCTGTAGACCCCATAAGGGAGCCAAGGAAGGCGGGACTTCCAAGCACAGCTGTAATATGCATTTCTTTGCCAGCCGCATTTTGCCAGCATTCATAGGTTTAAGCCAAAGGTGAGGAACCTGCAACCTCTGGATGTTGCTGGATTGCATCTCCTCATAAGTGCCAGCCAGTACAAGGAAGGATGAGAGATGCCAGGAGCTCCAATTCAGGGACCCTGGAATGACAAACTCTTGGTCTCATTAAAGGCCCCTCACCAATTATTGATAGATGGAACATTTCTTGCAATTTTTTATTTACTTTTCATTCTCCTCTGGTATGATTCCTGCTTTGAAATATGACTTTCCTCCTGCCCAAGACAGTCATCATATCTGGTGTGTGTGTGTGTGTGTGTGTATGTGTGTGTGTGTGTAACATTGAGTAAGACTGTGTCTATCAACAAAGAGATGTTATTGACTTACCATCCATTATTCTTTCAGAAAATCACAGTCACAGAGAAGTCTGCTTTATAAGCCTTTCAGGCAACGGCTTTATTTGTGTGAGGTGGCCATCTTTTTCAACTTTTTAAAATTCTTGCATGTGTCAATTGCAATATTCATATTGCAATTTTATCCGGGTATTTCATTTATTCATGTATTTCATTTCTTAAACAAATGAATATTTCTGTGATCTGGGAGCCAGGGGTCAGACCAATTCTCTTGCAGATCTTGCATAACTCGGTATGGACAGACTTGCTGTGAGTGGCCAAATTAAGCATATAAGCCCACTCCAAACGGCCATCTAATGGCACCTTTTCTCTGTGAGGCCACGAGGCCTGAGATCTGTAAGAAGACGATGGCCCAAGGAGCATGGCCTGAGACCCAGAACTGCTGCAACCTGACAGTCACTGGTGGGTTTGTGGAGGCCAAAGTGGTTCCCAGCTCGTTCACGTGTGGGAACTGAAGTGAACATGGCAGATGTTGTAAGAAGCTAGGCTGTGGCAGCCAGACATTAACAGGAGCCTGGTGGCACTTTGACTAACCTTTCATGATCTTTTAAATTGACTGTTAGAAAAGTTTTTACCAGACACCTTCTGATTTCTGGCTAGTAATTGGTCAGAAAAGCCTCAGAGAAGCCCTTTTTTGCCCAGGTTCTGTGTGGCAGACCACAATCTCCTCATGTCTGCCTGGCTCTATCATTCAATATTATTCCTTCTTCCTTTTTTCCACCCAGAGTAATAGAAAATGCTGGTTCTGTGCTAATTCTCTTGCTAGTCAGAATTGAAATCCTGCCCACCAGTTTAAGATATTTCAGTAGTTTGTGAAACAGTACATCTAATCAATAATATCATGCATGACAAAGCAAAAATAAACTTGATTTCTTTGTGAAGGTGTTTCCAGAGTTGTAGGGAACAACTTATTGCAAGACAGTAATCTCAGCAGAATTCTTTAAAATAAACACATTTAATTTAAATTACAAGTTTCCAAACAAATGTCTAGTCATCTTGCTTTGTTATTACAAAAGACAAGAGATTTTTTTTGGGGGGGTGGGTCTGGATGTAGATGTTCACAGCTGGTTCCTGAACAGAATACAATCTTCCTAAATTATACTGTTAAAAAGAATAAAATATGGTGCTAAATAACACATAACATAAAAATGTTATTAGTGTGTTCTCTCGCTCAGCAACAAAACTATTAATACAGCACTTTTTAATTTTGCCTGTTATCCAGCAGAACAATTTACATCATCATTTTTCTGGCAGTATTTAAACTATTTAACAATTTTCAGAGACGACAAACAGCAATAGAATTAAATACAATGTAACCAGTTTTAAATGATTTGCATTTACAAAGTCTTCAAAACCCAGATGAATTCTTGAGAGATGTCAGATTCTTTTACCATTCAGTATTTTGTTTAACCACTTTAATTGGGGAGGGGGGTTAAAAAAATATCAGGAGGCAGCTGCCTTTTAGGCTGTGGCTGCCATTGCCATCCTGGTTTTAAAAGCAAAACACTCCTCCATTATTTGGACTGAAGGAATTTCAGGTTTGTATAAAGTGGATCTCCTTCATGGATTACTGCCTTGTCGTGGCGAAGGGGCTTGCGTAACTCAATGAAGTTATGAGCTATGCCGTGCAGGGCCACCCAAGACGGACAGGTCATAGCAGAGAGTTCTGACAAAATGTGATCCACTGGAGAAGGAAATGGCAACCCACTCCAGTATATTTGCCATGAAAACCCCATGGACAGTACTAAAAGGCAAAAAGATATGACGCTGGAAGATGAGCCCCTCAGGTCGGAAGGTGTCCAATATGCTACTGGGGAAGAGCAGAGGGCTAGTACTAGTAGCACCAGAAAGAGTGAAGTGACTGGGCCAAAGCCGAAAGGACGCTCAGCTGTGGATGCATCTGGTGGTGAAAGGAAAGTCCGATGCTGTAAAGATTTTTTCTCCATAGGAACCTGGAATGTAAGATCCATGAATCAAGGCAAACTGGACGTGGTCAAACAAGAGATGACAAAACTGAACATCGACATCTTAGGAATCAGTGAACTAAAATGGACAGGAATGGGTGAATTTAATTCAAAGGACCATCAGGTATACTACTGCGGGCAAGAATCCCTCAGAAGAAATGGAGTAGCCTTCATAGTCAATAAAAGAGTAGGAAAAGCAATACTGGGATACAATCCCCAAAATGACAGAATGCGAATCCAAGGCAAGCCATTCAATATCACAGTGATCCAAGTCTATGCCCCAACCACTGGTGCTGAAAAGGATGAAATTGACCTGTTCTATGAAGCCCTACAGCACCTTATAGAATCAACACCAAAAAATGATGTCCTTATCATCATGGGGGATTGGAATGCTAAAGTAGGAAGCCAAAAGATAAACGGAATAACAGGCAAGTTTGGCCTTGGAGTACAAAATGAAGCAGGGCACAGGCTGATAGAATTTTGTCAAGAGAATACGATGGTCATAGCAAACACTTTTTTTCCAACACCCAAGAGACGTCCTCTACACATGGACATCACCAGACGTCAACACATAATCAGATTGATTATGTGCTCTGCGCAAAGATGGAAGCTCTATACAGTCAGTAAAAACAAGACCGGGAGCTGACTGTGGCTCAGATCATGAGCTTCTCGTTGCAAATTTAGGCTTAAATTGGAAGAAAGTAGGGAAAAAACTAGGCCACTCAAGTATGAACTAAATCCATATCCCCTGATGAATATACATAGAGGTGACAAAATTTAAGGAATTAGATCTGATAGACAGAGTGCCTGAAGACTATGGATGGAGGTTCGCAAACATTGTACAAGAGGTAGCAACTAAAACCATTCCAAAGAAAAAGAAATGCAAGAAAGCAATGGCTATCTGAGGAAGCTTTGCAAATAGCTGAGGAAAGAAGGGAAGCGAAAGCAAGGGAGAAAGAAAGATACACCCAATTGAATGCATTTCCAGAGAATAGCTAGAAGAGATAAGAATGCCTTCTTAAATGAACATTGCAAAGAAATAGAAGAGAACAATAGAATAGGGAGAACCAGAGATCTCTTCAAGAAAATTGGAGATATGAAGGGAACGTTTCATGCAAAGATGAGCATGATAAAGGACCAGAATGGCAGGGACCTAACAGAGGCAGAGGGAGATTAAGAAGAGGTGGCAAAATTACACAAAGAATCATACAAGAACGACTTAGCATCCCTGAAACCACGATGGGGTGGTCACTGACCTCGAGCCAGACATCCTAGAAGTGAAGTGAAATGGCCTTAGGAAAGCTGAGCAACAACAAAGCTAGTGGGAGGTGATAAGTATTCCAGCTGAGCTATTCAAAATCTTAAAAGACGATGCAGTAAAAGTGCTACACTCAATTTGCCACAAATTTGGAAAACTCAACAGTGGCCACAGGATTGGAAAAGGTCAGTTTACATTCCAATTCCAAAGAAAGGCAATGCCAAAGAATGCTCAAACTATCGCACCATTGCACTCATTTCACATGCAAGTAAAGTTATGCTTAAAATACTACAAGCTAGACTCCAGCAGTATGTGGATTGAGAACTTCCAGAAGTACAGGCAGGATTTCAAGAGGCAGATGAACTAGAGATCAAATTGCCAACATACGCTGGATTATGGAGAAAGCTAGGGAGTTCCAGAAAAACATCTACTTCTGCTTCATTGACTATGCTAAAGCCTTTGATTGTGTGGATCACAACAAATTGTGGCAAGTTCTTAAAGAGATGGGAGTACCAGACCATCTTATTTGTCTCTTGAGAAACCTATATGCGGGTCAAGAAGCAACAGTGAGAACTGGACACGGAACCACTGATTGGTTCAAAATTGGGAAAGGAGTCCGGCAAGGCTGTATTCTGTCGCCCTGCCTATTAACTTAACTTATGCAGAGCACATCATGAGAAAGGCAGGGCTAGATGAATCAAAAGTTGGAATTAAGATTGCCGGGAGAAATATCAACAACCTAAGATATGCAGATGATACCACTCTAATGGCAGAAAGTGAAGAGGAACTAAAGAGCCTCTTGATGCGGGTGAAGAAGGAGAGTGCAAAAGTTGGTTGAAACTCAACATTAAGAAAACCAAGATCATGGCATCCGGCCCTCTCAATTCCTGGCAAATAGATGGGGAAGAAATGGAGGTAGTGACAGATTTTATCTTCCTGGGCTCTAAGATCACCACAGATGGGGACTGCAGCCAAGAAATTAAAAGACGCTTGCTCCTGGGGAGGAAAGCTATGACAATTTAGACAGCATACTAAAAAGCAGAGACATCACCTGCCAACAAAAGTACGTATAGCCAAGGCCCATGGTTTTCCCAGTTGCCAATGTTGGCTGTGAAGTTGGACCATAAGAAAGGCTGACGCAAAAGAATTGAGGCTTTGAACTATGGTGCTGGAGAAGACTCCTGCGAGTCCCTTGGACTGCAAGGCGATCAAACCGGTCAGTCCTAGAGGAGATCAACCCTGACTGCTCCTTAGAAGGCCAGATACTGAAGTTGAAACTCAAGTACTTTGGCCACCTAATGAGAAGAGGACTCACTGGAGAAGAGCCTAATGCTGGGAAAGATTGAGGGCAGTAGAAGAAGGGGACGACAGAGAATGAGGTGGCTGGATGGAGTCACTGAAGCAGTAGGCGTGAGCTTAAATGGACTCCAGAAGATGGTAGAGGACAGGAAGGCCTGGAGGAACGTTGTCCGTGGGGTCGCGATGGGTCGGACACGACTTCGCAACTAACAACAACAACAACAATAAAGTGGATACAGTGGAGATCCAGAAAGTAATGTTCATGTTATGTAAGCATTGCATCCATTTAATATTTATAAATATATGTAGATATGTAGCTCCGTTACTGTTTTTGTTGTCTGTGAAACAATAAATCTGAATGTGAAAGTATCAAAGTTGTTTTTATCATAACATATGGCACACTCATCTTCAGGAAACCCAATGTAACGACCTGCTTCAAAACCTCTTCCCAAGAAAGCAGAACTCTTGGAACAGATTCATCCCAAAAGGAACTTTTATTAGGAGAAGTTGACAGCAGGCATAGAAGGCAGGATCTGAGGGTTTCCTGCTCAAATCAATAGGTTAAAGGAGCAAAAAGCAAACCCCACCCCAACAGTTCATCCGGTCAGTTCAAATGAGCCAATCCCCAGGTGTTAAGGTGTGGGAATGAGGCTGATAAGACTCCGTTCCCAAGGTTGTGAAAACATTGTTGGGTCTTCGCATCTACCCTTCTGCAGCGCGAGATGGCCGGAGGCACATTCCTTTCTCACCCCAGGTTGGCATCAAGGGGAGAATAGTTCAAAGAGCAAGCAGATAGAGGAAGTGGAGAGGATACATTGTAGCAGTTAAGCAAAAGGCCAATACACATACAATTCCCCAAAAGCCTCCCCCCTCCCCCCAGGAGTGTGGCAGAACCCATGAAAAGGAAAGGAAAAGAAAAAGGGCCCACCACCAAAGAAATGGGTTCTGACACATGCCACCCCCCTTAAAAGAAAGAAAGATCTACCTGTAAAAGACAACTCTTAGGGGGAGCCTGGAACCCCCACAGAGCGCGTCCCCGGGTGGCGGATTGGGGGGCCCTACCCATTATGGCTTTTTTACTGTAATGGCGGGTTGGAGGGAATCAAATACCTCCCGTGGACCAACAGGCCTGGTGAGTGGCAGCTGGCTCCCCAGTATCGACTGAAGGCGGAGACCATATTGGTTGGAACGGATTCAGAAGAACAGTGCATGGTGTGGTGGCAGCCACTTGAACAGCGTGTGCACAGCGGTGTAGAAAGCAAAGGGAAGACTACTACACTATATATTTCCCAGGAAAATCATGTTAATGGCGGCAAAACCTAACAATGGCCCCGAGTACGGGCGCCCCTTAAATGGGGCAGGGGTGCTAAGAATCTCCCGGTCCGCTAGAAGCATGATAAACCCAAAACTACGAATTGGTACGTGGAATCTGAGAAGCCTATACGAAGCTGGGAAAACACACAACACTATCCAAGAAATGTCCAAATACAATATCTCTATATTGGGAGTGAGTGAAATGCGCTGGCCTGAAAATGGAATGTGTAGAATAGGAAATTATACTATCTACTATCTACTACTCTGGTGAGAACAGCAAACACCATCGAAATGGAGTAGCTAAAATCGTAAACAATCGTGTAAATAAATGCATCAAGTCCTTTATTCCTGTATCCGATAGAGTGATAATGATCCAAATAAATAGTACTCCAGTAAATATGAATGTTATACAAGTTTACGCTCCCACAGCTGACAGTGATGAGGAGGATTTAGAGAAGTTCTACGAAGATATAAGCAGTGTACTGAAAACCGTAAAAAGTAATGATATCACAATACTCATGGGGGACTTCAATGCACAAGTGGGAGAAGGAAGTGATGCTCCTGTAGTTGGAAACTTTGGCTTAGGAACCAGAAATGGTAGAGGTGACAGATTTGTAGACTTCTGCAAGGAACATAGGCAATGTGTGATGAATACTTTTTTTAAGTTGCCAAAAAGATGCCTCTACACTTGGAGATAACCAGCAGATACACAAAATAATGTAATAAGGAACCACATTGACTATTTTACAATAAACAAAAGATTTAGAAACTCAGTAAAATCAGTAAAGACATACCCAGGTGCAGATATACCATCCGATCATAATCTACTACTTGCTGAAGTCCAGCTGAAACTAAAAAGGATGAAAAACCCAAACCCTGCTAAACCAAGAATCGACAGAGACTTCATCATTAAACATGGAGGGAAGATTAAAGAAGAACTAGAAAATCATTTAAGGGAAACCAACAACCTGAATGATGATGATGTAGAAATGAACTGGAATAAATTTAAAAATGCAATAGTAGAGGTAACAAATTCAAAACAGAGAGAGGGGTACCACAAGAAACAACAGTGGATAACGGAGGAAATTCTTCATCGCATGGATGAAAGAAGATCTTATAAAAATAAAAACAAAGTAAAATACAATGAATTGCAGAAAACAATTAGAAGAAAAATTCGACTGGCAAAAGAAAAGTGGTTTGCAAAGAGATGCAAGGAAATAGAAGAGACAGAACGTATGCATGATAATTTCAATTTACACAAAAAAGTGAAAGAAGCAGCAGGCCTCTACAAAAAGAAAACCAACAACTTAGATGACAAAGAGGGGGAAATTATCTTAGATGAGGATGAAAAACTAAAGAGATGGAAGGAATATATTGAAGAACTTTTTGAGGACACTAGGGATGATATAGATATGGGAAGTATAACAACTGGACCAAACATCACTATGGAGGAGGTTGAACATGCAATAAAAATAGCAAAAACAAGAAAAGCCACAGGACCTGATGATATCCCAGTAGAAATTTTAAAATTGCTGGAAGACAATGGGAAGAATTTTTTACTGCAGCTCTTCAATCAGATATACGAAACAGGAAAGATACAAAATGATTGGCTAAAATCAACCTTTGTGACAATCCCCCAAAAAATAAATGCAAAGAAGTGTACCGAATACAGAACAATAAGCTTAATGAGTCATGCCCTGAAAATATTCCTGAGAATAATTCACACAAGAATATACAACAAAATTGAAGAGCGTCTAGGTAACACACAATTTGGTTTCAGAAACAATCTTGGTACACGAGATGCGCTGTTCAGCATTCAGGTTCTTGTACAGCGTTGTAGAGATGTCAACCACAGTGTTTACATGTGCTTCACTGATTTTGAAAAAGCTTTTGATAAAATAAGACACAGCAAACTATTAGAAATCCTGAAACAAGGGGGACTAGATGACAAAGACATCCAAATAATAAAGAATCTGTATTGGCATCAGGTAGCAAATGTGAGACTAGGCCAAAAATACTCAGCTGATGCAGAAATAAGAAGAGGGGTCAGACAGGGATGTATTCTGTCTCCACTGTTGTTCAATATCTACTCTGAGTCAATCTTCAACGAGGCACTGGAGAACATCGATGCTGGCATCAAAGTAAACGGTGTTTGGATCAACAACTTAAGATATGCTGACGATACAGTTCTGCTTGCCAGTAAGCATGAAGACCTTCAGCTCCTCATCAACAGAGTCACAGAAATATCTGGAAAATACGGCTTGAAGCTTAACACCTCAAAAACCAAGATCATGGTCGTCAGCAAACAACCCGTTAACTTACCACCAGTAAATTCAGAAGGAACACCACTAGAAAAAGTTGAAAGGATCACGCACCTCGGTTCTAATTTACATGAAAGCTGGGACATGACCGCTGAAGTAAAGACAAGGATAGAGAAAGCTCGAACAGCATTCTTCAAAATGAAAAAGGTCTTCTGCAGTCACGACATAAGCCTAAGACTGAAAATCAGGCTTGTCAGATGCTATATTTTTTCTATCCTGCTCTATGGAGTAGAGAGTTGGTCTCTGACAGAAGGCCACCTGAAGAGACTAGAAGCATTTGAAATGTGGATTTACAGGCGGCTGTTACGTATAAGCTGGGTGGACAAGATCAGAAATGAGGAGGTTTTAAGCCGCCTGGGAAAGCCAAGGGAAATCATCAAAACAATTAAAAAACGAAAGTTAGAATATTTCGGACATGTGATGCGACACCCAGAAAAATACGGCATACTCCATTTAATCCTCCAGGGAAAGATTGAAGGCAAACAAGGTCCAGGCAGAAGAAGAACATCATGGCTTCAAAATCTAAGGGACTGGTTTGGACAAAACTCAGCAGCACTTTTTCGTGCGGCTGCTGATAAAAACAGGATCGCCAACATGATCGCCAACGTCCGATAACGGATATGGCAGAAGAAGAAGAAGTAAAAGACAAAAAAAAAGAGATAAAAAGAGGGATTAGTCTGGTTTGTCAGGATACATAGCATGGAATTTACTAAGTAGCCAAGGGGCTCTGATATGGTGTTTAAGGACCCATTCGTTCTGGGATGAAGGAAATGCTTCCAAGCAACTAAATATTGTGTGGATCCATGATGTTTCCTAGAGTCTAAAATGTCTTTAATTTCAAAATGCTGCTCTCCTTCTACCATGATTGGAGGGGGGTGAGGGGCTGCAGCTGGCCTTAAGGACGAGTTCAATTCACGCTTTAAAAGGCTGATGTGAAATATTGGGTGAACCTGTCTGAATGTCTTAGGGAGCTCTAGTTCAACTGTCACGGGATTGATTATCCTTTTACTGGGAAAGGGTCCCACAAATTTTGATCCTAGTTTCTTAGAGGGCTCTAGGGACTTTAAATATTTTGTAGACAAGTATACTTTATCTCCTACTTGAAATGGTTTGGGCTCAATTCGTTTTTTATCTGCTTGGAATTTATATGCCTCCCTAGCCTCATCTAAAGCTTTCCTCACAACTGGCCAGGTATTTTGGAGTTGTGCAATCCACTCTTTCAAGGAGGGGATAAGGCTTTACAAGCTTTATCTATTCTTTTGGCTATAGTCCAACAATGTTTAATCCTATAATACACCATAATATAATATATATATTAACCCTATTCAAACAAATGCTTAGTCATATAATATTCCATCTGATAAGTTGAATCACGTCTCTTGACTCCAACTTTGATTTTCTTCTTTTGCCAAGCCGCTTTCCAAATCAGTAAGTTTGGCTTGCCAGGTTGCATTTTTGTAAATGTTATTGGGGACAAAAAAGACAAATCAAGTAAGGTATCAGGTTTTTGTCTCCCACGTTTTGATGATTCTTCTGAGAGTTCTTTAATCCATTTTATTTTTTCTTCTTTTTTATCCTCAAATTTGTTTTGAAATCCTGGAGAATAAAGGGTCTTTTTTGTCTTCTTTATTATAGTAAAGTTTTGCAGATTCTTTTTGTTTGTATTAAATTGTAGTTTTCTTCATTTGTAGCTTTTCTATTTAAGTCACTTTCATTTAATTTATATTCTGTTGTCTGATTTGTTTGTTCATTCTGTTGTCATTTTTTGAGTGTCATTTAGTTGTAGGTTTAAGTTAGAGATATGTTCATTTATATTGTCAAACTGATTTCTAATCTCATCATGGTTTGAAACAATTATTGTTTGAATCTGTCGCAGCGTTGTGTATATTTTCTCCTGGAATGTATTTGTATTGTCTTGAGTCATTGTTCCTGCAGATCTTTGAAGCTCCAAACTGGGTTCTTCAGGAAAAGATGTTAAGTATGGTTTTATATTACTTTTAGATAGGTATATAATATCCATTTTATCTCTCCCCTCTAAGTAGTTTTCCATCGGTGTCATAATCTTTTTAATTAGTTTTATCAATCCAGTCCATCTTAAAATCCAAACAACCAAATCTTAGATAGTTCTTATCTTTATATAATGGTTTTATAATCCAGTACGTTTCCAATTATCAAGGCACCACTGAAAACAATATTTTGTGGCAGTTTTCTTTTCAGGGGTCTTATAATTATCAGCCAGTCAGGATTCAGTTCAAAGTATTTGACCATCTAAAAGTTTTCCAGTAATTTCTCCTTTAAAAGATTAACCAAAGGCCAAAAATTTTCTTTCTTTGCAAACAGTTCTTAGGTTAAGATTTAAGAATGCAGTTCAGTGTGTTTATAATCCCAGAAGGTCAGCAGTTTCTAAACATATGTAGTTTCACTCAGTAGCAGATAACTCAATGCTTTGTTCCCAGCTGTTTTTTGCTGTTTCTAGGCGTCTTGCCAAATTCTAGGTCAGTGCTGCTATAGTTTTCTCTAATCCTCCACTAGATGTCACTGTTTATTTTTCAACTTTTTAAAACAAAGAGTTACTTTTGTTCTTCTTTATATATATATATATAATTTCATCAATGCTTTTTCAGGTATAGAGTTTTAACAATTTTCTTAGCTTTCAAATTTATCCAAACTGTGGATAAAGAGTTTAATTCGCCGCTTCCATCTATAGAAGGGTTTCACTTTGGGAGGCTTTTTGCTTCTTGGGGATCTTTTCCAGGAAATTAGGTATAAAATAGTAGAGAGAATTTGAAATTCCTCACCCAGTTTCAAGCACACTGTTCACTATTGTGCTGGTTAGTGCCTTTGGACTTTGGTACAAGTAGTTTGGGCTGATCAGTGAGGCGTGGCCAGCCTTTCTCCTGTTGGGTTAGAAGGCTTTCCCCGAACTGAACGAAATGACCGCCGTAGTTCCAGAGTCGTTGGGGCACTCTTCTTTTCTTCGCTGCCTATCCGGGGTGACTTAGACCCATTTAGGGTCCCTGGCAGGGCGAAACTAACCATAGGGTGCAGAGGTCCGCAATCCCGCGACTGGTCGCTACGGCGCCCGAGGCTTTTCTCTCTTTTGTGCTCTGGTCGTGACTGGAGCGGCCAGCTGGAGCAATGGAATTAATGGTTTGACCACATCTGATTTGGTACAGTTATACTGAGGCATTCGTGACAGGGCATCAGCCAGAATATTCTTGCCTCCCGGGAGGTAGCACAAAGTTAAATCAGTTGAAATACTGTGCTCATAAGACTTGCTTTGGTGACAGCCTCTGCGGGGGTTTAATGCCTCTAGGTTTTTGTGGTTAGTCCACACTTCAAAAGGCACTTTGCTCCCTTTAAGGAAGCGCCTTCATGTTAAGAGTGCCCAGCACACGGCATAAGCCTCCTTTTCCCAGATCGCTCATCTCTGTTCAGTCTCTGACAGTTTTCTAGAACAGGCCTTTTCAACCTTTTCACCCATTGTACCACTTTTAGGATATGGCAATATCCGAGTACCACCAGTTGCCTAGCAAGGTGTCAAAAACGTGATGACCAAAAAAAAAAAGAAGGAAAAAAGTGATAAAGTACAGGTAGTCCTTGACTTACAACAGTTCGCTTAGTGACTGTTTGAAGTTACAACAGCAGTGAAAAAAGTGACTTATGACCATTTTTCACACTTATGACCGTATCGGCATTCCCAGGGTCATGTAATTTACATTCGGATGCTTGGCAACTGATTCATATTTATGATGGCTGCAGTGTCTCAAGGTCATGTGATCCCCTTTTGCAACCTTTTGACAAGCAAGTCAATGGGGAAACCAGATTCACTTAACAACCTTTTATATCAGGGGTGTCAAACTCAATTTCATTGAGGGCTCAATTAGCATTGTGGTTACCGTGGGGGGGGGGTTCCTTCCTTCCTTTTTCCCTCCCACCCTGCATTCCAGCATTCTCACACTGGAATGATTTTCAGCCAGCTGTAAAAATTTTAATTCTAATTTATTTTAGCTCGTTGCAGTCATGTTATTCTCAGAGCAAACTGAGGGCATGGAGTGTGCAGGCATCGGGGTGACTTCTAGCTAAAGCTTTCCTTACAAATTCTGATATGTATCAGGAGTATCTGATGTGTATTGTAGCACAGGAGTATTGCTTAGGTCATTTATTTTAGTAGTTAGAAGCAGTAAGGCATATTCTACTTCCTCTTATCCCCAAAGATCCATCAAGCCATCCTGGACCAAATGAGCACCGAGGGCCCCCCAGAAGAATTGATCCAGAGCAAGCAGAAAGTCAGTTAATCTGGGGTGTGTGAAAGAAACAGATGATGACTAGAAAAGAAACCAACTATGCAAAATTGAAAACAGCAAAAGGACAGGAAGACAATGGAGAAGGTGAATAGAGGAGATGAAGAATATGACTGGGCTGCACTTGAAAGAGTTACTGATGCCCCCCGGGATCTGGATGGCATTTGGGTAGAGAATTAAATTGTTGAGGTCCTTTATCAGTTTGTTGCGGAGTGAAAAAGGATGTTTGGGGCAAAGCCTCAGGCTGGGCCCAGCCATGCTTCCAACCAAAGTGTTAGAATGTGGCTCTTTGTCCATACTTTTTGCTGCTTAAGAGCATAAAGATGAATGCCTGGGAGTTTGGTCCCGACATGGAGAGTCCTGAATTCTTGCAAGAGGTGAAAGTTCAGCCTGGGAGGTCTTCAACACAAGATTTTGAGAAATTTTCATCAAGAACTTCTCTGGTTCTTCTACATAGCTGAGCCATCTTAATAAGTCACAGGTCAACCCAGATGCACAGAGTAGAACTCAGCTTTTTGCATCTCTAGAAATTTCAGAAGGAAGGCAGAAGTCCTGAAGGAGCCCTTGCTTCCCGCAAAGTTGAATCAACCTCAGGAGTTTTCTCCTTTCAACCCATCTTTTCAAACCTCTTCCTACATAATTGGGCAGTACCTCGATAACAGGGAACGTATCTGCATATTTCTTGAGTGCATTTAATTATCTAATGTAATCTTTTTTCTTATTCTTTCCATTACTGATTGCCAATTAATCCAAGCTGCCTCAAGAATTGCTTCACCAAAATCTGGTCTTCAAGATCCTCCTTTGATTTAAAGCTCACCCAATCATGGTAGAGAAGCTCTTGGGACAGCTGCAAGGAAGACAGAGAGCAGGAATACATAATGGAAACTCTTTTCGCCCTGCAGAAGACTCAGAGGTTTTAGCAATTCAGATAAATGCAAAAGCTGAAATCCTGTCCATTTCAGTGGTAAAGATGTCCGTGGATATAGATGTTCAGCTATTGAGAAGACAACACTCAGCAGCCTTCAGGGAAGGGCAACTGGAGTGAAAAAGACAAGTTGGAGGGTGGAGTGGTTATTAATGATGACGGCATGGTGTTAATTCTAATTACCCCATAAAGAACGCCAGAGTTGCAATTACCGCTCCCCCCTCACCCTCCCACCCTCCATCTCTATCTGGATGAACAATACTTTGTTGGTTGTTTTTCATGTCACAAGAGCACCAATCCAATTTGGGAAGGCAATTAGCGCGAAACAAGCAAGCAGCAGCAGACAGGAATGGCCCATCTAAAGTGTCACTTGTCTGTGAAACGACGCAAGAAGTGAAGTGATGCATCCTGCAGATTGGGTGATTGGAAACATACCATTGTAATGAAGCACTGTGCTCACTTGCTTTTCTGCGCACAAGCAATGCTCATCCTACTATCGATCCAACCGGAAGCTTCCCTGATTTTCTCCCAAACATCAACTTGGTGCCAACTTGCAGTGACAGTTGTGGGAGGTGAATTTCCCCGCTTTGAATCCCATACAGCAATATTTCACAGCTCTTCCTCTCATTGCAAGGGTGGATGAGCAATCGTATTGCCAAATAGATTGGATGGAGACAAGTCACCCATTTGCTCCATGCCTCCCTTGAGGCAGGCTGGGGAAGGCAAAAAGACCTTGTAAAAGAGTATTTTTCAACTTGGAGATGCATCTGAAATGGTCTGGCTGTCTCCTAGATCAGGGCTTTTCAACCTTTTTACCAACTGTACCACTTTTAGGATATGGCAATATTCGAGTACCACCTAGCAAGGTGTCAAAAACTTGATGACCCAAAAAAAAATAGGAAAAAAGTGATATGACTTATGACCATTTTTCACACTTATGACCATTGCAGCATGCCCAGGGTCATGTGATTTATATTTGGATGCTTGGCGACTGATTCATATTTATGATGGTCACAGTGTCCCAGGGTCATGTGATCCCCTTCTGCAACCTTTTGACAAGCAAAGTCAATGGCAGAGCTGCTGGTGGCCAAGTGCTAAGGCGGGACTTCCTTCCCTCCCTCCCTTCCTTCCCTCCTTTTTTCTCATTCCCATCTCCTTATGAAGGAAGAATTTTAACCCCCCCCCCCATATTTTCCCTCTTCCATATATTGATAAAACAAGGAAAAGCCTCCAGAGACAGAAAAGACAAGCTGCTGAGTGAACTAGCTTAAAAAGGCACATTCCCCTTTAAGAATTAGCTACTGGCTAGAAAGGAAAGGAGCGCAGCCAGCACTTAAGGAAGAAAAAAAAATGTAGTAAATATTGGCTGCCGGTTAAGGCAGCCTCCCCAAATGGCTCCATTCATAAGTAAAGGAATGCTACAGGCAAAATCCATTCAGGAGAAAAATACTTCAAAATCCTTTGCAGCAAAACTTACAGCTAACAATAGCAGAGCAATAGAAGCTAACATGAGACATCAGCCAAATAGAAATTGCCAAACACTCCTTAAGAACACAAAGCCCACATTGCACAAATCCCAGAACTTCAAAGTCACAAAAGCACATAAGAATCCTTCCACTCTCCATCTCCCTCCCTGCCTCCCTCCTCGCCTCACCTCCAGCCATTGCTGCCATTTTTCATTCCTCTTGGAGGGCGACCCTTCCCCCGTTGCATTTCTTGCCTGTTTGCTGCTGCCAGCACAGGTGGCTGCCACAGCAGGCCTGCTTGATCACCTCTCCCCCCACCCTCCCCCTCCTCCTTCTTTCCCTTTGGTGCAGGCTAGAGCTTACTCCACCTCCTCCCAAGGCTGCTGCTTTTTTTCTCTCTCCCTCTCCCGCCCAAACTGCCTCCTTTTATAGCCTCTCCTGTCTCTGCCCCCCTCCTCCTTTCTCATGGGGGAGGGTGAGCCAGAAGTGAGCCTGGGGCCTTTACCTTGCCCAGCCACTCTGCAGCTCCAGAGGACTCTCTCACTGTTAAGTCCTTGCCTGCTCTGGGTCTTTCCCTTCCCCACTACACTTGGCTAGGCAGGGCTGCGTACCACCTGCCACTCATTAATGTACCACAAGTGATATGCGTACCACTGGTTGAAAAGCCCTGTCCTAGATCACATTCCCTATAGGAAAAAGACTTTAGATCAGGGTTGTCTAACCTTAGTGACTTTAAGATTTGTGGACTTCAACTCCCAGAATTCCCCACCCAGCCATGCTTCTTATCCCCATGATGGCTCTGGAATTCTAGGAGTTGAAATCCACAAGTCTTAAATTGCCAAGATTAGACACCCTTGCTTTAGATGGTCTGACAACTAGAAAATGTACATTTAAAATTGAATCTTTATGAAGAATTTATGAAGAATATAAGATCTCCTGTCTTCAGCAAAGAGTTGGACTAGAAGACCTTCGAAGTCCCTTCCAGCCCTATGATTCTATGATTTTAAGAATTATATTCCCCTAGATCATGTTGATCAGCAGAGAGAAGCAGGTGTGACATTCAATTAATCAGATGTTTCCCCATGTAATTTAAATTATTAAGATGAATTATGTATTTAAGTTTTGTTCTTCAAAAAAACCATGTTTGCTGGCATTAATGAAATGTGTGTGTACTTTGTTGCAAGTAAGACTTCATTAAAATATTACTGATAAGAGACTTCCGGTTTTGCATGGTAGCAGATTCTCCGCACCCCCGAGGCTAATTTCGCCCTGCCAGGGGACCCTAAATGGGTCTAAGTCGCCCCGGAGAGGCAGCGAAGAAAGAAGGGTGCCCCAGCGATATTGGAATGGCGGCGGTCGTTCCGTTCAACTTGGGGAAAGCCTTCTAACTCGACAGTAGAAAGGCTGGTTGTACTTCATCGACCAGCCCAAGGTATTTGCAACCGAAGTCCAAAAGTACTAACCAGCACAGCTGTGAACAGCGTGCTTGAAACTGGGTGAGGAATTCGATCTTCTCTTTTCTATTCTACATTTAATTTCCTGGAAAAGATCCCCAAGAAGCAAAATACTTCCGAAAGGGAAGGAGGGGGATTTCTGCCCCACCCTTATACTAATGGAAGCGGCAAATTAATCTTTTTATGGAGAATCAAAATATATGGAAGTGAAATAAATATAAAACCTGAAATTTAAAACTTAAATCTGGATAAATCTAAAATTGTTGAATGGTTAAGACTCTCATTCTAAAGATAACTGTTCATTTTGGAAATTGAAAAACAAATAGATGCTGGCACCTAGTGGTGGATGAAGACTATGACAGCTATGACTTTAATAAAAGACTTGGCAAAACCTGGGAAAAGCTAATCTTTGTTTGTGACCTTCAAAGCTTTAATAACAAAGAACAGCTGTGACAAAAAAAAGACAATAATCTGGGCTGTAGACAAAGAGAATTATAAATTTCAGGAAAAAAAATCTTTTTTAAACTATTTGGATTACAAATATCTATTTAATCGGGACTCTAAAGCTATTTGCAGAGAAAAGAAAAGAAGAAAAAAACTCAAATTCTTGGCCATCATGGATCAGAGACAAGTAGAAAGAACATATCAAGAAAACATAAATACTCCACAGGAGGAGATATATAGTATATTGCAACTAATTCAAACAACAATGATTTTAAACCACAAAGAAATCCAAAATAACTTTGAAAATATAAATCAATCTATTTCCAAGTTAACTCTACAACAACAAAATTCCCAGAAAACAACAACAGAGAAGGAGCAGATAAAACAGATAAATGGATACAAAATTGAGAATAGAGATTTAAAAATGGAGCTTAACAAAACAAGGAAACATGATTTAATCCTAGTGGGGGGAAATTCACAAGAATTGGAAACAACAACTTATCCCTTAAGACTACAAAATAAATCTGAGGACAAGAAAACAGATTGGATAAAATGGACTGTAGAGATGTCAGGAATATTGGAGAGAAAGAAAATGATAAGAGAAGCAGAGAGAAAGAAAAAGAAAAAGATTTTCAACAAACGTGGAAAGGCAGAAGCCCTGTACAAAGACACTTCATCTGATTTACTTTTTACATCTATAGCAACATTTACGAACATATGGAAAAACCTTTCAACTCAGCAAAATACATTGATTAAGAAAGATACTGGGCAAAGGAAAAAGACCAAAGTGGAAATCAAGAAAATAGATGATGGGACCTACCAGAGAGAATACTTAAAAAAGAAACATTTGTTTGAATATGGTTAAAGAAATAGAAAAGATTTGGAATATATATGTTATTCAAAGAGGGATGAATCCCCTAAATAATATAGTATGCTTTTTTCCCTTTTTTATTCTATTTCTTGATATGAGTAATATAAAAATGGCTTAGATAAAAGAAATATTTTAGATATTTAAATGTGATTGAATTTAAGAAAATTATAATGGATAAAAATGTTTTGAATAAGAGTTAAAGGACTAGATGACTAGATGTATTAAATGGAATATTTAAAGATTAAACATATTTTTAATTATGGTTAAAAAGAATAAGAAATCTTGGACACAAATATATATTAGCTTAGGAAGGATATATATATTTTAAGTAGTATGTTATTTTTTATGTTTCTTTACTCTTGCTCTCCTTTTTTTTCACTGTTTTATCTATTCCTTAAGAAATGTAACAGTGCTGAGATGGTTCATATGGAAAAAATAGACTTAAATTTTTAAATGTAATTAATTTTTGAGAAAATCTTAACCAGTAATACTTAGAATTTTGTGGGAGAAACAAATTTAAATAAGGACTGTAACAGGATCTATGATAAGGCAACCAGAATGATTGGATAGAAAAGAAATATTATATTGATGTAATTATTATTTTTAGGAATTTTGGGGGGGAAATATATATTTAATTGTTATCTATCAAAACAATAAGAATTTTATTAACTTAATGTTTGCAAAAGAGGATATTTTGGGGGAAAGAGGAAATCAACTAAAACCATTATGTGGATTATGGATTATATAAATCAATTGTTAGTGATTGTTTTACAAATGTAAACCCAGACAACACACTGTTCACCAATTATTAAGTGATTTATGTTTTAAAAAATCAATAATATATATTACAAAAAAATAAAATGTTACTGATACATTTACTAGCCATTTTTTATTAAAAAAGAGATATGCTTATTAAGTTTTTTAAATGCCATACACTAAAAAGAAAAAGTCTATTCAAATTTTGAAACTCAAAACTCTTGCCGAAATTTCAGATAGCCCACGGGTCGGGAATCCGCGGCTCCGGAGCCGCATATGGCTCTTTGAGCCTTCTCCTGCAGCTCCCAGCCTCCTCCGCCATTTGCAGAGAGAGACAGAGACAGAGAGAGGCACTTGCGCTTCCCCCCCCCCTCTCTCTCTCTGTGTAAAAAAGAGAGTGGCCTCACGTTCCGACGAGCTGACAAACTTATTGGGCGGGGCTCCTCCCTTTGCTGCGTCTCTGCAGGAAGCAGGAAGGGCAGGAGAGAGCCAGCCCAATAATGTGTGTCAGCTTGTTGGAGAAGAGCCCGAAGCCAGCTTGCCAGGTGAGCAGAAGATCAGAGAGAGGGAGAGAGACGGGGGTGAGAGAGAGAGAGAGAGAGAGGGAGAGAAAGAGAGGGAGAGAGAGAAAAAGAGAGAGGGACAGAGAGAAAGAGAGAGAGAGGGAGGGAGAGAGAGAGGAAAGAGAGAGGGGGGAGAGGAAAGAGAGAGAGAAAGAGAGAGAGACAGAAAGAGAGAGGAAAGAGAGCGAGAGAGAGAAAGAGAGAGAGCGAGAGAGAGGAAAGAGAGGGAGAAAGAGAGAGGGAGAGGAAAGAGAAAGAGAGAGGGAGAGGAGAGAGAGAGAGAGAGAGAACTCATGCACAGCAGCCTCTGTTTCTTTTTAATAAACTCTTCAATCAAGCTTTCCACTCGTTGTGTGTGTGTGCGGCTCCCAGTGTTTTCTTTTCTCTGGGAAACGAGTCCAAATGGCTCTTTGAGTGTTTAAGGTTGCAGACCCCTGAGATAGCCAAAGCAGAGATCTTTTTTAATTAAACTGGGGCACATTTAATTCTTACCTTCCCAAATGTTCACTTTTTAGAGAGTTGCTGTCCCCAGCCTGGAGCTTTTTAGGAGTGTCCACAAAGTTATTAAGGAATTCTGGGTTGTAGTTCCAATATATTAGGAAGACACTATTTCCCCATTTTTTTTGTTGATCTAAATAAACTGCGTTTTGCAGTACAAAGAACTTCAAGGAGGAGACTTCAGGCTGAGATGCAGTTTATTAAGAACTGGAATCCAATCTATTGAGGCTTCGGTCAAGATAATAGAAAGTAGCTTGAAAGTGAATTTAGTGGGTGATGGTGCTCTGATTAAATACAACTGTTGGAAAGAGATGGTTTATTTATCAAAAGCCTTTAGTAAGAACTGTTACAATATCTTCATTGGCAAGAGAGGCGACCAGCAAGGAGGGGATCTTGCTGGATCGCGGGAGAGCAGTAGCTCTCCTGTTAGAGCCGGCGTTCCCTCTGAACCAGCGGACGAAAGACCGGCCATAGCAATATGGCCGGTCACTAGGCTGCGGACAGCCGAAGTCACACTTTCCATCAGGCAACATTAAAGCAGCGTGGAAGAGACTGGGTGAGATCTACCTCTCTTAAATTCTAACTATCTTTTTCTACCTACATAAGTTGCTAAAGTACTTTCCTCCCTGTGGAGAGGGAAGGGGGATTTTAGCCCTCCCTCCAGAAACAGTGGCGACTGATTATCCAGGGGAGTTTAAAACGTTGAAAAAATAATTGGATCTCAATTGGAATGTTATTTCCTAAAGTTTGTGGACTAAAAGATTTTTTATTATCTATTTTTTACTTTCTATTTTTATTGAAGATCTGGGTTTTTCCTCATAAAATAGAAGAAAAACTGAAAGGATTAAAATAACTTTGAGACTCAAAGGAAATCTTTAAACAGTGGGGCGACATCTTGTGGCTAAACCTGAAACTGCAATTTGTTATTCTCTAAAAGAGACTTGGCTGACAGCCCAGAAAATAAGATAAGATTCATGCAACCTTGAATACCAGCTGTGAGAGATTTAGCTGTGCTTTCTATTTACTGAAAAAAAAAAACTGTAAAAGCTTCTAATTTAACTCATCATTATGGAAGAAGACCAGGAACAGACTTTTCTTACGGAGGAAAATCAGGAACAAATTCTTGCTACGTTGAAAGCAATTTATCAAACCCTTCTTACAGCTGGCGACAAAATGAGAGCTTTCAGAAACAAACGAGAAAGCAGCTCAGATATGCAAACTCATACTTTGATTATAACAAAAAAATCAACTATACAGAACACAACAGAAAAAGTGGAACAATTAAATATTATGACAGAAGATTTAACTGCCCAACAAGTACAGACAATGGAAAACTCAGAAAAAAATCCGACAATATGGATGGAGGAAAAAACCTGCTATACAAATCAGAAGGAACCTGAGGATCAAGAAGAACAGATGGAAGAAAAGATAAATAGTTCAGGACAACTGCGTCGAGAGGGGAAAATAAAGAGACGACCTGCTAGACTTACCAGACCTGCTAGCCTTCTCAAACAAATGGCAATGGGATGGTCTTTCAATATCAAACAATACATATAATAATACAAGGAGAATTGTTTGATGACTCAGAAGCACGGACATGGAAGACGATTTGGCAAAGAAAGAAAGCTAGAATAAGATTGAAGAAGAATGGGGTTTTGACCTACTTATGAGATTTAAAATAGAATATATTCAAGTAGATGTGTATTTTGAATACAAGATATTGTTATGAATTGAAGATAAAGAAAAATTTTGGCTATTTAAAATCTAGAAGTATAAATGTTGACAGTTAAATTTGAATATTGAATTGCTTATAAAGGTTAGATAAAGGTGATTAAGACATATATATGCTAAGACTTATTGATGAAACGTAAATAAACATGTTTTGATGTAGTGGTAAGAATGAAAATTATTAGCTTAAATGCAAGAAAGTATATATAAAGAAGAAGAGAGAGGAAGTACTAAATGCTGAAATGGCAGAAATTTTGGTTACTGAATTTAAGATATTTGGAAATTATAAGAAAATAAGAATATTATATTGTATTATCAATTTGTTGATGTAGAATTGAGATAGATATGTATCCTGAACACCAGATATTGTGGGGAATTGTGACAAAGGGAATTGGGGTCATTTAAAACTCGGAAATGATAAATATTAAAGGTTAAACTTAAATATTAATGGAAAATTAAAACTGGGAAAATTTACCAGGTTATTGATGGTCTAAAAGATGGAATGTTAAAACAATTAAGACATATATAAACTAAAAATTATTGATACATGTAAGAAAGTTATTTTGTATCTGATTGATAGAATAAGAAGTATGCTAATTCAAATAAGAGACAGTACATATTAAGGGAAAAGAGAGGAAATATTGGCTGTAATAGTGGGAGACTTGTAGTAATAATATCTGTATGTGATTGAATTATTGTAACTCAGCCACCATGTTGCTTTTCAAAGATATAATTGTAACATTAGAAAATCAATAAAAAGTTAAAAAAAAAAAAAAAGGAAAACTGGACATTCTTAATCCTTTGCAAAGTACCAGGTTGGTGAACATGTAGAAAGCAGAGCCCTGCGTGAAGACACTTGCCTTTGGCTTCTGCATGTCTGAATGATCCCAACCTGTCTTTTGACCAGCTGACTTTCAGTGATTCCCTCAAAAGCCCGAACTCTTTTTTGAAGAGAGGCTCTCTGGAGCCCCCAGAAGGGGGAAATCAAAAACTCCTTTCCTTCTAAACCCCAAAATAATCTTAGGGGCTAATAACCTCACTGCCTCTCTTTATTGCTGTTCTTAAAAACAAATTGAGTTGAAACTAGAGGTCAGTCTTCTAGGCTTGATAGATAAGCACTTGGAGGAAACACATGGACTTTGTTTTTATTTATGGTATTGGCAGCAAGACTCTTGGGTGTGCAGAAATGGGAAGACCTCCAGATTCCCACAATGGAAGAATCAATGGTGAGATCGATGGAATTGGCTGAGATGGCAAAATTGATTAAAGAAAAGACTTTCCCTGGCTTTGTTTATATGTGGACTTTGGCTTGAAACCAAAAGTGATACTACTTTAATTAAAAATACTGTGTATTTGTAAGGTCCTGCCTCAGCTAGCACTCCCAAAAAAGCTGAACTCTTGAAACCGACATTGTTTCAAACAGGAACTTTTATTGAGAGTCAGTGAAAGCAGAAAGCTAAGCAAGATCTGAGGGATTCCCGTGCAAACCATTACGTTAAAGTTTCCTTTCACAACCCCCCCCTCCCCAATGTCCAACTGTCCAGTGCGTCTTCAGCCAATTCACAGGTGTGAAGTTGTTATGGGAACTGGAAGGATAAGGGATGGTTCCCAAGTGCTGTGTCTTCTTTTTACAAAGGCTCGGATATAAGGCAGATAGCTCTTGGAACATTCCTCCCCCTCTTCACACCCAAAGAGATACATCAAAGGTAGAGAGAACAAAGTAAAGGAAATACATCCGTTGAGCCCCCTCCCAACAGAGTGAAACCTCCCTCCTCCTGTCAGAATAGCAGAGCCCCAAAAATAAGATTTTGAAGGGGTCCTGACAGTATTATTGGATTTTAAATCAAAAGGTTAATGTGTCATGGTTCTGACAGACAGAGACGAATAAAGCAGAACTCTGAGACTTGCAAATTCCTCAAAAAACATTATTAATTACAAAGTATCAGCACATCAAAAGTGAAACCAAGTCTGGAGACACACATAACAATTCCCCAATACAAAGTTAAAAAAATCCCTCCCCTAAAACTATGCAAGCAACTATGTTCCCCAATACATCTTCTTGGAGGGCTTTCTATGCAATGCCCAGCCTGCAGTCTCGGGAGCAGCCAATGACCTTGGTTCCCACGGGACAAAAGATTATTTAGACTACCAAAGCAGCTGGGCAACCCGCCTCCCTCCGTTCTATGTGGCAACTGAAAATGGATAGGAAAAATGGCTGCAGCCATGCTCATTTGTAGAGTTGACATAATATATTTTGTATTTGTAATTATCGAAAAAAGTTGGAAGTTACTCTTTCTTTATATTTTTTGTTTTTCTTTATGCCCTTCCCTACTTTTTTCGTTTAAATTATTTGTTCTGTTTTTTTATATTTTATTTCGTATGAGAGAGAGAGAGAAGGCAGGAGGGGGGCTTGATTGAAGAATTTAATTAAAAAGAAATAGAGGCTGCTGTGCATGAGTTCTCTCTCTCTCTCTCTCCCTCCCTCCCTCTCCCCCCTCTCCCCCCCCTCTCTCCCTCTCTCCGATCTTCTGCTCACCTGGCAAGCTGGCTTCACGCTGTTCTCCGACAAGCTGACACACATTCTTATTGGGCTGGCTCTCTCCTGCCCTTGGTCTGCCAGTCCTCTTCCCCCACTCAGTGTGTGTGTGTGTGTGTGTGAGAGAGAGAGAGAGAGAGAGAGAGAGAGAGAGAGAGAGAGAGAGAGAGGAGAAGCGAGAGTGCCTCTCTCTGTCTCTGTCTCTCTCTCTGCAAATGGCGGAGGAGGCTGGGAGCCGCAGGAGAAGGCTCAAAGAGCCACATGCAGCTCCGGAGCCGCGGGTTGCTGACCCATGCCCTATACCATTTCAGACAAATGACTGTCCAATCTCTTCTTAAAAACCTCCAGTGTTGAAGCATCCACAACCTCTGGAGGCAAATCGTCCCACTGATTCATTGTTCTGTCAGGAAATTTCATATCAATTCCTGTAATAGTATCTAGAGTCTGAGAGGGGTGCAAATCCTTTGCTAACCATATTGTGGCTTATTTGGCTTGTGACTTAAAATGTTATGTAGGCCTGGTTAACCAAACTTATTTTATGACCACAGTTAAGCAAATTGGGCCCATGGGCCTGCCCAGTCAGAACACTTTCCAAGCACATCCTTTTTTTGCTGCCACCTTGCAAAAGTATGCTCAGAAGCACGATCCATTAAGATCAGAGATGCTCGCTCCCGGAAAAAAGAAGTATCCTTTTTAGGCAGTTTAATTAATCCGCTTTCCCCCCACCCTTTATTTTTGCCACTCGCAGCAGGTTTATTTGCATGTTGGTTGTTGGTTGTTGGTTGACAGGGATGTTGGGTGTTATTTGAGAGCTGCTGAATGGCAATGACTTGAATATATGAATATATAGCCATGCGTGGTTGGCAGCTGATGTTTCGGCTTCTGACTGGATCAGATTACCAGTCACAAAAAAAGCCCTCTTGCCATCAGCCCCTCACCCAGGCAAGGATAAAGGCTCTAGGACCTGGTTGAACTGGGAGCCCCTCTGCCCGAGGAAATGCCGTGCCTGCTTCCAAGTGACCGAGACAGGCGCTCTTCCCCGGGGCCCCGGCACCTCCCAACTCAGTCCAGCCCAGTTGCCTCCTTCCTGGTGCCACTGGGTCTCCTGGGACCCCAGCAGCAGCTGAGCCGGATGGCGCCAGCTCTTATGTGTTGGGGAAGAGAAGAATGTCCAGTCAGCCATGCTAACGTGGAATGCATGGATCCTGGGTATAGAAAGAATATTTGACTCAAACCATAATTGTCCATTAGTGCTAGTCCATGTACGACAAGCCGTAGGCTAAATAAATAAATGCCCATTAGTTACTCGCGCCTGTCTGCAGCTGTTTTCTGTGTTGGGTCTTTGGTGCACACCGGAGCTCATCTGCTCCAGTTATTCTCGCCTGCCCTTTTCCTCCGTGTTTCTCGGCCGCTTGAAGACGGGTGGACTTCAATTCCCAGAATTCCTACAGGGCTGGCTGTGGAATTCTGGGAGTTGAAGTCCACCCGTCTTCAAGCGGCCGAGCTTGAGGAGCACCGCCTTAGCAGGTCCACAGCGCTAGCTCAGATTCTGTGCCGCCAACCCAACCTCCTGCCTGAAGAGGGCGCCGGATTGCTGCGGCTGCTGCGCTCCGGGACCGAGCCGGCAGGCGTTCCAGGAGAGAGCGGGGCAGGCGGCGCTAGAGCCACTTTGGGCAGGCGGTGGGCGGAGAGAAGGGAAGCCAGGGGAGGAGGCGGACAAATCCACCGAACTTCCGGGTACACCTACCGGGAACAAGTTCAGAGAAACTGCAATTGCTGACGTGTTCATAGTGCTCCCAATTGTTAAGGAAGATTTAATTACGTTTAATTAATTGCAGAGTAAATGGTCCTTGTGGTCCCTTCCAGCATCACCATGCTCTGATTCCAGGTGGACCTTGTTGCTCCCCAATATCTAAGCAGGGTCAGGCTAGGATATTTCCTGGAAGGGGCACTACGAGGAAATCCCAGCATAAAGCAGGCCTGATTTAAGGAACGGGGAGTGCAAAGTCTTCTTTCCCGCCGTGTGCTGCCTGGCGGGAGGTCTTCGGCAGAGCAATCGCGAATTGCTGCCCTATTTACACTCCCGGCAAACCCCGAGACTTCCCCGTTGAGCCTTCTGCAGGGCTCTCTCGAGAGGGGAAAAAAAAAATCAGCGAGGAGGCCGGAAGTGACTGCCCAGCGCTCTTCTTTAGAGGCGTGGCCGTCCGGCTCTGCGGCCCTGCGCGGGGGCGGCGCTCTAGGCTTCCATCTTTGTGCGGGCGAGGGGCGGTTGCTAGGCTGCGTGCAGGGCCTAGTAGGCCGCAGTAGCGGCGGGACGGCAGGGCCGTCCGGCGGCCGCGTCGAGTCGGGCGGCGGGACGTCATGGCGGCTTCGCCTCCCTCGGAGTCGCGTATTTCGGAGGGCCCGGGCAGCTGCGTGCTGTGCTGCGGCGAGCTGGAGGTGGTGGCCTTGGGCCGCTGCGAGCACCCCATCTGCTACCGGTGCTCCGTGCGGATGCGGGCGCTCTGCGGGGTCCGTTACTGCGCCGTCTGCCGGGAGGAGCTGGCCCAGGTGAGCGGCGCCCGCCGGGGAGGGGCGGCGGAGCGCGGGACCGCCAGCCGTGGCAGACTACGACTCCCATCGTCCTGGGCGGGGTAGCGCAGAGCGCCGGGGCTGTTACCGAGGGCGACGGGGCGGCTGGAGCGGAGGGCCGCCTCCTCCGGCGCGCGGCGTTTCCGCGAGCGGCGGGGCGCCCTGGGGGTGGGGGGTGGCGAAACGGCTTCCTCGCCCGGCCAAGCGCAGCCGAGCCGGCCGGGCCCCGACGGGCCTCCTCTTGCTTGGCTCGGCCGGCCTCCGGCTTGGCCCTCGGGGGAAGGGGCCCCGGCCGGCGCGGGCGGGCGGCGGCCTTTGGCCCCTTTGCGGCAAAGCGCGGCCTGCGGCTTGTGAGAGAAGCCGGACGGGATTTGCCGCCCGCAATTTTATCTGCGCTGCTGGAAGCGTTTCCTTTTTAAAAGCAGGCTTGGTGCTGTTTAGAAGGGGGTGTTTTTTATTGATTACTGGCGTTCACACCATTAATTGCAGCCCAATTTCTTCCAATAGAGCTCGGAATGGCAGTTGTCATGATTAACGAAAAACGCTGTTTTTCTTTGACTAATTGCTGCATTTGGCCTTTGTACTCCTCGGTATCCTGTGGCCAGGCCAAGATAAATTGGATGATTATGGCTAATTATTGCTTCCTGTGTCTTTCCCCTTGAACCTGTGTCCTTACCTTGAAAATAAGAATTCAACAGCAATTCAGTCGTGGACATTCTCAAGACCTGCAGCGTGGCAGTTGTACAAACATGCCTTATTTCATTTTTTAAAATTATAAAATAACTTTTCTTTATCAGATTTTGAGAAATCTGTGGATATAATTTACTTTGATTTCAGCATAGTGTTTGACTGAATGCCAGTGACATTCTGATTAACCAGGTAGGTAAATATGGCATTGATAGCTTATGTTAGGTGGCTGGAAAGGGCTCTTCCTGATCCAAGGTTTTAAAAGGATTCAGTCCCGGGACTGGTGCTTTTCCATGTTTGTATTAATTGCCGCCCAATTTTCATTGGTTGAAGAGTGAGGGGAATGCTTGTCAAATTAGCAGATGATACAAAGCTGAATGGGAGAGCCACTACCCTAGAAGACAGAAACACAGCCCCAAAGGATCTTGGTAAGTTAGAGATGTGGGCTGAAAACAGCAGTGAAAATAGAGACAAATACAAATACTTCATTTACAAAAACAAAGTCAAAAGCACAAATATAGCATAGGAAATATTTAATTCATCAGATAAATTTTATTATGGTTGTATAATGACATTTGCTTCTCCAAATAAATACAGAATAATTTGTATTATTCGCCTGTAGTCTATCTTTTCTAAAGCAGCCTTTCTGCTTAGATGTGATAGATTGCAGTTCTTGCTAGGCAAATTGGGAATTGTCCTCTGGTGCATTTAAAGAGTACTGAGGTGGAGGAGGCTGTGCCTTGGCTGTTATTCCAGTCTAACTTTCACTGATCTGATCCTTGTCACTCTCCTACTCACAAATTTAAGCCTTCCCTTATGAGAATTGGACCTCTGCTAGTGCTCCTTTGAATTTTGTCATCTGAGTTGTAGGGTTGTCAGATTATGCAGGGAATTTTTTTAATAGTCTCTCTACTCAATTTGATAATTGCTCAGTGTTTTGAGTATCTAAATGTGGTACACATATCCTCTGGTGTGCTTCTCTACTGGGCTTGGGACCCTGTCTCACCCTCAGTGTCAAAAGGTCATCACCCCCAAACAGTTGATTCTGTTAATTAGGGCTGCTGGAATTCATGTGTCACACTGTCTTGTGTCATACTGAGTGTCAGTTTCCTGACTTTTGATCCCTCTCTAAGCAACTGAGTCTTCTGTACTGAAAAGCCCCTATAAAGGCCCCTCCTTGCCTGTTGGCATTCGGGGATTTTCAGATCCCAGTCTTTTATAGATACACTTGCATATTTTAACTTGAGGTGAGGAAGCAGATCAAAAAGGCTTTTAGCAGGCAGAGAAGACCAGGTAGGACACTGCCCCAGGAGGCCTGAGGGGGCCATTTGTTGAGACCGACACTGGGTGTCTCACCCACAGAGTTTGGGGTGAAGGCATATCTCATGTACGCATTTAACAAATAATACTATAATATGTAATCATATTTTATACTTAATGTATTATTTATATTACTATATGAATTGTAGAATGATTTCAAGTGAAAGGTGGTATGAAGATATAAGTCAAGTATTTTCTCTTATCAGCTTTTTCATTGTAAATGCAACTTTTTTTTAACTTAAAATAGAATTGGTAACAGGAAAAAGAGAAAAATCCATGCTATAGAGAAGAATGTTGGGACACTTCCTGTACATTTCCATTTGTATTTCCTGTGCTTAATTGAGAGGTGGCTGTATCATTATTTTCTTTAATTGTGATCTGATTTTTTCCCCTTTGTGTTTGTAGCACAATATTGTGTGGCTGCTCCTTTTCTGTGTCAACATAGACTGTGGGGCTTTCCTTGTACTGGCTCTGTGGTGGGCAGGACTTTGAATGTTTGCAATAGCAAAGTGGCTTAAATTTGGAGGTAGGAGAATACCCCACTTCAAGGCGGTCAGCATCCACCCAGCAGTGCCATGGCAGGCTGGGCTGTCCAGCTCTCCCATGTTGGGAGAGAAGCTCCTCTCTCTCTGCAGCTGCTCTCTTTCTGGCCTTTTCCACTGGGAAACCCTGGCAGGAAGGCTCTTGAGCCATTTTGGCCGGTCTGGCTCAGACCCTTTCTTGCCCACTGTAATTGGCAGAGAGTCTTCAGAGACTTCGTCCCTGTTTGTTCCTCCTCCCCTGCTGCTAGGGAGTGCTGGGGATTCGGCTTGAGACCTCTTATATAGCAGTCTAAGTTCTGCTGCTGAACTGTTGCATCTTTAATGAAGAGAAAAAAAGAAGAATGGGACCATCCTTTGCAGCCTCTGGACCACTCGGGTTGGTGAGCCTGAAGGACGAGTTCCTTTCAGTCTTTCTGTGTCTGTTTTGGTGGCGGGGGTGTCTTTTGTGTGGGCTCTATCATTTCTGACCTGAGCAAAAGATGCTAGGTCATTATGAATTTATCTGTCTCCTTGGACAGAGGTGGGTGGCCTTGGCTTGTGGTCTCTGTTTTTCTAGGAAACGTTCTCTGTGTAGCTTCTTTTGCGCCTGATTATTTTCCTCCAGTCATCTTCTATGACTTGTTCTGTTGGGGTTTTCCCCCTTGTGTCTGATTTGATCATCATTTCATGCATCCCATTTATTCCTGGAAGAGTGTGTCACAAGCCAGAGGCATTTCCTTTTACATAATGTTTAAATTGTTAGAAATGGAACCTCAGCCAAGCACCTAACCTCTAAAGGAGGTGGATGTCTGCTAACTTTCTTTTAAGCTCCCGTGAAATTGATGAATTGTGATTTTGGATGTCTCTTCAGAATAGTGTGAGTCCCCCCTAAATCCTGAAATTTCTAGAACATAGGGTTGCTGTTGTTGCTAACCTGAGGTGTGTGAGTCTTGCATTGAGTTTGGGGAGAATGAGATTGTAAGGGAGGGGAGGCAAACATTTGGCCAGTGGGCTGGATACAACCCACACAATCCCATTTCTGTTAGGGCCAGGCAGGACATCCATTCCTTCCACAACATCTGTTGCACAGAAGGCAGTCCGTTCAAACTGGAAAAGACGCCCTCTCTGTCGCCACCATGTGGCCTTTCTCCAGGAAAGCTAGAAGTGGGATCGTACTCTGTGATGGAGACACGTACTGTTCCTTTGCACAAAAGGCACGGTTGGCTCACTCTCCAGTCCTTCGTAAAGAAAAGCACTTGGGATTGGAGGAAATAGAAAGTGATTACGCCTTTTCTATTTCTGGTAGAGAAGAGCTCAGAAAGAGCCGGAGATTCCATTCTCAGAGTCCCAGCCTCGAAGAAAGAGGAATAGCATCAAGATCACAAGAAGCAATAGTGCTGCTTTATAATGCCTTGGTAAGACCACACTTGGAATACTGAGTCCAGTTTTGGTCACCATAATATAAAAAGATGTTGAGACTTTCCACTCTAGAAAGAGTGGAGAGAACAGCAATAAAAATGATTAGGGGACTGGAGGCTAAAACATATGAAGAACAGTTGCAGGAATTGGGTATGTCTAGTCTAGTGAAGAGAAGGGCCAGGATGATAGCAGTGTTCCCGTGTTTAGAATTATTCTGAATCATTTTCAATGTGAGCCTATCCATTTCTGCACAGTCCAAGATTTTCTTGATTATATCTTCTTCAGATGGTATTTCTTCAGAATAAAGGGTAGGAATGGAAATTGTATTACTATTAATGTCAAACATGTAAACCCAGACAACGTGCTGCTTACTAAATACTAAAGATTGTTATCGTAAAAATTAATTATATATATAAAGCAGTGTTCCAATATTTGAGGGGCTGCCACAGAGAAGAGGAAATCAGTTATTCTCCAAAGCACCCGAAGGCAGGACAAGAAGCAATGGATGGAAACTAATGAAGGAGAGAAGCAACCTAGAACTAAGGAGAAGTTTCCTGACAGTGAGAACAATTAACCAGTGGAACAACCTGCCCCCAGAAGCAGTGAATGCGCCAACACTGGAAGTTTTTAAGAAGAAACCGGACAGCCATTTGTCTGAAATGCTACAGAATCTCCTGCTTGAGCAAGGGACTGGACTAGAAAGACCTTCCAACTCTGTTATTCTATCTTTTTAGTTTCCCATACCTTGCTGGAAAGGGTGAGGAACTTATTTGCCTTATGCTCTGTGCTTTTTCAATAACTGCCCAAGTTTAACCCTCTTATTGCAGCCATGAGAAAAACCTATAGTTCACTGAAAGCAAAAGTTGAACTTCTCCGGGTGCTTGTGTGTTAAATAGCTAAGCCGGGTGAGACCACTGCTTCCATTCTTCTGAGCCTCTTGAGAGAAATGTGTGCTGTGGGCCTGTTCAGTTTTGTTTTTTCTCCTCCAACTGTGCAGGATAGATTTTGTTGTTGTTAGTCGCGAAGTCGTGTCCGACCCATCGCGACCCCATGGACAACGTTCCTCCGGGCCTTCCTGTCCTCTGCCATCTTCTGGAGTCCATTGAAGCTCACGCCTACTGCTTCAGTGACTCCATCCAGCCACCTCATTCTCTGTCGTCCCCTTCTTCTACTGCCCTCCATCTTTCCCAGCAGGATAGATTAGGATGGCATTTATTAGGGGTTTGAGTTCCCCATATTCTTCTTCTGACCGATGATCTCTCTTGTGAATATTAATTCTGCTATCAGAGGTGCCCCGTGGAGCCTCCTTGTGCCACAAGCTGTTTGGGGCCTGGACATTCTGTGTTCCCAACCTCTTCCCACTTCTCTCTCCGCAGGTGGTTTTTGGGAAGAAACTGCCACCCTTTTCAACAATCATACTCAGCCAGTTACAACATGAGAAGAAATATGACATCTATTTTACTGATGGAAAGATTTATGCTCTGTATAGGTAAATGTTCTTTAGCTTATTGTCTTAGCTGACTAGTCAGCAAAGGAACTACTATGATTTTCGGATCAGGAACATTTAAAAATTGTCTGGAGAGTGAATGAAATGAATGAATTTTCCAGGAGACGCTCTGGGCAGCGCTTGCCAGAACTGTAGCAATTGTTAGTCTGGAAATGATCAAGAAACACATCTCTCCGAGCTCCAATTAGTGTGAATTAAAAAAAATGTAAAGTACTAATGCAAGAATTCTGACAAACACTTTTGCTTTCAAATGTGAAATATTTCATGTGTATATGTATATTGAGAATTTCACCTGTACCTGGAGTTATTTACCAGTATGTTTAGGAGTCAGAGAGGCAGCTAACCAAACTGAGAGGAAACTGCTCTTGTACTGTGCAGAAAGAATTATGCAAAATAAGTGTACTTAGCTTTTTTATGCAAAACCTTTTATGTATTTATTTAATAAATACCCACAGAGCATAGGAAAGGAAGGAAGAAAAAAAACAAAAGTTGCTGTGAAATTAGTGTGCGCAATGGCAGAGGGAAAGATGCCCCCATGCGAGAACTGGGGTGAGGGGCTGAGGCGTCCTGCAGCCTGTGGCTGCTGTCCCTCACATGCGCCTTTTCCCCCCTCCTAGGAAGCTCCTGCAGCACGAATGCCCTCTGTGCTCGGAGTCCCGGGCATTTCCTGCCGTTGTGGAGTTGGAGCAGCACATGAGGAAGCAGCACGAGCTCTTTTGCTGCAGGCTGTGCGTGAAGCACCTGAAGGCAAGCGGTGGGGAGGGACGCAGATGAAGGGGGGGGGCTCGCATCTTGGGCGATCCGTTTCTACTGAAAATGTGAAGGACGTTCCCTCTTGCGTTCCAGATCTTTACATATGAGCGCAAATGGTATTCACGCAAGGATCTTGCTCGGCATAGAATCCATGGGGATCCTGATGACACATCTCACCGTGGGCACCCCTTGTGCAAATTTTGTGACGAGCGATATTTGGATAATGATGAGTTACTAAAGCACCTGAGGAGAGACCACTATTTCTGCCACTTCTGTGATTCTGATGGAGCTCAAGAATATTACAGGTCTGTGACTCCAGCTGAGCCCCAAGATTGTCGCTAGAGAGTAAGGAAGAAGACTTTGATAAAAATATCCAGATGGCTCAGGCAGAGGCCTCCCTAATTCACTGAACTCTAGAAAGGCACAGCATAATCAGTCTTATAAGGTTGCCAATCTCAATAAAAAATAGATTTAGCCTTCCAGTGGAGTTGATTTCCTGATCTGATCAAGTGGGGCTGACAGCAATCATAGTAATTGCTCACACTACATCTTTGACTCTGGAACAGTTTGCAGTATGCCCCTGAGCTGGTACTGGGTGGGAGAGAGACAACAGTAGCTGATAAGATGAAGGGCTGGGCAATCTTCATGCTGATGGTCGAGTTAGACTCATTATTTCCCTTCTTTTATTTGCTTGCTCATTATGGTGTTAATCTGACTAATTTTCAATTTTCTCTGGAGAGATTGCAGTTATTTAAAATTTGAAAACTAATAAACACTGAAGTTTACAGGAAACAGAATATGCAAAGTGCCACTATTTTATTGTAGTGCAAATACTTAAAAAATAATTGAAGAATATACTGTAGGTTCACAGGAAAAGAATTTGGATGTTCTTCTAGAATCTAGATCACAGGTTGAATGAGAGAGAACGGTGGGGTGCAGCTGTTAAAAAGCAAGCACTGTTTTGAGATTCTGTATTAACAGAAACTTAAAATCTAGATAATGGGAAGCAATTGTTCCACTAAACCCTGCTCTCCCTCAATTCTCCCGTGGAATACTGGGCCCGGTCTTGGTATCAAAGCTGACAAACTGGAGAAAGTTCAGAGAACAGCTTCCCAGAGGGCGACTGGAAAACTCTTCCTATGAGGAACAGTTAAGTTTAAGAAGCTTTATATACAATATGTGTAGTCTGTAGATTTAGCAGATCCTGCATACAAGGGAGGTTGGGGTTGGACTACCTGTCTTCTGTTCCTGTGAAAAGGAGAGTATTTTAAGATTTGGGCTGAAAATACATTACTGAGGTGGCAGGATGATCCCAGAAACTGGCACACTTTGGGTTGGCCTCCCTTTCTATCACTGCCTCCACCTGAGAGCAGAATGGAGCCCACAAGCACCCGTGCGCCGTCTCTGTCTTGCAGCGATTATGAGTATCTCCGCGAACACTTCCGGGAGAAGCATTTCCTCTGCGAAGAAGGTCGGTGCAGCACCGAGCAATTCACCCATGCCTTTCGGACCGAAATCGACTACAAAGCCCACAAGACGGCTTGTCACAGCAAAAACCGAGCGGAAGCCAGGCAGAATCGGCAGATTGACCTGCAGTTCAACTATGCCCCGAGACACCAGCGGAGAAGCGAGGGTAGGCTGGGGTCTCTGGCGGCTGCTTCCCTGCCAGGTGGAACTGCCTGCTCGGTTCCTTTGGGCACAGCCGGGCATCACTGTTTTCCTGATTTGCCCTTTCATTTACTCTCTCACCATTCCCTTCAGAACTCTACTTTTTCATAGGACAGAAAAAGTATAGAATATCTGCTCCGGTGTTTAAGTGTTGTGTTTATGTTCCAGGTGTTGTCGGTGGTGAAGACTATGAGGAAGTGGATAGGTATAACAGGCAGGTGAGAGGAGGCAGGTCAGGAGCCCGAGGTGGACAACAGAACAGGAGAGGCAGCTGGCGATACAAGAGGTAAGAGCAGCGGTTGTGGTTTCCATTGAGGTGGGCAGGAACTTAGAATGCAAAGTGAGAAGTAGCCGTTTGGCTTCAGGATGTAGTCAAAACCAGGCTGGGACCTGTGCAGAGAGGCCAGCCTAGAGGAAGCTTGCAGTAAAAGCTTCTCACTTCTCATGGCATAATCCATTTTCTCCTTTTTTTTGCCTTGTGCTCTATAAATTAACGGCAATGCTTGCTTTAATGAAAAACCTATTTTAAATAATAGTTTCCTATTCCAGTTTAGAATAGAATAGAGGTGGAAGGGACCTGGTCTTCTAATCCAGCCCCCTGCTCAAGCAGGAGAACCTATACCATCTCAGACAAGTGACTGTCTAGCCTCTTCTTAAAAATCTCCAGTGATGGAGCGCCCACGATTTCTGAAGGCAAGCTGTTCCACTGGTTTATTGTCTTCACTGTCAGGAACTTTCTCCTTAATTCCAGGTTGCTTCTCTCTTTGGTCGGTTTCCAACCATTGTTTCTTGTCCTGCCCTCTGGTGCTCTGGTGAATAACGTGACCCCCTCTTCTTCTTTGTGGCAGCCCCTCAAATACTGGAACACTGCTATCATGTGTCCCCTATTTCTTCTTTTCTTTAGACTAGCCAAACCCAAGTCCTGCAGCCATTCTTCATATGTTTTAGTCTCCAGGCTTTTGATCATCTTAGTTGCTCTTCTCTGAACTTTTTCCAAAGTCTCAACATCTTTTTTGTAGTATGGTGACCAAAATTGGTTGCAGTATTCCAGGTGTGGTCTTATTAGGGTTTTATAAAGTGGTATTAATACTTCACGTGATCTTGATTCTATGTCTCTGTTCACACAACCCAGGCCAGTTTCTGGCCATCCTTTGGAAAGAGGCTTCTTCATGGCAGCCCCTCAAATATTGGAACACTGCTATGTCACCCCTGGTCCTTCTTTCCTCTAGACTATCCCTACTCATTTCCTGCAGCTGTTCTTCATATGTTTTAGTCTCCAGCCCCTTAATCATCTTAGTTGCTCTTCTCTGCACTCTTTCCAAAGTCTCAGTATCTTTTTTATAATGAGTTGACCAAAACTGGACACAGTATTCCAGCTGTGGTCTTACTAAAATTTGACTACTAACACTTCACGTGATCTTGATTCTATCCCTCTGTTAATGCAGCCTAGGATTGTATTGACTTTTTTGGCTGCTGCCGTACACTGCTGGCTCATATTTAAGTGATTGTCCACTGAGACCAAGGTCCTTCTCACAATGACTGCTTTTGAGCCAGATTTCTGTAACTTTTACATTTGGTTTTTCTTGCCTAACTGTAAAACCTTACTTTTCTCTCCATTGAATTTCCTTTTGTTAGATAGGGCCCAGTGTTCAAGTCTGTCCAGGTCCTCCTGTATCTTAAGCCTGTCTTCTGGAGGGTTGGCTATTCCTGCCAGTTTAGTCATCTGCAGATTTGATGAGTTCCCCTTCTATTCCCTCATCTAAATCATTTGTGAAGATATTGAAGAGTCCTGGGCCTGAGATGGAACCTACATTTCCTTTTCCCTGCATCAGTCATGCAGACTCGGAGAGCAGGTTTCAAGAATTGTCAGACCCAAATAACCAAGAGTATCCAATGAGTTCAAAGCACAGAAGACTTTTATTATTGCTTTGTATACACAAGAACGTAGTCAACTAACGGTCAAGGCTAAACTGGTGCTAGATAAAGGTCGATGGAATTTGGGGGAAGGGGGGGCTGGACTTGGGTTTCTTGTGGCAATGCGGTGATTCTAAGCTGATGACACATTTAACCTCACCTTCCAGCTCAGCTGGTCCTTCTACAGGGATTGCCTTCTGTTTAATGCAAAATGCTGGTGGCAGCAGCAGCAGATAGAGAGCAGAGGTGCACATTAGCAAAATGCCAAACACAATCTGAAGCTTATCTGCAAAGAGGTCCAAGCAGCAGGCAGAAGTATTGAGTCATAGTCCAGGACTCCTGATATTGGTGGGTAGTTGTCAGCTGGTCCAGGACGAGAGTGACGGATGCAGGCACGTGATCTAAATTAGAAGGGTGCATTCCAGAGGGCTGAAACTGGGCAGCTGTTGGACTGACCATGTCAGGTGAGACCTACTAAGTGCCTTTACTGCGCTCAGTGTGGAGAGTAGCATGTCACGGGACTGTAGTCACTTGGGATCAGGTTCCTGGTCATCTGGCAGCTGGATTGAGTCACTGGACAATTGCCAGCAGAATCCCGCTTCAGGTTCATCACAGGCTCCTTCCTCCCCCCGGCCCCATCCCCAAGTCCTTGGAGTCTGAGCTGGGCTTGAGGCCGCATTTCAGGCGCATGTGGACAGCAGCAGCTTTCCATATTTGGGTGGCTAGTGGGTCCCCAGTGCTAGATATTATAGAACGGCTTCTGGCCAGAGGGTGTTGTGGAGGCTAATATCACTCTCTGTGCAAAGTGTTCATTGTGGGGCACGCCGGTCCATGTTCAAGAGGCAATGACAAGTTGAGAGAAAGGGCATTTTCCTTTTGCTGTGTTCTAGTGGGTAGCAATTGGATCTGGTTGTTGGATCCCCAGCTGTGATTCAAAGGTGGGGAGATGTCTAGGTTAATAACTTCTTCCTGGCATTATCCATCCCCTCCCCCATAACAGGTTGCCTTTCCTGAGTCTTGCCCACAATATCTTAGCATTGCTTGTTCCCCTCTCTTCGTTTTGTTGATTTGAAAAATTCTGCAGAGAAGAAGAAGACCGAGATGTTGCCGCAGCTGTCCGGGCATCAGTGGCTGCCAAAAGGCAAGAAGAGAAAAAACGGGTAGAGGACAAAGAGGACAACTGTCGCGCCAAGAAGGAAGATGCCAAAGATCCTGACCCAACAATCTCTAAGCGAGAGGTGAAGCCTTCGTCCGAAGAACCAGGTGAGCCCTCGCTCTGTCCTGAAAAACTGTGGTGGGCTTTGTCTCAGGCTCTGGGCTCCTTCGTGTTGGAGAGATGATGGCCTTGTTGGACTTCTCAATGGCCCTTTTGATTAGATTGTGTTCTCTGTTTTTCCTAAGTTCCCAAGGAAGTGGTTCCCAAGGCTGCCTTAAGGCAAGATGATTTTCCTGCCATTGGCTCGCCAACCGTGAATTCTGTGCAGAGGTGAGTCTTTGGTTGTGTGGAGAAAGAAATTGGCCAAAAGATCAGGGATTCTCCCCACGAGATGTGAGGAAGGCCTTGCAGAAACAGGTCAGGCTCCAGTCTTCAGAGCATAATGGCTAAGGCCACTTCAAAAAACTTCCCTCTTCTCCAGTTGTGATGGTCCTTTACTAAGTCTGCACAGACACCCCTGTTTCTCCCTCCAAACCTGGATCCATTTCCTTCTGCCAGCTTG
This sequence comes from Azemiops feae, assembly GCA_023970755.1. Taxonomy (NCBI): domain Eukaryota; kingdom Metazoa; phylum Chordata; class Lepidosauria; order Squamata; family Viperidae; genus Azemiops; species Azemiops feae. The sequence goes on from JALGBA010000623.1 coordinate 51,746, forward strand.
AAGCTCCAGGTCTGAATTGTGAGGCAAAGAACAGTGTGTGTTCCCGGCTTCCTGTAGGAAGCCTCCCTCCAGCCTTAGAATCTAACGCCAGCGATGGTGAGGCTGCTTCTGCTTTCTCCCGTGGCTGCTGTGGGAAAGAACTCAGCCTCTCGTGTTTTCAGGGCTGCCCCCAGTGACTAAAATTGCTCCCCTCTGGGAGTCCTCTGAACAATGGTGCCTTTTTTAAGCCACGTGGAGGGTTTGCCTTGAAACCTTCATTGATGCACTTGGGTCTCGACTGCCCTTCTGCTCTCCACCCTCAGAGTCTTGTCTGGCTTCAGCTGGGCTTGGGAAGAGCCTCCCACACCCCCACAAACACTGACTGGGATCACAGATGGGCATCTTTGCCTCAAGGTTGCAGAGGGAGGGCTTGTCCTACCTAAGTGGTTTCTTTTTCAGCTCATCTCGGTTGGCGCCAGTAAAACTTGATGAAGAGGACTTTCCCAGGCTCTCCTCCTGCTCTGCTCCGCCCGTGGTCTCTGCCGCTCTGCCCTTGTCCTACATGGCCACAGCTCAAAAGACGGGCTTTCAGGAGGAGGACTTCCCCGCCCTGGTCTCCAAAGTCCAACCGAGCAGTAAGATGGTGTCGACCCTCGCCTCGGCCTGGAGTGGTGGCTCCAGCAAGAACATGGCCCGAGCCATGTTGGCCACAGCCGGCCAGCCGGCCAGGAAAGGGGCCCCTCCCGGCAGCAGTAAAGCAAGCAAAAAGAGCAAGGTGATGCTCCCTGGCAACTCTCAGGATAGCAGCGGCGGTGTACCCACTCCGGAAATCCGCAGTGCGCCAACAATGGTGCATGTGTCCTCATTGCTGGCAGCCTCTAACTCTCAGACTTTTGCCAAAGTGGGTAAGAAGAAGAAAGTTGGGACTGAGAAGCGGAGAACAGCCTCGCCGCCCGGGTTGCAGGAGATGCCAGCCGCCCTCCACTCTCTCGAGAAGGTGGAAGATGCTGAGCAGCCTTCGACCGTCGCTGCCGGCCCCAACCTGCCCAGCACCTCTGCCGCTCTGGTGAACGGCCACACAGAAAAGTCCACGCTGCCGTGCAGTGCTTCCAAAGAGCCCCCCGGCCTTAAGAAGCCACACGGGGGTGGCCAGTGCCTGTTGCCTCAGGAAGACTTTCCAGCCCTCGGGAATGCCGGGCCACCTCGGATGCCTCCACCCCCAGGTAAGGGCCGCAGGTGCTGCTCCTCAATCCTGGGTTTGGGGAAAGGCCTGGCGGAGCTGCAGGAAAGCAAAATGGGGCAGTTGAATTTGGCTTTGGGAAGCAAGCTGTGCTGAGGTTTCTGGGTAGCCAGATACTGGAGAGCTGGTTAGGATGGAGTAGACACTGAGCAGCAGGCTCAGGCCTTGAGCCTTCCCTCCGGACCATCTTCTTCTCCAGTGGCCGCCCTGGGATTCTGTCATATGGCTGAGACATTCTCCACCGCTGAGTTGCATTTGCTTCTTACACCTCGTGGCTTGACAACATCTTCATTGAACTGGGATTAAGATTAGGGGGTCGGGATGCGACAAGGGCGAGAGTGGTGAAGCAGCCTGCGGGGGCCGTCCGTGCCTGCTCTGTCTGCTTTCTAACTTTCTCCTTCCTGTTTTTTAGGCTTCAATTCTGTGGTGCTACTTAATGGCCCCCCACCCCCTCCTGGGCTGTCGGTGCCTCTTAGTAAACCACCCCCTGGCTTCACTCCTATTCCACCCACCAGCATTTCAGAAAATGCCTCGGCTCCTGTGAAAGAGTAAGTGTGAGCGTTGCCCTTCTGGGCCTCCGGTGCTTCCGGTCTCCACTGAGTGACTCCGGTGCCCGTTTTGCCAGCCTCTGAGCCTCAGGCGGTGGTGCCAGGGAGGAAGGCCTCGGGGGGCTGGGGGGCTGCTCTCCCCAGGAGGATCGGCCTGGGGTTTTCTGCTCAAGGGTGTAGAGATTATGGTAGTCCATTTTATATTTATACCTGACAGCTTAAACAGCTGCTGCTAATATTTTGCAGCCTCTTTGTTCTACTACGGCTTAGATTTACAAAGTCTTCCTTTCTGTAAGTGTACTGAAAAGATTTGTTTTTATTGAAAGGAGGTACAAAACAAAACATGATGATAATAATAGTAATAATAATAATTTTTGTCAACAGTATGCAAATGATTTGCCATTGCAGCCTTCTACAACTTCCTGGTCTTAGCCTGTAGCCTTAGGATTTCTGTGTGGTCTCCCATCCAAGTAACAATTGGCTTTGCTTCCAAGCTCAGACAGTTAACCAACTCCCGTAATCTGCTGAGACTTTATCTCTCTTTATGTCTGTACTTCATGATGTACCAATTGACACCTCCTCAAAACAAATTTATACTGTCATATTTGTATGACGACAGCTGCATGAGCTTCTGGGCCAGCGCCACTGGGGTTCCTTGCTGCACCCTCTGAGTTCCAAATCTTCCACAGCTCTAACTTTTTGTGCCTGTTTGTGCCACACTCCACAATGAGGTCACTAAAATCAAGCCAGTATCTGGTCTTGTTTTCCAAAGGAGCCTTCCCCTTTCTTAGAAGGGCTGTCAAACTCAGCTTCATTGAGGGCCACATCAGCATTGTGGTTACCAGGGGAGGGGCCTAGACATGGCTGGGGGACGCGGCCAACCGGGGGGCATGGCTGGGGGGGCATGGCCGGGTCAATGTCGCGGGGCGCCTCTGGGAGGTGGGCAGGGCTGTGAGGGGGATCCAGGGGTCTCCGGTGGAAGGGGGTGGGACCGGGGCGGGTGCTGGGGCATGGTCCACTAGAGGAGCCTCGCCGTCCCTCTTGGGTCGCATGGGGTACTCCCGGACGGTGGCGCAGGCTGCCCAGAGCTCTGGGCAGCAGAGGGCAAGCGTCCAGCTCGGCCCTCGAGCTCCCGGGATGCCCCAGCCCAGCCCCACTTTCCCGAGGGGGCACCAAGCTGCGCTACCTCCTCCTTGAGGCTACTCTCCTTGACCAGGTTGCTCATGGTGGCAAAGTGCATGGGTCAGAGGGAGGCATCCTCAGCAATAGGATGGAAGACCACCAGGAGAGGCCAGGAGGAGGGGGCAAGGGGATGGTGAAAGGGCAGCAGGACTGCTGGTGGCCAAGTGCTAAGGAAGGACTTCCCTCAGACCCTCCCTCTCCTTCCTTCCTTCCTTCCTTCCTTCCTTCCTTCCTTCCTTCCTTCCTTCCTTACTTACTTACTTACTTACCTACCTACCTACCTACTTACTTACTTACTTACTTACCAGAAACTTAAAATTCCTGGACAGGAGCCGCACAGCCTTAAGAGCAGAGTGGCGGGAAGATATTTGCGATGAGGGAGGGAGAAAAACAGGCAAGAAACGCAGCTGGGGAGGGGCCGCCCTCCGTGAGGAATGAGGAAAGGCACTCTCCCCTGGAGGAGACCAGCAAATGGCCCACTTCAGACCCGCAGCTCAGTGGGCTCCAGGAGAGGGGATGCTGCGAGTGGCATGAGAGTCCACCTTACCTATGCGACGTCGCCCAGCCCCCAGCTGGTGGGTGAGGCAAAGCTGGTGAGAAGCCGAACCTGCCTGGGTGCACAGGAGGTGGCAGGCGTGTGGGGCCCGACCTCCCGGGTGACCATTTTGCCCCGCAGGCTGACCGCCTTCTGAGCGCTTCCCTTTCACCCGGGATGCCAGGCCCCGCGCGCTTGCTGCCCCTGTGCGCCCACGCAGGTTCGGCTTCTCACCAGCTTCACCTCGCCCGGCCCAGCCTCTCTGTGCTGTGAGGAGAGCGTGTCGCTGCCTGCCGAAACCGGGCAGGCTGGGGCTGGACAGCGTTGCGCAGGTAATGTGTCCCCTCCCCTGGAGTCCACGGGTGTGTGAAGTGGGCTGGTCACCTCCAGGCGGTGCCTTTCCTCATTCCTCGCAGAGAGTGACCCCTCCCCAGCTGTGTTTCTTGCCTGCTTTTCGCTGCCACCTGTGCGCCCCTCGCTGTCTCTAGGGCAGTGTCAAGGCTGCTAACATCGAATGTTATGCTTGACAATATATATGGATGCAGACATTCACTATTTAACCTGTGTATTACTTTAAGAGCCACTATTAGATAGTATGGGGGGAGGGAGTGAAAGAATGTGCTGAGAACTATTTAGCCATAACAATATTTCAGCAGAGCGTCTTCAAAGGAAGAAATGTGACAAGATAGATAGTATGGCGGGAGGGAAAGCTCACACTTTAAACTAATTGGGGAATGTGATTTATGACTTGTCACATGAGGGAGGAGAAAATGCTTAGACACTGTGGGAAGAAGTAGGAGGGTTTAGTTTTTGGCTTCACTTTATTCGTACTGAAGTAATGTTGCATAAATAAAGAGTTTTCTGGGCAAAAATGTCTCAGATTTCCTTGAATTTGCATCTTCCCTTCGGAACCTTACAGGCAGCTCTGCAGATCTAAGATTGACCACGTTCCGGCACCCATGGCTGCCATGAAGTTGTAGATCGGCTCCCGGCCGGTTGGGGCCAAGGCAGCAGGGGCCGGTCCCTCGCTGTCTCTAGGGCGGCCCCACATCTAACCACATCACAGGCCGGATGATGCCTGGGTTAAAGGGATCTGTGACAACCGGGGGGATATTGCAGAGAAGGAGCCCTGGCACAACAAAGTCCTGAGCCCCCCTGGAAGGGAGGCCCATTGTAGCAGAACGTTGACAGGAGCACTGGCTGTGTGGCTCTTTGGACAGGCATCTGTCTGAGATGATTGGATTTTGGATTCTGGCCCTGGGCAAATGGCGACCTCTTCCACCCCTAGGAATTCTTGATTCTGGGCATCCGGTTTAGGAATTTCTGGCTGGGGATATTCTTCACAGCTTCAGAGAACAACAGCAATAGATCACTTGGTGCTTCTCTGTACAGATACCTACGTTTTTCTTTTCTGCAAACAGGCCCAAACTCTGTCAGGGACCCTATCTGATCCTGGATAACTTCCAGCAACGGAACATCCAGCTAATTCAGTCAATCAGAGAATTTCTTCAAGAAGATGAATCTCAGTTCAACAAATTTAAGATGTACTCGGGGCAGTTCAGGCAGGTGAGTAGCCAGGAAATTAATTTTCCAGTAATTGTGGGGTCCCCCCAGAATTGTGAATCTGTCTTTAGGTGAACATCTCTTTGTGAGAAAGTATTCGTTATTGTTGGTAGAAGTGAGACTGACATGGTGATTAACCAGCCAGCAGTTTGATTAAGCAGCATATCTGGAATATTGTTTTTCAAACCAGTTTAAACCTCGTATCCAATTCTGCAGTTCATGGATTCTTCTGACATCGGTGTGTGCCATCATCTTATCTCTCTTCAATTCACCTTCTGAAATTTTGTTGGGCTTTCACCTTGGCCAAGTTGGGTGCACTACTCCCTGCAGTTTAGGGGAAGCAGTATGAAAACATCCCTTTGCAGCAGTGCTTCTGCCCATGCGGAGAGGGCTCCGTGGAATCCTTAAGCTACGTCCTCTCTCTGTAGGGAATCGGGGAAGGGGGGATATATTGATCCCATTTGAAAGAACTGCCCTGGCGGAGGCTGCCTGGTCTCTCCGTCGGTCACTGCTTCTATCTGACCAGGACTGACGGGTCTTCCCAGATGGCTCGATTTGGTGTATCCACCCTATCTACAATTGACATTTAGCACAAATGTTGGTGATTGCCGTTGCTATTTGTACTACAGTCACCTTAATAGTATATTTTATGTAACTTTATTGTTTTATTAATAATTACAGGTCTGTGCATTTTACTGCTGTCTTTTTTGGCCCAAAGGCCATAACAAAGGTTTGATTTGAGCCAGAGTGATCGTCATGTCTGAGAGCTGAGGGAGGGGGATAGTGAAGGTGTTGGACTGAGAACAGAGACACCCCCACTTTAAGCCATCCTCAGCCACGGAAGCTCACTGGATGACTTTAGGTCCCACGATCATAGCTGAGCAAGGGGGAAACAATGGGGAAGATTTTGGATGCTTCTTTGACTCCAGAATGAAAGGGGGATGTAAATCTAATAAAGAAATGTTGGCTACTTGACACTGAAGTTGGTACAAGCCTTTTTTGTTTCTTATTCAAGTTCAGCACAAAGACAATCCAGGTTCTGGGGCAAATTCAGGAATGTTTGTTGTCTAGGTCAGATTGTCTTAATAAAATGAAGAGGATGTTGACTCTCCTGCCCTGTTTCCAGGATAGTCTAAATTAGCAAATTTAGAGGAACTGAGGCAAACTCTTGTGAACTTTAAAGCAATTGCTGGGCCCAAGGATTCCTTCATTTGCACTTCTCTCTCAGTCTTGCCTCATTCTCTACAATGGGAAGGAAGTCCTTGCAAATCTCGTGACCTTTGCTGAGAGCAGAAGTGAGGGCTTCCTTGCTCACACTTTTCTCCCTTTTGCCTTCCCTGCCAAGATCAGAGAAAGGCCTGACTGCTTTGAAAAAGCCAGCCTGGTGCCCTTTTCAGGGAAAGAATTGGTGAGCGTGACTGTTCTCTTTGACACTCCTCTTTTTCTTTTCCATACCTGTCTTACCTTTGAAAATTGGGGTTTCAGAGCTCTCTCTAAGAAGCCCCAATACAATAGCATAAATGTGCACAAACTGACTGATGGATTATGTGCCATCACGTCAGTGTCAGCTGTTATCAAGTACATAAATAGACGTTTTCCATGACAGTCTGTCTCCAAAGTGGTCCTTCTATCACTCCTGAAGCCGAGCCCCTCCCCCACACTCCTGGTCATCCCCTTCCCTTTCTTCCCCTTTTCCCAGCATGGTAGACTTCTCACATAATGCTTCCGAGGTAGAATAATTTGAGCCTGGTCATTTGTGCCTCAAGTGAGAACTCTGAATAGTTTGTTCAGTGGTCCATTTGTTTATTTTCATGGCTGCCGCAGGAGTTTTCTCCAAGCCCAAAGTTTGAATATACCAGTATTCTTTCTATCCAGCTTCTTCCGAGTCCAGCACAAACTCATGTTGGGTCTCAAAATAGAGATATGCCTTTTAATTCAACCAAAGGTCTCCAGGATTAGGGGTGTGTTTAGAGATTTGCTGAAAAACAGTATCTTCTGGTATTAACAGGTGTGGACACGGTCCCTTGGGTGTGCTCAGTCACGTGTAAGATTGAGTGAAGCAGGCTAATTGACCAGTCCCCCCCCCCCCAAATCCTTGGGGGCTTGGCGTTATCCTCAGAAACGGGGCGAGAGCTTATTGTGCCTTCAGCAGCAGCAGCAGCAGAGTCTGGTGGGACTTCTGCCCTTGATCCCGAGTAAGGTCTGTAAGCGAGAATCGGCTCTGCCTGCTGAAAGGAGCCATGCTCCAAAGCCAGGCCTGAGGCCTGCGGTTCTCCCTGGCACGGGTGACAGCAGGGAGGACTTCTCCCGACTGAGCCTTTCTCCACTCGCAGAAGGTGATGCCCCTTAACCTCAGGGGGATCAGGAGGAGACGGAGGGCGGCAGCTACCGGAGCTTCTTGGACCTGATCGCTAAGGTACAAACTAGGGATCGGCCCAGAAGTGATACTTAAAACTATGAGGCCCCCTAAATAGGATTGTCGTTTGAGAACCCAGCTGTGTGCCTGTTGTTTTTATCTGCTTCCACTTCGTTAAAAAGAACTGGAATAGAAAGTGCTTCAGGTTTTATGAATTGCTTTGTAAGTAGATGAGAGCTGAAACCTTGACATCCATAACAAACCATAGTTGGGGATTATACAGCTCTTACTTAACTGAATACATAATAGATTCCAGAAGCCTCACATTTGAGACTGCAATCCAACATGATGAGCACTCTTACAGAGAGGATAGTAAAGCTTTTTGTTGCTGTTTTTAGTGCCCTTGTCTGCTTTGTTTACTTCTTGGTCTTCTCTTCCTGACATTGTATTCCAAGAAATGGCTGAAGTTTTCATGGCAAAATGTCTGCCCTGGCCCTGGCCAACACACAGCAGACGGAGAGAAATGGCTGTCCAGCCTCCAGAGCCCTTGTCATATTTGTTGCTCTTTGGACTCTTTCTAGGGTCTCGGCATCTTTCTTGTATTGTGGTGCCCAGAGGTGGACACAGTATTCCAACTGTGGTCTCACCAGTGCAGTATAAAGTGCTACTAACACTTATCGTGATCTTGATTCTGTCCCGCTGTTGATGCAGCCCAGGACTGCATTGATGTTTTTGGCAGCTGCAGGACATTGCGGGCTCATGCTTAAGAGGTGGTCCACTAGGACTCCTAGATCCCTCCCACAGTTACTGCTGTTGTGCCAGGTACCTGCTATTCTGTGCCTGTGAAAAACCTTACTTTTCTCATCACTGAATTGCATATAGTTGGATAGGGCCCAGTGTTCAAGTCCGTCAAGATCCCTCTAGATCTTGAGCCTATCTTCTAAAGTGTTGGCAATTCCCCCCAGCTTAGTGTTGTCTACAAATTTGATGAGTTCTGTTTTCTTGCTTTCTCCTGCTGGAATTGCCAAATCCTTATGCAAAGTGGGAGAAGGATCTGTGACTGGATGACTTCTTTGGCTATGGAGAAAAAACTTCCACGGGATCTCTTTTCTTCATTCTTGCACATAGGGATTGTGTTTGTGATCTAATATATTTGTGCCACCCACAGGTCTGAGCTTCCAGTTGTCTTAGCTCCAGTTCAGGCGAAGCTTTTTTCATTTCTTTTTTCTGACTGTCCAATTTTCCTTCTTAGGGTCTGATTTCAGCAGAGCAGTACTACAGAAGCTGCCAGGAGCTCTTGGGCGAGAATTTCAGGAAGATCTTCAATGAGCTCTTGGTCCTCCTGCCAGACACAGCCAAGCAACAGGAACTGCTCTCTGCTTACCATGACTTGAAGGCCAAAGCTCCAGCTGGCTCCTCTCCCTCCTCCGTGAGCAGGTCCAAGAAGAACCGAAAGGTGGTTTGGCAGACCGAGCCGGCTTCCGACCTGGACTGCTGCGTCTGCCCCACCTGCCAGCAGGTGCTGACCCAGCAGGACCTCGTCTCTCACCAAGCCCTGCACCTGGAGGGGGAGGACGAGTTCCCTTCCTTGCAGGCCATTAGCCGGATCATCAGCTAGCTGTGCCAGGTGACCAATAAAGTTAGTCTCCCTCTGAAAAGTGGCTCTTCTCAGGCAAGTTCTCCACCGAGGGGAGAGGAGCCAGTGGTGCACGTGGGCCAAAGGGCCTCGGGGCTTGAGGAAGAAAAGCAGGGGGAATTAAATGGTGACAGAACAAAGGAAGCTGTAGCTGTTATAAAAACCTGGGGGCGGCAGTCCTTCTTCTCTGCAGAAGAGGACGGAGCAGCAGGGGACAGAGACTTAGTTTACTGCTGTAGATAAGAATTTTATCTCCTGGCTGGCTGCAGCAAGGATGTTGGGCAGAGGGGAGCTGCTGCTTTCTGAAAAGGGGAAGGTTGGGCTTGGCTGCTGAGAAATAGTGGAGAGCGGCTCACAGGGTCTGTACAAAAGGATTCCAGAAGATGGGGGAGAGTTGAGAATAGTGACGTGTTTGGGCAAAGAGTGCTGTGTGGTCTTTCTCTCTCCTTCTTTCCCTTATTCTTAACAGTGTTTTGACTTTGCTGCTTGTCCCAGCAGGGAAGGGTCCTCAGGCAGAGGAATTGCCCCAGAACTCAGAATCTGTTTCTCTCAAGTTGTTCCTAAAGGAAACCTCAGCTCTTTCATTCTGTTCTGTTAGAATTGCATGCGGGGGAAAGGTACCATTCAGCGCTTTCTTTACTTCTCGCTGTAAATGTGGATTTCTGTCCAGTGATGTGAGATCAGTTATTTCCGTGGTCTTGAGTGGTTGTGGCTCATTAAATGCTGCTCAGCGGTGACCACTTCCTGATGCCTCAGGGTCATCCTGGCATGTTCTTGAAAAGGGCTGCTTGCCTGGATCTCTGCCCCAGTGACTTTGGGTGCCCAGGGTGTTGCCTGCTGCTATCCCTGAGCTCTGTCCTGCTCCTTCTCCAGATCATCTCCACAGAAGGAGAGTTGAGTTGCTTCCACAGACGGGGCCTTGAGACTGTAACTAGCTTTTTACAGTAGCATTCAAGAGTAGACGCTATAAATATGATCTACGATTTTCTGTGTGTCCCCCCCTCTCACACACACACAACCACATATGAGTATTCAAGACCTAGCGCAGGCCCCTTGAAGTTTCATTTTGTGTACATGTGTATGTATGTGGCACATAATTGGATTGTGCTACTTCCCACTGCCTCTATTTAAAGGGGAAAGCTACAGAAACCATTTGATGTCTTGCAAAGCAAAACAGTAAAGCTCAATCTAAAGATTTGGCACATTATTTTTGTGGGCTGGCTTTAATTGCTGAAGATTTGGTATTGCAGTCCCTCAATTTTCAAGAGCAAAAATGGACTATTAGTGTTTTTTAAAGTCACTATTTGCAGAGCACATTGCTATATCAAGTTGGCCATTGAGTTCCAAAACGGTGGGCTCTTTTGAAGTGAGCTGGAATTGTTCATTCTTTTATGTTGGCAATGCTTGTAAGAAGACCTGAAGCCTCAGTCTCAGACAAGGTTTATTTTGTCATTAGACAAAGTTCAATTTACTGTTTTTAGGTCTTAAAATTTGTGCTTTTCAGCCAACTTTTTTCAGTTATTTCAACATTTTTCAGTGTAAGTACAATAGAATTTGGGGCTCTTTTCAACTTCAGTCAATGCATGGGAGTGCAAATCAGTTCAAGGAAGTCCTCCCATCCTTAACATATTCAGGGATCTCCTTTGCCTCCCCTGCTCCCATTGGGCCTGTTCCTTCTGGTGGGGACATGACTTTCTCACTCCCTGAATGCCTTGTGGTGAGACCTTGTGTGGGCTGCCTAAACCAACGGTCCTGAGGATTCTGCGGGGCTGCTAGATGCCTTTTGCCCCAAGTTCCTGTTTCTTTGGGGCTCTCCAATGAAAATAACGGCTTACATTGCAGAGTTTTACAGCTGAGCATCAATGGAAGACAAAGAAGCTGCTGCTGCCTATAGTGGCTCCCCCATTTGGTTTGACTGGGGCTCCTTGATACCTGAGAACAAGACCCATCAGGTCTCAGGCCGGGGTAGGACACCTGCTCCCACTCAACTGAGCCTGGCATCCTGGAATGCTCTTGCCATGCGCGACTTAAAAGAAGCACTGTTGGCAATGCTGTCATGCCCGTCTGAGAGGATGGCTGTCAATAAGCCTGCACCAGCCGTTTGGATCACCTGGTGGTCTCCCTTCCCGAGGAACATTTTGACAAGTTTCAGGCTCTTCCTTTTAAGCTCTTTATTGGAAAATAAGTTGTAATTGCAACACCAACAGTTAAATTAGCACAATCACAGACTAATCTGTTTTTCAAAATGTATAGCTATAATTATATACATAAAAATGTAAACATTAAAAAAATTCACATGGTCCACTTTTCTGTCACAGTGCATGTTGAATTACTTAAAGTGGCAACTTTTTTCTTGCTGTTCATGGTAAACGGAAGCATCTGCCTTTTTGATCTCCGAATTAACCTTAACAAGAAACAAGGAGAAGCCAAAATGGCGTTACAGCAGTTCCAGACTTTTCTCTCTCATACAGGGATCGCTCTCCTCCCACCGGGCCTCTGCCGATTGCGTCAGATTGCCAGATCCATGTTTGGGGGGCCGCAGACTGGTGGCTGGGGGTAAGGGGAACTGGAACCTAATGCAGGCAGGCAGGCAGGCATCTGTCTGGGGAAAGTTGCCTTCTGCGCTGCATTAAATGATGGGCTTATCAGGGAAAACAAGGGAGGGTTTTCTTGCTTGTGCAAGATAAGGCCAAAGTGCTGTGCCATGAAAAGGGAGGCCTTTTGCAGCTGGGATGGAGCTGAATGGAGGGTTTCTGCTTCTGCAGCATTAGCAATGGAAAACCTTGGCAAGATCATCCTTGAAATGCCAACTTGCTTTTTGCTGGCACATAAAAGGGGCCGGTGGGTGTGCTGAGGATGCTGCCTGGGAGACCAAAAGCAAAGGGCTCAAATTCAGTTGTATTGGTCTTGGGAGTTCCAAGTCCTGCCTGGAAACCCAAAGGAAACACCCTCCTCCTCCTGAAATGGGTGATGGTCCCTCCTGTCGTGCCCCTCCGTCCCTGCAGTGCTCTCTGGGACAATGAGACGGAGCTGAAAAAAGCAGCCAAAACGAAGAAAGGGCAATCGCAGAGCCCTAGCCAAAGGCCGTGGCTTCTGGCCCATTCTTGGATTGCATTCGGGATCTTTCGGTTTCTGCAGAAGGAAAGCGGGGGGGGGGGGCTGCTTTAATAGTGTGTAAATGTACACACGGGATTTTGTCTTGCAGAATAGTGGAATGAAAAAAAGTAGGAAATGAATTCACAAAAGTAAGGGATAAGTAGCACTGGGGTGACTGAACGGGGAGCAAAGAAAAGACCGGAAGGCGAGCTGCTCTTATTATCGCCTCCAGGATCTGCCGCGGGGGCCAAGTGCTGCATGGTGGAGGCTTTTGGTCTGGCTCTGCTTTCCAAACAACCTAGCCTTCTAACGGTCTTGTGGGTCGTCTTGCTTAAGCAGCACTTGTGTGGTTTGTATGGCTGCTGCAGCTGTGGAGGCGGACCTTGCCTCTCTCCTCGTGACTTAGAATAAATTGCCAGCTTTTCTCACACCTTTGGCAGATGGGCCCTGGCGGCTGGGCGAGGGCTGGGCCACAGGCCTGGGATGCCAGTCGTCCTGCCTGAGGACTCTGGGCAGGTTGAAGCGTTTGGAAACCCTATGGCTTCCCAAGAGCAAATCGGGTGCACTGGACAATTTTAGGGGGCTTAAAAGCTTTGTGTTCTCTGAAATTCTTCCCTGGAGCTCTCATTTTAGCACATTTGGGAAAGTGATAACCGCCATAAAAAAGAGTTTTAGAACTGGGACAATCCTAACATATCTGGTTATGTTGGGGGGGGGGTAGGGAATTGTTCTGGATAGAGCCCCTGGTGAGAAAAGACTGCCTTTTTGCCACAGCTAAGGAAAGAATTGCCACAGAAAGCAACATGGCTGCTCTGACCCATTTGCTACAAGTTTGTGCTGAGGAATTGTGCCTGGATGTCAACCGCTTGGCCCTTGTCAAGCGTGAGGAGGGGGATCCAGAGCTCCCGCACTTCCAGCCCACCAGCAGCCACCTCCAGTGCAGTGCCAGCTTCCCAGCCACCATCTTGGAGTGATCTTGAGCCAGAATCTCTCTCTCTCTCACACACACACACACACAGTGTTTTAGTCCATTCCATTTTCAATGTCAGCCTGAGTTGTGAATGCTGCATGACACAGCTTTGCCCACACCACCAAGCCACCTCTCCCCTTAAGCTCGGGAGGCTGAAAGGAAGGAAATACATGCGCAGGTAGCACGTGCATACATTCAGAACGGTAATCTATACTAGCACATTTTAACAGTGACCAAGAGGGTTCTACCACTCCGACAGAACATAATCTCCCGTTTGTTTGTTTTCCCTTACAGTTAACACAAGGATACTCTCAAATGGGTTTCTTTATAGTTAGGAAAAAAATACACTACTCAACAGACATTTATTTCACATGTACAATCAAGAGAAACATTTAAATATTTGATAGTTCTGCTTCTGAGTCTGCATGGTTTCTTCCTAAAATGCTGAAACACAAGTTTTGTGGGCTGCTATTGTGCCAGTGTTCTCTCTAAGGAAAGTACTGTATTGCTTCAATTCTACCCTGTTTTAAAAACATCTTCAATCTTGCACTGCTTTTGAACTGCCAAGGCTGACTTGATCACCTTACAGAATCAAATCTGGTGTGTTTTAAGGCTGAAATATGACCACGGCCATTTTAACAGTCTCTGCGAAAATTTAGTGTATTGGTTATTCACTATTTCTATTTGTATTCTGCCTTTCCCACTCCAAGATACCTGAGGCAGCTAAAGTATATATTATCCCACTTTCATGTTTATTTGCACTTGGAAAAGTCCTAATAAATTTAGATCTTTATAAGAATACTGAGACACCCATCTCTGCAGGAGGATCCTGAGACCACATTCCCCTATTGCAGCTGAAATTATTTAAAATAATTTCTTTTTCCTGTAAAAAACTGTTTCCATTCTCTTTCTGGTCCTTTGTGGGGGTATTATAAATGAATACTCTTGCTTTTGAAACGTAAGGGTCTCACTGTCCCTAAGAAACGGTTGCTTGATTTGCAAAGGAAAGAGGGGATTTCCTCAATATTACAATGGATCTTTGTTTCAGAGGAAAGCGTAGGTCGTCTCAACATGAGACGTGGCTATTTTAAAGGGGTGGCAGGAATAACATTTTGGTCTCATTCGTGTTGAAAGAAAGTATGCCAAATGACCGTGATCTTGACCAATCTTTGGGGCCACCCAGTGCCTGGAATCAAGTCTCCACTTTTGTCCTTGGGTTTCCCTCCCCCTTCTGATTTCTCAACAAGAATGATGATTCTTCAAAGAAGAGGAGATCACAGGAGCCACCAAATCTTGAGATGGCACCTAAGTTGGCCAAATGCTACATTTCTTACTGTTGAAGGACTTTTATTGGTTTGATTTCTGGAATGGAACAAGGTTTAGCTTTTTAAGTGCACAATTTAAACAACAAAGTGTCCTGGAATACCAGAAACACATGTGTGCAGCATATATACACATTTATTGTCCGAAGTATAGCACTTATATACACCCAACTATACATCAGAGAAGATAACACAGCTATCTGATATTTTAATTTGGCACATCCCTTTTTAACTTTTCTAAGTTCTTTCTAGGAGGAAAGAAAATCGAAAAGGAAAGAGAAGACAGGCTTCTAGGAATGTCTGGGAGAATTATTTTTTGGATTACCTTGGAAGTACTTGATGAAGTACCAGCTGGCCAGGAAAGATGGGCACTCTATCTGGCTGGTCCCTTGAGTATTCATGACACCTACAAACAAGGAACAGGGCTTTGATCATGCAGTGGTGGCTGCCATCTGGTCTTTTGGGGCACCACACCCCTCCAGCGCCCCTGTGTCTTGCCAGCCAAGCGTCACATGAGTAAATGCCACTGTAGTCAGGGAAATGGGAATTACAGCTTTTCTAGAGTTTCCTGCTTAGAGGGAACACTGTTGCCCTTCTTTTCCTTTTTAATATAAAAATATCCTTGGACAGATAAGACAAGAATCACTGTACAGAATTCACTGCACCATTAGCTAAGAGTAAGTTTAACCCAGCACATAACTCGCCACATATTAAAAAAAAAAAAAAAAGGAAAAGGAAAGTACTTTTGAATACACTTGCAACCGATCTATTGACTATACTTGCACCTTGTGGGATGTCAGCCCATTTTTCTGGGTCTGGTTCTGGTTTGCTCTGAAACCTCATGGGGGGGGGGGGAAATCACCTGCCCTTTCAGTAAGCTGGCACCTGGTAACCTTTGGGACTGGTGTTTAGGGTCTCAGAGAATGGTGGGCTCTGATAGGCTTCTGTGCTTTCGATGCCACCACTGGTGGGAGGGTGTCCCGGATATTCTGCCATGGGATCGGGGCCCAACTGATCTGTGGCAAAGAGAGACATGTCAGTCCCCATCCGGTATCTTTGGAGGGCTTTTACAGTCAGGGCAACCTGTAACGGCAAAGAAAAGTTTCTTAGGACTTAGGTTCCCTCTTAGGCCCAGCACTCTTCAATATCTTCATCAATGACTTAGATGAGGGAATAGAAGGGGAACTAATCAGGTTTGCAGATGACACTAAGCTGGCAGGTTTTGCGTCGTAGGGAGACTTCTGGTTTTGCATCGTAGCTCCGCACCCCACGGCTGATTTCGTCCTGCCAGGGGACTCTAAATGGGTCTAAAGTTGCCCCGGAGAGCTGACAAAGAAGGAGGGGCCCCTGTGGATCACAGAAAGATGGCGGTCGATCCGTTTGATCCTGGGGAAGCCCTCCAAACCGACAGGAGAAAGGCTAGCTGCACTTCAGTGACTAGCCCCAGGTACCTGCATCTAAAGTCCGAAAGCACTAATTAGAACAACTGTGAACAGCGTGCTTGAAACTGGATGAGAATATCAATCTATTCTCTTCTATCTTGCAACTGATTTCCTGGAAAAGATCCCAAGAAGCAAAAATCCTCCAAAAGTAGAAGGAAGGGGATCACCCCACCCTTCCATAGATGGAAGCGGCTCTAATTATTATGGGGAACAGACACATATTGAAATGGAATTTAATATAAAGCTATAGTCTGGATAAATCTGAAAATTGTGGAAATTGTTAAGATCTTCCTTTTGAAAGAGCATTGATGAATTTACAAGAAAATAATTTTCTGTTTTAAAAGTTGGAAAATGAACAGTTACTGACATCTAGTGGTAGATCCTCCTTCATGGATTACTGCCTTGTCGTGGCGAAGGGGCTTGCGTAACTCAATGAAGTTATGAGCTATGCCGTGCAGGGCCACCCAAGACGGACAGGTCATAGCAGAGAGTTCTGACAAAATGTGATCCACTGGAGAAGGAAATGGCAACCCACTCCAGTATCTTTGCCATGAAAACCCCATGGACAGTACTAAAAGGCAAAAAGATATGACGCTGGAAGATGAGCCCCTCAGGTCGGAAGGTGTCCAATATGCTACTGGGGAAGAGCAGAGGACTAGTACTAGTAGCGCCAGAAAGAGTGAAGCGACTGGGCCAAAGCCGAAAGGACGCTCAGCTGTGGATGCATCTGGTGGTGAAAGGAAAGTCCAATGCTGTAAAGATTTTTTCTCCATAGGAACCTGGAACGTAAGATCCATGAATCAAGGCAAACTGGACGTGGTCAAACAAGAGATGACAAGACTGAACATCGACATCTTAGGAATCAGCGAACTAAAATGGACAGGAATGGGTGAATTTAATTCAGAGGACCATCAGGTATACTACTGCGGGCAAGAATCCCTCAGAAGAAATGGAGTAGCCTTCATAGTCAATAAAAGAGTAGGAAAAGCAATACTGGGATACAATCCCCAAAATGACAGAATGATCTCAGTACGAATCCAAGGCAAGCCATTCAATATCACAGTAATCCAAGTCTATGCCCCAACCACTGATGCTGAAGAGGATGAAATTGACCGGTTCTATGAAGCCCTACAGCACCTTATAGAATCAACACCAAAAAATGATGTCCTTATCATCATGGGGGATTGGAATGCTAAAGTAGGAAGCCAAAAGATAAACGGAATAACAGGCAAGTTTGGTCTTGGAGTACAAAATGAAGCAGGGCACAGGCTGATAGAATTTTGTCAAGAGAATACGATGGTCATAGCAAACGCTCTTTTCCAACAACCCAAGAGACGTCTCTACACATGGACATCACCAGACGGTCAACACAGAAATCAGATTGACTATGTGCTCTGCAGCCAAAGATGGAGAAGCTCTATACAGTCAGTAAAAACAAGACCAGGAGCTGACTGTGGTTCAGATCATGAGCTTCTCGTTGCAAAATTTAGGCTTAAATTGAAGAAAGTAGGGAAAAACACTAGGCCACTCAAGTATGAACTAAATCATATCCCTGATGAATATACAGTAGAGGTGACAAATAGATTTAAGGAATTAGATCTGATAGACAGAGTGCCTGAAGAACTATGGACGGAGGTTCGCACATTGTACAAGAGGTAGCAACTAAAACCATCCCAAAGAAAAAGAAATGCAAGAAAGCAAAATGGCTGTCTGAGGAAACTTTGCAAATAGCTGATAAAAGAAGGGAAGCGAAAGGCAAGGGAGAAAGAGAAAGATACACCCAATTGAATGCAGAATTCCAGAGAATAGCTAGAAGAGATAAGAATGCCTTCTTAAATGAACAGTGCAAAGAAATAGAAGAGAACAATAGAATAGGGAGAACCAGAGATCTCTTCAAGAAAATTGGAGATATGAAGGGAACGTTTCATGCAAAGATGGGCATGATAAAGGACCAAATGGCAGGGACTAACAGAGGCAGAAGAGATTAAGAAGAGGTGGCAAAATTACACAGAAGAACTATACAAGAACGAGCTTAGCATCCCTGATAACCACGATGGGGTGGTCACTGACCTCGAGCCAGACATCCTAGAATGTGAAGTGAAATGGGCCTTAGGAAAGCTGAGCAACAACAAAGCTAGTGGAGGTGACAGTATTCCAGCTGAGCTATTCAAAATCTTAAAAGACGATGCAGTAAAAGTGCTACACTCAATTTGCCAGCAAATTTGGAAAACTCAACAGTGGCCACAGGATTGGAAAAGGTCAATTTACATTCCAATTCCAAAGAAAGGCAATGCCAAAGAATGTTCAAACTATCGCACCATTGCACTCATTTCACATGCTAGTAAAGTTATGCTTAAAATCCTACAAGCTAGACTCCAGCAGTATGTGGATCGAGAACTTCCAGAAGTACAGGCAGGATTTCGAAGAGGCAGAGGAACTAGAGATCAAATTGCCAACATACGCTGGATCATGGAGAAAGCTAGGGAGTTCCAGAAAAACATCTACTTCTGCTTCATTGACTATGCTAAAGCCTTTGATTGTGTGGATCACAACAAATTGTGGCAAGTTCTTAAAGAGATGGGAGTACCAGACCATCTTATTTGTCTCTTGAGAAACCTATATGCGGGTCAAGAAGCAACAGTGAGAACTGGACACGGAACCACTGATTGGTTCAAAATTGGGAAAGGAGTCCGGCAAGGCTGTATTCTGTCGCCCTGCCTATTTAACTTATATGCAGAGCACATCATGAGAAAGGCAGGGCTAGATGAATCAAAAGTTGGAATTAAGATTGCCGGGAGAAATATCAACAACCTAAGATATGCAGATGATACCACTCTAATGGCAGAAAGTGAAGAGGAACTAAAGAGCCTCTTGATGCGGGTGAAGAAGGAGAGTGCAAAAGTTGGCTTGAAACTCAACATTAAGAAAACCAAAATCATGGCATCTGGCCCTCTCAATTCCTGGCAAATAGATGGGGAAGAAATGGAGGTAGTGACAGATTTTATCTTCCTGGGCTCTAAGATCACCACAGATGGGGACTGCAGCGAAGAAATTAAAAGACGCTTGCTCCTGGGGAGGAAAGCTATGGCAAATTTAGACAGCATACTAAAAAGCAGAGACATCACCCTGTCAACAAAAGTACGTATAGTCAAGGCCATGGTTTTTCCAGTTGCAATGTATGGCTGTGAAAGTTGGACCATAAGAAAGGCTGAACGCAAAAGAATTGAGGCCTTTGAACTATGGTGCTGGAGAAGACTCCTGCGAGTCCCTTGGACTGCAAGGCGATCAAACCGGTCAGTCCTAGAGGAGATCAACCCTGACTGCTCCTTAGAAGGCCAGATACTGAAGTTGAAACTCAAGTACTTTGGCCACCTAATGAGAAGGAAGGACTCACTGGAGAAGAGCCTAATGCTGGGAAAGATTGAGGGCAATAGAAGAAGGGGACGACAGCGAATGAGGTGGCTGGATGGAGTCACTGAAGCAGTAGGCGTGAGCTTAAATGGACTCCAGAAGATGGTAGAGGACAGGAAGGCCTGGAGGAACGTTGTCCATGGGGTCGCGATGGGTCGGACACGACTTCGCAACTAACAACAACAAGTGGTAGATCATTAGAGTATAAAATTATAGCTGCCTTGGCTCAGAAAATGGCAAGACACTCAGAAACAGATAACAACCTGTCCCTTTGATCCTCACCAACTCTCAGCTAAACAGAGAACAGCTGGGAATAGAGGAGAGAAAATACATTGGGCTATCTACTACAGAGTGAGAACTACAATTGCAAAAAAAATTGTTGATCTTCTTGGATTATAAACACCTACTGAGCTGTGATTTTTAGGCTCAAGAATTGGCTGCAGAGAAAGAAAAACCTTGACTTTTGGCTACTCTTCTAGGGGGGAAGCCCCTGAATTGCTCTTGGGTGGTTGAACATTTTGGACTGAAAATTTTGGCTGATTGATAACTGTAGGACCCCTGAGCAGAAGAACCGTTATAAAATATTGCTTTTAGTGGTGGATTGATAATTGGAAACGCATTGGACTATAAAGACCACACATAAAGATAAGAACTATACAAGAATTATTTGTTTGGATTTTAAGGTTGGTTGGTTGGATAAAACTAATATACAGGGATTATGGTACCTGTGAAAGATTATTCGGAGGGGGGAGATAAAATGGATGTTGCATATCTAACTAAAAGTGGTAGGAAACCACACCCAAGATTCTTTTCTGAAGCTCCCAGCCTGGAACATCAGAGATCTGCAGGAGTAATACTTCAAGACAAGGCAAATATCTTCCAGGAGGAAATGCATGCTATGTTGCAACTAATTCAAAGGACAACTGTTTCAAACAATGATGAGATTAAAAATAATTTCGATGATATATATGAGCACATCTTTAACCTAAGCTTACAACTAAAAAACTCAGAAAATGACAAAGAATGAACAAATAAATCAGACAATAGAACACAAATCAGAGGAAAGTTACCCAAAGATGGAGGCTACAAACGAAAGGAATTACAGATTAGTACAGGCAAAGAAAAATCTGCAAGATTCTGTTATAATATTGGAAAGGGAAAAGGCATTTTATTTTTCAGGACTTCAAAATAAACCAGAGGATAAGAAAGAAGATCCGGCAAAATGGATTATAGCGACACCAGGAGAACTACTAGAGTTTGGGAGACAAAAAATGAAAAGAGAAATTGAGGGAGAAGGAAAGTGGAAGCTCTTTAATGAATATAAATGGGCAAAACTCCCCCTCAAAAGTATCTCACCTAATCTGTCTTCCCCAGCTCTAATAACATTCATAAAAATACAGAAAGAATTCCCTGGCAAGCTGAACACACTGACTCAGAAAGTTGTCTGGCAAAAGAAGAAGACTAGAGTTAGATTCAAGAGATCAGATGATTTGACTTACCAGATGGAGTACTATATGACTAAACACTTGTTTGAATATGGCTAAAAGAATAGATAAACTTTGGATATAAATGGGTCCTATAATAAGAGGGATGTGATTTATAAGTAGTACAGCACTTTTTTTTTTAATGTTATGAGAAATATAAAAATACTGGGATGGCTTATGTGAGCGAAATGTCTGGACAGTTTAATTAATTTTGAGGAAATTATAATTGATAATGTTTTGAATACTGAGGGAAAACTAAGCTTAAATAAGAACTTTGAAAACAGGACCTATAGTGATTTAATAAAATGACTCTTCGCAGACACAACTGAAACATAAGCTGATTAGAAAAGATGTTATATTCGGATATTAATGTTATTTGTATAAACACTAGAAAAATGTTTACATTCAACTTTGTATGTACTGAAAATACTAAGAATTGTATTTACTCAAGGTTGACAAAAGGAAAATACTATTGGAAAAAGAGAAGATCAGGGAAATGTATCATTAGCTAGTATGTTGACTATGTTGCCCAAATGCATGGATGTGTTTCTGTGGTGCTCAGTCCTGCAAAGTGTCATCCCATACAATGACTTAGTGATGCAACTTTTTCTTTTTGACCTACAGAAATAGAGTTCACCCATCTTAAGACCCCTACTTAAATCTCCTCTTTTTTTTTCTTATTACAGCAGGACATCATTTAAAGATCAAAAGCCTCTTTTCTTTCTGATACTCTTGTACTTTCCAAATATACAAGCAATCTCCTATTTCAAAAGTGTTAAAGCTTTTGTTCTTATTTCTTTCTGTTATATCTTATTGGGCATCTCTTGAGGATGCTTGTATTGAAAAGGAGGACCTTCTTTTGCTGCCCAAGTATCCCAATTTCTAAAATGACTGTGCAAGTGGCATTGGGGAGGGGGCAGCCTATCCTCCCTCGCCTTAGAAGGGATCCGTTCTTTGGTGCCTTCTTTGCAATTTTTCCCCCTACTTGGCATAAGACAGAGCAGCTCAGAGTCTGCTGGAGCGGGCAGCTGTAAACAAATTTAAAGAATAATCATATATCCTTACCATTAGCTGCTAGAGAATATATTACAGATCTTTTTTTAAAAAAAAAAGTTCAGGATCTCATCAATGTCTCCAGATTATAAAAGAAAAGTTCCAAAGAATTCAAAACTCTTTGCTTGTTAATGCCAACATCTACAGAGTGGCAGGAAATTTTAAAAAAGGAATTGGGGGAAGGAGGCTTAGATATCAGGGCAAAGTTTCACCTCCAGCAAAAAAATTGAGCAAAGATGCAGCATCTGTATTCATTTTCTATTGTTAGTCTCTGCGTTTTGCTATGAGTTGAGAAAAAAGCTAATGAATCCATTTGGGCCACTCTCAATTTCATTTTTAGGAGGGTTGAATTCCTTTATTCCTCTTTTTTGAATAGATGTGGACTGGAAACTGTATCTGATGAGGAAAGATTGCCAGAGAGGACAATGTGACCATCTTCAGGCATTACAGAAAGAAGATCAAGATGCCAGAACACAGAATAATGGATTTCAGTTATAAGAGAGTCATCTGAAGGTTGAAAAAAATCCTAATATTGAGAACAGGTCAAAAGGTGTCAATCACCAAAGGGGGCGGTGACCCTCCTCTGCCTGGGGATGTTCCAGTGGCAACGGAAGCCCATTGGTTTGAGATGCTTTAATGGGGACCCCTAAACTCTATAAGAAGTGATTTGGTGAGAGGGAGGGACTGGCCCAAAGTCACCCAGCCAGTTTCCATACGTAAGGAAGATTAAAAGACACTTTTCTAGTCTATTTAAGCTGTGTTTCATTTACTGAAGAAATGCAAACTAGATTTTTCCCCATTTGTAGAGAGAAAAACATGTATTAACACTTTTCCCTTTTACAGTTTTCCCACTGATTTCCTAAAACTGCTTTTAACCCCTTCTGTTGCACGTTATCCAAAGGACACAGGAAATACTGAATTCAGCATCAGCTTCTCAAGAGATAATGTCAGAAAGGTTCTAATGATTTAGTTGATTTTAACAGAGGCTTTTAATGTTTTTTTCACAAAACTTTATTAAGTAAACTCTAAATTGGGGCATCTGATTATTTGACTGCCTTGGGAGAAATTATCTTATAACTATTAGCATGAGGCAACTGTCAATTTTTTATCTATATCTTAAAGGAACTTATCCCAAGCCCCACCAGGTCTTGTTCACCAGAGTTCAGACATCCCAGAAAGTCCCCAAGATAGCAGGCAGGCTTGTGCAATCAGAGCCCCCCCCCCCCCCTTTTTTTTTTTTTTTCTATGCATCATATGGCACAAGTATGTATACCATCTTGACTTTTTGATACACATGCACCAACACACATACAGATGCCTTTCTTGTCAGGGGTCATGAAGAGTAGAAATATAGCATTTTAAAACATTAACACTTAAGGCGCAGATGTATGCTTATTTTGACAATTTCCTTGCTACTGGATTTCTTTTATTAATAATGTTCTAGTAGTTTATTTGAGAGTCATACCCTTGAATTAGTGCCTGCAAGGCTACTAGCTCTGGGCAGGGGAAGCCCAGAACTTGTTTTTCTTACCCAGGAGATGATGGAGAAGAATGAGAAGGCAATGGCTGCTCGTGCAGCATCTCCTCCTTGTGATGCCCCTTTGCTGGCAGGTGTCCACTGCCACTGGTTGGCCAGAAAGCAGAACGCCACAAACCAGAGAAAGGACCAGAAGCCTGTCAAGCAGAAAAAACAGTCAGCACCCTTGTTGGTTGGATAGATTTCAAGGTAGACCAAGGAACCTGTGGAGGTGGTGGCAGAACCACTCACAGTAGCCTTTGCAAACTCCAGGTGGGCTGCTGGAATCCCGGAAAATCAGAGGAGACCAATTATTATCCCCAACAAGGGGAACAAGGAAGACTTGTAAAACTGTGGAGCTGTCACCTTCACCTCAAGCAGGTTATTAAACCAGACGTTTGCGTACACTTGGACAGCGTGCTCCAATTAACAGGACTAAGCAAGGTTTGTGGCCATCAAATTATGCCAGGCTAACCTTATCTCTTTGGGCAGAATTTCTAACTCGATAGGTCAGAGGGTGCCTAACTGGAACTTTGTTGTAACTCCTCTAAATCTCTCCTAAAATTCTCTTGATAAAACATGGGCTAAATTAAAATACTTCAGCTTGAGAGCAGTTTCAAGTGCTGTGCTGCATCTCGGGCCTGGGCTCTGTCCGGTCAATTGCCTATCAGCGACCTGGGTGAGAGATTGGAGGGGACGCTTGTAAAGTCTGCTCTGTTGAGAAGAGTGACTAGAGCACGAGCCGAGAAGAGAAGACCCAAAATCTCAAGCCCTGGGCTGAAATGAACAGGGGAAAAGAAGAGTCCTGCACTGCAACCCCTGCCTTTAAGAACAGGCAGTGGCTACCTTGGGGTGGAGAAACAGGAGCAGAGTCCAAATCCCGGGGAAGAAACCATGCCGCCCTTCTCTGCCCTGCTCAGACCCCAATTGGGACACCACGTCCATTTTGGGGCACCACAGTTCAAATGGGCAGGGACAAACGAGTCAATTTACAGGAGAGCTACTGGGATGGAAACCAGCCCGTCAGGAACAGTGAAAGACCTGAGCATGCTCAACCTGCAGAAAAGGTCTCTGAGGGGAGGTGTGGGAACCCCCCCCCCCCAGATATCAGATGGGTTGCCACACAGAAGAGGCCTCCTCTGCTCTCCCAAAGGGCAGAACCAGGACCGCAGCCAAAAGCACAAGGAAGGGGGTTCCGGCTCTCACCCATGGCCACCTCTGCTCTGCTGGGGGGCGGGGCTTCCATCACGGGATCCTGCCCACCGATGTGACGTTTTTTACCACCCCCAACCCACCCCCAGATGCCCCCTGCATTATTTTTAACAATACTGTAAAAGGCTTTATTTAGAGGTTCTACTTACAGATAGTCCTCAACTTACAACACTTCAAGTAGTGACTGTTCAAAGTTACAACGGCACTAAAAAAAGTGACTTATGACTGTTTTTCACACTTACAACCGTTGCAGCCTCCCCAGGGTCACGTGATCAAAATTCAGATGCTTGGCAACTGACTCACATTTATGACGGTGGCAGTGTCCCAGGTCATGTGATCTGCATTTGCAACCTTCTGACAAGCAAAGACAATGGGGAAGCCAGATTCACTTAACAACCGTGTTACTAACTTAATAACTGCAGGGATACACTTAACAACTGTGGCAAGGAAGGTTGTCACTTAACAAATGTTTCACTCAGCAACATAAATTTTGGGCTGAATTGTGGTTGTAACTTGAGGACCACTTGTACTGCTTTGTTTTACAATTTAGAACCTATCAGGTCTGCCAGGCTCAGCTTAGCGCCTCACAGGGATTCGGCCATCAAAGGCCGGAGGCGGGAGGAAAGATAGAGGGGCAATAAAGCTGTATGTGTACGTGATGGGAAACGGGCGGGGGGGAATGGCAGGCGATAAAGACCAGAGAAGCCTGGAGTCAGTTTGCCCCAGCATCCAAGGCCGGGCACCGGGAGAAATCTCGGCGAGTTCCAACTGGCTGGAGACGGACTGGTCACGGGGATGAGGGGATACCTCTCTTTTGAGCGCAGGAACCCCAGAAACGCCTGACTTTACTGCAGCCAGCATCTCTTAGTAAAAGGACCTTTCCCTTCAGCCAAATGGAGCCAAGGGTCTTTCTTTCCTGAGGGATCAGATTCGGGCAGGTCTGACATTAGACGAGCTCTGGGTTCCCACGCTCTCCAAAGAGATCTGGCAGAACCTTTTATCAAAAATAAAGGGTGTGCAGGAAGCTCTGCAGCTCCCACCCTTCCCTTCAATTCCAAGGCAAGCTTCAAAGCGAAAATGCCCCCCTCCACCTCATCACCCATGAATGCAGCCAGCTGGAAAATACCCCCAGGGGAAATGTAAAAGCCTCCGAATACATTGGGAAGACGGGAGGAAAAGAACATCTGAGAAGTTGTAAATCAGATTTTAACCCAATTTTATTGCCTGAACTACCTGTTTTTGCTTTTCTTTGGTTGGATTTCCATAGGAATTGAGCACAACTAAACATTGTCCTTCTTCGCACATCTGAAGTTGGTCAAACACTTTGTAAGACATGCTTGTGCCAGCCCATCCAGGCTTTGTCCATGGGCAGTTGTGGCACGAAGACATGCTCACTGGATCCACTAGTTCAGGCTGATGATGTGTGCTTTAGCCTGTTTGGGGAACCAGGCTGTGGTGCAAAGCCATTATATTGTTTGTTTATCTTGGCACCACATGCTATGTGGATACAAGAATACTTAGTGGGCCTGGGTGGACTATGTGGCGTGAACCAGCCCCTGTGTTTTAAGCCCCTTGCTCCCTCCCCTCAGACATACCGGAAAAGCCAAGGTCCAAGAGGACAATGCGCCTCCTGTCCTTCACGCTGCTGATCTGCTGGAAGTAGACATCCATCACCAGGAAGAAGCTGCAGGCCAGGAAGGCCAGCAGCCCAATTGTGATGCCATAGTTGCAGGCTCCTTCATTGCTGTTGAAGATGCAGCGCAGCGCCGGGGACTTATCTGTGTTCACATAACCCTCATTGATGATGGAGCCAAACACCACAATAGAGAACACCTGCAATTGGGGGGGGGGAGGCAGGTGAAGGAAAGAGAGGAACAATGTTGAAACCTCAGCTCTTTCCAAAAGGGTTCATATTATACCATTTCTAGACCATCCTCAAAACATATGTCAGAGAAAACACGCTAAAACATATCAAGGGAGGATCAAGAATGCCCATATTTATGTATCTGGAGAAGGTCTTCATCCTCTGATTATTGTATAAAACATACATCGCAAGGGAAAAATGTTTGGGAAGGGAAGAGGAAAAACAAGTACAAGCTCATCCCTGTCAAAACTTGACCAGATGACAACAGCGCATGCTTCTGTGATGGGGGCCAGCAGAGTCAGTTTCAAAGAGCATTTTAAAGAACCACAGATGGGTTTCTAGCATATGTGGCAGAAGCAACCAAAGCAGCCCAGAGGAGCTACAGTAAGTCCCTGGGGCTAGAGGACCGGAGGAACTGCAGGGCTTTCTGACCAGAAGAGATGGGCAGGGCTTGGAACTGCTTGGGGAAAAACCCTGGAAGGCGGGAAAAAGCCAGGACTGATTATTTTCGCTCCATCACTGGAGATTTTCAAGAAGAGACTAGACAATCACCTGTCTGAGATGGTATAGGTTCTCCTGCTTGAGCAGGGGGCTGGATTAGAAGACCTCCAAGGTCCCTTCCAGATTCTATTCTATTCTATTCTATTCTATTCTATTCTATTTCTATTCTATTCTATTCTATTCTATTCTATTCTATTCTATTCTATTCTATTCTATTCTATTCTATTCTATTCTATTCTATTCTATAGAGGGCAGCAAGTAATCAACCTCAGTTTCCCACAGAAATCCAGGCAGAATGGAAGGCCATTACTCTTGGGATGAGAGGGGGGGAAATCTAAGAGAAGACATTGGAGAGACAAGTCTCCATTGTTGCCAAGCAAACAATACGAACATGTCTAGGTAAGTCAGGGGAGACTTGATTCCCTTTCTAAAGCCAGGAGAACCTCTAAACTCTTACTCAGAAGAGGGAGGGCAGAAGAGGAAGGAGAAGAACAGGGAAGCTTGAGGAAAGTTCTGTAGGTTGGAGGAAAACGGACGAGGGTCAGCACAGACATCCTTAGCTGCAATTCTATAAGCTGGAAGTAGCAATGAAAAATAAAACTGGGCAATTTTGCCTCCATTATGCAAATTCAGACGAGGTCCATTTCAAGCCTTCCCTGTCTTGACTGTTTTCTCTCCTCAACCTCCCTGGCTGCCAGCGTCCTCTGGTGAGGAAGGGCAAAGCGCAAAGCTGGGCTTCTTAGCAGGACAGCAGCTGTCGCGGGCGCTCTCACGCGCAGCCAGGCTCTGGCCCCATGGAAGCTGGTCTGCTACTGTGAAGTGATTGCCAGGGATGGAAAAGCAACAGACAAGCTGTCAGAAAGAGGAATGCCTGGATAACAGGACTGCATGGAAGAAGAAAATGCTGACCAATGCTGACCTTCCAATAGTCAATATAAGGGCCCTCGGAGCTCCTATTCTCCACTCCAAATAGCCTCATTTATTTTTTATTTATTTATAGCCCACCCTTATGGTTTTTATAAATAACGCAAGGCAGTGAAGATAGCTAATACTCCTTCCTTCTCCTATATTTCCTCACAACAACCACCCCAAGAGAGGGGGACTGGCCCAAGTCGCCTCTGATCTGCTTTCATGCCTAAGGAACTCACCGCCTCTTGGTTTCTGGACTGATGCCTTCACCACTACACCAAACTGCTTAGCATTTCCACAGAGGTTTGGGTCTGCATTAAATTAGTACAAGTTTAGGCATCAATCAAGATCCTGAGATCTGCAGGAACCATTACATTTTCAACAATCTTATAAAGCTGCAAAACTATTTGTTTAACACCCCTCTAAGTTCAAAGCCCAGGCAAGGTTAGAAAGGGGCACATTTTAATTACAGCACCAATGCTAATATACTCAGTGCATTGTGAGCAGAAAATTCATGATTTAAAATTCCTAATATAGAAGTGCGCTCTCTAGATCATAGACAAAAGCAAACTGGACATCTGGTTTATATTAATGTTCATATTAGATAACCAGTTTAATTTACCTGAGGTGCATTGGATGGCCTCAGACACCTGAAGAAATGAAAGAACACTCAATGTCTTTAGGGCAAATTAAGGCCATTATAACAGATTCAGTGAGATTTGTGAGGCCAAGATTCTCTGTATGATAAAGGGTGTCAAGCAGGCATTTTGCAGGACCCCTGGGGAGGCAGTGGGCAGCCTGTCCAAAATGCTTTAGCAAATCTGCATCGAGCAACAAGTCGCACACAGAGGGTCTGCCAATTCTGTGCCACGGTTGTGTGGTAGTGAAGGGAAAGGCTGAGTTTTGGGCACATTCAGGAACAAAACCCAGAAGGATTGCAAGATGGCAGGGATCCTAATGGAGCTGTGTGCATTTATTTCAATCCCTTGTCCTGCTGCTCCTTGCCTTGGGGTGCTTCAGAGCCTGTATTTTAGTAAAATGATACTTTTTGAAAAATTCATACTAATTGCAGAGATAGAGATGGATCCCTGCCTGGATTCCTATCCACTGGACTTTCACTTTTTCAAAGCATGTCTTTGATTTTTGGAACTTGTAACAGGGGTGCTTTGCAAAGCAACCCGTTTATTTCATGGACTGCCTCTGCTCTTTTCTTCCAAGGACATAATAATGGTGGGCAGCTGCAACTATTCAAAGTTACAATGACACTGAAAAAGGGGACCTGTGACTGGTCCTCGCTTTAAAACCATCACAGTATCCCCACGTAAACAGTTTAATGACATCCTTGTTTTTCTCTATAGCCACCTCAATGCTCCCCTACCTGCCAATAAAGGCAGGATGGCTGGCATTTGCCCAGCTCTCCTGCCCATCTATTCATGCTCAGCCCTGTTTTTCTCCCCCCTGTAAACATTCCCCTGAGTACCAGAATTCAAAGGAAAAAACCCCACACCCTCTCTTCTGTTCAAAAGACTCCAAGAAAAACCCAATCCAAGTCTGGAGGGGTGGTGGGGAAAGAGAAGGAAGCATTTCTTGAAATGGGCATAACTATTTATTTTCACCTTAATCGTGAAAGCATAATTATAATCCCAACAAGAGTACAAAGGAGCAGTGGCATTTTCAGAAGGCAAGAAATTCCGAGCCTCCCTTGGTGTTGGCAGAGATGCTACGGTGTTATAAACATCCAGGTGTGTTTCAGTTCCTAGGAATGTCAGCCATAAAAGACAAAAGTGTAGCTGCTTGGAGTGAAGGACAGCCCGGCTAGGAAAAAAATTACACAGGAAGTGCCAACCGTACCTGATGGAAAGCCAGGAAGAGACTTCAGGGGAGCATGGAGAATGGAGCTGAAAGGCCAAAGAGAGGAAGCAGAGGATTGTAAGCCATATTGTGTGTGTGTTTTAATCATACTGTAATTCCCATCTTATTGATGCTGCTAAGCAGTTAAGCAAAAACTTCATTTTACATTGCAAAGGACTATTGAGAAAAGAAATAATCCAATGCCATCTTGCAAGCAAAAGCTAGTTAGCAGGAAGAGGAAAGAGGCCACTTGGGCTCTTTCCAACTTCAATCAGAATCAGAATAGAGTTGGAAGGGACCTTGAAGGTCTTCTAGTCCAACCCTATACCATTTCAGATAGGTGGTTGTCCAATCTTTTCTTTAAAACTTCCAGTGATGAAGCACCCACAATTTCTGACCTGCAAGCTATTCCACTGGTCAATTGTCCTTGCTATTAGGAAGTTTCTCCTTAGTTCTAGGTTGCTTCTCTCCTTGATTAGTTTCCATCCATTGTTTCTTGTCTTGCCTTCTGATGCTTTGGAAAATAAGTTGACCCCCTCTTCTTTGTGGCAGCTCCTCAAATATTGGAATAGTGCTACCATGTCACCCCTAATCCATCTTTTCTTTAGACTGGGCATACCCAAATCCTGTAATGTTTCTTCATATGTTTTTGTCTCCAGGCCCTTAATCATCTTAGTTGCTCTTCTTTGCACTTTTTCCTAAAGTCCCAACATCTTTTTTGTAATGTGGTGACCAAAAGTGGATGCAGTATTCCAGGTATGGTCTTACTGAGATTTGACAAAGAAGTACTAGTGGCCCCATACAACCAGCTAAACTATTGTTTTATCAATTAAGCACAGGAGTCATAGAAATTCGTTGAGAAGAGAAATAGTATTTCAGGTGTGGTCTTACTAAGGATTTATAAAGCGGCACTAACACTTCACATGATTTTGATTCTATGCCTTTGTTTATACACCCAAGGATTGTATTAGGATTTTTGGCGGCTGCTGCACAGTGCTGGCTCATATTTAAGGTCCCTCTCACAGTTACTATTTTTGAGCCAGGTTTCAGCTAATCTGTACTTGTACCTTTGATTTTTCCTGCCCAGGTGCAAAACCTTGCTTTTCTCCACATTAAATTTCATGTTGTTGAATAGGGCTCATTGTTCAAGTCTGTCAAGATTTTTTTGGATCCTGAGTTTGTCTTCTGGGGTGTTGACTATGCCTGCCAGCTTAGTGTCATCTGCAAATTTGATGAGTTCCCCTTCTATTCTCTCATCTAGGTAATTTATGAAGATATTGAAGAATACTGGGTCTAAGGCAGAACCTTGTGGTACTCCACTGCATACTTCCCTCCATGTAGGACTACTCGTTGAGTATGGTTTGTCAGACAGTTACAAATCCATCTGGTGGTGATGCTGTCTATCCCACATTTCTCTAGTTTACCAAGAAGTAGGTTATGGTCTACTTTGTCAAATGCCTTGCTGAACTCTAAATATACTACGTCCACAGCATTTCGCTGCTCTATTAATTTAGTCACTTTGTCAAAGAATGAAATAAGATTGGTTTGGCATGATCTGTTTTTAACAAACCCGTGCTGGCTACTAGTTATGACTTTGTTTCTAGATTTTCACAGATCTGTTTCTAACTTCCTAACATTCTAGACAGCCTTTGGACTCTGGATACGTCACCCCAAAAGGAGTCATCTGATTTTGAAGGGGTTAATGCTTAGAGATCAAATTTTCTTTTCAAGAAAAGGCCCAACTATCTTAAATCCAATAAGGCAGGGGTCCCCAACCCCCAGTCCGTGGACCAGTACCCGGCCACGGCATTCCAGCAATCGGTCCGCACAAACAAGCAAAGCCCTATCTGTGGGGTGCAGGCACGGAAAAACGTCTCTCCACAGAACCGGTCCCTGGTGCCCAAAAGGTTGGGGACCTCTGCAATAAGGTATCCTTTAACATATGCCCTAGATGGCAGAGAATCGGCTTGCCTCAAGCCAAGAGTGTCTACATGATTTGTGGAAGCAGCTTCTCCCAAGCCAAGCAGGCCCGGCTGAATCTAAGAAAGAGACGAAGGCTGCACCCGCCAAGGAATTCCTGGGCCCAGAATATTCAGGGTTGTCTTCCATGGACTGTTAGCTTTTTTTTTGGGGGGGGGGGGAAGATTAATCACAGGGGTTATTATTTATTGTATGGCACATTCATGTCACATTATGATAAAAAACACAGGAGATAAAGATATAAAATATTATGTTTAGATTGCAGATATAATCTTTTGTTTCATTTGTCATAGCCAGGAAATCAGCAAAGTCTCCATTATAGGCTCTATTTTGGAATTCTGTCACTATATCTTGGATAGCTTGTTTTTCAACCCCAGTCACAATTCGGTGAAGGTATTTTGCCTCACTTATAGAAGGCATCAGCACATCTACCATAGCTGGCAATGACTGTTTGTGTCCATGACATTCCTTAAGTCACACTTCAAGGCAAAAACTCTGAAGCCTCAAAGATATAGCAGCAAGCTAACCCTCGCGATCTCCTGGCTGTATCACATCACACCATACTAGATCACACGGAGATCCTTCATGAAATGATCCCTTGGGATGCTGGTTTTATGGGACAGACTGATTTGATGGGTGCTCTACACAAGCATAGAAGCCCCGAAATTTAAAGGACAGCAGGTACGCCACAGAAACAGCTGGTTGAGCTACCCATGGATGGGACAGCCTCAGATATGGGTCTGAGCAACTGGAAAAAATATGCCAATTACAGCAGTAACAGAACAGTCCTGGATGCTGTTCATTGCCAGGAAAACATATGGAAGTTTACTTGTCTGGTTGCCTAAGGTGAACAAATATCACCGGCTACAGAAAGGTTTGCAAACAAAAGGAAACGCTCAAGTGGCACAAAGGACACTCCAATACACACCTGGGTGGGATATGAAGAAGGTTCACAATCTCTTTTCCCCTGTATTTAAAGGTAGGCTAAATATCAAACGGGTATTTTTTTTACTACTTTTTCACTAGTATCACTCAGTTAAAGTTTCATAATTCTAGAATCCAATTTTATGGTTAGTGGCAGTTTTATATTGCAATTTCATAACTAACTCTCTCAATATATGGCTTTAAGTACTTGAATATACTACAAAAAAGCATTTTTTTTTCAACCGCAAACTCTTAAAAATTTCCAAGTCCTTGGGGAAATCTTTTAATTTGTGTCACAAATAGGCCAAAATAACAGTCAGGCTTTTGATGATGGGGTAGGAGGTGAGGGATACTTTAGCAAATTAAAGATGTCAATCCAAATTATGTTGCTGAATCTCAGGATTTAGATGTTTATCACACAAGAAATTTTCCTTCTGCAGTGGAATCTTTGCTGTGTTGAAATCTGTCATTTTTACAAGGCTGGCCCTTGAATAAATTAAATATCTTGGGTTGAAAGTTTTATTTAACTTAAATGTCCCCTAATCTCAGGAACGAACAAACCTGAAGCAGCTTAAATAGCTTAAAGGTTTGATCTGTTTTAAGTGATGGGATGCTCTGCACCAGTTCATTTTTGAAAAGGTTTCCCTCCTACTTCAAGCAAAGCAGCAGGTAAATTGCTTTAGAAGATCTATCTGCTTCTGCCTTACACAGCAATCAAAGTTCCAGCGGTGGGAGGTGTGGAGGGAGAGGAAGGAGGCAGAAGAATGGGAAGATTGTGAGGCGCTCATAGCGATGCTCAGCCAAACTATGTGATCATTAGCTAGACTCAAGAGTTGGTTGTATAATTGCTCCCAATAAATATGTTTCAATGGCTCCACATTTTGATGCTTCTGGACAGAAGCATCAATGGCAGAGCTCCGAGATGTTATTTATAAATGAGTTAAAGGCTTGGAAAACATGATTATTGAAATTAAGGATGACACAAAAAAGAATGATAGCAAACACCTTATCAAGATTTAGGACCATCTCAACAAGTGAGAAATACCATTATAGATGGCACCCAAAATATCATTGGAAGAAAATGAGGAAAATGGAAGGAACGGTGGATCCAAGACAGACCGTGGAAGCTGATTGATGAAAGAAGTTATAAAACTAAAAGAAAACCAGCCAAAGATGTGGATGAAATGGAAAAAAATCGAACTGGAAATATATAGAGTTTAACTGGATGGTGAAAAGAAGTTGCTGGAAAGACAAGATAAGAAGTTGCTGGAAAGAAGCAGCCAATCAGAATGATTCCAAAACTTTTATTACATCGCTAACAAACTGGAATGAGGAATGGCTCCAATAGAATAGAAATAGAGATAGGGATAGGGAGAAGAATCGAACAGAACAGAATTGAACAGAACAGAATAGAAAATAGAATAGTTGGAAGGGACCTTGGAGGTCTTCCAGTCCAACCCCCTGCATATACCATTTCAGACAAATGGCTGTCCAGTTTCTTTTTAATCAATTTAATCAATCAATTAAATTTAACTGATCAATTTAATCAATGAAGAATAAGAATGGGAAGCTTCTGGTCACCCAAGATGAGTAGAATAAAAAATGGGTTGAACACTTCCGGGAAATTCTTAACCAGCCAAACTCGCTCACTATATACAATTTTAATGAAGAGTGTGCCTATTAAGAGCTTCAGGTGAATACTGTGAAATTGCAACTGAAGAAGTAAAGACGGCAATTAGAAGCCTTAAAAACAACAAGGCAGCTGGCTTAGATGAGATCTTAAAACATGGCAGATAGGCTGTGGTGAAAAAGCTGACAACATGGTTGAATAAATGTTAACAAAATAGTGCAGTGCCAGAGGACTGGCAAAGAGGGGCATTGAGTGTCGACATCCGCTGGCCATCCACTTTATTTATTTTAAGAAACTCTTTGGCAATGTCCACTGGGAATCTCTCTGGCAGATCCTATACATTTATACGGTGTACCAACGGTCTTCATTACTATCTTTAAGGACTTATACCTACGATCAAGTTGCTGCGTTAAGGCCAAAAATGGCCATGCGGACTCTTTGAAATTACTACCGGAGTTAGACACGGCTGTATTCTGTCCCCTGCTCCTCTTCCTCGTGACCCTCAACTACGTTATGTTAAACATCACACACAAGGAAAGGCATTCATTATTCTGACCAAGACTGCCTTGGTGACCTGATTTTGCAGATAATATTGCCCTACTTGAGGAAGACAAGATGAAACTACAACTGATGACTGTCTTAGCTGAAGAAGCAACCAAAATTGGCCTCAGGATAAGTGCCAAGAAACAGAAGATCATGTATGTGAGCTCCACCGTGCAGATACAGGGAATCACACTTGGATCACAGCGACTTGAGGAAGTAGGAAGGTTTACCTATTTGGGTAGTGTAATTGCACAAAATGCAGAGATGGATGTTAAATGTCGCATTGGAAAAGCAATAGCTGTTTTCCAGAGGATGAATAAAATCTGGCCCGCATCATCTATATCACTGGAACTTAAACTCCGTTTGCTCACTTCTATAGTGATCCCAACAGCCAGCGAGACTTGGAAGATGTCAGCAAGTATTAACAAAGATGCCTTCGCTGAATCCTAAAGATTTGCTATTTTGACCCTATTACTAGCAAAGAAGTGCTCCAAAAGAGTTTCTCCTGCAAACTACATAGCGCTGTTGAATGCAGAAGACTCCAACTTGCAGGTCATATTCTCTGCATGGAGAACAGTCAAATCTCCAAGAAGGCAATGAGATGGACCTCCCCCCTGCCAAGTGACCAAGAGGATGCCTTCAAGTGAAGAACGTTCATGGAAGACTTAAAGGCTCTAAACCGCACATGGGAAGACGCTGAAGTACTCTCCCAGGACCGGGAATGCTGGGGATCTCTTGCTGCCTGGTATGCTACGTAGCACGGGAGGAGCTGATGCTAAAAATGCAAGAAGCAAGAAGGAAGGATAGAAGCCAGCAGTGTGGATTTCAACAGGATAAGCACAATCCTTTGGGTAGACGGAAACCAAAGAGATCAGGACAGAATACAGGGCACACACTGGGCAGCAGTGCCTGTAATGTGGATTTAGGTTTCTTGATGGATCAAACCTGAACATGAGCCAGGGGTGTAAGGTGGCTGCATAAAAGGCAATGGCAATGCTAGAAAGAAGTCTCATATCAAAATCGAGAAAAGTCTTTGTTCCTCTCTATTCTGCATTGGTTAGACAAATACAGCCAGAACACGGTGCCCACTTCTGGGCACCACATTTTATACTGGACAAACTGATCAACTGGAGCATGTCCTGGAAGGAAAAAGTTATAAGAAATGGTTACAGGCACTCAGTCTGTTCGGTCTGTAGTAGATACAATTGGTGACTTCAAATGTGTGAAGGGCTCTCATGTAGAACAGGGCTTTTCAACCGGTGGTACGCGTACCACTGGTGGTACTTTGGCACCCGGAAAAAAAGGTTAAAACAGAAGAATGTCTCGCGATGGTTTTCTTCCCCACTTCCTTCTAGCAGTTTAAATATGTAAAGACCACAAAAGAAAAAACTTGGCTTTCTTTCGTCGTAATTCAGAAGGGAAGATTCGGTGGGGGGGGGGGTTGTTTGTTTGTTTGAAAGGAAGGGAAAGAGGGGCTTTGGGTCTGTGGGGGGCACAGCAGGAGAACGGTGAGGGCACGCGGCTTCTGGCGTTGGGGAGCGGTCTTTTTAAAAGAGCAAAACAAGGCAAAAAATAAAAATCCCCCACTCCACCCCCAAGAGCTGGATGCGGATGTGATCTTTTTTTTTTCTTGTTCAGAAGAGACACTCTTCTGTTTTAACCTTTTTTCCTTGTTGTTTTTTGGAGTTTTCATCCTGCTTTCGTGATAGAAGCCGCACACCACCCCCCCCACAAAGCCCCTGCAATCACCTATCAGCTTCTTTGAGTGAACCAGAAGGAGAGAAGGGCATAGAACAGTGCAAAGATTGATGTCAGAGAAACAGGCACAAGTTTCCCATTAAAAGTGTGGTAAGTGGGTGTACAGATAGTCATCAACTTATGACCACAATTGAGCCCAAAATTTATGTTGCTAAGTGAGAAATTTGTTAAATGAGTTTTGTCCCATTTTACAATTTTTCTTGCCACATTTGTTAAGTGAATCACTGCAGTTGTTAAATTAGTAACACAGTTGTGAATCTGGTTTCCCCACTGACTTTGCTTGTCAGAAGGTTGCAAAAGGAGATCACATGACCCTGGGACACGTGACCGTCATAAGTATGAATCAGTTGCTAAGCATCCGAATGTAAATCACATGACTCTGGGGCCATGCTGCAACAGTCATAAGTGTGAAAAATGGTCATAAGTCACTTTTTTCAGTGCCGTTGTAACTTCGAACAGTCACTAAGCAAACTGTTGTAAGTCGCTTACACTTTTATCACTTTTTTCCTTTTGGGGGGGGGGTGTCATCAAGTTTTTGACACCTTGCTAGGCGACTGGCGGTACTCGAATACTGCCATATCCTAAAAGTGGTACAATGGGTGAAAAGGTTGAAAAGCCCGGCTCTAGGACACCCAGATCCCTCTCACAGTTACTACTCTTGAGCCAGCTACCACCTCATTGGCATCCTTCAGTCTCGAGAGACTCTGGCATCGTGCTCTGGAAAGAGGTCCTAAAGCAGCATCTGGTGTGGCTGAAAAGGCCAATTCGAGAGTGGCAGTCCCTTCCACACTGAGGGCAGATACAATCTGTCCCCTGTCCAGCCCCCAGATTTCGCTGGTTCCGGGACTGCCTCTTTGCCTCAGCCTGCCGCACAAGTGTCTCTTTGAATTGGAGAAGGCCGTGCTGCGTCTTTAGCCTCCAGGCTGAACGATCAGAGGTCAAGGATTCCCAGCTGTTAATGTCCATTCCCAAGGCCTTTAGGTCCCCCTTGCAAATATCCTTATATCGCAGCTCAGGTCTCCCTCTGGGGCACTTTCCCTGCACTAATTCTCTATACAGGAGATCTTTCGGAATCCGACCATCAGCCATTCTCACGACATGCCCAAGCCAGCGTAGACGTCGCTGTTTCAATAGTGTATACATGCTAGAAATTCCAGCACATTCCAGGACTGCGCTATTTGGGACTTTGTCATGCCAGGTGATGCTGAGAATACGTCGGAGACAGCACATATGAAAGGTGTTCAGCTTTCTCTCCTGCCATACGTGAAGGGTCCAAGACTCACTGCAGTACAAGAGGGTGCTCAAGACCCAGGCTCTATAGACCTGGATCTTTGTATGTTCTGTCAACTTCTTATTAAGCCATACTCTCTTTGTAAGTCTGGAAAATGTGGTGGCTGCTTTACCAATACGTTTGTTCAGCTCAGTATCTAAAGAGAGAGATAGTTGAGCCGAGATACACAAAGTCATGGACAACCTCCAGTTTCTGTGCAGAGATTGTAATACAGGGAGGTGAATCCACATCCTGACCCATGACTTGTTTTTTTTCCAGGCTGATTGTTAGACCAACGTCATGGCAGGCCTTGCTAAAACAGTCGATAAGTTGTTGAAGATCTTCGACAGAGTGAGCAGTAACGGCAGCATCGGCAGCGAAGAGGAAATCCCGTAGGCATTTCAGCTGGACTTTAGACTTTGCTCTCAATCTAGAGAGATTAAAGAGTTTTCCATCTGATCTGGTCCGGAGATAAGATACCCTCTGTTGCAGTTCCAAAAGCGTGTTTCAGCATGACAGCAAAAAGGATCCCAAATAAAGTTGGCGCGAGGGCGCAGCCCAGCTTCACTCCACTTCGCATGTCAAAGGAATCTGATGTTAGGCCATCAAAAACAACAGTGCCCTTCATATCCTCATGAGCCAGCTACCACCTATTCTGCATCTATACATAATGGACTTAACTTACAAGACAGTAGATTTCAAATGGACATCAGGAACAATCACATAATGGTGAGAGGCGCTTGACCATGAAAGAAGGGCCTTGGGAAGCAGCAGTGGACTCTTCTTCATTACAGCTGTTGGAAAAGAAGCTGGATGGCTATCATGGTTGCTATAGTGGATTTCTACGCTGAGCAGGGGGTTGGACTAGATAATCTCAAGAACCCGTCCAACCTTTACATTCTGTGATTCTAGAAATGCACCTTACTCAGAGCCCAACTCTGGTAGCATTATTGATGAAACTATGTTCCCGAGCCCACCCCCGATTTATCTCCAATTCTTAGGTCACTGTTTCTTTCTTCACTGAAGTCTACAAACTTCTCAAGACACAACCGCAGCTCCTCTGCCTAAAAATAACTGTCAGTGACGGACTAATGCAGGCAGTCCTTCACTTATCCTGAGGTGGTGGGGGTGCTGTGCCAGTCGCAAGTGTGAAGACTTTTTTCAGGGCCGCTGAAGCTTTAGAGGATTGTTCAACGAATGGCTGCGAGGCAAGGACCACCGGCAGTGATATTATTACAGCCATTTTTACATAGAAGAAACAATCCAAGCTTGTTTCGAATGAAGATCCCGTTTGGGTTGGTCACCGGGACCGGAGGCTTCGTCTCCCGAGCTTTCAGACTCGTGCTGGAGCCCCCCACCCTCAGGGAACGTCTCTCTGCCGGAACGTTACATGCTCAGCACGAGTCCAGAAGCTCAGGAGACGAGGCCTCTGTGCCCGGTGACCGACCCCGATGGGACTCCAAGCTTGTTTGCTCTTGCCTCCAGACGTTGTGGGTGCTATTGGAGGCCTTTTAAAGAGACTGGACAGCCGTTTATCTGAAATGGACTAAGGGTCTCCTGCTTGAGCAAGGGGCTGACTAGAAGACCTCCAAGGTCCCTTCCATTATTCTATATTCATGTGCTTTCCTACCCAAAAAATGAAGAGAAAAGGGGCCACATTTGGAGGGAAGAAATAGCCAAGGAGCACGTCATCACACCAGAACTGCTTCCTTGAGGACGTGAAAGTTGCTGTTCTCACGCAGAGGAATTTCCGAGGGAGATTCCAGCTTGTGAAAATGATAAATTTGGCTTCCTTCATCTCTTGAGCTCAGCATCCACCTCATGGAAGCTCGTCCACTGCAGGCTGGATGACTCAGTTATTGTTGCATCTCATGGCTGAGAACAGCATCCTTAAGAATCTAATAAAGTCCCCAGCAGAATCTTGTTGACAAGGTAATAAACTCTGTATTGTGTGATACTAACACAAAGTTTAGCAACAGTAAACAAACAATCTCATATGATACAGAGAAATCTTGAGGGCCTGCAGAAACCATTTGGGTGAAGTGAGGCTCTGGGCTGTTCAGCATGTTTACTGCAGGCCTCGAAACCTCGCAGAGGGGCTGCCCGCCCAATTTGCAGCTGCTGCGGCTCTGGGAGAGGCAGTCAGCTTTACAGAAGAAGGGTGGGCAGACCGATGCCAACCTTCACCATGTATTGGTGGCTCGGCTGATTTTAACTTGATTTGGAAGCCCAGTCACTTGCCCAGGAATAAAGGCAAAAACCCAGTCAAGCTGATAGAAGCATTTCGAGGGGAGCAATCTTACTCATTTCCCTTCTGATAGGTGGGCATTTGGCAAACGGTCATGGCCATTTTGGGAGCTCAGTCACTAATAAGTCCAGCCCATGGCAGCCATTTTGTGAGTGCCCACAAAATAGAAGATAGTTTTGCTAGCAGCAAGTGCTGCTCAGGAGCTGGGTGGGGGAGTTAAAATAAGGGCTGCTTGCGGCTGTAGCCTAACAGCTGCCAAGAGGATCTCTCTGGGTTTGATCAGCAGCAACTTAAGTGGCCAATTCCTCTCTGGGGCTGCTGGAACCCTCCAGACTGCAGCCCGAGCAGGAGACTTCTGTGAACAGGCTACTCCAGCCCATTTTATGGGTTTCCATTGATCCTCTCAAAACACAGAGAGATGAACAAGAACCCTAAAGGCTGAAAAGGTGGCCCCTGGTGACAAGCATGTTGCTGTCCTTGCACACAACACAGAAGCCTTCAACAATGTCACTCTGTTACTATCACGGATAATTTCCTTTCCTTTCATGACCATACATTACTTCTCCCCCTCCCGTCCATAAACACATGCATTTTCCAGAAGATAATCCATAGCTGAACAAGGCCAAAACACTTAAATAGGCCAGGGAAAGGTCTAATTTTAACTTATGAGAACTTCAACTCCCAGAATTCCACAGCCAGCAAGCTGTGCTGGGAAATGCAGGTTGAAGAATTCTGGGAATTGAAGTCCACACAGCTTAAAGTCACTAAGTTTGAGAAACACTGGTCTAGTGACTGCATGGGTTCAAATGCTACTTCTGGCTAATTTTAATCTGGTTTATGATATTGGATAGATCCATCCCAATTTAGTGCATTCATGGTATTGTGCAGGTCCAGAAAATGGGTTAATTCAGGAAATGAGTTTCCCTGTGAACGCGGTCTGAGGAAGTGGAGAATATGTAATACTGTGTTATTACACTCTGCTCAGATGATAACCTCCTCTAGATTATACTTCAGTCTGAGTTAAGACATTCAAAACCAGTTATGAAGGAAAACCTGTCCTGGAAGTACTGTATGCTTCATGACGGTGTTTCCCTTTTGACTTAAAACGTTAAACCAAAGACTACAGGTCCCCCCCCCCCTAACATTTTCCAATATAGATTTTCAATCCTTTCCTTTTTAATTTTTACTGGTAGTAATTCGCATAATTGCCTGTAGACTATTAGTGACATTACCTAAAAGCTGAGAGGCTGAAAAACCCACCACCTTCCTCACCCCAGCAGACCGCGAGGAAATCCCTTCTGCCCTTCAAAAGAGGCAGCAGAACCGCAGCGGCTTCGGCCCGCAGCGGGAAAGCCCACCTGGGAGGGGGAGGAGGCCGCGGAAGGGGCGGCCTCGCCAAGGAGGGACCGGGGGCTCCTGTCGCCGCCTAGGTGGGGCAGGAGGGCGGCTCTGCCCCGGCGGCCCCTGTCAAAGCCCCGAACCCGCTCCCCCAAAGGCGGCTGCCGTCCTCTGCCCTCGGCCCGGCGGGAGGCCCCGATCGCTTCCCCGCCGCCGAGCCGAGAGTCCGCGGGCGCCTCGGGAGGCCCCCGAGCTGCTGGCCGCGGCTCTGGGCGGGAGCGAGATGCCGCAATCGGCGCTTCCGTCACGTCTGGCCTCGGGGACGGGGGACGGCGGGCCGGGCTGGCACGGGGGGGGGGGTGGGGTGGCGGAGGGGTCGGGGCCGCCCAGTAGGAGCCCCCCCCGGAAACCTCCGGGGGTCCATCTGATCGCTGGAGAAACGGGGGGAGGGGCCGGCCGGCTCTCCCCTTCTCCGACCACGCACCTTCCCGGCTCCCGGGCTGGCTGCGGATGATGGGACGCAGAGGAGGAGGAGGAGAGCTCAGGTGATCCCGCGCCACGGAAGGCGAGAGGAGCCGAGCGGCCCCGGGTGCGGCGCCGCGCCTTTTCCGCGGGCAGCAACGGGCACGGGGGGGGGAAGGAAGGGGGCTCTTACCCCGGCGAGGACCCGGAGGAGGGTCTGGGGCCGCTTGGCGAATTCCGCCGGCTCCACCGCCGCGCCCGCCCGCCCGGCTCCGAAGGAAGCGCCCTCCATCGTCCCGCCGCCGCCTCGAGCTGCGAAGGCAAAGAGGGGAGGGGGCGGCGGCGGCGGCGGCGGCGGCGGGCGGGGACGGGCGAGCTGGCGCCACCACCTGCCCGCCCGCCGGCCGCGCAGCCCGCGCTCCTGCCGCTCCTGTCGCCGCTGCCCTGGCCGCTCCGCGGCGCCCAGACCCGAGACGCCGCCCGCGCGCCCGGAGGGGCTCCCCGGACCCGTCCCTGGAGGTGGAGGGTGCCGACGTTCGCGCCGACCGGAAGGGAAGATCTGCACGGAGCCTCGGTCCTCTTTTTATCCTCGCCCAACCCGGAGACGGAGGAAAACGGCTCTTCATCGGCCCCATGAAGCTAAGACGCCGCCAGCCTTGGCCAGCCTCGTTGCCCGCCCCTGTTCGACTACCCCAGCCCATCATCTTCAGTCAGTTATGAGCTTTGTAGTCCAGCCTACCTTGGACAGGGCTGCCGACCCCTACTGGGTTACTGTACTCTACACGTGAAACCCTCTGGGTTTGCTTGTTTGTGCTTGGCTTGCAAATTCCAGTAGTGCCAATAAAGGTTATTGTAAGCAATGGTTAAGCTAGCAAACTGCTTACTTAGCATGTTGAGACATGCAGCTTTGATAATGGGTCGTGTTCTTTCCAAGAAAAGGTTTAATCTAGTTGGCCCAATATCGCCCTTGCATCGCGACCAGTCACAATCACCCATAAATGTAGCTTGTGTTCAGTAACCATGCAGGTTAAGGGCATACCTATGTCCATACCTTATGCAAAATGTTAGTATTTTAAGTAGACAGATATAATCCACTTGTAGTGCAATACAAGCCATGTATTTTGACCACAGTGACAACCTTGTGAGGTAGGCTGCGCTAAGAGTTGCCCAAATCCCCCAGGGAGCTTCTGCAGCTGAGGCAGAACTGGAACCCATTTCCCCCTGCTCCTGATCCAACCCCTTCTCCGCTAGGTTTGCCTGTTCCAGGCATGTGGAGATCAGTCCTGGCTCCGTCAGATTTTTACCTTACTTGGAGATGACAGATTTCTGGAAAGCAAAGGCTGGTGAATGGCTGTGCGAACTCAGTGAACTGCCTTTATTTCTTCTACCACTATTAAGCACACCATGGCATAGCACAATGTTCAAAGCCATCTGTTTCTAGAACATGCCAAGGGCCTTCTTCACCCATAGCAAGGCACAGGAGTCTGGACAAGCCACAAAGACATGATTGTGTCCTCAATTGTGTAATTTGCATCAGCTGCATCAAAGCTGTATAATAAGGGACAGTTAAAGCTGGTTTGGTTGCTAGATAAACGTCTTGCTTTTTTCTAAGATCTCAGCCAGCATCCATTTAGAATAACAGAGTTGGAAGGGAGCTTGTAAGTCATCTAGTCCAACCCCCTGCCCAAGCAGGAGATCCACCATTTCTGACAGATGGCAGTCCAGTTCTCTTCTTGAAAGCTTCCAGAGATGAAACTCCCACAGCATCTGAAGGCAAACTGTTCCATTGGTTGATTGGTCTCGCTGTCAGACAATTTCTCCTTATTTCCAGATTGAATCTCTCCTTGATCAGTTTCCATCTGTTATTCCTTGTCTGGCCTTCAGGTGCTTTGGAAAATAAGTTGATCCTCTCCTCTCTGTGACAGCCCCTCAGATATTGGACACTGCTATCATGTCTCCCCTGGTCCTTCTCTTCGCTATACTAGCCATGCCCAGTTCCTGTAACTGTTCTTCATACGTTTTAGCCTCTTGTCCCCTAATCATCTTTGTTGCTCTTCTCTGCACCTTTTCTAGAGTCTCGTTCTAGAGTCATTGTTTTTATAGTGTGGAGACCAAAATTGGTTGCAGTATTCTAGGTATGGTCTTACTAAGGCTTTATAGAGTGGTATTAGCACCTCACGTGATCTTGATTGAATCCCTCTAGGATTGCATTGGCTTTTTTGGCTGCTGCCATGCACAATCATATTTAATTGATTGTCCACTAAGAGTCCAAGAT
The DNA here is from genome assembly GCA_023970755.1 of Azemiops feae. Taxonomy (NCBI): domain Eukaryota; kingdom Metazoa; phylum Chordata; class Lepidosauria; order Squamata; family Viperidae; genus Azemiops; species Azemiops feae. Next base: position 95,844 of record JALGBA010000623.1, read on the forward strand.
CCCTGTCACAGTTACTGCTGTTAAGCCTGGTTTCACCCAATCTATATGTGTACTTTTGGTTTTTCTTGTCTAAATGTAAGACTACTTTTCTCTACATTGAATTTCATTTTGTTAGATAGGGCCCAGTGTTCAAGTCTGTCAAAGATCCCTCTGGATCTTGAGCCTATCATCTAGGGCAGGGGTGTCAAACTGCTGGACCGCGGGCTGGGCGCGTCACAACAAAACCGCGCCCACCCTATTGCCAGCAATGGGGAAAAAGCTCTGATACGTTGCGCGACGTCACGTGATGTCGCGAGTTTGACATGTCTGATCTAGGGTGTTGGCTATTCCTGCCAGTATCATCTGCAAATTTGATAAGTTCCCCTTCTATTCCCTCATTTAAGTTGTTTATGAAGATGTTGAAGAGTACTGGGCCTAGGACAGAACCTTGTGGTACCCCACTGCTTAGTTCCCTCCATGTAGATGTAGTACCATTAAGGACTACTCTTTGAGTATGGTTTGTCAGCCAGTTACAAATCCATCTGGTGGTGATGCTGTCTATCCCACTTTTTTTTTGTAGGTTGTGGTTTACTTTGTTGAATGCCTTGCTGAAGTCTAGGTATACTATATTCACAGCATTTTGCTGGTCCACCAATTTGGTCAAAGAATGAAATAAGATTGGTTTGTCATGATCTGTTTTTAACAAACCCGTGCTGTCTTCTAGTTATAAGTTTATTTGTTTCTAGATGTTCACAGATCTGTTTTTTGATTATCTTTTCCAGTATCTTCCCAGATATTGATATTAGGCTGATTGGTCTGTAGTTTCCTGGGTCTGTTTTTCTTTGTTTTCTGAAGATGGGAACCACATCAGCTCTTTTCCAATCCTCAGGTAATTCCCCCGTGTTCCAGGATTTTTGAAAGATATGATACAATGGTTCTGAGATAACATCTGCCAGCTCCTTCCGAACTCTGGGATGTAGTCCATCAGGTCCTGGTGATTTATATTCATCAAGGTCAGACAGGTGTTCTCTTACCATTTTCTTGCTTATTTTAATTTTTATTTCTAGTCCATCTTTTACAGTTATGTTTTTGGTAGATTGGGCTATAGTTTCTTTTTGCGTGAAGACCGATGCAAAGAATGAGTTAAGCAGCTCTGCTTTCTCTCTTCTGCTTGTTACTTGCTTGCTGTCTTCTCTCTTTAGTGCACCGTTTCCTTTACTTTTTTCTTGTTATTTATATGTTGAAAGAAACTTTTTTTATTATCTTTGACTTTTGTTGCAAGTTTTTGTTCATTCTGACCTTTGCTTTCATGACTTCTTTGCAGATTCGGGCTATCTGCTGGTATTCTGCCTTAGTTATATGTCTCTCTTTCCATTTTTAGTACTTGCCCTTTTTGTCTGAGTTTATCAGAGAGATCTTTGTGCAGCCATACTGGTTTCTTGTTAGATTTCTTGTTTTTCTTTTTCAGTGGCATTGTGATTGATTGGGCTTTTATAATCCTATTTTTCAGAGTTTCCCAAGCTTCTTGAGTTGTTTCCCCTATAGGATTTTCATCCAAGGAATCTTTCCCAAGCTCTCTCAGAGTTTGTTAAAATCAGCACTTTTGAAATCTAAGACTCTGGTATCATTATATTCTATTGCTTGTGTTTGCATTATATTGAATTCCAATATGACATGGTCACTCTCACCCAAGGTTCCTGCAGTTTCAACTCCCTCTATCATTTCTTCTCTGTTCAAAAGAATTAAGTCCAGTATGGCTGTCCCCTAGTTCCCTCCTCTACCTTTTGGACAACAAACTTGTCAACTAGGTTGGTCAGGAATCTATTCGATTTCTCACGGTGCAGAATTAGTCTGCCAGTTGATGTCAGGGTAATTGAAGTCCCCCATTACTATTGTAGTGTGTTTCCTACATATATTTATTAATTGGTTGGTAAAAAGTACTTCTATTTTTTATTCTTTGGTTGGTGGCCTGTAGTATACACCAATGGCAATGTCATTCTTTTTTTCTTTTATTTTGACCCATGTGCATTCTAGGCGGCTTTTGTCTTTGGTCTCATGCATTTCTGTAGCAATATAGTAGTCTTTTACATATAGTGAAACTCCACCTCCTCTTTTATGGGGCCTGTTTTTTTTAACAGTTTGTATCCTTCTATCAGTGTGTTCCACTCATGGGTTATCTCCCACCAAGTTTCAGTAATTCCAATTATATCATATCTACCTTCATGTATTAATAATTCTAGTTCACCCTGTTTGTCCCCCAAACTTTGATCATTTGTATATAGGCATTTGAGACCTGACTCTGGGTATGCTTCCCATGTCTCCTATTTGGTGTTTGAGTTGTCTTCCTTCCCATCCCTCCTTACCTCATTATTTAATTTGTTTTCTAGGGGGTTTTGCTTGGAATTAGGTCCTGGAGATCCTAAGATTGGTCACTCTCCCCCCTCAGTTTTAGTTTAAAGCTCTCCTGATAAGTTGAGCCAGGCTTTTTCCGAAAACATTCTTCCCAGTTTTTGTGAGGTGCAGCCTGTCCTTTGCCAAAAGCTCATCCTGGAGGTAGTGCAGACCATGGTCCAGGAATCCAAAGTTCTTTTGGTGACACCAACCCTTTAGCCAGTGATTCACTTCTAGAATCCTTTATTCTCTTATTGCATGTTGACCTTTTGTTGAAAGTATAGATGAAAAAAACTACTTGTGCACCTAACTCCTTGACCTTCTTGCTAGCTGTTCATAATCACTCAGTATTGTTTTCGGGTCCATTTGTCCCTACGTGTAATAGTAGGAAAGGGTAGTAATCTGTAGGTTTTATTATTTTGGATAAGTTCTCAGCCACATCTTTGATTTTTGCTCCAGGGCGACAACATACCTCTCTAGATTGACTATCTGGTCTACAGATGGCTGAATCTGTTCCCTTGAGAATAGAATCTCCTATCACCAACACTCACCCTTTTTTTCCTAGGGAGTTGTGCAATATTTTTCTATCACAGAAGCACTTGAGGTTGCTACTATTTTGGGGACACTTGATGATGCTTCTTTTCTAGGTTTCTGCATGTTTTCTTCCAGGGACAGTCTATGAAATCGATTGCTCAGCACCAGTGGGGCTGCATCAGAGTGGGTTGGGCTGGACAGGGGTTTTGTTCTAGGTGTATGTTTTTTTCTATGAATGACATGTTTCCATCTCTCTCCTTCTAAGGGATCAATTCTTTTAGAATTTGTCTGATCATTATTATGTTCCATTTGGGCACATTCTTCTTGCAAGGTTTAAGGGTTCTTGTTTTGTAGTTTTAGTTTCAAAGTGGTTAGAGTTTCCTCTAGACCAGGGCTTTTCACCCGGTGGTATGCGTACCACCTGTGGTGCTTTAGCACCTGGCTGGTGGTACACGACCCTTTGCCAAGTGTAGTGGGGGAGGGAACCAGCTAAAGCGGAGCCGCACAGACCTGGAGGAGATCAGCTGGAGCTGCAGAGCTTGGCAGAAGCCCCAGGATCGGCGCACGTGGCGACATGGTAATTGGAGCTTCCGGCACACCCGGAAGAGAAGAGGAGGAGAAGGGCGGAGAGAAGAGAAGGTATAAAAGGGGCAGAGCGGGAAGAGGCTTTTCTTATCAAACCAGTGAGGAGAGACAGAGCCAGCGGCCTGTTTTCGGAGGAAGGGTGAGTGAGCGAGCAGCGTGTTTTTTGGGGAAGGGCGAGCGAGCGAGCGGCGTGTTTAGTGAGCGGCATGTTTTCGGGCGGTGAGTTAGCGAGCGGCCTGTTTGGCGAGCGGCCTGTTTTCGGGTGAAGGATGAGTTAGCAAGCGGCCTGTTTTTGGGTGAAGAACGAGCAAGTGAGCTGGGCAGGAGCCCAGGATCGTCACGCACAGCTACAGCTGATCAGCGCTTCTGCTGAGCCACCTGGAAGTACCGATCAGCTGGAGCCTGGCGCTGATCCTGGCGCTTCCGCTGAGCACTCTGCAGTTTTCTTGGCAGTAACTTACAGGATGTGTTCTGTGTTGCCCACAGCCCATGGACTCCCTCGTGGTCTGCCATCCAGGTATGAAGCCGAGCTGGTCCTGTTTAGCCTCCAAGCCCTGGCAAGGGCTGCTCAGCATCACCACCTTGGACTGGGAAGCCCTTTCCCGACAAGACGCAAAAGCCTTCTGGCGCTCTGCTTTAATGCAATGGAGGAAGCCCCTCACCTCTCCAGATCATTGGTCCTCCCAGCAAACTACTCTTGCTACTGCATTTGCTGTCCTGACATTAAATCCATACGGGTCTTCCTGTAATTCCCATTACTGCTTGTCTGGTGCTTTGGCACAAGTATTCTCTTTGCAATTCTTATCTTTACTGCTTGCTCTTCAAGCACTTCCCAGTTTTTCTAAAGCCTTTTTAGCTGGCCATTATCTTTCTTCTGACTGGGCCCCAGCCATTGGTTTTGAGTTTGCATTTCTCTGAGGGGCATCTGCAGGATGGGAAGCAGACAGTCAAAAAGGTTAAGATGACTAATTTTTGTTTTGTATTTTCCTAATTTCTGCAGCTTCTCCAAGATCTTTCAGAATAATAGATGCTAGCTAGATGCTAGCCTGAAGAATTTACAGTCTAAAATTCAGTGCAAGGAAAACCATGGAGAAAGAGAAGGAAAGGGAAGTACCAGAAAAAAATGCAATTACAGTATTTCAACAGAAAATGCTTAACTTTATTCACCACAACATTTAGTCGTATAAGGAGAGAAGATAAAGAAATTTCCATCCCACAAACCTGCCAAATCTGCCCCTTCCCAGTGAAAGAGTGGCTGTTGCTACATATTATGGGCCTACGGAGGGTTGTGTGTCTCTGTTTTACAAAAGCTGGATGAAAATGGGTAGAAAGAAAATCTGCAAAGGTGCACAAACATCCTTCAGCATCTTGGCATGACGATAGGAGTAACATAGTCTTGGATTTAGGATTTGCCCTTTGTTTACTCTGCTGCCTAATTAATTTGTATCACATGCAGGGTGCTGTACAAATCCAGAATAATCCTGTTGCCCTCTTTTCCCAGAGGGTTTGCAGTCTGCATGTGAAAAGCAAAATGAAGCGGGAGGGAAGAACCGAGTTCAAGGTTATGCGTGAGCAGTGAGCATAGGGAGAAAAAGGCCGAGTTGAAAGGTTTGCCTCAAAGGAAGAAATATTGGCTCATTAGGTTAAATTAATAGCTTTTCAGGTAAATGCAAAGGAGGTTATAAATCCAATCCATAAAAGCTCTGATTTGACTTCCAGCTGCCATGGATTAACACAGAGATGCCACATCCTCAGCTTTCCTGCCTCAGTCTCTCAAATGGACTGGTAATAATCTGCTCTGCAGGGTTTTTGGGAAGCTCTCCACCTCTTTATAGGAAGCATCACTGATAATTTCTGAATCAATATTTAATATTTATGAGCTACAATCTGCTGTTCACACAGCACTGGAAGCAGCTGATAAAATAGCTTTCAAGCACCAAACTGCAAACACAGTGAAAGGCATGATACATCTCAAATAAAACAACCTGTTTACTTTTAATCCTATTAAAAGCAGTGCAGTTATTAAAAACAACATGAATCAGTTCTCAGGAAAAACTCCAAAGGGGAACCAGGATTTGCAGATGCAAAATCATCCATGAGGGAGCCTGAAGAGGAAGGAAATGTTTAAAAGCCGGGGCCAGGTAGCAAATCCCCAGTGGCCTAACCCTATTTTCCCCGAGTTGCCTATTTAGGCAGAAGAGGGAGGTCCCTCAAGGCAAGCAGCAGTGAGAGCCATATTACTTTACTTTTTCCAGTGCTGTCTCCCAGAATTCATTTGTTGCCTGTATTTCTAGTGTGCCTTTCCTTCGGCAGCTCAAGTGGGCGAATTTCCCGTTATCACAACTTTACACACAACCGATTCCCCATCCCCAAGCCCCAGACTAAGCCCCAGTGTCAAGGCCCTTGGCTGGGAATAAGCTCCCCAAGGGGGATCCCAATTCCATCTGCCTCCCAGCCTCAAGAGGCACAGATGTGGGCTGGGGCTGCTGCCCATAGGCGAGATATCCCACCTGGAAAACGGAAGGACGGGAAGACACACTTTTGCTTTGTTCCCGTCTCAAGAAAGCAAAAAAACTTGCAAATCTTCATTTCTTTGCTGTTGTCAGCCATTCCACTTACGGCTTCTTTGTTATTAATTATTCACTCACCAAGTTAAAATGAAGTTAAAATTCCTAAGGTGTTATACCCTGTCCCTATGGGCATTGAAAGAGAAACATCTTGATGACAATGACAATGGTGCATTGGACATCTGCAAGAAATACCATTTGCCTGTAAGCAAGAACTGATGGGACCTAAAATAGAGAAAGTACTAGAAAATTAAGAATCTAAAGTGCTCTGGGACTTTAGAATTCAAACTGACAGACGCCTGCCACACAACACCTCAGAAAGAGAAAAAAGTCTGGATGGTGGACATGGCAGTACCTGGAGAAAGAACTGGAGAAGATTACAAAATACAAAGACTACACATAGAAATGGAACGACTGTGGCAAAAGAAAGCAAAGGTAGGACCATTAGTCATAGGCATCTTGGGTGCAATTGCAAAACAACTGGAACATGATATGAACCTCATCAGCATTGACAAAATCCCCATCAGTCAAATGCAAAAGGTAGCTTAGCTCGCGGAACAGCTTCCATCCTGCAATGATACCTCTAACACCATCAAATACCAACAACTGCCTATCCCAGGTCCTTGGGAAGGACTTGATGTATGGATAAAAATGCCAAATCGAGTCTGAACATCTGGCTGACTGTGTGCTAAACCATAATAATAATGATAATCCAGGACCTGCTAAACCCTGCAAATATTAAACCCACTCCCACTAACTCAGCACATAAAGATCTGCAGTAGATTAGTTGTTCCTGGAATGGAAGATGGCCTACCTAACAGGGTTGTTGTTAATTACTCTGGCAGGATAATCATGCATGTGAGCCTTTTTGAACAGTGATAAAAATTCTTATCACCATCCCTTCCCCTGATGGTTAAGAACCAATAAAGAGATTTTACAACCCCAGCTTGCAGCCAGGCTGTGGTGCATACTAGCAACCTGAGGGAGCCCATGGAGGGAGTAGTTACTGTGGATGACACACAATATACCAGCAGGATTTTTACATCAAAGGTGCAGCCATGCTCTCCCCACCCCAACCCATCTAATGTCATGACAATGATTTTCATTCCATAGATACTGATGCCATGACAACTATGATGTCATTCCTCTGCTCGGGAAAACACGTCCCCTTCCTCCTGCTAGAGTAATGGGTCCAGCAGGATCCAATCGGGTTCTCCCCCCCCCTCCAGCCATCTTGACTTTCCCTGTGCCTCAGTTTGCCCTCTTCCAAGAAAAGCATCAGACCTCTTGACTCCAGATTTAGAGCCCGCCTGTCTTTGTGGAGAAAGGAAACCACTTCAAAGGGGTTTCATTAGCCCCTTGAGAGTCTGCCCCCCTCTATAGGGAGCGAAGAGAGCTTGAAAAGCAACACCTTCACAATTCTTGGTGATGTTTTTCTTCCTCCTTTTCAGTCACGGGTGAGTCACTGACTTGTATCTATTACTGACTTCCAGAGGAGACTCACTTTTTAAAGGTTACTCAGCAATATAAAATTCTAGATAGAAGGTGAGAGAGATCGAAGGGCCCTCACTTGACAAGAAGGGGAGTCCTTAACATTTCTTGGAGGGCTCTGCTAATCTTTGGAGGGCTTCTGTTTTTTAAGGGGCCCCATAAGGACAACACACTAATGGCATTTCAGCAACTGCATTTCAAGAAAAGGCCCTGGTCCCCCTCCCCCCAAAAGGGGAGCCTTGGGGGTTGTATATGACCAATGGCTTCCCCAGAGGAAAAGATAAGATAATCTTTATTGTCATTTTTTTACTGTGGGCACAACGGCACACATCAAAAATGAAATTTAGTTGCCCGCTCTCAAAGTGAAACACATACATGACACACCTAAAACATACTATATACAACGTATGTATAGACCCACACCTCTACATATACATAACAAATAAATATTAAATACTGTCCATCTTGAATATATAACGGAAAGAGGAATGAAACTATGGCTGAATCTGGATGTTCTGCTGCAGATACCATGAAGCCCCCTCCTCCCAGAAGGTAACAAGGAAAACAGGTCGTGAAGAGGATGTGTAGTGTCCCAGATAATCTTACGGGCCCTGCTCAAGCAACGCTTCTGTGCTATGTCCTGGATGGGAGGGAGGGAACTGCCAATGATCTTTTCGGCCATTCTCACCACTCTCTGCACCGCCTTCCTGTCTGAAGCAGTGATGCTTCCAAACCAGATTGTGATGCTGTATGACAGGACGCTCTCGATCGTCCCCCTGTACAAAGTGGTCAGGACAGGGGAAGGAAGGTGTCCTTTTCTCATGCGACGCAGAAAATGCAGGCGCTGCTGTGCCCGCTTCACCAGTTTCTCACTTTGGAGAATGAACCTCCACCCTCATCCTTCACCCAAGCTACAGATATTTGCCAGTATCGCAAACAATCAAATGGGTAAAACAAATTGGGCTTCTCCAATTCAGCCACTTTCCATGCAGCCTGAGACTGCTGTTCTCAGAAGAGGGGAAACCAAATAAATTTCTTTCAACCTGAAATGAGACCCATTATATGTGAACAGTTGTGAGAAGGATCTATAAACACTATAGTTAAGGTGGAAATTGTGGATGTTTTGAAGAGGGTGCCTTTGTGGAAGAGAAAAAGCTGAAAAAACTGGGGAAGGAAAATATTATACAAAGGGCTGTTGATTAATCCATTGCAGGGTTACAAGGACTGATTGTAGCTGAATAAAAGGCTTCTTCTGTTTGTTAAATGTAATAGGAGAACCTGGTTTATTTATCTCAGAAATATATGTGGTCACCAATCTCAGTCTAGTGACTGGATAATACAATGTAAAACAAAACACTGGCTTGCTGCTACTGCACGTGAAGCACCATTGATAAGTGTTTATAAGCTACACACTCCGTTGTTTGCAGTGACAAACAGCACATTAATTTGTTAGTTTGATCATGGCTTAAAGGGTAAATCAGTTGGATGAGTTTGTATAAATACTAAGCCATAAACCATGTTTTACAGCAAGCTACGCTGGCTGGTTTCACCAACAGAAGTAAAGAAGCCACACTGTAGCATTTTTGTTACGTAACCCAAGTCAATGAACTGTTGGCCATGATAATTACGTCAATTTCATGATGTATGTTGTGATATGGATGCCAGCTGCAAATCTTATCCCCATGCAGGTCAGAGAAGGACTGGCTGCCACAGAGGGCAACGGCTGAGCCCAGCATTCCCACCATCAGCAAACTCTCTTTACCAAAATGTATAGGAAGAAGCAGCAGTGCGGATACTCAGGGGCCTCGCTTTCATCCCTCCCTTTCCATCCTTTACAAAATCATCTCTGGATGATTTGTTGCTTTATACTGCAGGAAGGCTGGTGGGATGAGGCATCAGTGACTGCGAGGATTGACAGGGACAACTTATTCCAAGGAGGAGGAAGAATGTAAAAATAGCACACACCTGTTACAAAGCTTACAGTAGATATTTCTGATTTTAGAAGGAAAAGATCCCAGTCAAGATATCAGTTATAGTTCTATGTTGTAATCATTGTGGATAGCAAAATTTCAACTGTTATTTTAGTTAAACTATACAATCAGTTTGGTCAAATATTATTCATTCACCTCAGTCCATCTTAATCTGGCTTTTTACAATCTAGACAAGCTTCGGATAATATAGTGTACATTCACAGTATATTTGTTAACACTGATTTGTTAACACTAACTCAAGATAATTTAAATTACATCATATTAAATAAGGTCCAGAACAAAGTAAGACTGGCAACTAATGCCAAAAACAACAACAACAAGAAGTTTCTGTCAATATGTAAGGAACAAGGAGCAAGTCAAGGAAACAATAGGTCCACTAATGGGAGCAATTGGCAAGAAGGTGACCAGCAGCAGGGAGAAAGCAGGACTGCTTAATTCCTTCTTTGCACCTGTTTTTACATAAAAGGAAGAAACAGCCCAAAGGTGCCCAAGTCAAAATAGGCAAGGACATGGTGAGAGAATGCCTATCCATCCTGGATGAGTGCAAATCACCTGGACCAGGTTTTGCATCCCAGGGTTCTGAAGGAGCTGGCAGACGTAATCTTGGAGCCACTGAGTGTAAGAATCATAGAATCAAGATCAGGCAAAGTATTAGTACTGCTTTATAAAACCCTAGTGAGAACACACCTGGAATACTGCAACCAATTTTGGTCACCATACCACAAAACGTCTTGTTGAGACCTTGGAAAAAGTTCAGAGAAGAGCAACTAAGATCATCCAAGGCCTGGAGACTAAAACATATGAAGAACAGCTGCAGGATTTGGGTTTGGCTAGTCTAGAGAAAAGAAGAAATAGGGGTGACATGATAGCAGTGTTCCAGTATCTGAGGGGCTGCCACAAAGAAGAGGTGGTCAAACTATTCTCCAAAGCACCAGAGGGCAGGACAAGACACAATGGTTGGAAACCGACCAAAGAGAGAAGCAACCTGGAATTAAGGAGAAACTTCCTGACAGTGAGGACAATTAACCAGTGGAACAGCTTGCCTTCAGAAATCGTGGGCGCTCCATCACTGGAGGTTTTTAAGAAGAGACTAGACAGTCACTTGTCTGAGATGGTAGGGTTGAGCAGGGGGCTGGACTTAGAAGACCTCCAAGGTCCCTTCCAGATTCCTTTCCTTTCCTTTCCTTTCCTTTCCTTTCCTTTCCTTTCCTTTCCTTTCCTTTCCTATCCTATTCTATTCTTTCAGAAATCTTGTAGCACAGGGGAACTACCAGAGGACTGGAAAAGAGCTGATGTGGCACAAATCTTCAAAAAGGGAAAAATGGATCCAGGAAATAATAGACCAATGAGATTGATATCAATAACTGTCAAAATTCTGAAAAAGATAATCAAGTAGAGAATTTGTGAGCATTTAGAAATGAACAAGGTGATTACTAGAAAGCAGCATGAGTTTGTTAAAAATAGATCATGCCAGACAAACCTTTTATTCCTCTTTGATAAAGTGACTAAATTAGTAGACCAGTGAAATGCTGTGGACATACTATACTTGGTCTTTAGTAAGGCATTTGAGAAAGTAGACCACAACTTACTTTTAGGTAAGATAGAAAAATGTGGGACAGAATCACCACCAAATGTATTCATAATTGACTGAGCAACCACACTCAACGGATAATCCTCAATGGAACTACATCTACAGGAGGGAAGTATGCAGTGTGGTACCTCAAGGTGCTGCCTTGAGCCCAGTAATCTTCATGAATTCTTAACTCTCTGGAATAACTTACTCTTAAAATTCGTGGTAAAACTTTTTACTGGAAGGAATGGGCATAAAAGGATATAATTACACTAGATTACTGTTTAATGATTGGTTTAAAACTTTTCAGCAACTGCAAATAGATTTTTTTTTACCATCAACACAACAATGAAGATATATTCAAACTATTAACCATATTTTGACAACTCAATACAGACCTGACACTTTAGCAGCTTTTAAAATATTTGATTTGTTATCAATCCTGAAGAATTCAATTTTAAACATGTTTTCTCCTTTTGTCAAAAATTAAAGAAACAGTTCAAAATATTTACATAAATATATAAGAAGCTTGGAATCAAGAATTGGAAACACTTGTATCAAACAAATCAACTCAAGTCTTAAAGAATATTAAATTTATCTCCTGTGATTTAAGATTGAAATTAAGCTACCAAAAGATCGGTATTGCAAGCAATTTGCGGGCATTTTAACTCATGTGCTGTGGTCATGTTCTTCATAATCCTTATATTTATTGAAAAAACATTAATGTTTAAAGACATGGACATTGTTTTAAATATAATGGTATCATTAGACGGATTTAGAACAGCTTGAACAGTCCTATCTGCTGAGTGCCAATGGCTCTGGAAAGGTTGAATGGTGGAAAGGTTGAATGGTGTACGTTTTCTGGGCTCTGTGCTGGGCCAAATATGCATACGAGAATTAGATAAAGGATTAGAAAATATGACTATCAAATCGGCAAAGGACAGGTATATTTATATATATATAATAATGACCAGGTAGGTTTCAACAGGAACAAATGAAAAGCCTGTATTTGGATAGAAAAAACGGAGGACACAAGTGTAAGATGGGGAGGGGGAAGACACCATACATAATGCTTGTAAAATAGATCTGGGTATCTTGATGGATCACCACCTGAATCTAAGCCAACAGAGAGACACAGCGGCGAATGCCTGCCTGTATCCAAAGGAGCAGAGGTCAAGGCCAAGAAATGCCTTTCCTCTCAATTTGCATAAAGCTTGGAGAAGGCATGCGAGAGGATGGGATGGCGGAGCAGGGGTCCAAATGGAGTCAGAGACGCTGACACCAACTTCTAGTTTTATATTAACAAATATATTTTGCATCGACATAGACAGCAGACGAGACGGTTGGCGGGCACATCACTACATCCTGAGGAAAATCACAAGGCACCCAGAGGGTGCAGAAGAAAAAGGCGGGAAAAAAGGGAAACTCCCCCTCCATACCCACAGCAACCAATCGCAGCGCAGATTGCCTCACGCAGGAGCCAGCCCTCTGCAACCAATTAAGTGCAACTGTGTGTACAAACCCCACCCCCGTTCCATCAACTAGGTTTCAACCTCTCATCCGTGCTCCACAAGGGCTTCGCTGCCCCTCGCGAGACCCAGGGAGAGCGTCCTCAGAGAGCCACCGGCTCAGCTTGTCCAAAAGACTTTAAACTAAATCTGGAAAGGGAGGAAGAGTAATCTTTAGGACCTAATCCCAAACAACCAATCAAATGCAGGTAGTCCTCAACTTACAACAGTTCATTTAGTGACCATACAAAGTTACACTGAAAAGTGATTTATGACCATTTTTCACACTTACAACCGTTGCAGCATCCCTATAGACATATGACCAAAATTTGGACGTTTGTCAGCTGGCATATATTTATGACAGTTGCAGTGGCCCGGGGTCATGCGATCCCCTTTTGCGACCTTCTGACAAGCAAAGTCAATGGGAAAGCCAGATTCACTTAACAACTGTGATTCTAACAATTGCAGTGATTCACTTAACAACTGTGGCAAGAAAGTTTGTAAAATGGGGCAAAATCCACTTAACAACCATCTCACTTAGCAACAGAATTTTGGGGCTCAATTACTGTCATAAGTCGAGGACTACCTAGTGTGAAAGGGGAACTCAGATATAAAACAGGGGCCATAGGAAGCAAATGCAGGGTGAGCTATTAAAGGGCTCAGATGCCTATACGCTAATGCTCAAAGTATGGGGAACAAGAGAAATGGGAGACACCTGAGCTAAATTTCAAGTGTTGTTGCAAAGGGTCTCTATACTTATGCTAATGTGATATTTCCGTTTTTTCTTTGTAATAAATTTACAGACATTTCTAAAATTCTGTTTTCACTATCATTATGGGGTACTGAGTGTAGATTAATGAGGAAAAAAATGAATTTCAACAACCAATCAGTTTAACTTCAATACCTGGGAAGATCCTAGAAAAGATAATCAAAAAACAGATCTGCAAACAACTAGAAGCAAACAAAGTCATAACTAGTGCTGGCTACTAGTGGATGAAGATTATGAAGTTATGATCTCCATAGAGAACTTGCCAAAACCTGGGAAAAGCTAATCTGTGTTTGTGACCTTCAAAGCTTTAATAACAAAGAACAGCTGTGACAAAAAAAAAAGACAACTATCTGGGCTGCAGACAGAGAATTATAAACTTTAGGAAAAAAAAATCTTTTTTGAACTCTTTGGATTACAAATATCTATTTAACCGGGATTCTAAAGCTATTTGCAGAAAAGAAGGAAAACTTCAACTTTTGGCCATCATGGATCAGAGACATGTAGATAGAACACACCAAGAAAACATAAATACCTCTCAGGAGGAGATATATAGTATACTGCAATTAATTCAAACAACAATAAGTTCAAATCACAAAGAAATCCAAAATAAATTTGAAAATATAAATCAATCTATTTCTAAGCTAACTCTACAACAAAAAAACTTCCAGGAAACAACAACAACAGAGAAGGAGCAGACAAAACAAATAAGTGGACATAAAATTGAAAATAGAGACTCAAAGATGGAACTTAACAAAGCAAGAAAACATGATTTAATCCTAGTGGGGGAAAATTCACAACAAATGGAAAAAACAACTCATCCCTTAAGACTACAAAATAAATCTGAGGACAAAAAAACAGATTGGATAAAATGGAATGTAGAGATCTTGAAAACATCAGAGAGAAAGGAAGTGATAAGAGAAGCAGAGAAGAAGAAAAAAAAAGATTTTCAAGAAACATGGAAAGGCAAAAGCCTCATATAAAGGCACTTTATTCGATTTACTTCTTATACCTACAGCAACAGTCATGAATATATGGAAAAACTTTTTGATTCAGCAAAACACATTGATCAAGAAAGATACTGGTCAAAGGAAAAAGATTAAAGTGAAAATTCTCCACATTGAAAATCATTTTGTTGGATAGGGCCCATTGTTCAAGTTTGTCAAGATCACTTGACTATGAGCCAGCAGTGTGCAGCAGCAACCAAAAAAGCTAATACAATCCTGGGTTGTATGAACAGAGGCATAGAATCAAGATCACACGAAGTATTATTACCACTTTATAAAACCCTAGTAAGACCACACCTGGAATACTGCAGCCAATTTTGGTTACCATATCACAAAAAAGATGTTGAGAGTTTGGAAAAAAATTCAGAGAAGAGCTACTAAGATGATCAAAGGCTGGAGACTAAAACATACAAAGAACGGCTACGGGTTTGGCTAGTCTAAAGAAAAGAAGAAATAGGGGAGACATGATAGCAGTGTTCCAGTAACTGAGGGGCTGCCACAAGGCAAAGGGGGCCAGGTTGTTCACCAAAGGACCAGAGGGAAGGACGAGAAACAATTGTTGGAAACTGATCAAAGAGAGAAGCAACCTGGAATTAAGGAGAAACTTCCTGACAGGACAATCAACCAGTGAAACAGCTTATCCCCAGAGATCGTGGGCGCTCCATCACTGGAGATTTTCAAGAGGAGACTGGACATCCACCTGTCTGAGATGGTATAGGTTCTCCTGCTTGAGCAGGGGGCTGGACTAGAAGACCTCCAAGGCCCTTCCAGCTCTATTCTATTCTATTCTATTCTATTCTATTCTATTCTATTCTATTCTATTCTATTCTATTCTATTCTATTCTATTCTATTCTATTCTATTCTATTCTATTCTATTCTATTCTATTCTATTCCTATTCCTATTCCTATTCCTATTCCTATTCCTATTCCTATTCCTATTCCTATTCCCTGTAGAATCAGGCTGCAGCATAACAAACTGACAAAAGTGAAGAGGGTCTGAATACTTTCTGAATATGTATATGGAGAATTTGGCAAAACTATTTTTTGTAAGTCAGTCTTCTGCAGGTCAGGCACAGCTCCTGGGATGTAAGGGAGGCATCCAGTTTTCCTGCCAACAGTACAGAAGCAATTTGCTAATATCATTTTTCTAGGATGTTTTCTTTCCAACTCAGCCTGGTATTGCTTCTTATTCCTTGCAAGCTTGTTTTCAACTTGATACATAAATCATTTTTGAATGATTATCTGAAGAGATACAGTAATATCCTGACTCCAACACTAGTAGGAAGTATAACATTGGGGAAACATTTACTTTTAAAAAATGGAGAGGAAAACAAATGAATATTTACTTTTATTATTTGGTTAGCAAGCACAAAAATAAATTCTGAGACATACTTAAAATTGCCCTCATCAAATGTATTTAAATAATTGTTTTTACCAATGGAAAGCATCCCACACATCTGCAAACAAAAAATTGATTTTTATTATCTTAAGATACAAAATGTTAGACTTTCCTTCATCAAACATCCATTTGACTTTAGTAATACAGCTGTGTAGTGCTTGCCAAATCCTTGGCCAAGGGGCATAGCTGTCCTTTTAAATGTTTCTAAGAAGAACACCCTTTGACAAGGACCAGATGCCATTTCATCACCAGCTTTCTTATTCCTCTGCTGCAAGTTTCCAGATACTGACCCAGAGTAAACAGAGGAAGAAGACTGGAGTTGTCCTTCATTGTGCTATGCATAGCTGCATGTGTATTTACTCTGCATTAATTAATCACACCTGCTTTGCTTGGGCAAAAAACCTGGACTTTAGCCAACCCCTGTAAAATGAAAATAATTCAGGTTAACATATCTCTTAGTAATAAGATCTCCAAATTTAATAGGTCAGGAAAAGTAGAACCAACACAGAGAAATAAATTCATCAATCTATATCTATAATTAACAAGGTTTGACAGTTACCTTTTCTGTTAAACATTGTAGTCCAAGCCAGTTTCCCATATTCAGATAAAACAAGAAACTAAATTCTTTAAAACCATAAATTTCCTCCAAGAAATAGCTTATCAAAAACTGATAAACATGGTTACCTCTCACGGTCAATGTCTCCCACGTTTATCTCTTTAATCACAGTTTGAATTTCACTGGTGATCTTACATGGTATATTGTGGTATAAAATACAACTTGAAACTTTCTAAGGGATAGAAGAATACACTTCAATATTTCTTCACTCCAACCTTCTGCTTTTCCTCACAAGGCAACTGTTGACAGTTTATTGTAGCCAGCCGGCTCTGCCATAAAACACGATTCACCTCCGAGCACATTTATTTTCCACTTCCAGGTCATGAGACTTTGGACACACAAAGTTCTGGTAGGTAAAAAGAACACTTACTTGAAATGGAACTCAATAATTTACCATTATGTGGAATGAACATAACCTTCACAAGCCCCCATTCCTAAGAGCTGTGCATTTTGATCATGACCTCATGATTCCTATGGGCTTATTTTATTAATCAAAAGTAAATTAATCTAGATTGTCCTCTTTTGTGAGTCTGGCCAGAAGGAAAATAAAAAGAGGATACCATTGCTCACACCTTAAATGAGACACCCTGTCCTACTGTGTATATGCTGCAGAAATGTAAGCAGAGAGTTTTCTAGAAATTTATATTGTAGCACTTTAAAAAAAAAATTAAAAAATATTTTAGATTTTAAGGAGAGGGGAAAAATCTGCTGAAAACAAAAGTGCAAGCAACACAATGAAGGCAAATGATGCTGGGCTCAAAGGAAGGCTGCAAATAGTTGCAGATGGACCATCTCAGATCTCCAGGGATTAAATCAGCACTGAGCTAAGAAAACGCAACGTCTTCATGTCCAGAACGGTTTCTTCAAACATACTCTAGTCTTCTGAAGGCAGTTTGCTGATATTTGAAATAATTCAAGTGGTCAGGTAAAGAGCCCAATCAACAGGTAGAGGCTTCATCTGAAAATTATTACAGAGATCTGTTCAATATTAAAATTTCAAAACCAGAAATGGAAAATACGTATCAAAACCCTTTGCCTGTTTCCATCACTTCCATTAATAACAAAGCACAATTTTGTCTCTAGGAAAGGTCCATACTGGATTGCTTTTGGGGTGTTTTGTTAATTTTTTTTTTTAATCAAGTTGGAAAAATATCCAGAAGATCTAATCACAGGATCCATCCTTCCATCCATCTTGCCATCGTTGGTCTACAAGAGAGCAGTCAAATTCAGGCTTTCCCAGTTTCTTATTTACTTCATTATGAATCCGGCAAAACCACTGTGTCAAATTGCATCTGTTGCTGGCATCAGGTTGATTTTTTCGTATTCTGTGTCAAGGGAAACCAAATGCACCTTTACTTCTTTGTTAAAAGATACACAAGTATCTTTTAGTTCATTGTTAAAAGATACACAAGTCTGCTTAATTTTCACAGAATAAACAAGTCACTGAGGTAGAGTTTCTATTATGCTAAAGTTAAATCATCTCATAGCAGAAAATTAATTCCTTTAAGGCAAAGGATACATAAAATTCAGGCATTCAAAAAAAAAAAACCTCACCTATTCCTGAAATCTTCTCCACATTCATCACAAGGAAAAACTTTAGAAAATAATTGGATAAACTGTATCATTTCTTGCTGCTGAATTTTACTGGGCCGGTCAGGATAAAATGCTGCCATCGTGTGTAGAAATGACCATGAACATCTCCCTAGTTCTTCTCTGTCTAGGGGGCAATTAGATGTTGATTCCTGGACACTTGTTTCCTAGTTAGAAGAACACAGCATGTGAGAAAAGGCAGACAAATTGCCTATACATTATGCAAACATTACTATTTACTTTTTACTGTAGTTTATTACATAATCCACAATTAGCTAGGAACATGCAACATCTTAAGCAAATTTCACAATATAGGAGATTTTTGGTGGAGCCTGAAGCAGGTTCTCAGAAGATTAAGTTTGACAGGCAAGTTTACTTCCTCTTCCTTCTCCTCCTCTGATTCAGGAAGCTCTTCTCACAGTCCTGTTCCAGGACACCCCTATGTGGGAAGTCACCCCCCCCCCCCAGAGAAGGAAATATTAAAAAGACAGAATATTGTATTTCCTCAAAGGAAAGGCAGAAAAGGCAGAAAAGCATGTCCAGTTTTTCTTAATAGCCCCAAGTCTCCTTCCCCCAAGCTTAAACCAGAAATGCAGATATGATAATCCTTTCAAAAAGACAGGCACCAGGAAGCTTAGAGCTGATGGGATTAGAAAGACAAAGATCCCTAGAACTAACAACCCCTCACCCCAAAAAACCCAACACAGGACATAGCCATCAGCCACAGCCCCAGGGAAGCAGGATATGACCTTTAGGACATAAGAGGATTAACCCACCACCATCAGAATACCAGAAAGGCACACTGAACCTCAGGTCAAAGTTCATGCCATAGGAACAACTCCAAACACAAAAGCCCAAGAAGGTATAAAACCCACCATTCCCTGCTCCATGTGGTCAGCTTTCTCAGAGCCATGCTTCTGTCTGGCTTTGCTCTTCAATAAACTACAACCTTCTTTCTAAAGCAATCTCCATTTTGTTTATTCCCAGCTTGGATTGGACCCTGATGAAGATTTTTCTTTCAACACCTACATCCCCTTTTAAGAATCCTCACGAACAAAAGCCACAAGCAAAAGCTGAATCCCACAGCAATATCTGCAAGACTTCTACCTCCACTGAAATTGGCAGCATTTGAGAGGCTTATTTTTTGTGATTCCAGTGACATGAACTCACCCCCAGTTCATGTCACTGGGGGGCATTTTGAGTGCTCTGCAACAGGGTGAGCTCCCGTCCTCACCCCACCTCTTGCCCATCTAGCAGTTCAAAAGCATGCAAATGCGAGTAGATTAATTAATTGCTGGGAAGGTAACTGTTCCGTGCGACTTTGGCGTATAGCCATGCTGGCCGCATGACCATGGACAAGGCTGGCTCCCTCAAAGCTGAGAAGTGGAGAAGAGGCCGGCGCCCTGGAGTCAGACAGGAGTGGACAGGGAAACCTTTACCTTTTTGCTTCTTTGCCTGTATCAGTCAGCAAAAAGGAGTAAGGGGAAGAACCTGGGATTATGAGATCTACAAGGGATCGTGTATGTCTGCGGGATAAAACAGCACCATGGAAGCTTATTTGTTTTCTTATTTCTTATGAAATTTCTGGCATTCCCCACCCCCCACCCTATATTGGCAGTGAGCGGGCCTGGGTCCCCATGGAGCGGCCCCGGGGGCGCCCTCTGGCGGCCATCAGCGGTACTTCTGGCCCAGCCTTCAGTGCCAAAGGTACATGACCCCCCCACACACACACACACGCCTAGGCCCATTCAGCCGCCCACCCAGCCGTGGGCAAACGAGCTTACCTATGCCATGCCACAGAAGGAAGGGGGCGAGAGATGTCCCTCCCTTTTCAGCTCAGCCCCACCTCAGCCCCAGCAGCCCGGCCACCCACTTCCTCACCGGCCCCGCCTGCTTCTTCTGCTCCCGCATCCAGCTCCTGAAGTCCGTACAGGCCCGGCAGGGCGGCTTCTTCGGCCTTTTCTCCTCCGACGGCGGCTCCTCGTTCGCGGGATGCTCGCTCGGAGAGCCCGGGAAGGGGAAAGCGCGCCCCGGACTGGGACTGGGCGCCGCCATTTTGCCCGCGCGCAAGGCACGCTGGGCCGGAGGCGGCCTGCCCAGGCATGGACCGCCGCCGTTACCATGGCGACGGGGGAGCGGAGGATCGGATGCAGAAATTGAGCATCCCCGACCCGACCGAGCCAAAAGCTCCTTTTAATGGCGCGGCAGAAGGCCTGGGCTTTCAGAGAAAATTGGAAAGTCTTGCTCGGAGGCAGAGCTTTCTGTGGCCCTGGCTTTACAGACCAGTTAGTGCTGGGATTTGCTGGTTCAGCGAGCTTTGAATTCAAAACTCCTCCAGGGCCATGCCCAGGAGTTGGCATCATGCTTTGAAAAGCTCAGATTTAAGGTTCAGATGATGTATCGGCTCCTAACACATTGATGTGGAAGTGAAGAAACCTGCCTTGCAAGCTCTGCTCTTTCCTATTTGCATCCTGAGGTTGTACTTAAGTGCAAAAGTAGCAGAGTTGGTATCACAAGACTTGGAAAGCCGTTTCTTCACTTGTGGATCCCTACGGATTCAGAGGGCAGCAAGGGTGAGCAAAGGACTGAGGGCCTGAGACCCCAACTTTGAAAGTACTTCATTTAAAAAGGAACATATTCTTTTCAATTCTTTTCAGTCTGCTTTTGTCTTGTCTGCATAGAAACTCAGAACAGGAAGCTGCCAGCAGCTTAGCTAGATCAGAACAAGATCTGCATGCCTGATAAGGAACGCTGAAAGCAGATCCTACAGAGAAACCAGAGCTAGATGCACAGGATGTGGTTAGAACAGTACCTAGAAGCTTGTGGCAGCTTTGGCTGAGGGGCAAGCAGGGGTATAGGTGGTATAGGTCATGCGAAGAACATCTGAACAGCACGACTTGTACACGTGCTGTTCTACACTGAATCGCATTACTTATACACCTGCTATATTGATAAGAAATTGGTAACCAATCATTGTATTGCTGTTCTGAATTTCCTGTACCTTGAGGTATAAAAATAGAATGCCAGTCCTGCTCAGTGCTCCTCCAAGCTTCTTTGCTAACAGAGAGTCCCTTTGCTTCTGATCAGAAATAAAGTGATAAATTTCCACTTTCCTCGACCCTACATTACTGATTGGCTCTTGCCCCAGACTTTCTCTTGGCCAACAGAACCAAAAATAAGATTTAGGGAAACGAGTGTGAGTAGCCTTGAGAGGGCTATTGCAGGCAAGCTGGATGAGGAATCTGTTAGCACTCCTTGAGTACTTAAAAGGTCACCCAGGAGGTCAGCACCAGATTTCTTTCATTCCAGAATGAAGGATCCAGGATAATGGATTTAAGGTATAGGAAGGCATTGTCCACTTGAATTCCTAACAGACCAGTTGGATAATAAATGATCCAGAGGTGGGGGGGGGAGAGATTGCTCTCTATTAGATGTGAGGCTTTGGGTTAGCATTTATTGATGTCAATGATCAAATTAGCAATTCCAGTTTCAGAAATTTGTGGTTGAGCTCATGCAGTATGCCAGCACTGCATGTGGTTTACATGGTGTTAGCTTAGCTGTGTGTCAACCAAGGCTTTAATGGCTGGGGGTATGGTCTGATCCCAACCAGTTCACTTACTAGTATTTATCAAATTTCAAAATCGCCTATCTCCCTCACAAAGGGACTCTATATAAGAACCCTATCCAGGTGGCTGTAAACAATGGTTTTCAATTTAGCTTGTCATAAATTTGTTACAAAGAAAATTGTAGAAAAGAATATAGAAAGACAAAAAAAACCCAGGAATTCCAGTGTGAACAAAAATAATAGAAGGGGGATTTTATTTTGCATATATTTTTGGCAGAAGTAATTACATTTTAAATCTTAAATTATTCATTTAGGTTTTTTTAGGTGTTCAAGTTAAAACAACAGTCTTGTAAAATGTATATGGTGTTTTGTTTTTCCTCTATGTGTGCTTGTCAACTATTTCCCAAAATCAAGCAATTGCTGGCAATGACTCTGGTATTTTCCTCTGGGCATTTCAATTTCTCTACGCATCTTACAATGCCTTATGGTACAGTCTGCTGGAACAATTGTAATACTACTTATTTATAATCTGTTTATAATATCAGAAAATACCCTAATTAGCATAAAGAATTATATTTCATTAATGCTACAACCTGCAGGCTATTTATTTTGGATTAGCTTCTTCATTAAAATGGTTGAATTTCTTTTGTATATGGATCTTTTTCACAAGGCAACTAGACTTTCTTTTTTCTCTCTGACGACGTTTCGCTTGTCATCCAAGAAGCTTCTTCGGCTCTGACTGGATCCCCACCATCCAGTCAGAACTGAAGAAGCTTCTTGGATGAGAAGCGAAATGTCTTCAGAGAAAAACAAGAAAGTCCACTTGCCTTGTGAAAAAGCCTCTTTGGGACAACTATGACCTGAATGACTGAGAATCTCCATAGACATTTGTGCATGGATGCTCCTTAGAATAGGGCTGGAAGAGACCTTGGAGGTCTTTTAGTTCAACTAGCTGCATCCTGGACAAATGGCAATGCAATCTTTTCTTTGAGACCACCAGTGATAATAATAATAATAATAATAATAAAGTTTGAAGGGACCTTGGAGGTCATCTAGCCCAACCCCCTGCTCAGGCAGGAAACCCTATACCATTTCGGACAAATGACTGTCCAGTCTCTTCTTAAAAACTTCCAGTGTTGGAGCATTCACAGCTTCTGGAGGCAGGTTGTTCCACTGGTTAATTGTTCTAACTGTCAGGAAGTTTCTCCTTAGTTCTAGGTTGCTTCTCTCCTTGATTAGTTTCCATCCGTCCTGCCTTCCGGCGCTTTGGAGAATAGCTTGACTCCCTCTTCTTTGTGGCAGCCCCTGAGATATTGGAACACTGCTATCATATCCCCCCTCGTCCTTCTCTTCATTAAACTAGACATACTGTCAGAATCCAATTATATTTTATTTCTAGCTACCTACTCTGAGAAAACCCAATTCTTACTCTCTTCTGGATTCTGTCATACTACAAAGGGAGGGGGAGTAAACACGGGTGTTTATGACTGGCATTTCCCCTATCAACTACAAAGTAACAACCTCTGTGGATTCCCTTCAAGAGTACTAACCATAACAATGCGGCCATCAGCCTTTGATCTCACTCCCTATGAAGCCTCCTTTTACTGGCAGCAAGGAAAAAGGGGGGGGGGGAAGATTGCAACACTTGGAATCCGATGGATTTAACACCCAACCATCTGCCAATTTGAATTGACCGGAAGGAATGTGGAGTGGGGCTGCCTGGGAACACTTTAAAACATTGAATGGTAAGAGGGGGCCCCTCAGATCCTGTCTAGCATGCCTTCAGTCAGTTTTTCTTAATAAATATTCCTGTTGGAAGAAACGTTCCAAGAGTTCTGTCTTCTTAAGATGTAAATTGAGGTGGGTCCTTACACATACCCAATTCCAGCAACCGTTCCTTATATGTTTTAGCCTCCAGACCTCTAATCATCTTTGTTGCTCTTCTCTGTACTCTTTCTGGATGGAGCACCCACAACTCTGGGAGGTAATCTGTCCCTAGGTTTGGGTCAGTGTGTCCTGGAGCTGATTCTACGTATGTGGTTACTAAGAGCTGACACCAATTTCATGGAATATCAGCATGTTTTTGCAGAAAAAATTGCCTACAAGGAAGAACTTTTGAAGTTCTTTCATGATTATAAACAGGAGATACAGTTCAAAAGCATGCTAATTTAACAAACTTAGAGACAGCTTGGGAAGGATTCCATGGATGAAATCTTAAAGGGGAAGACAGCTCAAGAAGCTGGGAAACTGTGAAAAATATGATTATAAAAACACAGTCCAGTACAATACCATTGAAACAGAAAAATAAGAAATCCAAGAAGAAACCAGCATGGTTGCATAAAGAACTCTGTCATAAACTGAAAGACAAAAAAGATAAGTATAAAAAATGGAAACAGGGACACATAACTAAGGCAGAATACCAGCATATAGCCCAAATCAGCAAAGATGAAGTCAGTAAAGCTAAGGATCAGACTTGCAACAAATGTCCAAAATAATAAAAATAATTGTAGCAATACCCCCTCAGAGGCCGCCAAAGCCCAGGCCCTCCCAGCCCCGCTCCCCTCCGTCGTGCTCTGCAGCTGTGCTCTCAAGGTGTTAGTAAAGTGTCTTTTCTAGCAGAAGCTCACGCGAAGTGAGGAGGTGGCAAACTCTCGTCAACAGGGGGCTTTCAGGAACAAAGATGACCAGCCCCTAGCCCCGATAGTCGATGCGTGACGGTGTTTAACAGCCCCAGGCAGTCATAGCAGCAATAGTCAATAATTTCACAGTGACCGCTTGGAAACGGGTGGGGAAAACCCCGGCTCCAGGCAGCAATAGGAACACGAACGAAGGTAGTAACAGTACCTGTTCTGCAGCTCTGCAGTAACAGCTCGCCCCGCAAGGGCAACTGCCCACAATGTCTATAACAAGTCTATAACAAGTAACAATAATCAAAGTTCAGATGGCCGCTAGTCTCCAAAGCAGTAATGACCGGCCTCTCCTTCTCTTCTGTCGTCGCTCGCAGTCTCAGGTCTCGTCGGTGTCAAAACCCCTCCCCCCTTTCCTTTATTGTTAAAATCTTAATTTAGCAACCCCAGCAACTTTCTCTCTCCTCACTCTCTCTCTTGCCTCCGCTCGGGATATCTCCCCTGCGAAAGAAAGCAGTAAAATGCCACCTTCTTACTCTCACTCTCTCCTTCCCTCTCCTTCACAGAAAGGGATCAGCTAAAACCTCAAATCCCTCTTCGACTTCACCTGGTCTCTCTCTGACAACAGCAACAACCCCCTTTCTTTCCTCCTTTTTCTTTCCTTCCGCCCGATCCACACCCGCCGCACCCAAAACTGGCAGCAGCTGTCCGAGCTTCCCTCTCCCCGGGCAGGCTCCTGCAAAGCCTTTCAGCCAGCCAGTTTCTTTCAACATGTAAAAAACAAGAAAAAAGTCAAGGAAACAATCAGTCCACTAATGGGAGAAAATGGCAAGGAAGTGATGGGCAGCAGGGAGAAAGCAGAACTTCCATTCTTTGCATCTGTCTTCACGCAAAAGAAAAAAATAGCCCAACCTACCAAAACCCTAGAACCGTAAAAGACAGATTAAGAATGCAAATTAAAATAGGCAAGGAAATGGTAAGAGAACACCTGTCCACCCTAGATGAGTTCAAATCACCAGGATCTGATCGTTTACATCCCAGAGTTCTGAAGGAGTTGGCGGATGTGATCTCGGAACCATTGAACCATATGTTTCAAAGATCCTGGAGCACTGGGGAACTACCAGAGGAATGGAAAAAATGTGGTTCCCATCTTCAAAAAAGGGGAAAAATTGATCCAGGAAACTACAGACTAATCAGCTTGACATCAATACCTGGGAAGATCCTGGAAAATTAAGCAACAGATCAGCAAACACCTAGAAGCAAGCAAAATTTTAACCAGAAGCCAACATGGGTTTGTCAAAAAGAGATCATGCCAAATAAATCTTATTTCGCCACTATTGCAAATCTTATTTCATTCTTCGACAAAGTGACTAAGTTAGTGGCCAGCAAAATGCTGTGGGCATAGTATACTTGGATTTCAGTAAGGTATTTGACAAAATAAACCACAACCTACTTCTTAGTAAGTTAGAAAAATGTGGAATAGACAGCATCACCACCAGATGGATTCATAACTGGCTGACAAACCATACTCAGTATGTAGTCCTGGACTACATCTACATGGAAGGAAGCAAGCAGTGGGATACCCCGAGGTTCTGTCTTATATCTTCATAAACGATTGAAATGAAAGAATAGAAGGGAAATTCTTCAAATTTATGAGCAACCCCAAGCTGGCAGGAATAGCCAACACCCCAGAAGATAGGCTCAAGATACAATGGGTATGTCTAGTCTACTGAAAAGAAGGACTAGGGGGGACATGATGAGGGGCCTGCCACAAGGAAGAGGGGGTCAAACTATTTTCTAAAACACCAGAAGGCAAGAAAGAATGGATGGAAACTAATCAAGGAGAGAAGCAACCTAGAATTAGAATTAGAATAGAATAGAACTAAGAAGAAACTTCCTAACAGTGAGAACAATTAACCAGTGGAATGGCATCCCTTCAGAAGTTGTAGGTACTCCATCACTGGAGGTTTTTACGAAGAGATTGGACAACCATTTGTCCAAAATGATATAGGGTCTCCTGCTTGTGCAGGGGGTTGGACAATAAGACCTCCAAGGTCCCTTCCAACTCTGTTATTATGTTAATTCTTGAACAAAATAATTCTAGGGTGGGTGAAACAATCATATAAAGAAAGTAAAACTCACCATCTAAAAGCTGACTGAAAGCTGTTTAGAAACAGTTGGAATACATAAGCCAGGCTCTGTCAGCTGGCACCATCCAGGTGTGTCAAATAGTGAAAATTATAAATTTCTGAGTCAGCATAATTATTTCTTGCTATGGACAATAGGATGTAAAAGACATCTGCCAGTACTGTATAAAAACATCTGAAAAGCAACAGGCTAGCTTCCCTGGAAGGAAGGGAGACACCACGGTAGAGAAGATTCCACCTGCAATCAACAGACAATCAGATGTTTCTATGAGGGGTGGAGAGACTTTCTCGAAAAGAGCATCCATCAATAATTTTCAGATCCGGGCTGTCTTATGAAGATGGAAGGAATCCTACAAATACCCAGGCCCTGGAATCATTTACATCAGGGGTAAAGTACCTGCAAGTTCTAAGATGTGGTTATACTACAGTTCCCATTATCCCCTCCCAACCAACCACGCTGGTTAAAACTGCTGGACCTCTACTTCAGCAAAGTCTGGGCAGCCAAAAATTTTCTCACTTTGGTTTACAGTTTTGGAGAAGCCCTAAACATTGTACTCTCTGTTTGGCTTTGTTGTAAGTAATGGAGAGTCTAGATGAATGGGTTATTCTGGGCTACTTAACTTTGAGATCAGGTTAATAGTAATCTAATTAAAGCAATCATAAAAAGTGCCAAAGTATTGATCTGCTTTCTGAAGAGTCGCTGGAAAAAACGGAACAGCTGCTCAACATAAGCCTTACAGAATTGAGAAATTAAAGAGTCATCACTTTGGCTTCAACAGATTAACTTGGCTATTCTTTTAGAATTTATGGAACAGGTTTCCATAATCCAATCCCTCTGGATTGTTCTATATCACAGATCAAAACAAATTATTTCATGAAAATCATTTAGATCTTCGTTTTTTGCAACTCCCTTCTTTGTAAAATGATATACCTAAGATATTCTTAAAGGTGCTTTTTAAAAGGCAACTGGACTATGTTTTTTCCTTGAGGGAGACGTTTCGCTTCTCATCCAAGAAGCAAAGAGTTAGAGGTTTCCATTAGTTCACTGAAATTGTGGCCCAGATATGGTAGCTTTCATCTTTTCTTTGATTTACAGATCTGTGAAGTTCATAAATGCAGCCGTTGGTCCCAAAGTTACTTTTTCGTCACCATTGTAGCTACAGAGGGTTGCTGTGTAGGCAGTCACTAAGCAAGGATTACCTGTAAAGCCTGCAGGGCAGTGGTGTCATTGCCCCAAACCGGCCACCTTACAGTATTTTGAGCTGAAGCTATGAAATTATCACCCCAAGCCTTAAAATAGGCTTAACCCATAAAAAACAAACAAGTAATTTATCTGAGGGAAAAAAGTGGTGCAAAGTCACTTGGCATTCTTAGACTCAGGATGGTCCTCCCCGCCCCTCCCCTGCCCCTCCCAAGGCCAGCTAGCCCAGCAGCCTGAATAAGGGAGGTCCCAGGTCCATGAAAAGGATGAGCGGCTTCACTCGGCAGCTGGGACTGCAGTGACGACTGTCTCAGCCCAAGGAAGAAATAGGATCACGCAAGCAAACTCCACCCCCACAAATGACAGGCTTAACACCTTCCTCTCTCTCTTGCCCGCAAAGCAGCTCCAATCTGTGACCCACCAAATAGTTTGGACTTAAGTTACAACAATTCCCAGTGATTCCTCATCCCCCCCCCCCCCCCCCCCGTATTTCTATTTTCTACTTTTCACTCTTACCTCTGTGTTTGCTTTCTTTGGTCTCCTTTGCTTGTAACGTCTATAGGTTTTCCTCCGGACAAGAAGAGACTTTGAAGGTACTGAATATATGGTCGTTTTCTCCTGAGGTGGGACTTTATACCTGGTGCTTCTCCTGGGATGAGGGGGCTGTACCTTGCTCCTGGTGAAGTAGGGTGAGACATGGGGCTCCTTGTAAGTGGAGGAAGGTATATATGAATTGGCAGATGTGGGACATAATTTCTTATCTGGGAGCCTCTTCTTCACCCAATAGAACACCAGCATCAAATGGCGCCTTTTCTTCTTGCTTTTCTCTTCCATTTTAACTGGACTAAAGGTTTGAGTAGTAGTCATCAGGTTGTCTAAGGTGGAATATTGTTCCTGCAGTAATGCAGGAAATGTCCTGAAGGTGACACCAAATCCACCCAAATGTTAACTCAAACACTGACAATTCTCAAACTCCAGTGAGGATATAATTCTTTAAACACTATAAAACCTTGATGTGACTTAACTGATTGAAAGCCATTGTCTTCTCTCCTCTGGCTGACTCCTGTGTACCATCTGGCTGAAATGGGTTGTGTCATAATGGGTCTTTCAGGCCTGAAAGCAGCTTGTCAGCTTGAAAACTGTCCACATTCAGCAATGAATCCTTAGGCAAAAAGGTGCTCGTTGAAAGTAAGTTTCCACTGGTTAAAAACAAGGGGTTGCAGTGCATTGAGCTTTGTTTGCCAATAAATCACTTTAAAAGTATTGGTAGAAAAGCAGGATATAAATTAAAAGTTGAGCTGTATAGTTAAGTCATGCTGGTCATTCCATTTTGACGCAACATAAAGTTCTAGGTATCAATAAAATTCAGCATAATCTGGCTTTCAGTTCTAGAATAGAATAGAACTGGAAGAGACCTTGGAGTTCTTCTAGTCCAGCCCCCCACTCAATCAGGAGAACCTATATCATCTCAGACAAGTGACTGTCCAGCCTCTTCTTAAAAACCTCCAGTGATGGAGCACCCACGATTTCTGAAGGCAAGCTGTTCCACTGGTTAATTATCCTCACTGTTAGGAACTTTCTCCTTAGTTCATTCAGAGATTTCATCTTTCTGGCACCAGTTCTAAAGTTCTAGACTTCTCCCTTTCTGATCTGTCTGTTGTTCTGTTTTCTATATGATCCCTTTGAGTGTTCAGAACTTCACAGTTTTTCACACAGCCACGTTTGATTTCTTCCATCTAAACTTTCACTATGATTACAATCATATTTTATAATATTATAATTATATTATAATATTATAATATTACCTTCCACCCACCTTGAGCTGCTTTTCCTGCCAAGAGATCTTTCTTTTTGCTTTGAGTTCATTAAAATCTGTTTTTTTTAAATCCAGCCAAATGTTTGATTACATTCACATTTATTTCCCCTTAAAATTGGTTCGTTCCAGGAATTCCTGATTACTGATTACTGTCTTCCGATGCTCCTGTTCTTCAGATTCCTCAGCTACGTCTTCCCTATTGATTGGCATCACGTCAAGGCTGGTTGTTCTCTTGTGGTGCAGAAGGAGGAAGCTGTCAGCAGGAAAACCAGGGATTTCCTGGAGGGGCCCTCTTTGCCCGACGGATGCCCAGTGA
The DNA here is from genome assembly GCA_023970755.1 of Azemiops feae. Taxonomy (NCBI): domain Eukaryota; kingdom Metazoa; phylum Chordata; class Lepidosauria; order Squamata; family Viperidae; genus Azemiops; species Azemiops feae. Next base: position 125,511 of record JALGBA010000623.1, read on the forward strand.
ATCCAAACCTCCCGTCCCCACGACCAGACCCTGCCTCTGGGAAGGTCCTGCAATTTGCATTTGGAAGGCAGCCGCTTCTTCTTGGGGCGGGGGGGCGGGGGCAGTGGTAGCTGCTTATAGTTTACGGTACTCCAGATCCTTCCCAATAATGCTGGCAAGTTCATTGACTTGGATTCGGAGCAGGAATGGGTCTCTACCGCACATGTACAATTTCTTCTTTCTATTTCCTCTGTTCCTTTTGAATGCATCTTATTCTTTAGCGGTTCTATTCAAATCATGGCAATCCCTCCATCAAGACTCCGTCACACCTATTGAATCACACTGGTTTTCTCGTACTAAGAATTCACCCTCATCTTGTTTATTTCCGTACGCTGAGCACTAGTCGATGTATAATGAAGGTGGCATTCCACACCCCCAGACAGAAGATTGACAGCTGGTCCTCCGACAGGGACTAGAGAAACTTCGCCATTAAAAGCAAAAGCACATGAATTTGGGCAAATATGCAACATTTCCCCCAACTCCTCACTTTCTACTAGTGAGGAGAAGATTTTTTCTTTTTTAAAACCAGTCGCTAGAAGTAGTTGGAGCAGAGCTGTCCTAATCTATGACCAAAATAAAGGTTTGGTTTGGTTTTGATTTAACTGGAGGAGAGGCAGAAAATAGTGGGATTTAGCCATCCACCCTCAGGAAGCAGGATTTTCCATGGCGCAAACTGCCCCAGAGTAACATCTGCTCCAAAGCAGATCTGTTTTCTAGAGGAACATAGAGTTAACTAAGGACGGTGTTATTTAATATCTTTTCTGTGTCCTATAGTTTTACACTGTGATAGTTATGTTCTCTGTAAAAACTCAATACTTGCGAAAGAGTGATATAACGTAGACCCTCTATAAACAGATTTCCTTGACATTATAAGCAGATCAAAATCATATTGTGATCTAGCCAGGATTTTATTAGATGACCACCTCTCTCAGGCCTGTATCTATCAAGCAGTACCTGATCAGCTGCAAGAATGGTACCAGATAGCGGTAAGACTAGATGTTCAGCTCGCCTGTTATAAGAAGCCATATCTCCCTGAAGCCAAGTCGAGGCCAGAGCAACCCAAATGGCAGCCACCCCCCCGAAAACCTCCAACTGCTGCGGCTACTGAAAGTCCCAGGCAACCTGCAGGCCCACCAATCAAGTGTTTCCGATGCGGACAGCAGGGACATTGAGCAGTGAACTGCCCAGTCCCCTACCCCCAACAGCAGAGTAGACCAGGACCAGCAGCAAGAAAGAGGCCAGGCCAGCAGCCAGCAAGAGAGAAATCCAACCGGATCACACAGGAACCTGTTGCCCAAATCACATCCCCCACGCAGAATACTGGGACTCAGGCTGGACCCGCCGCCGCTCTACCTGCTTATGACAGCAACGACAAAGGGGAAAACGACCCAATGGTGAGCCGACATGTCCCACCTTTCTCTCTACCTGCCAAACTCATAATCCCTAAGACGGGGTCACAGGTAGATTTAAAAGTGCTAGTCGATTCCGGTGCGTCATTAGCTTGCCATTTGCCATTTGCCATGAAAATGGGCATACGAGCAAAGCTGTTCTCCAAACCCGTGAGGTTTGAGCATGGGAGGGACTTTAGTCACGCAATTAATTGGGCCCCTACACTTAGAAATAGGTGGATACTGGGAGTTTATTCGCTTCCTGGTGGTCCAAAAATGACTGAGGCTGTGATCCTAGGTTTAGCCTGGTTGGACAAATGGAAGCTGTTTATCTGGTGGGAGAAGGGAATGAGAACTGTGAGGCTACCTATAGGGCCCAAGCCCCCCATTGATTCAACAGACATCACAGGAAACTTTAGCCCACCCAATGAACAAGCACACATGGCTGCCTCACCGCCACCAGGCGAGCCACTCATCCCCAGCGAGTACTGGGATCTAGCAGAGGCATTTAGTGAGAAAGAATGCGATGCCCTGCCTCCCCACCGACCCAATGGTTGCTCCATCGAACTGTTGCCGGGAGCCAAACTCCCATGACCGAGAATGTACACCATGTCCCCCCTCGAAATGGAGGAGATGCAGCGATATGTGGATAAAAACCTAGCGAGGGGATTCATTGAATGGGCCAAGTCTGCTGTGGGAACCCCAGTGTTGTTTAAAGAAAAAAAAGACGGGTCTCTTCGTCTCTGCATAGATTATAGAGGTCTCAATGCGGTGAGTGTGGAAAATAAATACCCCTCCCCCTCCTGAAGAGCTTACTAACCCACCTGGCTAAGGGGAGTGTCTTCACTAAATTAGATCTGAGAGAGGCATATTACTGGGTGAGGATAAAGGAGGGAGATGAGTGGAAGACTGCTTTCAACTGTCCCATGGGGAGCTATCAATTCAAAGTCATGCCATTTGGACTACAGGGGGCCCCAGCCGTATTCATGCAGCTGATTAATGAGGTCCTACATGATCATTTATACAAAGGGGTTCTGATGTATCTTAATGACATCCTGATATACAGCACGAATATGACTGATCATGTAAAACTAGTGAGAGAAGTGTTAAAGAAACTATTGAATGCCAAGCTCTATGTCAAACTGTCAAAATGTGAATTTCACCAGACCCGGTTAGATTATCTTGGCTATAGAATTTCCTACGAGGGCATTGAAATGGACCTGACCAAAGTGAAAGCCGTAATTGAATGGCAGCCCCCAAAGACTCGCAAACAGCTCCAGAGCTTCCTAGATTTCGCCGTCTACCGTCAATTCATCCCCTCCTTTGCCGAGATTGCCCTACCCCTTACAGAATTACTCAAAACAGGCAAAGCCGCAACCGGGCCAACCACTAGCATGGACTATGAGCTGTCAAACCATTTTTGAGAATTTAAAAAGACTATTTGCTGTTGAACCGGTCCTAAAGCACCCCTGCCCAGGGGAGCCCTTTGTAATTCAAGCCAACACCAGCAACGTGGCTGTCGGAGCTGTACTACTGCAAAAGAACCAAAGTGGGACCCTACAATCCTGCGCCTACACCTCGAAAAAATTCACTGAGAGTGAGAGGAGGTGGGCAATATGGGAAAAGGAGGCTTTCGCAATCCGCTGGGCTCTATTAAACTGGAGGCACTACCTAGAAGGGAGCAAAGTGCCTTTTGAAGTATGGACTGATCACAAAAATGTAGAAGCACTGAAAACTCCCTGCAAATTGTCGCCGAAACAAGTACGATGGGCACAGTATTTCAACCATTTTAACTTCACTCTAAAGTACCTACCGGGAGGGAAAAACTTCCTAGCTGACACTCTATCCAGACTGCCCCAGTACAAAAGCCAACGTGAGGAGGTTAACGAGGCAATTATCTCCAATCCACAAACTGCTGCTCAAATCACACCTCGCAGAGCCCCTAATCCTGATGACCACGGGGCAAAGAAAATAAAACAAGAACTCCTCACCGATCAATGGTTCAAAGACAATCAAACCTCCCTAACTTGCAGGGATGGTTTGGCTTACAAGGGAGGAAAGTTATACTTGCCAGAAACCCTCCGTCTTAATGCTCTCCGACATGGCCATGACGTAAAACAGGCGGGACACTTTGGATATTTAAAAACTCTACGTCTCATCCGCTGGCAATTCTGGTGGCCGGGATTAAAACGGGACGTGGAAAATTATGTCCGGAGTTGTACTGTATGTGCCACCATGAAAAGAATTCCAGGGAAACCCCCTGGGCTATTGCAGACCCTTCTCAACCATGAGAAGAAATTGCTATGGATTTTATAGTAGACCTACCTGAAAGTAGAGGAAATACAGTCATCTGGACTGTGATAGATCTGTTTTCAAAGCAGACACACTTCATCGCCTGCAAAGGGCTCCCGTCTGCCCAACGACTGACTAAATTGTTCTTGAAACATATCTACCAGCTGCATGGCGCCCCTAAATGAATAATTTCGGACAGGGGGGTGCAGTTCACAGCTAGGTTTTGGAAGAGCTTTCTTAAATTAATCGGATCATCTCAAGGTCTATCATCTGCTTTTCATCCATCTACTAATGGAGCCGCGGAATCTGCTAACAAAATGGTGGAGCAATATCTTAGATGCTATGTTTCCTACCAACAGACCAACTGGACCGACCTCCTCTCTTTCGCAGAGCTGGCTTACAATAACTCTGTTCACAGCAGCACCGGCTTCATGCCTTTCAGAGTAGCCACAGGAAAAGAGTTCAGCCCAATACCAGAATACCCCCAGGCACCCTCTTCTTCTCAGACACTTGATCAATGGGTGAGGGGGTGGGAAGAAGTTTGGAAAACCACAAAGACTACTTTAAAAAAGACTTCAGAGACCTACAAAAAGCAGGCAGATAAAAAAAGGGCTCCTCAAAGAACATTCCAAGTTGGGGAAAAGGTTTATCTGCCAACTAAATATTTACGCCTCAAATTACCCAGTAAGAAATTAGGACCAAAATTCTTGGGCCCTTTCCCCATTGTAAAGATCATTAACCTGCTCACCGTAGAATTAAAACTCCCTAGACTTTTAGGGAGAGTTCACCCTGTCTTCCATTGCAGCTTGCTGAAACCTTTTCGGGGTTCCACTTTAAGACCTCCCCCTAAGAAAGCACCCGGACCCCTTGTGGTGGCGGGTCAGACCCACTATGAAGTAAAGCGTATTTTTGATTCTAGAATTTTTAAAGGGAAACTGCAGTACGTAGTACAATGGAAGGGATATTCACTGTCTGAAGCCACTTGGGTGAAGTCTAGCGATGTGAAAGCTGACAGACTCATTAAAAGGTTCTATAGGAAACACCCTAATAAACCGAGAGGCAATCCCTAACATGTGCTTTTGTTTACATTACAGGATCTGTCCTTTTTGTAAGGGGGGCTGGATGTCAACACTGCTAACATTGGATGTTTTTGCTTTGACAAGAGTTAGATGATGCTGGGGGGGGGGAGGATTGTGCATGAGAGTTTAGATAGACATAATAATACTGGACTTAGTGTATGAGCCAAGGTTAATGAAATAAGAGATGATAAGAATTGGCGGGCTGGAGAAATGGAGGAGAGCCTGCATCTCAAACTAATTGGAGAATGTGATTTATGACTGTTAATTGGAGGAGGGAATTGTGCTTTGATACTATGGGCTCAGAGGAGGGGAATCCAGTTTTTGGCTTCGACCGTGTTAGTGCCGATGCTATGCTTCTCAAATAAAGATTCTTTAAGGTAAACAATGCCTCGAAGTTCTTTGAAGAGTTTCATCTGTCGGAACCATGACAGCTTTGATTGCAAAGCTGGTCTACCATTCTCTCCCATGCTTATTCTGCTCCCCTCTGGATCCCTCTCCTGCTTGATTGCCTGTGTTCCCTCTCATTGCAATCTCCTGACTTCCTTCCAAGGAATTAAGGGAGGAAAAATATCACTTTAACTACCAGTATAGCTAAGCACAACTTAAGGCTGTTTTATTTCCAGGCAACAACATGAGGATATGGCAGACAAAAGGCTTGCTTGGATTTGTTTGCTTTGTGGTATGCAGCAAGTGGGGGAGGCCCCCTATTCGGTGCCTGCCCTGCAGGGTTGGGCACTTCCTGGTCAGATTTCATTTCCTTTGAATCAGTTTCAATTCAGAAAACTCCCAACACTGAAGTTGAAAGGACTTCCAGAACTTCAGAGTGCTCACTTGTTTGTAAGACTGAGTTTGGGTTGCCCTATATATCTGTCCCTTTTATAATATTTATTTCATCAGGATTCAATGGTGAATCAAATCAAATGACACTCAAATGCTAGGAAAGATATAACATTTGGTAGCGCTGTTATGTCTAGGGTTACTTAATTTAGGGAAGTTTTACCACCAACTTGTTTGCTGGGAAGTTGCTGATTTGGGCTCCATGTGCTGGTGCTAACAGAGCCAGAGATTTAAAGACCTTTCATGAACTCTAAAAGGAATCATTTGCCTCTGAACATAAATCTGAGGCTTAGTGCATCAACTGGAAGGTAAATCGAACCCAATTGAGGGCACCAGTCATTACTTTTATCAATGTCTGACATGTACAAAGAGTTTGCCTTTCAAGAAGGAGGTTCTATGTATTGCAGGTTCAAATTATATTGAATATATATATATATTTAAAAAATATCTATATGCAGTGGTCTGCATGGTTTCGTGCAGGCCTCAATGTACACGTGTGCCATCTGTCCTGTGGGAGCTGCATTGGCAGCCCATTTGCTTACAGGTCCAATTCAAGGTGCTGCTACATGGCTTGAGACCAGGTTATGTGAAGGACCGTCTTTTCCCAGTCACATCTACCCAACCCACCAGAGCGGGGAGGCAGGGAATGTTGCGTGTCCCTTCTCCTAAGTAGGCCTATCTAATGGGACCAAGAAGAAGGTCCTTCTCCACAGTGGCTCCCTCTTTGTGGAACATCATCCCCACAGAGATAAGATTAGCCCCACGTTGACACTCTTTCGAAAGCGCTAAAGATGTGGCTTTCCAACAGGCTTGAGGACCCCAGAGAGGGATGGAGCCCATCAAATGGCACATTGGATTGTTGTCAATGTGGGAGGGAGAGGAGTTATTTCTTTTTATTGTTTTTATATTGGGTTTTTATCACCCAGAGTCACTGAGAGTGAATTGGGCAGCTGTATAAATTTTCTTACATAAATAAATATTCTATTCTTTGTAACAAACACATCTTCAGCAAAATGACTTTGGGTATCTTCTAGAGCAATGGTTCTCAACTTGTTTGCTTTAAGATGAGTGGACTTCATCTCATGGCTGGTTGGGGAATTCTGGAAGTCCACACATCTTAAAGTTGGTAAGGTGAGAAGCAGTTTATAGATTCTCGAAGCAAGAGGTAGGTGCGCCTTAAATAAACATAGTTTTCAGTTAGCTTGTAATGTCCATCAGAGTAGAACAGAAAACTGTCAAGAATGAGGCCTCTGGATGAGGGCCTATCTGCTCCCTGCTCCCTCCCTATTCATCTGCCTTGTAGCTGGCTTAGCCTGTCCCAAATCCGATTCTTCCAGATGGGCTGGGATTACACCTCCCAGCACTCCCTGTAAATTTCCCAAAGACCCTGGGTAGGCGAGGGTGACCCTCAAGCCAACATTATTTCCTTATCACTAAATGCCAGAGTTTTGGTCTGCTAGTCAGTCAATTCCAGAACAAGGTTGGTTGTGAAGTTGGGGCAATCAAGGCAAAGGTGCTGCATGTAATCAGAAAGTGCTTCCTATCACAATGGAGAATATTTTGCTTCTGTGCAAATGGACACAAACATTTGAACTTAAAAATGGTTGATCCTTAATTGTACACATAGAGTAATCCCAGGACATGTTGGGACACCAAATTGTAGATAGTTGGCTTAGCTCATATTAGCCAGAAAGGTGTTTTCCCAAGGAAGCAGGATAAGAGATTATCGTAACTGAGGTATAATGTGTGCAGAAATCAGGGAAATATTTGCAGTGAATCATGAGGAAACCAGATGGCGCAAATAAAACTCATGCAATACATTGTCAATATTTTATAATCTTTTACTGATATTGGAATAGATTTTTGACATTACTTTCTTTATTCAACTATATCAAAGATGGTTCTCCATCAGCCTTGCCAGTTACCGGTACCACCAGAAGCCAAGTTCTGAAGCAGAACTATAGTGAGATGGTTATGATAAAGGAAGATTTCTGCTACCTTATATGAATTGTGGGATGCCCATAAATTCCACACTGACAGCTGGAACTAGACACATATGAAAATTTTCCAATGAATTTGTGGGCAGAGGAATAAAAAGCTCGACCTTGGACATAGCCATTTCGCTTTCTGGGTGGCAGCACACAAAGGATTGCCATTGCTTTCCTCCAGAACGTATTTCCACCATCTGAATCCAGCCTACAGGACTGATATTTCCTGGCGATTGCCTATCCAAGTGCTAACCATGTCTTGACTCTTTTATACCTTGTTTTTTTTTTTGCCTAAGTGTAAGACCTTACTTTTCACAACACCGAATGGCATTTTATTGGATAGTGCTTGTCAAGATCCTGAGTCTATCTTCCAAAATGTTGGCAATTCCCCCCAGTTTGGGTGTTTGCAAATTCGATGGGTTCTCCTTCTATTCCTTCAGCTAAATCACTTATGAAGATGTGGAAGAGTACTGGGCCCAAGACAGAGCCTTGAGGTACCCCACTGCATGCTTTCCTCCATAGAGATGTAGTTCCATTGAGGACTACACACTGAGTGCGCTGGTTAGCCAGTTATGAATCCTTCTGGTGCTGATACTGTCTATCCCACATTTTAATTAATCAGTAGAATGGGTTGCCTTGCTGGAGGTCTTCAAGAAAAGATTGGACGGCCATGTGTCCAGGGTTTGGACTAGAAGTCCTCCAAAGTTCCTTCCAACTCTGTTATTCTATATTTCTACAACTCTATGATCACATGGTGATTGAAGGCAAGATGGGAGGTATAGAAATGTGATAAATAAATAAAATAATGTGACCACCATATTGATTCTTTTGCTCCCTCACCCTTCTCCCATGGACTCCCATGCCTAGTGTTATGTGCTCCTGGCTACTTTCCTTCGTGACCAGAGGCAAGCTCGCCTGACCAATAACCAGCCAAGACACAGTGAAGGCCTTTTGTTTCGTTTATTGCAATAAGCGGGGAGAGAAGCTATCAAAGCTTGGTTCTCTCCAAAGTTTCAACCCCAAATATCCACTTCTTTATACAACCCTAGACCCGGCCGCACATCCCTCCTCGTTCCCCATTGGCTGAGGTAGTATGAGGTTACACTCTTTCCGTCCACCTCCTACACATTTCCTGATAACATATTAAATCATATTCACATATACAATAATAATAAGAAAATTTAGACATTTAAATGGTTATTTTGAACTCTGGTTATTTATGTCCCCCTTTTCGAACAATAGGTTCTTTCCTATTTTTCTATTCAACGTGTCTTTCCTGGCTAGCCATTTCCTCTTACAAATGTTATCTTCTTCCTTTCCCACTCTAAGGCCCAGCTATTTTTGCCTACATATTTCTTTTACATCCTTTCTTTATGTTAACCTTTCCTGTTTCCCATTATAGCTTCTCCACTCAGTAAATTTCCATTGCAGCAAATTCAATTTTAAATTTCTCTTTCAATATTAAATTTTGAAGACCTTTCTTTTATTTCTATCACTAGTATTATTTACTTCCTCCTGCATGGTTTGTTGGAGACGCAATTCTTTTTCCACCTTTGATTTTAAAGTAGCCATGTCCTTTCTCCCAGATCAACTGGAGGTTTAGTTATCTTGATTAGTATTTGATCAGTGCTTCTAAGTTCATGAGCCTCACAATCTCTTTTTATGTGTTGACAAAAATAAATCAAATGCTAGAATGTTTCAAAACTTCCTGCTTTTATGGGCATCAAGCAATTCCCTTCTTGAGACCTCCACTTAAAAGAGTTAAAACTTAAAACAGGTCTGAGTCAGGAGAGGGATGCATCAGAAATGGGGAACCCATGGGGTCCCTGAGCAACATGCTTACAGATTTTACGGCCCAGTTGCTCAATTCAGTCTTAATCATTTATTTTTTATCCCACCTTCATTATTTTTATAAATAACTCAAGGCGGCGAACACACCTAATGCTCCTTCTTCCTCCTATTTCCCCACCACAAGAACCCAGAGCTGAGTCGAGCTGAGCGGGAGCAACGGGCCCAAAGTCACTCGGGCGGCCTTCGTGTCGTTTCCCACCTTTCCCATAAACACTGTAGGCAAGCACAACAGGCAACGTGATGGGGCTGCGGCACACAAGACCACACACGGGACTTGGGTGTGTGTGTGTGTGTGTGGTAATCAAGGTTGGGGTGGCAGGCCGAGCAGCTGCCGCTTCCAGGCAGCGCGATCGCCCACCGGCCGGAGGACAGGGCGCCTGGGGCGGGCAAGTGACGGGCTGCCTCGCCCTCCGCTCCGCCTCCTGCGCTGCTTGCCGAGAGCAGGCCCCGGGGGCGGGCAAGGCGGCCCGGCCGGCGGCCCCTCCTCTCAGCCGCTGCTGAGGCCGCTAAGCCGGCTTGCCTGCGGGTCAGGGCTCCAGAGCGCCTCTCGGGAGCAAGTCGGGAGGATGGGCAGCAGCGGCAGGTTTCCCGTGGGGGTGACCGCCGTGGGCTTGCTGAAGCATGGCCGGCAGAAGGTAGCTTGGCCCCGAGTCGGGCCGTGGGGCCCTTGGGAAGCCTGGGCTTTTATGCCGCTTTTGCTACTAATTTCCATTTTTGTACCTAACCACATCATTGAATATTTTGAAATTTGGATGGCCTCGTAATGAAGTCTTTTTACGATGGTTTGGATTCGTGTTAATTGCCGCGGGTTGGGGTGATCCATGCCATTTTTGGAGCCGTTGCTGATTGGCAATCCTTGCAGTTTCCTTGGCCCCCTTTCAGAAGCGGTCCGCCTTTGCTGCCTTTCTGGGGCCGAGAGAGTGACTGGGCCAATGGCAACTTCGGATGCCTTGGACTTCCACTCTTGCTCCCTGGGAGATGCCTCTGCCCCCCCCCCAAAAAAAAAAAAAAAAAAGGCTTAATCTGTTCTCCACTGCAACTGAGTTGCTTGCCTTTATGACTAACATTGTATTCTTTTTATTTTTTAAATTATTTTGGTATTTCTTGGTAATTGCCTTGAGTTCCATTTCTGCTAGAAACAGAGCATTGTATGATTTAGATTAAAGTGGATTTCGTGTTTTTCCCCCCCAGACCTGCATGCTTTCTGTCTCCTGGTCTGACCAAACCCAGGTTCTCATTTACAGGACATTTGAAGAATTTAGGACCCTCCATGTAAGTTTTAGTTGAACTGGCATTTGATGCTTTCCCAGCAGAGCTGGCCACACAGCAGAAGCTCATTTCCGGCTCTCTTCTTTTCAGAAAGGACTGAAGAGAAAATTCCCCATTGAGAGTGGTTTATTGAAAAAGTCCGACCGGACCCTCCCAAGATTCCGAGGTAAAAGGGAAGAACGGGCTGTCGTTGGATTTTAGCTTGAATTAGATTGGTGAAACATTCCGTTCCCTATCCTTGCTGCTCTCATCAACACTCAGAAGGATTTACAGAGATATGTAATTTAATGCTGGACACCTGTGACCTCCTAAAATTGCATTTCCACTCCTGATGATGGAGGTGCTAAATCATCAGCCCCTCGTTACAAATCATCCACACAGTAGTGTGGATGTAAACTGAAATACCTGATGGCTTCATGCAGAGGGAAGTAACTGTGTGTGCGTGCGTGCGTGCGTGTGTGCGTGCGTAGTTATTTGGCCTCTGAGGGCCACAGAATGTGTTGGGTACCTTATGATGTGGGCTTTAGGGGAGACTTGGAGGACAGAGGGGGGAAATGGATGTTTTCAGTTTTGTGGAAGTTTTGCCTATGATTGTCTCATAGAAAAAATACCATTTTAGTTTTCGAGAGGAGTTAAGGGATAAATTAATTTCATAAGGCTAAAAACTCTTCAGCTGTCCAGGACTACAAGTGCAGGCTTTGTCTGGCCCAGGAGAGCCACAAAGATCACCACAGAGGGGCTCCTTTAGGCTCAGGGAATTCCCTGAGTTAAAAATAGCTTCTTATCATCCTAGATCTTTGTTCTTTGTTGAAGAAAGATTTGTCAAATGCAATATATAATTTAGTTTCATTCCCTCCTCCAAAGGATTGATTTTACAGTTCTGATGACCCTTTAAGGTCACAGTGAAAAGGCCTATTTGTGCTTTTCCATCCCTGCTTGGACCCCTGCAGAATTCCACACTCCTGGGTTCTTCTAGAGCTGGACATTACACCCCACACAAATTGTAGTGCTGAAAAGAAACCCATAGATTGCATGGAAGCGGGCCCCGAAGCGGAACTCCTTCAGCTTTTATTCCCCTCCCCCCCTTCGCAGGTGCCAGTGCGAAGCTGAGGAAGAATCAGAAGCTGAGTCTCTGCATGGAGGGTCTGAGGCTGCTGGAGGTCTATTGCCAGGAGCTGATGAAGACTCAAGCCAAAATCTCCCAAGGAGAAGATGTGGTTAGGTTTCTTGAAGCCCACGGCCAGGATCTGGAGCCCTCCTTTCCGGAAAACAGGTACATCTAAGAAAAGAGGTTTTCCTGAAGAGCAGGGAAGAAACATGCATTCCAGGAGGCTCAGTTCAAACATCAAATCATCTTGTGGCTTGAAGGCAGAATTACAGGCAGCCGTAGTTCAAACTATGTGCCTGCTTTCATCTTCAGACAAAGAAAAAAAATCTGCCCTGTCACTTGACATCATAGAGTATACGTGGCATTGGGGAGGAAAGAAGCTGCCTGGGGTGGGGATCTCCCGTCTTCTGACTTCAGGCTTCATGGCTGAACCAGCTGTGAGGCCAGTTTGGTGCAGTGGGGAGGTGCCAGACTCATCCCTGGGAGAGGGGCTGCTCCAGGCCTCCCTTAGGCACAGAAGACTTTGGGCCAGGCCCTCTCTCTCAGCCAGACCCACCTTGCAGGGGTGTTGCTTGTGGGGAAAAGAAAAGGTCAGAGCATTATGCTTACCATTTGGATTTGTACAAAAATAAAGGTGGGATGTAATAATAGTTGTAGATTTGCCTCCTCCACAACTCTAATCCATGCCCAAGGTTTGCAAAGCATTTGATAACAAACCAATCAAATTTAGTATAATGTGATATATATGTGCTCAGCTATTTTAGAGAGATGCAAATTGTTTCTGATTCTCCTGGAATCGCAATCCTAGCCAAGCAATGGGCTGTTCTCCATGTTCAATATGTTTTGCTTCAGGGTGGGTGATGAAAAGGAAGTATTTCATAAAAAGGCAGGCAAAATCACCAACTCTGGTATCTCGGAGAGTGCTGGAGAAGGACCAGGGAGACCCAGCGCCAAGTCCCCCCCCCCCAACTACAGAAAAAAAGTACCTGGGAGTCAGACAGCTACTTTCAATCCTATCAGGTTGTGGTTGTACATGAGGGAAAACTCACACACAAGCCACCTCTAAGGAAAGGCTAAATACATGAGAGCGAGTGTCCACATCAGCCGAGGAAAACCACTTGATTTCAGATCTGCAATTAAGAATAAGAGACAGACGGACTCGCTCTTTGTGCTGTGAGACTCAGAAGTACTGTATGGACTTTGATTTCACTCTGCAGAGGACTCGCTTCCCATAGACAGCAGTCCCTGGAATTCTTTCAGGTTGGCTTCTTAGATTTTCTTCCCTATCATCTTGGCAGAGGTTCCTGGATTTCTGCCAGTCTGCTTCAAAAGGCTTCAATTCCAGCCTGCAGGGGAGAAAATTCATCAAGATATAAATGCAGGGCATTGTTTTCTTATATTCAGAAAAGAGACAAGAAAATTGATTTAGGCCACAGCTTGTAAATTCATTAATTGGCCTCATTAAGGCTGAAAGGGTGGCTTTATCGCTCTAGATTCCTTCCATTGCTCTCTTCTGTGTCTGGGGGTGGTGAAGCCAAGAGTTGCTGGCCCCTCTCAAGTCAGGCCTGAAGCCCAGCTGTCATTTGGACCCTTAACATCCTGCACACACTCCACTCTGATAGGCTGCCTCTCCAGGTGAGCTTGCTCTTGTAAGTGAGAGCTGCTGTTAACTCCATAAAGATCCCTGAAACAACGGATTTTAGCATGATTCCAATATACCATTTAAAAAAAAAAAAATAGTTTAGCAGAAACAAAATAGGTCAGAGCAGTCTTTTTCCAATCTGGTGTCTATGGAGATTCTCAGTCATCCAGGTCATCGTTGTCCCAAAGATGCTTTTTCACGAGGCAACTGGACTTTTTTGTGTTTCTTTGAAGACGTTTCGCTTCTCATCCAAGAAGCTTCTTCAGCTCTGAAGACGCTTCTTGGATGAGAAGCAAACGTCTTCAAAGAAAAACAAGAAAGTCCAGTTGCCTCGTGAAAAAGCATCTTTGGGTTCCAATCTGGTGCTTTCAGAAGATCTTGCACTTTGACCCATTATCCCCAACCAGCATAGTGTCTGGGGATGATAGTAGTCTGACAGTCATCTGAAGGGCACAGGCTGTGTCAGAAGTCAACTCTAACCACTTTATTGCTGATAGTACAGCATTCAGATTTCATCATTTTAACTGTGCACAATGCGGTACGGTAAAAGCTTTCATTTCATCAGATGAAATGTTAATCATCTGGGTGTGAATGTAAGTTATTTATTCAGATTTATTTTTTTAGAAAATTTATATAGTTGCCCATGTTACACATTTAAATGACACAATTTAGTTAAATTGTAAACCAATTCATAGTTTACTCAACCAATTTATGAGGTTCACATAGAACTCTAACTAAACACCCGGGTTGGATTTGCACCATCTGTGAGGATAAAATGTAGTTTAGCAAGTCATCCGCCCATCGAGGTGAAACTGGGGCCTTTGGGGACTGGCTGAATGTCGCTCAGAGCGCAAACTCCCCCCCCCCCGATGCCCCTAGGAGACCTGCAGGGAGTCCTTGGCCTGCAACCACAATTGGAACCAGGGCTGCTGTTGCTAAGTAATGCAGTTGTAAAGTGCAACCGATTTGCTTAACGACAGAAATCCAGCCAGTCCCAGTTGCATCGTTAAGTGAATGACCAGGTCGTTAGGCCAAGCAACTTCCTGCTAGCTTCCCACCATCAAGTCAGTGGGACGTTGCAAGCCCAGGCACTGCCGGGTGGGGAGGGCCAGGGGTGGGTGCTCTGCCAAGAGGTGGGCAGGGGCCAGGGGCCCTTCGACCTTTGAGGATCCAGAGACGGTGAAGACAGGAGGGGAAGGAGACTTTAAGCTTGATTGTTTAATGGTAGCAGGCAAATTAAACAGAAACACGTCAAACTGCATGCTCTCCCTTCAACTCTGGGAGCCATTTTGACAACAGTGGAGAGACTTCAAAGCCCCGGAGCACAACGCTGAGTGCTCAACTTCTGCAGAAGATCAGGGCTAACAGGGAAACTTTATTAAAATTTGGCACCAAGATTTCATGTCCCTGCTTCCAAATTTATAAATATAGGTGGTCCTTGACGTATGACCACAACTGAGCCCAAAATTTATGTTGATAAGTGAAACGTTTCTTCGGTGAGTTTTGCTCCATTTTACAACTTTTCTTGCCAAGTGAATGATTGCAATTGTTAAGTCAGTAATCCAGTTGTTAAGTGAATCTGGTTTTCCCATTGACTTTGCTTGTCAGAAAGTTGCACAAGCGGATCACGTGACCCCGGGACACGGCAAAATATGAACCAGTTGCCAAGCATCTGAATTTTGATCATGTGGGGATGCTGCAACAGTCGTAAGTGGGAAAAACAGTCATAAGTCACTTTTTTCAGTGCCATTATTGCTTTGAATGGTCACTAAATCAGGGCTTTTCAACCTTTTCATCGACTACCACTTTTAGGATATGGCAATATTTGAGTACCACCTAGCAAGGTGTCAAAAACTTGATGACCAAAAAAAAAAAACCTGCAATTGCAATTGCACTCAAAGTTGCAATTGCACTCAAATGACTTATGACCATTTTTCACACTTATGACCATTGCAGCATGCCCAGGGTCATGTGATTTATATTTGGATGCTTGGCAACTGATTCATATTTATGATGGTCACAGTGTCCCAGGGTCATGTGATCCCTTTTTGCAACCTTTGGACAAGCAAAGTCAATGGCAGGGCTGCTGGTGGCCAAGTGCTAAGGCGGGACTTCCCTCCCTCCCTGCCTCCCTGCTTCTCACGCCCACCTCCTTCTGAAGGAAGAATTTGAACAACGCCCCCATATTTTCTCTCTTCCATATATTCATCAAACAAGGAAAAGCCTCCAGAGACAGAAAAGACAAGCTGCTGAGTGAACTAGCTTAAAAAGGCACATTCCCCTTTAAGAATTAGCTACTGGCTAGAAAGGAAAGTTAAGAAGCGGCAGCCGGCACTTAAGGAAGAAAAAAAAATGAAGTATTGGCTGCCGGCTAAGGCAGCCTCCCCAGATGGCTCCATTCATAAGTAAAGGAATGCTACAGGCAAAATCCATTCAGGAGAAAAATACTTCAAAATCACTTGCAGCAAAACTTACAGCTAACAATAGCAGAGCAATAGAAGCTAACAGGAGACATCAGCCAAATAGAAATTGCCAAACACTCCTTAAGAACACAAAGCCTACATTGCACAAATCCCAGAAATCCCAGTCACAAAAGCACATAAGAATCATTCCACTCTCCATCTCCCTCCCTCCGTGTCTCACCTCCAGCTGATGCTACCTTTCTTCATTCCTCATGGAGGGCAACCCCACCCCTGCTGCATTTCTTGCCTGTTTGTTGCTGCCAGCACAGGTGGCTGCCACAGAAGTTGTAGATCGGCTAATGGCCGGCCTGCTTGGCCTGCTTGATCTCTCCTCTCCCCCCACCCTCCTCCTCCTTCTTCTTTCCCTTCGGTGCAGCTAGAGCTGACTCCACCTCCTCCCAAGGCTGCTTCTTTTTCTCTCTCTCCTGCCCAAACTGCCTCCTTTTATAGCCTCTCCTGTCTCCGCCCCCCCTCCTCCTTTCTCATGGGGGGGTGAGCCAGAAGTGAGCCTGGGGCCTTTACCTCGCCCCAGCCACTCTGCAGCTCCAGAGGACTCTCACTGTAAGTCCTTGCCTGAGCTGGCTCTTTCCCTCCCCCACTACACTTGGCTAGGCAGGGCTGCGTACCACCTGCCACTCGTTAATGTACCACAAGTGGTACGCGTACCACCGGTTGAAAAGCCCAGCACTAAATGAACTGTTATAACTCAATTGTGAGACTGCAAGATCTGATCTTGACTGGGTAATTCTGGGATGGGAACGAAAAGTCAGAACTTCGCAAGCTGTTTTCCTTGATTCAGCAAGTAAGAGTGAAAAACAAGCAGATTAGCTCAGAGTGAGCTCTAAACTTACAGAATTTTCTTGATATGAAGAGGAAATCAAAATATGTAACTCCTTGAAATACAATGGTCTTCTGCAAAGCCACAGCAAAAGGGCCTCAGAGTTGCTTGGATTTTCAGCCCCAGAGTCAAGAAGCTCCCCGGCTGAAAATCCTGCTTGGATTTTGATAGGGAGCCTTTTTAGCTACCCCCAGAGTAGAAAGGAGTCTCTCTCTTATCTCTGGGGGCTGAAAAAGCTCCATGCCCAAATCCAAGCTAGAATGTGTGCAGAAAATGAAACCCATGCAGAAATCCAACCTGGTGCTGCCTGCCAAGGGGAGCCCTCTTGTCTCTGGGGCTGCCTGAGAAGGCCCCGTCCTGAAGGAGAGTCTCCTGGACTCTGGGGGCTGTTTGAAAGTGCCCCGGGCCAAAATCCTGAGCTTTTTCAGCTAGACGAGAGGGAGCCCTCGTGCCAGTGGCAGCGGTCTGTGACCTTCTCTCCTAGCTCCCCCCGCTGACTGGCCAAGCACCCAGATGGCCCTCAGGTGGCCGCAGGGATCCTGGGCAGCTGCTCACAAGTCCCTTCATTCAGCACTGCTGCACTTTGAGTGCTGAGGACTGCCTGTAATGCTGCAACAAGCTACTGCTTTAGGAATCCCTGGAAAAACCGTGGTTGCAACATCCATTTGATTGCCACGACTTTCATCTTGCAGCATCATTGTTTTGCCTTCTGAAATGGGAGAGAGGAAGACAGAGGCTCCCAGGGCACCCAAGCTGACCATCACCCAGCCAGTCCTCTCCCAGATGTACCAATGTGTTGCACCCTTTCGAACTAAAGACACCCAGAACCAGCCCTTCGAAACCACCAAGGCAGAAAAGCTGGAAGTGCTGATGAAGGACAGGACAGGTATGGAGCCCCAAAATGTGCCTTCCGGCAGAAACCGGATGCCATGGTCTGGCTGCATGTTGTCTGCGGGCATTCCTAAACCACTATTTATTTATATAATTTAATGAATTTATTTATATCTGCCTTTGTAGAAATAACTCAAGGCGGTAAACATCTCTAATACTCCTTCTTTCTCCTATTTTCCCCACAACCACCACCCTGTGAGGTGGGCTGGGCTAAGAAAGATTGACTGGCCCAAAGTCACCCAGCCAGCCAAAAGTGGGACTAGAACTAACACTCTCCTGGTGATTGGTCTACAGTCACCCAGTTGAGGGTGCCTAAGGTGGAACTAGAACTTACACTCTCCTGGTGATTGACCCAAGAACGCTCAATTGGCTTTCGTGCCTAAGGCTGGATTAGAACTCACCATCTCGTACTTTAACAAAATTGGCTACGTTTGCACAACAGTATGCCCTATAATCCTGCACAGGCATAGTTTATAAACCATTTCTAAACCATAAATCATGATTTACAAGCTACCTTTGGAAAGTTCGCACAACAGGCTGAATCAAAATCAAACCAACCATATCATGCAGATGTACGAACCCAATCAAGGATAATAAGAACTATATTCTCGCAATATAAAATAGATAAAAAGAAAGAAATCATTCAGAACTATTTTGAGCTGCTATATAAAAAAGAGGAAGTAGAAGTGGGAAAGATAAAACAATATTTAAAGGTAAACGGCTTATCAGAATTGAAGAAAGAACAGAGAGAAATATTGAATAAGGAAATAACAGCAGGGGAATTAAAAATTGCGGTGCAAAAACAAAAAAACAACAAAACCCCGGGGCCAGATGGACTACCAGGAGAGGTATACAAGACCTTTTATGAGGATTTCGAAAAAACTCTATTGGACGTGTACAATGATGTATTAGAGAAAGCCAAATTACCAGATTCATGGACAGAAGCCAACATATCCCTCATCTTAAAAGAAGACACGGAGCCCAATCAGCTAAAAAACTATAGGCCAATCTCGCTGCTGAATGCAGACTATAATTTTTTTACCACCATAATGGCAGAAAGATTAAAATTAATATTAAATGACATAATACACCCAGACCAAAATGGTTTTTTACCAACGCGACAAATAAGGAATAATACGAGAATGGTGTTAAATGTCCTAGAATACTATGAAGCACACCCTGAAAAGCAGGCGGCATTGATTTTCTTAGATGCCAAGAAAGCATTTGACAATCTTAATTGGCAGTTTATGTTCCAACAGATAGAGGAGATGAAATTCGGTGAGCAGTTTGAGAAAATGATAAAGACAATATATAACATACAAAAGGCTAGAGTAATAATTAATGGGGACATAACAGAGAAATTCGAAATTAGCAAAGGAGTAAGACAGGGATGTCCATTGTCACCTCTACTTTTTATTTAGAAGTGCTATTAACCCAAATTAGGAACAACAAAAAAGATAAAAGGATTGCAAATTAAAACTGAAGAATATTAAGACCCAGGCATTTGCAGACGATATGGTATTTTTTATAGAAGACCCCCTAGAGAGGGGAGACATTTTAATGAAGGAAATAGAAAAATATGAAACAGTGGCAGGATTAAAAATCAATAAAGAAAAGACCAAAATGTTAGTAAAAAATCTAATTGAAAAACAAAAAAAGAAATTAGAGGAGATGCTGGGACTTCAAATTGTAAAAAGGATCAAATATTTAGGAATTTGGCTTACTAATAGATGTTCTTCATTAAAAGAAGACAACTATAAAAAATTGACACTACAAATCAAAAAAGACTTAGAGATCTGGGGGAAATTACAATTATCACTGTTAGGACGGATCTCAGTGATAAAAATGAACATACTACCTAAACTACTATAATTATTTCGGACAATCCCAATAAAATTAGACAAATTTTTTTCCGCTGAACTAGATAAAATGATAAATAAATTTATTTGGTGGGGCAAAAAAGCACGAATCAATTAGACATTACAAGACAGTAAAAGTAGAGGTGGACTTGGGCTTCCAAAATGGGAAACATACTACCAAGCGGCGGGGTTACTCTGGATCAGAGACTGGATACAGTTAGATAGCCAAAGGATTTTAACAATCGAAGGACATGATCTGCAAGCCGGCTGGCACGCTTTTCTATGGGGGAATCACAAGAAGATACATACATATTTTTGCCGACATCAGATAAGGGATGCGTTGATTTGGATATGGGACAAGGTTAAAATGAAACACTACGTAAAAATACCAAATTGGGTCTCCCCAATGGAGGCAGTAATTCACCCGAATACATTAGATAAAAAAAAGATGGAAAGATATGAAGAATTATTAGATAACCAAGGGAAACTCAAATCGAGGGAAGAATTAATAGAACAGGGAATAACTCTAGATTGGTGGCCATATCACCAGATACAATCAAAATATAGTAAGGATATGGCAGAATACGGGATTAACCGAGTCCCACAGCAATTGGACAAAATATTATTAGGCAGAGGAGAAAAATTTATAACAAGAATCTATAAATACCTACTGGAAGTTGAATTGGAAGAAGAGATAGTAAAAGGCTCCATGATAGCATGGGCTCGAAATGTGGGTCGATCCATTGAATTAGAAGAATGGGAAAGAATATGGAACACAAACTGTAAATTAACATTGTCAACTGCGTATAAAGAGAATCAATATAAAATGCTTCATAGATGGCATTTAGCACCGGCGAGATTGGCAAAAATGTACAAAAACGTGAACCCGAATTGCTGGAAATATAAAGACAAAGAGGGAACTTTTTTTCATGTATGGTGGCAATGTCCACAGGCAAAGGTTTATTGGAAACAGATACAGGAGTGGATACAGGAGATAATCAAAGAACGAGTTGACTTGAAACCAGAGCTATTTCTATTAGGCATATTGAACCCAAAAGTGAAAAGACGAACTCGATACATCATTGTACATATAATAACAGCGGCGCGCATTGTATATGCCCAATATTGGAAACGGGAGAACCTACCACCAAATGATATGATCATTCAAAAAATATTAGAATGCGCTGAAATGTATATGCTTACGTTAGAAATCAAGGATAAGGAGACAACAGATTACTATGAGATATGGAACCAATGTTATGTTTGGTTAGATCAGAGAATAAAAGGGTAAGAAACTATGTAACAATTGTAAATAAATGTAAAAATAGAAGACACAGTACTGTTAAGGAAATAATAATAATAATAAATAAATGTATTTTGTTTTGTTTTTATGTAATGTGAAAAAAGGAAAATAAAGTTTGGGGGGGGGAAAGAACTATATTCTTGGTCCAAGCCTGCTTCTGCAGTATTCTCCTTAGATTAGCCAGATTTATTTTCATCCTGGGTTTCCCTACCTTGCAAAAAGTTGGGAGGATTGCAAAACCATTCAAATTTCCTGCAGGAAGTTACTTTTCTAGGAGAGTTTGCTGCTCAGGTAGTATGGATAGGCAGAGAAGTATGACTTCCCCTTCTATTCCCTCATCTAAATCATTGATGAAGAGGTTGAAGAGTCCTGGGCCTAAGACAGAACCTTGGGGTTCCATTGACGAAGCCACCAGCAACCCAACTGAAGGAAGACTTTGGAAGCACCTCAGTGCAAATGGAGGGGAATCATTTGCTGAGGCCCAGGAGAGGAGCCGATCCAAGCCTAGCTGGCCGTTCGCTACAGACTATGTCAGTATGGCTTCTCCCTCAGCTTGCTTTGAAGGCCCAAAGTATGGCTCTTGAAGGAAGCTGAGTGCCTTTGGGTGAGAACAGAAGATTGGTGTAAATTTGCACTCCCTCCATGCCTCTATGTCTTCCGCCAAGGAACGCTGTGAGCACCCAGCTCATTTCTTGACCCTCCATGTTCTTTTGCCTCAGGATGGTGGCTAGTGGAAAACAACCAAAAACAAATCGCCTGGTTCCCGGCTCCGTATCTGGATGACAGCAAAGAAATGCCCACCATGGGAAAAAACGACGAGGAAGGTGAATCCTAACTGGCCCCCTAACTCTTTCTTGTAGACCAGCGTTTTCCAAGCATGACAGCTTTAAGATATGTGGACTTCAACTCCCATGCTGCCTGGGGAATTCTGGGAGTTGAAGTCCACATATCTTAAAGATGCTAGGATTGGAAAACACTATTGCAGATACAGAGATAATGGCACTAAATATTGCAGATCTAACCATTTTTTTCAAATTCTAAAGGCTGGGAAGTCAATCCCCTTCACAGCCAAATCTTCAAAACACGAATTGGTGTTGTGTTCTGTTGGTCCCAATGTCCCTGCAGTCCTTTCTGTCTGTTTTAGATTATTTCATTTTTTAAAAAAGGAATGTTATGTTGGCAAAAAAACTCACATGGGCCCACCGGCATTTTTACAATACAGGTAGTCCTTGACTGATGACTGTTTGTTTATGACAGTTCAAAGTTACAAGGAAAAAGTGACTTACAACCTGTACTATCACAACTACTGCACCACTCCTGCAATTACGTGATCAGAATTCAGCCACTTGACAACCAGCTTACATTTGTGACTGGTTACAATATCTTGTGGTCACATGATTGCAAAGTACAACCTTTTTTGCAAATTTTTGGCAAAAAATTCCCACGGGGGAAGCTGGATGCACAATGACTGCTGTAAAAATTGTTGTAAAATCAGGTTTATCTCAACTTACAACTGCAACGACTTACGGTGGAAATTCCAATCCCAGTTGTGGTTGTAAGTCAAGGATTATTTATATTACACTCAAAATAGACTCAAGAACTGGCTGAACACTTCTAGTACTATTTTGTGAAAAGAACACCGTCTCACAGCAGCCACTTTGTGATAGCAGAATTCTCCAAATGCTTCCATTGCCTCAAACAATGCCCTATCTTCAGTTCCTGAGTTAATTTCTCTTGTTTTGAAGCTGGATGGAAACTGATGCAGCTGCTTTGTAATCGGGCAGATAGTGGCTTCCTTGCACTCGCCCTTCTTCTTCTTTCCTTCTCGTTCCAGGGACGCTGTATTATGTCACCCGGGCTTACAGAGCCAAGGAACCAGATGAAGTCTCCCTCGAGGCTGGGATTGTGGTGGAAGTGCTGGAGAAATCAGAGAGTGGCTGGTGGCTGGTTTGGTAAGCCAGGAAGTGGGCTGGGCTGTGGGGGAGGAACTCAGTTTGGGCACACAAATGGGACACTGATCAGTTTCTGCAGACAGACCATGACATGGTATCTACTGGTTGCTGAAAGCCTGATAAAAAATACTGAATACTGCATTATACTTGCTACCTTGAAAGATTAATAGACAAAGTCTTGGGATCTCTTAAGCAAACATCAGAAGGATCTGGTAGCATCTTTTCAGATTAACAAATGTTATTAAGAGATTACCTTTCCTGAGTTGCACTTCACTTCATCAGAAGCCATGGAATGATTAGACATTAATTCTGGGGAGATCCTGTGAATGTTGTGTTGCTTGTTGTGTTGTGTTGGATTTTGAGAGCAATCAGTGAAGCATGAGACACTGGAAGAATGAAGTGCTTGCAGTCAGGGAGGCAGGCCTAGCAAAGGGCTCTTGAGGAGCAGGGAGAGGCTATGTAAGATCTTCCCCAGGTTGATCAACTCTTAGCCTTAGCATGATTTGTGTTGAGGAATGATGGGAATTGTGATCCACTGGAATTGGACTCTCTGACAATGGCTGTTGTCCTCTTTGGGGAACAGCATCCAAATCTCTGTGGAGCTAAAGGAGAGTTCAAAATTTCTTCCAAAATCCTTATGCAGAAATTCTTTCCCAAAAGTAGAAATCTTGCGAGAGAATTAATATTAGGACATTGGCACTAAAGAAGAAACCAGCTTTTATTGGAAGAGATTGGGGAAATCCCTCTCCCCCCAATGCCATAGATCCATTTCTGTTGAGAAGCAACAGACTTAGATGTTGTTGCTGGCCCAACAAAAGGGAATTCCTGCCTGGAGCTGAAGTGATGCCCTCCTCCTGCCCTGTCCTCCTTTTGGCTTTCCAGGTACAATGGAACCACAGGCATTGTTCCCTCCATGTTTCTCCAGCCGTACAGAAACCCCCATGGCAAATTCCTGGCTCTTGCTTCCCCCTCCTTGTGCAGCTCTTTGCCAAACCTCACTGAAGCCCCCAGTCTCAGCAGCAAGAATTGCGCAGCCCAGCAAAAGGGGAACCAGGTTTATCTCAACCAGAAGATGCAAAGCAAAGACACTGGTTCACTTTGTTCCCCAAGTAGAAGTTCCATCTCGGGAAATTCCAGTCCAGCCTCTGGGAAAGAGAGTTGGTCCAGCAGCTCTGGGAACGTGAGTGACCCTGAGAGCCACATTGTCCTCCCAGAGACCCTTCTCCAGACATCTGGCAACCCAGGAAGCCCCTCCTTAAGCCAGCAGCAGAACAATTCTGGCTTTGAAGAGGAATCTTCTACAGACCCTGTCCATTTGCTCCCCTCCTCTGGTGTGGGCCCCTTGCCTAGTGGCCCTATTGTGCCCCCACGCCCATCCCCTCATGAAATCCTCCAAAAATGCAGCAGCATAACCAGAAGGGCTCTGCAGAGATCTCTGGAGCAGCCAGCCCAGCAGCCCTGCTGGTTCCCACCTGTAGAAAGCAAAGGTGGCATCCAGCATCACTGAGCTCAGGTTTATTAATGTACAAAATACCTGCTGTGTGTGGAAGGAATCACTCAATTCCTTATGCAGGGTTAGAATTTGGATGTCCTTCCACGGTCTGAGCTGAAGTGGCTCAAGGGATGACTTTCTTTCCGAGGACACACCTCCGTTTTCCTAAAGAGAGGCCAAGCTGAAAGCACCATCCACTTTAAGAGCTCTCATCTAGAAGCCAATCCCTTGGAAGTGAAAGGAGAGGACATTTTTCACCAGGTTGCGTGACATCACCTCCTGCAATGGGGCGCTATTTGGCCATGCTGGATGGAGCAGACACAAACCTGTATGGAGCACTGAGAATATTTTGTGAAGGACTTAACCCAATTCCACCTGAACTAAAGAAAAGGGCAGGTAGAACTGAGGACCGCATGGCCCTTTGAAGCTCTAGTAGTCCCACTTTCTACTCAACTATCAGCATCCATGAGCTGTTGACTGCTGTATCCAAGTTGGGATCTACAGAAGATATTTATTTAAAATTACCTGATATAATTACTGGAATGGAGGCATTTGAATACTTTTAGGTATTCCTTACTTATTAATGTATTTTAATATTTTAGTAACTGATTTCTATCTAGTGATTTGAGGGTTACTAGGCATATTAGAAATATAAACTGATAAAATCATATATAATTAATATGCTGTATTTCCAGATTCCAAGCAATCTGCCTGTGAAAAATAAAATTACTTAGAATGCAATTTCTTTGCAAAGTCACCCTCTCTCTTCCCATTTGTTTTAAAAAGTTCAACATGCTGCATTTCGCACAGAGCCTTTCCTCACCTCTCTCACTTGCAGAATAAAACTCCTGTTATTGCAAATAACTTTATCCACTTATGAACATTAACAGGGTGTGTATTAAATTTGGAAATTAATCTGCAGCTCACTATCTAGGTAATAATAATGGGCACTAGAATCACTGAATTTGATGGGGCAAGCCTGGCAGCTCTGCTGTGATAAGTTTACAATCTGTGTGGTGGGTGGTTCTCTTCCTCACCCTGCTCTTGGTCTTCTTAATGTCCACCAGTTTTAATATTGGTAAGCTGCCCAGAGTTGCCTCTGAACAAGACGGGAGGCACATAAATCTAATAAATAGATAAATAAAATAGCCCTTTGGGTAGTCCAGGAGGAGTGCTGGAACTCTCCTTTAGGTTAAAGGGTGTGATAATAGAACTTTGACAGCCTGAGTGAGATGCTCTCTCCCCACTCCTTTCTTATAGCAAAGAGAATCAAAGTGAGGAATCTTGAGTTTCTGCCTCACTTCATCCTCTTTTTGGACTAAGCTGGTGTTAACCTAAAGGTTGCTGCATCCCTACTTTGAGGCCCAGCTGCACGAGATGGGAGCAGGCACAGCAAGACAAAACCCTTCGCCTTTATTCCCATTGGCTTCATCTCGCCCAAACCTTACAACCACTCCTGAGGACACCCAGTCAGACCAGCAGAGGCTTAGCTGTTCTACTGGTTCTCCAAATTCTGCTTCCTGCCTTTATGGCCGTGGCATCTTGCTGCAGAAGCGAGGCCGGATTCATGCACTCTGCTGGATTATCATTTGGTTTGTTCGGTTTAGCCTTAACATGTTGTTCCGACCGTATCAACTGTGGCTTGTTCAGTCATCTCTGGTTAAGACCAACCAGGGCAAGGTGAACTGAGCCACGCCTTCCATCACACTCCCAAAAGGTGACTGTGAAACTATGTAGATTAGTTCATCTGCGACAGAACAGTATTGTTAAGGGATTAAGTGTGTTATTTTTAAAAGGGCACTGGGGTGGAGAACTTGTATGGCCCAACAAATGAGAGACAAGTTTATTTATACAAATAAACATGTATTTATTATATAAAGCATTCTTTAAAACGTTGGTGAAGGAATGTCAAACTATTTGGGGATGTGGACAAGTACTGGCAGGTGAGCTTCAGCAGTCATGTCTCCATCTCTTCATCCCACCTGGGAGCCTCAGCCAGCCTCATGTTTTGCCACATGAAATCAAGGAACATGGAGGCCTGGAGTAGCCGGCCCAGCCTCTGGTGGTGGCGTTCTGCAAAGAGGAAAAAGGGAATGAAAACCAAGGAGGCAGGCAAGAGCAGCTGTCCTTGGCAGTGACGGGTTACCTACTCAGCCTCACCTGGAAGTTGGGAGCTTTTTAAGGCTGGGGACCAAATTTATCACGTTCTTCCATGGGAAGATGGTTTCCATCTCCCTTGACAATGTGGCATGAAAGGCAATGTCAGGTGCAGTTAAGGTAGTGCTCTCAGTGATGGTGGCATTAAGGAGGCTTGGCTACCTCCATGAGTGACAAGAGGTAGGAAATGTGGCTGCCACCACTTCAGAATTCTTTCTAGGAGCTTCTAGAAGACACAGAAACTTCTTAAAAGGGTGTCCTGTAGATAAGGCGTCTTCATAATAAGAGCCATGGTGGCGCAGTGATTAGAATGCAATACGGCAGGCTAATTCTGCCGACTGCCGACTGCCAGCAGTTCAAATCTCACTGGCTCAAGGTTGACTCAGCCTTCCATCCTTCCGAGGTCAGTAAAATGAGGACCCAGATTGTTGGGGGCCACAGGCTGACATTTGTAAACTGCTTAGAGAGAGCTGTAAAGCATGTGAAGCGGTATATAAGTCTTAAGTGTCATTGCTATAATTTCAGAAGATGGAGTGTAATACTCAAATGGTATAATCTACTGCTATTGCTAAATCTTTGCTCTGAAATAAGGACCTTCAATATAACTGCAACCACAATATTTTTCCTGTAGGAAATTTACTATAACCAAGAGACATGGGCACTTTAAGCAGAAGGCAAAAATAAATATACTGGTGGATTGTAGAATACATGTCTGTCTCTGGTCAATATTTGAACTCAATTTTTTCAACAAAGAGCAAATTAAAGAATTGTCAACCAACTTGATCAAATTTCTATGAATTGTTCCATGATCACATATTTCTAAGCAATTTATTTAATCACATGATTATAATTTTGTTAATTTGGATACTATGAGCCAATAGTTTGAACTGATAAAATATGCATGGCTTTAGTTGCATGGTCAAAGCCACCATTTTGACTTCTTTGACACACACACACACACACACAGATGTGGATATCCCTGCATCTTTCTTAACTGACATCCTTCAGATGTGTTGGGACACATAAGATCTTCCAGCCTTTGCTGAGCCAGCTGGGTATTAAGACAAATGCAGCTATATTCAGGAATCTTTTCCAAGGCTGAGAAAAACAAACTCAGCAGAGAAATATTTAGCTTAACAACGTAAGATGCCACAGGCTCTGCAGGAAAATTGGAAGTTGCATAATTACTCTGATCACATAATAATGAAAAATCTTTGCTTTCTTGGACAGAGCTCCGTCCCCAAGCTGCAGTCTAACGGTTTGGGAATTCCTCTTTGCCTGGAGCTACAGGACGTTGGGTGGGTGGGGAGAGAGGGAATGCTTCCTGGGACTTGGGTCTAGAGAAGTCTACATAGAGGGAGTTTGGTGGGGCCTTCCTGGAAGGATCCTAATTCATCTACGCTCTAAGACCCCAGGCCCCGTTTGGCTCTGAGGAACACGCAGACCCTAACCCTGAAACCAGGTTAGTGATGCAGGAATTAATTTCTGCCTGGCAGAAAATTTGAATATAGTCTCACTGAGCAGCCGGGTGATTTAAGAGCAAATTAGAACCCGCCCACTCAAAATTCTCTTGACCTGAAAGGCTGAAAACGGGAGGGAGGGTCAATTGTCCTGCACAGATTGTTTGCTTCAGACGGTATAAGGTTCCCAGGTGTCAGGCCCCACTTTGAAGTCGAGCCATGATGGGTTGAAAAGTAGAAACGTGAATAGCTGTGATGAAGAGCCCAGACTTGCAAACCAATCACAGTTGTAGGTTGTGATAAAGCTGTTACTAAAAACTCAGCCCAAGCACACAAGAAGAACTTATAAATGTGATATTTTGGAAAAAAACACACATTTCAACTGTTAATGTCAAAGCCATTTCATCCTATTTAAGCGCGGATTTCTTGGAGAAACAAGGAATCATTTACCGATGAAGTTGGAAGAAGAGCTACTTGCCTGTGTAGGGCAGGAGAGACTCCACCGCAGTTTTGATCCCTTCGTACTTCAAGAGATCCTCTGGATTTTCGTGCTTGAGGAGGATTTCCACCACTGCCTGGGCCTCGTGGCAGTTCCGTGTGTTGGTATTCCAAGTGATGGAGAACTTCAGAACTGCCTCTGGGGTCAAAAGCACAAGAAAGATACATTAGGAATGAGGGCCTGCTGAGTTCATACCTGCCCTGTTAAGGATTGTGAGATTGGAATGTGCCTCTTGCCTACTTTATTAAACAAACAAACATGGCCAGTTAACTCACACAAGGTGACTCCTAGCAGCTTACAATATTAAAATTTCACCATGTAAGAAGAACCCCTAAACTTCCAGCCCTCATGACAGCAATCACACAATCACACCAGCCACCTTATTGGCTCCATATCAACCAGGGGTCTCCATGCCTGCTGACAGAACACATCTTCAGGGCCTTCCAGAAAAATAGCAAGGAAAATGGTATTCCAAAGGGAGGGAGCCACCAGGTCAACGCTGTTAACATCGAATGTTCTTGCTTTGACAACATATGGAGATGTAGCCATTTTCCCTGGCTTGTGTATTACTCTTAGAGTTAGAATTAGATGATACTGGGGGGGGGGGGGGAGAATGTGTATGGGAATTAGTTAGACGTAACAAGATTGTAGTAGTGTGTGATTCAAGGTTGTTTGAAATAAGATGATAAGAAGTGGCAGGTATTTCAAACTAATTGGAGAATGATTTATGACCGTAAATTAGAGGAGGGAATTGTGCTTTGATACTATGTGTTCAGGGGAGGGGAATCCAGTTTTTGGCTTCGACCCATGTTAGTGCCGATGCTATGCTACTCGAATAAAGATTCTTTAAGGTAAACAATGCCTTGAAGTTCTTTGAAGAGTTTCATCAGTTGAAACCATGACACACCACAGGAAAGGCCTCTTTTCTTAGTCCCACTAGACATACTTCCCTAACAGAGGGGACCCACAACATACCGTGCCTTCCTGCTTCGGTGAGCTGGAGTAGGGCTTTAAAGGTGATAACTAGCCCCCCCTTAAGACTGTTAATCGGTAACCAATGCAGTTCCCGTAAAAGAGGTGATACATGCAAAATCTTGACTTGCAGGAGTATGCGGGCTGTTGCATTTTGAACCAACTTGAAGTTTTGAAACATAATACAATGAGACTTTGAAAGTTGGACACAGGAAATTAGAAGGAACTAAAGATTAAAATTAAAGAAAAAGAACACTTACATTTGACTTACAAATACGGTAGGGAGCAAAATATTTTAACATTCGACACACTGACGGTTATTTTTGAACAATGGACCCACATGTTAATATTAAGAGTGTCTGCCTCTAAAGATAGTATTTAAAATATGTTATAGAAGAGAAACAGACAAGGCTGAGACTGATCTGAAAATGGATTTACAAATAATAGGCTACAAGAATAATATGTAAAAAGATGCTACTCTGGACATACAAAAGAATTCTGCTGATATCTTAATAATTAAAAGGGATGTACACATAACAAACCAAGAAGTGACCTCAATAATTTTCCTATATAAGAGGCTTGTTAAAGCATTGAAGAATTTTGTGAAAAGCAACAAAGAAAAAATGAAAATAAATCAGATTCTCGAATATTAATTTGAAGGAACTAAAGATCAAGATTGTTAAACAGAAGATATATAAAAATGGTTTATTTGATCCATTTTAAAATACATATGTGGTTATCTCTGGGCCCTTAATGGATTTTTGATGATCAGGACTGAAATGATGAGCTTTTAAGGATTTATAGATAAGAGATGGGAAATGGGGAAAAAGATTTGTTTCATTGTGAGAAAAGGTGATAAGTTACTAAATTCATTTATACTTGTGAAGGAGGAAGTCATTTCTTTATATATTTCTTTTCATTTTCTTTGCTATGCTCTTATTTTTTCTATTTTTTATTCCTATTTTTAGT
Source organism: Azemiops feae (assembly GCA_023970755.1). Classification (NCBI taxonomy): domain Eukaryota; kingdom Metazoa; phylum Chordata; class Lepidosauria; order Squamata; family Viperidae; genus Azemiops; species Azemiops feae. The sequence goes on from JALGBA010000623.1 coordinate 155,858, forward strand.
TTATATTCGTTTTTTATCATTGCACCTGTACTTTTTAATAAAATCACTATAAAACAAAAAAGAAGACGAGTTCTTCCAGCTGGACTAATGTTTCCAGCCCGAAACCACCTGGAGTGGGAGTATTTAACCAGAAAAAAGAAGGGGGCAAAGGTCAAACTGCTCAATGGTCTTTTGTTCTAAAGGGATTCCCCCCCCCCTTCTGTTCAATGAGAGTCTGATTCTCGGAGATTGCCTGGACAAGTCCTATAGTTATCTTTGCAAGGTTGTTTTTTCCCAGAAGTGGTTTGCCATTGAGGCTTTCTTAAAGCTGAGAGACTCTTCTAGCCCAAAGTCACCCAGCTGGATTTTGTCTAAGGTGAATTAGAACTCACAGTCTCCTGGTCTCTGGCCTGATGTCTTAACCACTATACCACATTGTGTCTCTCCAAAGAGCTAATTTTCAATAAAAAGAAAGAAGTCTGGAACTAGAACTACAAATACACAGAGAGAGATGTCTGCATGCACCTGTGTACATACAAGGATCTATGTGCACGCAGAAGCACGTTTTTAGAAGCTGCCCCAACTGGGCTGCATACTGACCCTTTTGGTCTTTCCGCAGCTTCATCAAGTTCTTTGCCAGGTTTTCTTTTCCGCTGGGCTCCTTCAGGATGGCTGAGGGAGACAAAATAACCCATCGTGACTGAATTCCCAGTGGGCAGAAGACAAGGGGACAAAAACGAGAAGTGCCGGAAGGCCAGCACTGCCTGCGACCCTGCCCTCTGCTGAGAGGGACGCCCACCCTCCATCGCAGTCTCATGTTCTGCGTTGGACAAACTGCAGAGTCCTTGACTTACGACCGTTATGATGGAGTCTGGAATTATGGCCATAAGTCGAGGTAGTCACTACCATATGACCACATCCAAATTTATGACCATTTTTGCAATGGTCATTAAATGAATCCATTATATACAATAGGTGTCTTTTGCTGAAAGCAGCCAAAAAGCCTCAAAAACTGCAGTCCTGCTGCAGGACTCTGCAAAGGCCAGCCAGCTACCAAGCACCCACAAGGCAGTCATGTGACTTCAGGAGCGGGACGGCCATCCGGATTCCGAAAACAGGAAGCAAGTAGCTCTGGGGAGGCCTATTGTGACTTCCAACAGTCGCCAAATGACCTCCGGTAGTGTGACTGCACACCCAGGCTGCAAACTTTTACCACGTTCATCTGAATAAATGCAGCGTGCTGCAAATATCTCTTAATATTAATGTCTTCAATGGACATTACAAGGACAATATAGTTATATATAATTATATATTTACTTATATAACTATAATATAATTGTAACCCTTAATGTTCTTGTATGTCAAGATGTACAATCTTTTGGGACTGAGAATCCTGATTGTCCCTTTAAATGTTGCACCAGGGGATATACTTCATAAGAAAATAAGATCACAACCAAAGTGGGCCATCTTAGGACAAAATTAAATTTGATTTAATGAAATAGAACAAATATTACTGTTCCTCTGTACTGAATTGTCTACCATAGCTTTAAAAATCATGATTTTTTTGGCAACATTTAGATTGGCTCTTGAGCTGAAGTTTCACATCTAGTCCGGGGTGCTGGTTGTATGCCCTCTAAATATGTTTTCTTTTGCTTTCTTGTCCCAATAATAGACCATATCCCGAAGAGGCAGGGAGCCACCGTTTGCACAAAGACACATTTGGGGGTGGGGGAGGGAAGTCCCCTAAGTAGAGGGAATCCGGCAACAGCTATGTTGTTCAAGTGAATACCTCACCATTCAGCAAACTGGTAATGATGATAGACTGTCATTCTATAATATCTCTGGATGGTTTATACACAAAACAACTCTATTTTGAAATTTGGGAAAAATAAAAAAAAAACCTTTGCTTGGCCCTGAAAAAGTCATGTTTGGGCTCTCTTGGAAATTGGAGGCCACTGAGCGGGACTCGGGGGGGGGGGAGGGGAGGGGTCTGCTGGAAGGCTGAAGCCAGATGGAAGTGAGACCCTTTCGGGCCTCCTCTGAAGCAAGGTCTCACCCTTGATGACAGTCAGCACCGTATGAGGCCGGTCCAGGGAGATCGCCAAGCCCAGGGCCTTCAGGAACTGCCTCTTGTGCAGCAGGTTAGCCAGCTGCTGCTCTCTGGAAGACATGAAGGGAGAGGCCAATGGCAGCTGGAATCCGCAAGCCTTTGGGGAGCTGCTAGCTAGAGCTCGGGGCCCCAGGGCCAACCTGAAAGCAGCAAATCCACCCAAGGCAGGCGAGAAGGGGCCCGCCATCTTTCTTGGATTCACAGGGGGAGTTTTTTCTACGCCTCAGTTTTACCCCCGTTCCTCTGTTGTGTTGGCCATTGAGCTTTTACCACAACCTTAACGCTTGTCTGAATGAAACCCAAAGTGGCCTGTGGAAACGCACAGGAGAAGGTGCCCTCCTCCTGCCAGCACAGCGACAGGGAGTGGCTGCTTTTAGGCCACTTGCGCCTAACTGCAAATGCCATCTTGCCACGGACTGAGGAAAGCCGGAGGTAGCCCGGAAGAGTGTGGATCTGCTGCAAGGCCTGGTTCCCTTCCGAAAACAAACTCCTTAACTTGCAATTCCTAAGTACGTGCTTTCTACTTTCTTTGGGCTGGTAGCAAGTCCTTTTCCCAGTATAGCGTTCCTTTAAAGCAGGCAAATGAATTAGACACTTTATGCAAATTCATACTTTTCATAATCTTATTTGTAAGCCTGCAACTTGTACACTATATTCATTGCAGTTAATTAAGCAATACATTGAAAAGCAAATAGATGCCACCAATTACACACGATTTGGAGACTTGATTTTTATCTAAATAACCGTATTCAAAATACAGGTAGTCCTCGACTTACAAGCACAATTGACCCCAAAATTTCTGTTGTTAAATGAGACATTTGTTAAATGAGTTTTGCCCCATTTCTCACCACAGTTGTTAAGGGAATCCCTGCAGTTGATAAGTTAGTAACACAGTTGTTCAGCGAATTTGGTTTCCGCATGGACTTTGCTTCTCAGAAGGTCGCAAAAGGGGATTTACACTGCGGCTGTCATAAATATGAACCGGTTGCCACGCATCTGAATTTTGATCACGTGACCCTGGGGCTGATGCAAAGGTCATAACTCTGAAAAACGGTCATAAGTCCCTTTTTTCAGTGCCGTTGTAACTGAACGGTCACTAAACGAGTTGTTGTAAGTCGAGGACTACTGTAAATATACCCAACACATGGCAGATTCCCAAAACAATTTTAGAGACTTCTCTTTGCACAATTACAGCTTTTCCAAAATACCTAAAAGCAAAGCACAGAGATTCATCCAGAATGCTAACAACATGCAAATATATAAATATATGGAATCAGCTCAGATAAACACTTATGGGTGATTAGAGCAAACTCTGCCATGCTAGCTGGAGATGGTGGCACCTCTCGCCCAACAACCAGAAGACACCCGATGTTGCTGCTGTGACGAAAACAGGGCAAAATGCCGCTCAGAGATACTCACTTCAAGATCCGCTCCTCTTGCCTTGCTTGATCTTCTTCGAGTTCTGTTTGAGTGACATCCTTTTAACAGACAGACATGAAACACAAATAGAAAAATCGCCCAATGGAGTGGTTGGTGCTTCAGAAAATAATAAAACCTTTCAACCAGATCCTGTTGTTTTTTGGAACCAAAGCAACAGGCATGCATAGAACACAATACTGTTTCAAACTGCTGAGCACATAGCCATAAAAAGGTGCAATCACATTAATTTGTCAATAATACCAATTATTCTGAGCCCAGAGTAAAATTATTTTAGGAACTTTTTAGATTTCAGAATACATTGGAAGTGATTTTGTTTTAAAATCTTTGGATGACTTTGGAAGGAAAGCAATAGACCACAGACCCGTCTAACACATGTGGAGCAACCCCCCCCCCCATCAACTGCAATGGCACCAGGAAGCATCGCTCCCTCTCCAGGAACTGGCAGCCCCAGAGCGTCAGCTGGTGCTGGTGCTTGAACAGTTTTCCCCTTCAGGATTCTACTCTGCAGAAGGTTAAGAGCTGGAAAGACAGCATCTTCCCTTAATCAGTGTAACCTGCTCTTCTTGCTGCTTGTAGAAAGTAACGGAAGTACAATTTTTACTGGACAAATTTAACATGGTGATTAAGTCACTTGGTTGTTGCCCAAGGTATCCCACTAGGGAGGACTGAAACAGAATCTGGCTATACCTAAATTTGTTTCATAATTTCTTGAACTTATTTCCTTGGTGGAAGCACTGATTCTCCCTCCCTCTCTTGCAAGACTGCTTGATCTTGAATTCTTACATTCATCTCTGGAATGCTCTGAGATATAATTAGGTTGCATCGACTCTTTTACCTATAACTAATTTGGAACTGGATCCAGGCTGGCACCTATAAACCAGAGTAGGAGAAAATGTTTGTCAACCCTCACTTTCTCTTCAGGTGCCCCAGAAGATAAAATCTGGAGCCCCCCCAGGTGGCTGCTTCTATCAACCAATTTGGCTCCATTATCTGGCTTCAGATTTGGGGTCGAAATATGAAAATCCCTCTTTTTAAATTTAACTAAGTAATCCAAGAATATACTGTATTGACTGACTGAAACATGCTCAATGATATGGATATATTTTGTATGAAAAAGTGCAATTTTTAATGAATTTATTTGTTAAAAATTACAGCCTACCTACCATTCAGGAGATCTCATGGTAGGTTATAATCCAATTCATTACATATCTATTAAGAATTTATCTAATTATGTTATGATGTCGCCTTCCAATATTGGGTTTGAAGGGTACCTTAAAAGTCTCTTAATATTTTTCCTATAGTGATTGGTCTTGAGACAGCTTGGTCTACTTGATACCCCAGGGTTGTCTCCAAGCTATATAGGTAATTAAAACGAGTCTTCCCATAAAATACTACTACAATAAGTCTCACTGTGTTTCTGTGAGCTTATTCTTGTACTACTAGATTGGAGGGCCAATTTCCCATCCTTCTAGAAGTGCAACTATACCCGCAGAATGATACCAATAAAAGTTGCTAGCAGAATAGGAGGCCCAATTTGAAAATAATGCACATCTGCAAATCAAGTTCAACACTTCCTTTGCAATGTTAAAAGTTCTGACTCAGACTAAAGTCTTGGGGCTGTTCTACTTCTACTTTCTCCTCTGAAGTTGGAGACGAGGCTCTGATCAGGACGAAAATATGGTACCAAATCCTCTCAGTGGCTCTTGATTCTTTCTAAAGTTGAGGAATCCTAATTATGAAAGCCAGACAAGAGGAAATGGTGGAACTAAATAGGAGGGAGTTCAGACCAGCCCACTGGACCTCAGGATTTGCTTGGATGGGATCCCACCCTGGGAGAGTCTTGGAGGATTAACAGCTGAATTTTAGTTGCTGTTACAGTTGCTATTTTGGCAGCTACCTGAAAATGAGCCTTGCACAAAAAGTGCAAATCAATCTATTAGTCACTCCTGGAATGAGAAGACCAATCCTTACAAGTATTCTAAAAGACGGGAGATGGACCACAAATACAGAGCAATCTTCCTGATGAATTTATGCTACAAAATTTATCTTTCTCTTATAAAGCAAAAATAGTAGACTACTGCTGATAAAGCAGCTTCATTAAGAAGTTTAGCAGACTGTCTTGTTTTTAAATGGAATTGCTATAAAACAACAATTATCCATAAACCCCTCGGAATGGTACCAGCCTATTCCGGGTACTGAATGCCTTCTACCAGTCTGAAGGGAGGCAACGCCGAAATAAAAGTGCTGACTGCTCTCCCAACTGCTAAGAACTACATTTATACGAAGTTCAGAAGCTGGAGTGATGCCCTTCATTCTCTGCAGCTCTCTGGTAATCAGCAATCCAAGTGAATGCAGCACTATTGAAGGAGGGCAGATCTAAGACTCAATAGGGGAAACTTATCCAATTTGTGACAGCTTGCAAAATTAATTCATAGTTGTTTTTTAAATTAACATTAGGAAGGACTCAACCAAGAAAGCAATGTTTATATATTCTCTTACCAAATGTTATTTCATTCCATCCTTTACCTGTATTAATGAACTATAGAAAAGCAAAAAAACTGGACAAAATACATTTGGGGGAAAAGTCAATTTAAGATACTGAAATTCAGGAGCCATCCTAAAAAAAACACAGGTGTGCTTTTCTCCTCGACTGCTCATCTAGGTGGGATGGGGTCTCTAGATGGATTCCTCCCCTGAAGGATCAGGGAAGCAAGGTGACTTCTAGACCCCAGCACTTCGCACAAAAGAAAGCAGCAAGCTAAGTAACCAATAGTAACACCTAGCAGCAAATGCTGGCTTGCCAAATGTGGCCGTGAAAAGAGTCCTGGTGGAGCAGTGGTTAGAATGCAGCATTGCAGGCAAACTCTGCCCATAGCCAGGAGTTTGATCAAGGCTGATTCAGCCTTTCCTCCTTCCGAGGTCGGTAAAATGAGGACCCAGATTGTTGAGGGCAACATGCTAACATTGTAAATGGCCCAGAGAGTAAAGCACTATTGGGTAGCATATAAATCTAGGTATTATTGCTACATCTGCAAGAAGCAGATTTGGCTTGCATTTGGTTGTATTCATACAATAACACTGAAAAGCTCTTTTCAAAGAGGTTTTCAAAAGTTCAGCTTTTGGAAATAAAAATACTGAGTATATCACACCAAGTTTGTATCAGTTGCTCTAGTACTTGTTTCTTTCAATTTAAGATTCCGGCTCCATTTTGTATAGGACCAGATTATTTGAGGTTCCACCTATATTCATGTGAAACTTCCCTTCCTAAGATCAACCATTCTTTTTCTCTGGCCTTCCAAGTTAACAGGTACCATAATAAGATCTGTTCAGTCGTAGTTCTAGGTTGGTGGGGAAATAAGGAACTCCTGAATGACTTCGGTTTTCAAATTTTAAATCAATGGCACAGATTGATAAACTGATGGGCTTGGCTCCATGAAGAAATGAACAAGTAGCATTGACCAATGTCGTTGAGAAATGGCAGCCCTTTATTATAGATTGAATCAATACTGTGATAGGATCCTTTTGCTTTTTGTCCTAGGGAAGCCTAATAAGGAGAATGATAAAAATCAAAAATAAGAAAAAAAAGAAGGTGAAGCACATAAGCCAGGCTAGAATTGGGAACTTAAGATCAGCCAACTTTCCAGGTTCTACCTTCCACAATAAGACCCGTGAATCTGTGGAGCCGGTCACCAGGGTATCGTCCTTCTTGTTAGCATGCAAGGCCCATACTTTGTTGTCATGAGCATCTAAGGTCTTCACACACTCATTGTTTTTGATTGTCCAGAGTTTCAGGAGACCATCAGCACCACTTGTGGAAAGAGAAGCAAGAATTAAGAATGACCTGAGGTTAAGCTCAAGGCATTTATAAGTTGGCATCACCACCCGTCTTTGGGGGAAAAAACCACTCATGATAGTTTACTGTCTTGTGGAAAAGTCAGAATTAAAAGAATGACACCCTTTCCCCCCCCCCCCAGCAAGATCAGTAAAAGCCAAACAGAAGTAAAATTGCCTACAAATCTATTGTATGTTGAAATAAAAATTCTTCTAACAGGAGCAGGAGGAGGCCAGGCACAGTCTGAAATCTGAGGATCTCCCATGGCTGAGGGGGGTACGGGAAAAAACTTCCTTTTGAACAAACAGAATTCTGCATATAAAAGCAGCAATTCTAGATTTGTCAGTAATGTTCTTTCTTGTAGAGGAGAGGAGCACAGGCAGTGTGGGAATTTGAGGCCAGATAATGATTTTGGATGAGGGGTGGTTTCTCCCCACTTCACCCAAAAAGTATGTCAAGGAATCCTAAAACGGAATCCAAACCCAGTGTGGTAAAGATAAATTGGAACAGAATCAACCAAAGAGGGGGGGAAAGCCGTACAGATCTTCTGACCAGCAGAAAGTGTTTGCAAATTTCCTTTCCTTTTCCTCAGAAAACATAGCAAAACCTCATCACGCCAGAAACAGCCAGAGAAGAGCCCAACCCTTAGTCACCCAGCCTGTTGTCCTTCCAATGTATCCAATGTGCTAACTGGGATGTCTGAATGGAGGCATCAGAGGTGAGGAACCTTTGTGCTGATCACTGATCCAACTTCATCTTATTTGGGGATGTGGATCAGACCTGCATCTAGCTCGTTCCTAGAAAGCAGTTTTCAGGAAGTCCTGTCATATGAATACATGAAGTGAAACTGCTTGCACAGTCAGGACACATAAGAAAGCGTGAAAAACCTTCTTCCCAAATAACATGGTTTTGGAAGATCAACTAGGTGCCATTCTTCTGTTTATCTGACTTTGACTTGTTCTGCAAATAATAGTTTAGAAGTGCTGCTTCTTTTCAATAGCTCTGTTTGCACAGGGGCAGAAAGATTCCTATGCCTGGTGGAATAAGGAATTTAATATTTTTTTTACTTGCCAAGACATGAAAAAATCTTTTGCCTTCTTCACCTACAGATAACATTATTTTATTTTTCTTATCACAAGAAAGGAAGTTTCCCTGAAAGTAAGACCTAGCTTGATTTTTGGGGGTGGGTCTAATATAAGCCCTACCCCAAAAATAAGCCCTAGTTTTGGGGCAAGGCGCATGCCTAAAAATCAAGCTAGGGTGTGTGGGGGTGTGTGGAGCTGCCCCACGCGCCCCACACCCGCTTACCTTACCGGTAGGACTGCCACAGCCAGGCCTCCCACGCCCCAACAAGTCTCGCTCCATGTGGCTCGTCACACCGTTGCCACTGCTCGCAGGAGGCCACCCAGTGCTTCAGGCCGTTTCTGCTGCTTGCGGCAAGAGGCCGCATGGTACTTCACGCCATTGCCGTTGCTGGCACTTGAGGCCGTTGCCACTGGCCTGAAGTACCACGCGGCCTCCTGTCGTAAGCGGCGGCAACGACCTGAAGCGCCATGCGGCCTGTCGCAAGCAGTGGAAATGGCCCGAAGTGCCATGCGGCTTCCTGCTGCGAGCGACAGAAACGGCACAATGTGCCATGTGGCGTCCAGCTGCAAGTGGCGCAAGCGGCCGCTGAAGAAGTCAAGCAGTGGCGTGTCGGGGCGTGGGAGGTTTGGCTGCGGCGGTCCTAAGGTAAGACATCCCCCGAAAATAAGACCTAGTGCAGTGATGGCGAATCTTTTAGAGACTGAGTGCCCAAACTGCAACCCAAAACCCACTTATGTATCGTCGAGTGCTGGGTGGGTGTGGCCCATTGGCTAGGTGTGGCCCATTGGGTGGGCGTGGCTGTGGTGGTAAAGGCAGACTGGGTGGGACTAAAAAGTTCAATCAATTCCAACTTTGCAAGATCTTTTTTTTCCCGCGAGAAGTTGAAATTGACTGACTGAACCTTTTTTTTTTTTGCACACGGCGGCGGAGGCCTAAAGCGAAAAGATTTTCTAAAACCCAGCTGAAGACCTAGGACTGGGGCGATGGCGCGCGTGCCCACAGAGAGGGCTCTGAGTGCCGCCTCTGGCACCTGTGCCATAGGTTCGCCACCACTGACCTAGTGCCTCTTTTGGAGGCAAAAAAATATATAAGACCAGGTCCTATTTTCGGGGAAACACGGTACCTTTGACAACACAGATTAAGCACTCTGGCCAGCACCAAGCCAGTTTTACTAGCTCTCCTTGGAAATGTTGCAAGTTCTGCCACGGAGCTATTTTGCCATTAGCCTCAGCAAACAGTCTCTTTCTATGGTGGCCGTACCTGCTAAGCACCTGTCCTCCTTCGCTCACAAAGATGACCTTCAAGACAGAGGCATCGTGACCTTCAAAAGTCTGGTGAGGGAAGGAAAGGTGAGAGACGAGCATGAATATTGAGGACAGTCTAATTACTTCAGGCACATAAATAGCTGCCCAGGTCAGAGAAATGGTAAGGAAAGATACCATAAAAATACTTATTTGCTTCCATACAGCAGGGCTTTTCAACCGGTGGCACGCGTACCAGCTGTGGTACTTCAGCACCTGGCAGGTGGTATGTGCGCCCTAGCCAAGTGTAGCGGGGGAGGGAACCAGCTAAAGCAGCGGTGCACAGACCTGGAGGAGCTGCAGAGCTTGGCAGAAGCCCCAGGATCGGCGCACGTGGCGACATGGTAATTGGAGCTTCCGGCACACCCGGAAGAGAAGAGGAGGAGAAGGGCGGAGAGAAGAGAAGGTATAAAAGGGGCAGAGCGGGAAGAGAAGAGGCTTTTCTTACCAAAGCAGTGAGGAGAGACAGAGCCAGTGGCCTGTTTCTGGAGGAAGGGTGCGTGAGCGAGTGCCCGGTTTAGCGAGTGGCATGTTTTCGGAAGGGCGAGTGAGCGAGCGGCGTGTTTTCAGGGGAAGGGTGAGCGAGCGAGCGGCGTTTTCGGAAGGGCGAGCGAAATTGAGTTTGACACCCCTGGTATAAAAGGTTGTTAAGTGAATCTGGTTTCCCCATTGACTTGCTTGTCAAAAGGTTGCAAAAGGGGATCACATGACCTTGAGACACTGCAGCCATCATAAATATGAATCAGTTGCCAAGCATCCGAATGTAAATCACATGACCCTGGGAATGCTGATACGGTCATAAGTGTGAAAAATGGTCATAAGTCACTTTTTTCACTGCCATTGTAACTCCGAACAGTCACTAAGCAAACTGTTGTAAGTCAAGGACTACCTGTACTTTTATCACTTTTTTCCTTTTTTTTGGGGGGGGGGGGTCATCAAGTTTTTGACACCTTGCTAGGCGACTGGTGGCACTCGGATGTTGCCATATCCTAAAAGTGGTACAATGGGTGAAAAGGTTGAAAAGCCATACAAGACAACTTCTGTTATTCCAATCAAAGGAAGCCCAGAACCGTAAGGGCTACTCTTTCCAAACAAGGCTGTTAGCTTTCATAACCAAAATATGTGTACAGGTAGACTTTGCTTAACACCTGCCCTGTTTAGCAACCTTTCAAAATTATGCTAGCACTGAAAAAGTAACTTGATTACCAGTCCTTGCACTTAAAACTGTCACAGTGTCATATGATCATTTGCGCACTTCACCACTGGCTTCTGATAAGCAGAATCAACGCTGTCTTAGCAGTAAAATCGCAAATCACAGTTACATGATATCATTTTTAATGAACTGTAATGCCAAGTTAGAAGAGTTTTCTAGTGCTATTTTTTCTTTTAAAATATCTACCTCTGCTGTTATTTAGAAGACATAACCATTTAATAAAAGTGGTGCCTTGTTCATTTTTTAAACATTTAGTTTTATTCAATAATGAAGGGAACTATTTAGCCTTCCATAATTTTGAATATTATTTTTTTTGCAGAGTATTTTTTTCTTGCTTGCTCCTGTAATAGATAAATTCCAGCTTCTCTCAGAGAAACAGTTTCTAACTTCTTGTAGATTATTCCACCCACCCTGGTCAAGTGCAATTTTTATTTCTCTACTAGATGGAAAATGCATTAATGTAAGGTGCTAAGTTTTTTGTCCACAACAATACCTTCAGACAACTAAAGTCCTGCAGATCCCAGATTTTCACAGTGCCGTCTGCTGAAGAGGTGGCCAAGACCTGGTCTGCTGGGGAGAACTGCACACACCAGATGCCGCGTTTGTGTCCGGAGAAGACTCCGAGTAGCACACAATTTTCACAGTTCCACAGCTTAGCTGTCTTGTCCTGGGAACCTGTGGCGATTAGCTTGTCATTTGGAGACACTGCCACACTATTAATGTCCTAAAAATGAAGAGAGAACAGTGGTGTACCTGCAAGTTATAGGAACCTTTACTATAGTGTGTGCTATAGCTACATTCTGCCCTGCAGCATGGAAGATCCACTGAACCTCGATAACTCAAGCTCCTATTATATAGGTGTGTTTCAAATCACTTCAAGTCTATTTTAGGAAATCTGCAAGTATCTGCAATTATCTAGTGGTTAAGGCACCAAGCTAGAACTGGGAAATTGCAAGTTCCTAGACATGAAAGCCGACTGGGTGACTTTGGGCCAGTCACTCTCCCTCTGCCCTCAGCTCTGTGGGGTGTCACAGGGTTCTTGTAGTGTGAAAAGGTAAAAGTAATAAAAGTACTCTCTCTCTCTCTCTCTGTGTGTGTGTAAGTTACTCACCACTTAACACCATATTTCTGGTATGAGACCACAATAAAGTTTGAGGGATTGTTATAGGAAAGGAACAATCTAAACTTTTAAACAGCCATTTCAAAATCAATATTTTTGGCTATCCATATGAAAAAGCAAATAGGTTAAAAACACCTTCCTTTTTCATTTTACCTTTTTAAAATCCACTTCCTGGCCTAGCATGAGAAGCACATTTTGGCTGGGTACTTTTAGTACTATAATACTGTACTTCTAGTTTCTAGACCACAAACCAAAGGCTGTTGCAGGCTCAGCTGCCTTTTGCTCCTGCTATTCATTTTAGGGATGTAACTGTGGTAAGTATGATATTAATATTTATTCTCACCAGTTTTAAAAAAGATTTGAAATTCCATCTCCTACACTTAAACCATAAGGGTGGTGTCTTCACTTCATCAACAGATTTACTTTTGTTAAAAAATACAGAAATTCTGATCTGAAAACAAGCACGACCAGAGTTAAGATGCATGCACGCATAATACTGCATTAAGGTTAGAGATGGAAAAGGGATGGGTGGAAAAGGGTAGAGGTGACAGATATTGGCATGCTCTTGATCTCCCAATTATGGTCAGGAAATTAAACATAGAGTGATCTATACAGAGATCTGTTCATTGCTCATCCAGAGCCAGAAACACCCAGGGAATCAACAAGTGGCCTTTGGTGAGGCTCTCTGACTGGATTCTGCAGAACACAGAAATGTCCATCCCACTCTATTTGCTTTTGTAATCAGCATCTGCATCCGAGAGGTGGTTTGGTGTAATGCTTAAGGCACCAGACTAGAAACCAGGAGTCTGTGAGTTCTAATCCTGCCTTAGGCACAAAGCCGGCTAAGTGACCAGTCGGTATCTCTCAGTCCAAGGAAGGAGGCAATAGCAAATCACGGCAGAAATGTGGTCAGAAACCTACAGGGAGTTGTCCAGGCCAGAGTCCAGACTGCGCACACACACACACACACACACACACGCAACCACCTTCCCCAGCACCCCCATCCAATCCTCAGCTTTTCAGATCCTCTGAATGTATTACCTTATCATGTGCCACTTCTGTTTTGGCGGCTTGTAATACCACGATCTGGTTCTCTTTTTCATTGATGGTAGGAAATTTAGGAAGAAGCCACACTTTGATTGTGCGATCTTGGCTGGCTGTGACCAGAAAGTTCTCTTTTGTTCTGGAAAAAAGACAAAACAGGTAGAAAAAGAGCGATATAGTAGTCATCATTATTTTTGTTGTTTTCATACTGCTTTTCCTTAAAACTCTCTGGGAAGTTTATGTTAAAAAGGAGGCAGGGTAAATACATTAAAGCACCCAACAATCACATGATTAGGACCGAATATTGCTACAATGATTAAGTGCCAAATTGAAGGGTGGGCGTAAGGCTCTCCTGAAGCCCTCTAAAGAAAACGTTTAGTGGCAGTGCTGCCCGTGCTGTAAGGCGAAACCCAGGTTTAGAGCACTGCTTGTCAGCTTCCCATGATGACCAACTGCCAGAATTCTCAGCAACAAGTCCACCTTCTAAAATTTGCCATTCTGAAGGTTCTCAAAATTCCTCCAAGGTCCCAGACGTTATCATCTTATTCAACCGAAGCTGGTTGTCATTCTCCCTCAGCAAAAGGATGCAGGTAGATTTCATAAGAACCCTAACCTTTACCTCTTTTTAAAAAGGGGAATCTTGCCCTCTTTCAGGAAGCCATTGATTTCAATAGATCCCTTTAATAATGAAAAGAGCCATGATGGGCAAAGATCCAAAGAACTGGTGCGAAGTTTGTTTATCACAAACTACCCATTTGCCTCACGTATATATCAAATCATAAAAACATGAAAATTGAATATAAAAATTTAAAACAGAGCAAAGATAGTTAACTTTAACATTAAAAATTAAAAAATAGGGGTGGGATTTCAGGGCATTAAGCAGCCCCATGGCTGCATACTCCTCTGCCTAAAACAAGTATAAAAACATAAAAAGCCCTTAATTGTTCCAACTTCCTCTAAAACCAGGGAAGGCAATGCCTCTTCACACTCCTGCACCTACAGAAAGAAAGCCTTGGGATTATGGAGAGAGATATAATCCCTCTCCGTAATTCTTGAGACTCTGAAACCGGGATGGGATGGTTCTTCAAATGTAGGCACCACCCATCTCATCATCTAGATTCTAGGTGAGCTACCTAAGTATCTAATGTTCCTGAACTACAGTTCCAAATAAAAAATGGTTCCATTTAACCATTTGGTTGAAGCTGCTGGGAATAATCTCCAGAGTGGTGTTTCTCAACCTTGCCAACTTGAAGATGTGTGGACTCCAACTCTCGAGAATTCTGCTGCCAGCTTTCTGGACAATTTGCTGGGTGGAGAGTTCTGGGAGTTGAAGTCCACACATCTTCCAATTGCCAAGGTTGGCAAACACTGCTCTAGAGGCTCACAGGATCAGCGCCCTACACTGAAGTGAGAAGCCAGAGCAGGGAAGTTGTTTAGGGCCACAGTGGAATTTAGGGAGCACACCGCAAGCGTTCTCAGAAAATAACAGCTATTTTACTTTATAGTCCAATTTATACTCTGCCTTTGTTTATTCCAATAATGAAAGAAGGTTGCTCATTACTGCCCCCTTCTGCTCCTCCTCCTAACCCGGCCACTTATCTAGGAGACTGTTTGCTCAAAGGATCACTGATATTTACAGATATTTACAGGCCCCACAAAGGAGCCCCTGGAGCAGTGGAGACTTTTATTGACATGTTTGTGCATTAATTTGTCTTTTAGTCAATGGATGCCGGGTGCCGTATAGTAGCTGTTTTGTGAACAGGCTTTTGTGGCAGCAATTTTGAGAGTGTGCCCTATTTCATACACATGTGCTTTTTAAATTCCAAATATGGCCACAAACCGACCCCTCATCTGCAGGGTCATTCCAGCAGGAGAGAGAGAGAGAGACTTTCAGTAGAAACAAGTTTTTACAGGTAGTCCTCGAATCACAACCATTTGTGTAGTGACCGTCTAAAGTTATAACGGAAGTGAAAAAAGTGACCTGTGACTGGTTTTCCACACTCGTGACCACGGCAGTATCCCCGCAGTCACGGGATCAAAATCCAGGCACTTGGCAACCGGCACGTACTGAGGGCAGCTGCGCTGTCTTGGGGTCCTGTGATCACCGCCTGTAACCTCCCGAGCCAGCTTCCGACACGCAAGGCCGAGGGGGGAAGCCAGATTTTCTTAATGACCGCGCGATTCACTAAACAACTGCAGTGCTTCGCTTAACAACTGTGGCATAAAAGGTCATAAAATGGAGCAAAACTCACTTAACAACTGCCTTGCTTAGAAACAACAATTTTGGGCTCAATTGTGGCTGTAAGGCGAGGACTACCTGTACTGTAGGTGAAAAACTTCAGAAGAAAATGCCATAAGCTAAACTCCACCCATCGGGGAGCACGAGAGAGCACGGAGAAGACGGCTGCGAAGAGAAAATGCAAAACTGATTAACTAAACACTAACTCAGACCTGAAGAAGAAGAGGAGGAGACAAAAAAACGCACGGCAGCCTGACCCTCTTTTGGTGTAAGGGGCAGAGGGAAACTATATCTGTGTTACGACACGACACACTCCGACCGGCAGGGTCCAGGAAGGAAGACTTCCCTGCCAATATTCTGCCCCCCCCTCCTGGCCTTTCAGAAGGGCCGGAAGGCCTGACTCTGCCCACTCGCTTGGCACTCCTGGAGGAGCGACCAGGGGCGCCTGGCAGGGCCTCCCCCCACCTTTCCCACTTTATATCCCGTCTTGATGGGAGATATCGTTTATATGGTTTTGTGTTTTAAATGCACACTGCCCAGAGTCACTCGGAGATGGGTGCTTTCCAAATAACAAGCACACACACAGCCACTGTACTACAACAGAGTTCAGGTAGTTTTTCTGGCGTTTGTTTCCTGACCTTGGCATGAAAGGCTGACGTGAATTAACATGCCTGCCTGCCTGCCTGGAACCCTGACCGAATAAGTACATCCCACGGTGCAACTTATTGTCACTAACAAGATTTTTTAAAAATAGCTTTGGAAGCATTGCTAGTATTGATAATTGAAATTTCCTCCCCCTGACTTGTCAAAGCTTTTATAAACAGACACATTTTAGACTTTAAAAGGAAGCCACACAAGGAATTTCAAAAATGTTCCAGCCTCATGCATTATCTTTGTCCTGGCATCAGCTCAAAATGAAGAAACTTGATCTATTTCTGTCTTGAAAAATCCCTAGATTGTGATATATGCCCACAAGACGGTTTCAGGTGCACAGCACACACCTTTAGGATTAACTGCAACTTCCTCTTACTTGCAGCAGCATCTGGTGTGGCTGTTTTCTGCCAATAATCTCACAGCTTTCAAGGCTGCTTTCCTGGGCCTGGAGCCAGCTCAGAGAAGCTGCCGGATCACTTGCAGTGCGGCAGTTGAGAAGGAGTCACAAGGAGAAGGGCTTCCATAATTTGTAGCCGAGGGGGCTTCAAGTGTTTGCTCCCGATGGGGCCAGAGAGGCTCTTCTGGGCTCCCCAAAAGTGGGAGGGGATCATCAGCGCCAACACTTGCCCAGCAATTGGTACTAAAAGGGTTTGGCTAGTCTAAAGAAAAGAAAGACTAGGGGGGACACGATAGCAGTATTCCAGTATCTGAGAGGCTGCCACAAGGAAGAGGGGGTCAAATTATTTTCCAAGGCACCAGAGGGCAGACAAGAAACAATGGTTGGAAACTGACCAAAGAAAGAAGCAACCTGGAATTAAGGAGAAACTTCCTAACACTGAGGATAATTAGCCAGTGAAACAGCTTGCCCTCAGAAATCATTGGTGCTCAGTCACTTGTCTGAGATGGTATAGGTTCTCATGCTTGAGCGGGGTTGGGGTTAGGGTTAGGGGAGGCTGGACTAGAAGACCTCCAAGGTCCCTTCCAGCTCTATTCTATTCTAAGACATGCAATGTCACTCCTGAAGATAATACATTCCTTCCTAAATTTATTTAATCTTATTATTTAAGCCAGTAGGTATCACTGTTACTTTATGGCAACAATTTCCATAGTTTAACTGAGGTTTTTTTTTTCATTAACAACTATTCCTTTTTCTCTTCAGAGACTCCTTATGTTAAACTTCTAGTGCAGCAGTTCTCAAACATTTTAGTCTCAGGTCTCCTTTATACTCTTAAAAATAATTAAGGACTGCAAATAGGTGTTTGTGTGTTATACTGATTGTATTCTATGATTGTAATAGAAATTAGAAGTGGGAAATTTTAAACAATTTTTTGGGTTGTTTTTTAAAACATTTTTTAAATATAAACAACTATCTGGGAGTACCACCAACCATAATAATCATCATCCTGCAACAATACCTTTAAAACCATCAAACATTATCTGCCAATTCCCAGGTCTTTCGGAAGGATTGATAGGTGGATAAAAATGCCAAATCCAGTTGAAACATCTGGCTGACTATGCAACCAACCATAATTTATTAAATTTATGTGCTGCGGCTGCTGCCCAACTCCCAACTAGCCTAGATAGTTTACAATTGATAAAATGTTTAAAAAATAGAATACAAAAAACATCAACACAGCACAAAACAAAGAAACAATGATGGCAAAGAAGGGGAGCAGAAAGGAAGGACGGAGCACCAACTGTCTTCTCCAAAAGGCCTGGACGAAAGAGCCAAGTCTGCAAGGCCCTGCTCTAGTGGAAGACTCTGCTCAAGACTCAAGGGGAGCAAATGTAGAAGTGCCAGAGGAGAAGCTACTGCCACTTTACTGGCCTTTCCAGGGTATGGAACACCTGACAGCTGGGGATCGTAAGTGTGGCTCCTTACAGTGCGAAGCAGCTTCCCTGAGTTAAATCCTGAGGAAAGGCCAGGCCACCAGGAATCCCAGCCCTGGTGCACAAGGGACTCTTCTCCAAAGCAGACGAGAGGGAGGGAAGGCTTCTCTTACTTGGAACAGGCAAGGGCGCCCACTTGGTGGGTGTGGCCCAGCCCTTCAGCCACACAGGAGACCTGGCCGTCTTCTGTCATTTGCCAAATCCGGAAGGTCTTATCCTGAAAGCAGAAGAGGGCTTTTGTTTTGTTCTGAATGTCAAAGAAGGCTTGAAAAGATCACGCTGAGATCCTAACAGGTTACGGAAGAAGTTGCTTACAGCTTGGTAACATGCAAACAAGTCTCCACAGCCCACACCAACACCTCAGTAGTGTTTGCGAGGGAGGGGCGAGTGGCAACATGGGTCTCATAACAGCACAATGCAAAAAACATAACTTATATACCTTCAGCAGCCATTACAATGGAAGTACTAAACGGAGTCCTTTCTTCCCAGATGCCAGATGTTGGCATTGTTGTTACTCTGACGTTATCAGAGTTTATTATCTTCTCCTCCTCCTCCTCCTCCTCAGTGACCTCAAGCTTTAGGCCCCAATTCCCCAGCTCTTTTTAGCTGGCTTCTCTACCTGATACGCTGCATTGGCTCAGCATCCTGCAAAGAAGCTTAGCGCTGCCAACCTTTCCCGCTCCCTTTTCCCACTACGCCCTCAAAATCAGTGGTGCTACTCTGCTCCCTTAATTCCCAGCCCGTTTTCCTTTGGGGCACCTGCAGAAATTGCTCCCCTGTTCAGCAGGGCCTTGCTGAAATGAGAGGGAAGCCTGAAAATACATCCCTTCCTCCAGCCTGCCTCTACCAGAGTTGGGCTTTTACACATGGCTCAGGGTTACCTTCCCTTTACACAGATCATTAACATCAGCCTTTTAATGTTCATTTGTTTCACCATATCGACATTTTTCTTTGCTCTCTGATCTCTGTTTATATTACTGTTCAACACCAAGAGAATCTTTTGTTACTTATAATCACCCATAAATCAGTAAGTCCCAAGTGAACTAACAAACGCACAGGGAGCCCCTTGAAAAAAACGAAGGGATCTACTTCCTGCAGGGCCAGTTTGGGCAGTAGAGGGCAGGGCTCTCCCCGGGCACCAGGATGTTCAAATACTTGGGCGGAGGGTGGCAAAGTCTTGCAGTGCAACTATTCAAATGCTTTCCAAATGACTTTGTTGCCATAGTCCTCTGTATGCATGTTGCCCTTGATCTAAATCGACAATAAACAGGAAAAAGTTTCAAAATCAAATTTGGGTGGGTCACCAGGACGAGAGATTTACTCTTCCGAGCCTTCGGAGTCGTGCTGGAGCCCATCCTCGGGGGATTTCTCTCTACTGGAATACTTGCTTTGGGCTGTTCTACAACCTGGCTCAATGGCTGGCACAACGTTGAAGCTTCCTGACCACACCCTCGATGGTTAAAACAAGCCTATGGTATCCAAGAGGCATGTTTTTGCTGGAAACTGGACATAAATGATGATTTCCAGCAAGAAAATCACTGAAAACCAGTCATGTGACCACAGGATGCCGTAAACAGCCATGAATGCAGGTTGGTTGCCAAGTGCCCAAACTGCGATCATAAGACTGCATGGGGGGGGGGCATTTGAACCTTTAAACCAGGTCATAAGTAGCTATGTGGAGGTCCGCTATAACTTTGAACGGTTGCTAAAAATCGGTCATAAGTCGAGGACTATCTGCACTCTAGATTTAAGCTTTTCTGACCTGGCACCTCCAATGGTATTTTATTACAACTGCCATCATCCACTGCCAGCTATCAAGGTCCACTTCTTGTCCTGGAGGATGCCAAGAAGGGGAAAACTGACTTATACGGCAACTACAGAGCAACAAGGGCCAACCTTCCCCCCCCCCCCCAAAAAAAAAAAAAAAAAAAAAGTGCTGTCCTCAGGAACCCTCCCGTTGCTGTGTCTGCTCTCCTTCCAAAAGGGGAATGACACACAGGACGGGTTTTCCAACGAGTTTTGAATTGGGAACTCTGCAACTCTCTGAAATTTGTTCATGGTTTCCCAAGAGGTCACAAAGAACAGTTTGACAACTTCCAGCTTAACAAGATACGTGAAATGTCTTCCAGTTGCTAAATTTGCTTACATCCCAACTGCTACCATGCATGAAGTTCCTCATTCAAACTCTAACATTCCTGTTACTTCTGAAATGAATTAAAAATTAAAATGCTCGATACCTTTGAACAGCTAGCAAATAACCTCCCCTTTCGGAAGACGTCCAAGGCAAGAACAATATCTGCATGAAAGTTGCAGAGGATGATTAAATCACATGAATAAACACAGGAAAAGACATAGTTTTTGAGCAATCATTTCACATCAATATCTGGTACCCAGCAAACATTCAAAGAATTGTTGTAATTGGACTAACAACTTCCTGAGTTCTAGTTATTTGTCAAATTTTCAAGAAGTCATGGAATGCTTGCAAATATTTCTCCACTAGTTTGGAGGTATTTGGCAGCAAATACAGTAGTTTCTGAAATGGAAACAAATCTGAAAAGGAGAGGGTTTTTTTTAATTTAGTGTATGGCATCTACAGACGCCACTGATATACAACACTAATAAGAGACGTAATACATACAAACAGAAATATAAGCTTAAATAAAGCATTGGTGTATGTATGTATGTATGTATGTATGTATGTATGCATGCATGCATGCATGCATATGGTTCTATGATTTCACATATCAGGACATAGTAAAAATCATCTAGTCCTCAGCAGTTATTTGAAATAGGTAAATATAACATCAAATGAACGACACATGGCATATTGTACCATGCCATCTTTTATTTTACAAAAAAAAAGGCCAAAATGGAGAAGCCATGTGTGAAAAACTTAAGCACACCCTTGCTGCTTCCATAGGTATGATGAGGCTAAGTAGCAGCCAGGTGCTGCTAATCAAGTGCCCTTGACCAAGTCATCATCAGCAAGTGTGGCTACCTCTATAAAAGCCAAAGTTTCAGGAGTTTGCTGGTCTCCAGCATTGAAGTGTGTGTTAGCACAATGCCAAAGAGGAAAGACATCAGACATGATTTAAGAGGAGCAATTGGTGCTGCCCATCAGTCTGAGAAGGGTTATAAGGCCATTTCCAAATAATTTAAAAGTCCATCATTCTACAGTGAGGAAGATTATTCTCAAGGGGAAAACATTCAAGAGAGTTGTCATCCTTCTCAGGAGTAGATGCCCCAGCAAATTCACCCCAAGGTCAGACCGTGCAATGCTCAGAGAAATTGCAAAAAACCCAAGAGTTACATCTTGGACTCTACAGGCCTCTGTTAGCATGTTAAACGTTAAAGTCCATGACCGTACGATTACAAAAAGGCTGAACAAATACGGTTTGTTTGGAAGGGTTGCCGGGAAGAAAGCTGCTTCTCTCCAAAAAGAACATGACAGCAGGGCTTCAGTTTGCAGAGCTGCATCTGAACAAATCACAGGACTTCTGGAACCTTGTCCTTTAGACAGACCAGACGTCTGACCATAATGCACAGTATCATGTTTGTCAAAAACCAAACACAGCCTAGCAGCGCAAACATCTCATACCAACCGCCAAGCACGGTGGCTGAGGAGTCATGATTTGGGCTTGTTTTGCAGCCACAGGACCTGGGGCACCTTGTAGTCATTGAGGCAACCATGAACCTCTCTGTATACTGAAGTATTCCAGAGTCAAATGTGAGGCCATCTATTTGACAGCTAAAGCCTGGGAGACACTGGGTCATGCAACAGGACAATGATCCCAAGCCCACCGGCAAATCTACAACAGAACGGCTGAAAAAGAAAAGAATCAAGGAGTTGCAATGGCCCAGTGGAAGTCCAGACATCAACCCGATTGAAATGCTGTGGTGGGACCTCAAGAGAGCTGTGCAGAAACCAATGCCCACAAACCTCAATGGACTGAAGCAGTGTTGTAAAGAAGGGGGGGGGCAAAATTCCTCCACAATGATGTGAGAGACTGATAAAGTCATACAGAAAATGATTAATTCAAGTTATTGCTGCTAAAGGTGGTTCTACAAGCTATTAAATATAAGGTGTAGTTAGTTCTTTAGACATGGCTTCTCCATTTTGGCCTTTTTTGTACAATAAATGATGACTGTTCATCTGAGATTGTATTTACCTACTTTTAAGAACTGCTAAGCACAGATGAATTCTGGTGTTGGAGAAGACTCCTGAGAATACCACAGCCAGCCAAGAAAACAAATAAATGGATCTTGGAACAAATCAGAGTTCTCACTTGAGAATCTCTCCGTATTGTATTTGGACACACTACGTGTCGCTCCCAATGTGGGAGTTGCACTGGCTGCCAAGGTGCTGGTTGTCACCTTTAAAGTCCTGCATGGCTTGAGACCAGGTTATCTCAAGGAGGCGGGAGAATGTTGCAGGTCCCATCTCCTAAGGAGGTACATCTTGTGGGACCCAGGAGAGTTAAGCTGATTTCTTTCTCTATCAGCCAAAAAGTGGAGTTGCACACTAATCACACTGTAAAGGTCAAAGATGGAAACTGCCGGTGTTTCCCATCACTCACCTGAATGACCTGGCAGAATCTGGCAGTTTGAAGATGACAACTCAAATATTTTCAGTTGGGGGCTATTGGTCGCCACAACTATGTGCGAGTCCTTTGGACCCAGAAACCGGACATCCAGAACTTCTCCATTATAACCTGAAAACTAAGGGAGAAATGTAAGAACCAGTGTCACCTTATTGGGGACATGAGCAGCATATAAATTTAATAAATAAGTGAATAAATAAGAACCAAAGAATCTGTCAACTGCGAGAAGGCTAAATGTAAGAAGAAAGAAAAGAAAAGGGCACACGTGGATAAGAAAGCCCCGGGCTGGCCTAAGCTTAGGACTGCTGAAATCAGTGGGAATCCTGTTGATCAGCTTGGTGCCACACTCAATGTCTGCCATCTACAGCATTGGTGGTCTGCCAGAGTAAAGCAAGGATCGCAGGCATGGACGGTTGACATGGATGAAATTCCGCAAAACTTGTAAGACGTGGGCATAATAATTTTTAATTCGGTTTGAAATCTTGACATCTCATCATTGCTCAAAATCAAATACAATTCCTTGCAAGAACTGATGATTGCTGGAAATGTTTACCTTTTTAATTTTTTTAAAAAACAACAACTTTGGGGTCCTTTGAGTGCAATCTGGGAGATGTCTATGGAGATGCTCAGTCATCCAAGTCATGGTTGTCCCAAAGGTGCTTTTTCACAAGGCAACTGGACTTTTTTTTTTCTCTTTGAAGATATTTTGCTTTTCATCCAAGAAGCTTCTTCAGTTCTGACTGGATGGTGGGGAATGGAAGAATTTATAGTCCTTGCAGACAGCTGGTCATTTGCATTCTTTTAGAGCAGGGTTGTCAAACTGCCCGCGGGCCGGTTGCATCATGCAGAGGCCGCGCCCACCCCAGCTCCGGCAATGCGAAAAAAGTTGCGATACGTTGCAACACGTCACGTGTCGAGGCGAGTTTGAAACCCATGTTGATGCCACCTGGAGACTTATCTGTGTCATCAGGGTCACCTGAGTAGAGCAAATGGGTGTGGAGACTTCTTGGAACTGCGGAAGGGACTGTGTTGTAGACTGAAGACAGATGATGTCATATCCTTCCCCCTCTGTTGAGAGGGCTGTTCAATTTTGACACAGATGGCCTCTTTCAAACCAGCGGTCCTCTCTGTCCAAAATGTGGACTTTGCTGTCTTCGAAAGAGTGGCCTTTGTCTTTTAAATGCAGATGAATTGCTGAATCTTGTCCTGATGGGCTTGTTCTCCTATGTTGTGCCATACGTTTATGAAATGGTTGTTTTGTTTCCCCAACGTACAGATCTGCACATGGCTCACTGCACTGTACTGCATATACCATGTGGCTCAGTTTGTGTCTGGGTGTTTTCCAGCAAAGATGGAAAAGAAAAAGAACTAAACACATCAAGGAAGCCCTCAGAACGTGTGGCTATCCCAAGTGGGCCTTCATCAAATTCCAAAAAAGACCCAGCAGGAACTCCTCCATAACAGACAAAGAAGAAAACAATAAATGAAGCAATGTAGTCATTCCATATGTTGCAAGAATATCGGAAAAGCTCAGGAGGATCTTCAGCCAACACAACATACACGTACACTTCAAGCCCAAGAATATACTAAGGCAGAAGATCGCCCACCCCAAGGATAAAATACCCAAACACAAACTGAGCAACGTGGTACAATGCAGTGAGCCATGTTCAAATCTGTACATTGGGGAAACAAAACAAGTACTCGTGAAAAAGCACCTTTGGGACAATCTGGGAGATGAGGGTCTTGAACATCATAGTATCTGTTATGTTCACAAAATCTTTTGGTGATAACGTAGTGGCCCACATAAAAATAATACTTCTAGGGCCAATATGTAGCTGCATGCCTTTGCCTCCCACCATATTGTCTGAGGCTTTATTTCCTTGGAAAGTGATAAAATTGGATACCTGTTTCTTGAGCTCAAGTGTCTGTGCATTGTACAAGCAGATATTGCGGTCAACGTTCACAGACACTAGTTCACTTTTGGTTGGCACTAGACTGCAATGCATGAGGCTGTGCTGTCCAATGACGTCCACTTTGGACTCTGCTGACAGGTGAGACAGGGACTGGCTATGCACGCAGGTAGCTGTGGATGCGTCCCACACCCGGAGGATCCCTAAAGGGCAGCACACAAATCACATGTCATTGAATAACTCCTAGAGCTGGCAAAATTAGAAACCCAGACCCCCGGAAATGGTGCGCATTTAAACAAACCCCAAATGACTGTTAAGGAGACTGCAGGGGGTTGGATTTGGAGACATTAAGGGTCTTATAATTCTGAGTTTAAGACTCCCATTTTGTCCTTTAAAAATCATCTCTTTTTCTAGGGTTTCAGAATTTGTGAGGGGTGCAATGGCTGCCTTGAACCTCTTAAAAGCCTCTCCCAAAGCACTTCACTTCTTGGACCCCCTCCAAATAACAAAATGCCAGGAAGTACATGTCCCTCTATCCTGAAAATGGGATATTGGGGGTCTGCTTCAGACCAATGGCTGCCCATCCCCACTGAGCCATACTTGGATGGGACACTTAACACCACCCCAATGCAAAAGCCAGCAGAGACAGAAGGCAATGGCTCATTCCCCACTACTTGCACGAGGAGTCCATCATAAAAGCTTGACTCACCTTTGCTACCGGCAGTGAGAAAGTGAGTGCTTGATTTAGTCACGCCCAGGTTTGATAAATCCAGTTCTTGTGGTAATAAGACCACAGATTCAATAGTCTAAGATGGAAGAAGAAGTCAGTCTGAGAGAAACAGTGATCAGCAAAGTTGTAAGAGAATATAAACTGCTAACAGAGTGTGCTGAAGTTCACAAATGCTGACTCTCGATTACTAGTGTCAGTTTGCTTGGGAATCCGAAACCCTACGTAAACTGGGAACAAATAATCCACTTAGATTCAGAATAAGGCCCTTTGGGTGGGACCAAGGAGAAGAAAGAGCTCACCCACTGATCTATGGTCCCACAAAGAAGAACTCCCAGCGGATGCCAAAACTCTCCTCCGCTCAACCTTTCTGGGCAAAAAGTGGGACAGAGGACTTCTGGAAAGGATGAAGCCAGGAAACCCAAGTCTATTGATTTATTCATTTAAAATGTAGCAGCTCGGGCGAGGATGTCCCTGAAGGAGCTGAGGTGGCACTGCAGCAGAGGTCAGCAGCCAGAGGGCAAATTCTGGCCTGTGCTGTCTTTCTAGATAAATGAGAGACCATGAGATGCCCACTGGTACTCCAGACAGCTGCTCCTTGTGAATGTTGGAAATATAGACAAAAAGGGCTTGCTTGGCAGATTTGCAAAAAAGCTAGAAAATTTTGGATTCAGAGCATTTTAAAGGTTAATATACAATTGAGACCAGGGATTTTTTTTGGGGGGGGGGGGACTGATGGACAAACTGTTTCTATGGAAGCTCAATATAACTGAATCAGGCAAAAACTAGAAGGTACTTCACCTCATAAACAGGGATGGTGCTTTTGACCTTTTTGGCTTTTAGATCCCACACGGTGCAGATCTTATCACGGCCAGAACTGCAATCAAACAGATTGTAAACTCAAGACTGCTGAATGAACCTAACACCTTCTGTCCAAGCAAGAAATCATATTCTGGTTTGCATAATAAGGTGGTACACACAATTCTGAGATAAGAGCTGGCTTTCCACAAGTGCTGAACCATAAGTAATCAATCTAGTCCGTCAATGAGCTGTACAAAACCAGCCACAAGATCATTACCAAACATTTGCAAGTAGGAAACTGAGTGCAGTTATAAATATAACAACAAAATAGTGTCTAAAAGTCTGAGAGTATAGAACTGTCACAATGCCCGTACTGTACTACAGGACGAGAGACCCCGAGGGATCAATCAGACATCTTATATTGTTGCCTAAGCACAAATCAGAATTGAAATCCTCTGTGTGTTCTATTCCCGTAACAGCATGCAGTGGTAAACACTTTCATTCTTCACTTTTGTTCTCTTTTAATTCCATTTGCTCTACATTTGCTTTCGCTCGGTTTTAGCAGTTGCATTTCACCTCCTCCGGCCTTCAATGACGGCATTTCCTGTGTGAAACCATTTAATTGATTTTGTATCACAGCATATTACTCAGACCCTGACTGTGAAATGGGAACAACCAGGCCACAGGCAACGTTACAAGGCCATCAGCTATTGGAAAAGTGAGAAGCACATTCATATGCAAGGCTGCTCAAATGCCGAAAGACAGCCAAACCGGTCCCTTCCAAGAAAGGATTCTCACCTGATGAGGGTCTCGCTGTCTGGGCAGAAGGAAAGAGAGGTGACTAAGCTGTAGTGGTTGTCCAGCTGGCTGACACACCGGCTGGACTTCAGGTCCCAAAGCCGGATGCTGTTGTCCATAGAGGAGGAGAACAGCTGAGGCTGAGAGCTGTCCGGGTGGAACTTGACGAGGCTGGCAAAGAGACAAACCAGAAAAGTTCTTTCTCTTCAAGGATAGCAACACAACTCTTTCTCCTAGTCACCTGCACAAGGTCTAAAATGGCTTCTCATGTGGAAAAGAGCCAGTTTGCTTAGTGGTTAAGGTGCCAGACTAGAATCTGGGTTACTGTGAGTTCTACTCCTCCCCTGGGCCGGGAACGGAATGGGTGACTTTGGGCCAGTCACTCTTTCTCAACCCAACCCATCGCACAGGGTTGTTGTTGTTGTGGGGAAAATCGGAGGGAGAGAGGAAGAAGAATCTAGTACATCACCTTGTGCTTTAAAATGAAAGGCAGAATATCCAACAAATAAATACATGGAAAAACAGAGATTCCGCTATGCATCACATTCAGGACCTTCTATCTTGTACTTAAGCTGCCCTCGTGGGATGGCTGGGGAGGAGCAGGAGGAGGGCTACTCTGTGGATGGAGCTAGGTTTTCACTTAGAAGTAAGAAAGACATGAAGCTAAGATGAATTGTCTCCCTTCACTCATTCTCACTTGAGAGGTAACTAAAATGTATCTCTTTGCTTTCCTCTCCGCTTCCTTTTCCTCACAACACACCCACTAAGTTCCCAGAAGAAACCCGATTCCCTGCATGAATAACCCTACAAAGCACCCAGAGCAATGACAGCATCACCCCACATCGCAGAATGGATTTACATTCACTCCTGGAATGATTCTCACACAGGAGGAGAGAGAGAGCAGAAAGCATCAGGTGTATCTGTGTTTGTGAGTGACAGCAAATGTGTTTGTAAAATAATTAAAACAGCAGTACAGAAGTGGCATTACATTTACTGCAAGTAGCCAGATGATGCTGAGAGAAAAACACACCCATTTATTAAGCATTCCCCAATTCCCCAGACTAAGCTTGCCCACTGCAAAGAGGGAATCAAAAGGAGGCTTCCTTACTGAACAACCCCAGAGGAGCCTTTCAGGTTGTGCGTGCAGTACTGCCGGGGAATGTCCCAGATCTTGATGGTGCTATCACAGCCACCTGGAGGGAGCGAGGAAGAGACGTGGCAAGAAAGTCAGACAAGCGCTGAGCAGCCTGCAAGATTTAGCTGCGAAGAAAGCAAGCGCTCAGGGGCTAAGCTTCCCACAAGATCATCCCTGCCAGAAAGGCAGGGGGCTTGCTCTGATTCCAGCTGTCTGCTCAGGGTCAGGCCATACCTGTGGCTAACAAAGTGGACGAGAGGTCAAAGGTCATGCTGGCCACAGGAGCTGTATGCACAGCCTTCCATGTGCGGGTGCACTTATTTCCTAGCCAGTCCCATTGCTTCAGCAGTAGCGCTTGGCTTCCTGTTACCAAGATCTAACGCAACAGAAGAAAAATAGAAAGAAAAATACATTTTCATTTCTCAAATGAAATTTGAAACGAGTTTCAGCTTTGTTAATAAAAAAAACCAAAATCAACGCCTGTATGCTATGAAAAATGCATTCTTGATAACAGCAATTCAAGTAATGAAAGGTGTATGTATAATACAGTACAGAACTATCAACTGATGAGATGCTTAATTTCTCTTGATTTTTTTCCTCAGTATAAAGTTTTTGTCTAAACCTAGACATATTTTTAAATAATAGCTTGATTTTATATTTTTACACATGTGAAGAAGCACGCGTAAATCAGGCTGTCGTCCCTTGGGGTCTATAGAATGTAAAATGGTTCCAGTGCTGCTGAGGCCGTCTCTCTTGGGAAGCCAGCTGGCTTTGCACGATTCCATTCCTATTATGGGACCAGCTTCTTCCCGGGTGCTAGAAGAGTCCCCTGCAGTCCTGCGGTCACCTACCTCATCATCGTTGCTGAGGGCAAATACTGTAATCTCTGTTTCATCATCCTGAAGCAGAGAGAGGAAGAACCATCAGGTGACATTTTTGCATCGTTGTTCTAATTAAACAGTAACTGTATTTTCAAGTATTATGTCTATTAAAGTAATTGATAATTTATATTTTAATTGGTTTGTTTTATATTTATACTTGTGCTACCTACAGTGAATATCTCTTCAAGCAGAATGTATAAAAGTAATTACTTTTGATCATTATGTAGCATAAATTGTTCTAGTTATTCTATCATCTACTTAAGCCATCATACCTCACCACCACCTTCCTTTCCCCCATTTGATGATTCCATTCCAGTGTCACATTTGTTTAACTGGATTGTTCAATTGTCTAACTCTAACTGCATAATAGTAGTATTTTCTCAGTAATTACAACTTCCAAAACTGGACTATCACTTCCATAATGTAAATGGAATGGTGAAGCTGGAAAAAAAAGATACTCCCATGAAGGGATCTTTTGAATTCACGACAAAAGAAAGGCTTGAATTGGAGGCTTAAGTGCATTTTCAGCATCCCTGCAATATACGTCTTTGCTGGACAGAGGCTTGCTAGGGGAAGGCCTGCCTCAGTACCTGTTCAATACTGTGCATGATGTCTCCTGTTTCAATATCCACTATATTGACCTTGCTCCCGCAAGCACAAAACATATAATCCCCAGCCTGAGTAACCTAGGCCAGAAACAGAGAGCATAGTAGGTTTTTCAGCAAACGATGGTCATACGTAATAAATGCAAGTAGTAGTAAAGATAAATTTGGGTTGATTATTACCTGAATGGGTCCTCCTGTGTAAAAAGACTCAATTTTCCTGAACACGGCATAACTGAAAGATTACCAGAGACAATTCAGATTTTACTGTATCATGTTAACAATCACAGCACAGTTACACAGAAGCAGACCCAAGTAGCAGTGAAAGGTCTATTCTTTTAATTTGAGCTATAAATGATTTATAAAGCTAAAATGCAAAGAATCATACTACCCATGTGTAGTATCAACACAACCCACCCTGGAGCCTGCACTTTCCTTCTCCACGTGTGACATTACCTCATCAGCTGGATATGTCGGATTGCCTCTGCCTTTGCCATCCGTTTCTGAAAAATGGCTAAAAACCATGAGACTGTAGCAGCATTCAGCTGCTTTATGGTGAAGTGATAAGGCTAAGAGGGAGAATTTATGACTTCTCTTTTTCTTACCAGCAAAATGCCTGAAATGTGTATATTGCTGCAACGGGATGATGGTATTTAGTGATATATGCTAGTGTGTATGAGAGAGAGAAAGAAAAGTGGCAATTCTCAACAGCAGAACCCATCTATTTCCCTCCCCTTAAACAAATATTTTAATTAAAACAAACAATAAGTAGGCAAACCATTAGGATTCAGGAGCTTTTAGTGATTCACTACAAGTGACACAGAGATTGACTTGCAGGTCCTCCCTAGCCCTCTTTGTCAAAAATAACCTCAAATATATTTATTTATTTATTTATTTGGAAAATTTATATTGCTGTCTACTTGCTCATGGCGACTCGGCGGCTTACAGGAAATAATAAAAACACAATATAAAAGAAACAAAAAATAAAATAACCCCCCACCCAGGTGACAACACACACTCATACCAGCCATTTAATGGGCTCCATCCCGCTCTGGGTTCCCCAGGCCCGCTGGCAGAACCAGGTCTTCAGGGCCTTCCGAAAGAGTGTCAGAGTGGGGGCCAGTCTAATTTCCGGAGGGATGATGTTCCAGAGGGAGGGAGCCACCACGGGGAAGGTCCTTCTTCTGGGTCCCGCCAGATGTATCTCCTTAGGGGAATGGGACCTGCAACATTCCTTGCCTCCTCCCTCTAGTGGCTCAGGTGGATGGGCCAAAGAACCCCAAACCCAGAGCCATTCGGTCTTGCCAGGGTTCAGTTTCAACCTGTTGCTCCCCATCCAGCCCCTAACAGCCTCCAGGCTGCGAGAGGGAGGGAGGTCACGGCATTGCTTAACTCACCCCAAGCTGAGATATACAGCTGAGTATCAACAGCATGTTGACGATACCTCAATCCGTGGTGACGGATGATCTCATCCAACGGCTTCATGTAGATGTTGAATAGGAGCAGAGAGAATACCGAGCCCTGTGGGATCCCGCAAAAGAGTGAGCGAGGGCTGGATCTCTCACCTCCTATTAACACCGACTGAGAGCGGCCACAGAGGAAGGAAGTGAACCAGGATATCTCAAAGCCCCCCCACTCCCAATCCTCTAAGTCGCTCCAGAAGGATACCATGGCCGGTGGTATCGAAAGCCACCGAGAGGTCAAGCAGAGTCAGGATGGATGCGCTACCCCCACCCGCTCCCACCAGAGATCATCAAAAAGCATGACCAATGCCATTTCTGTCCCATATCCAGGCCTGAATCCTGACTGGTAGGGGTCTAGGTAATCCGTTTCATCCAGGGAAGATTGGAGACAGGTCGGAAATTATCCAACAGGGTGGGATCCAGCGATGTCTTCTTGAGAAGAGGGCGGACCGCAGCCTCCTTAAAGTGCTGGGGCAATACCCTCTGCTATAAGGAAACATTAATCACCGCCAGAGTCTACCTGCATGTCACCTCCCGGGTAGGACATGGATCTAAAACACAGGTGCTTGCACACATACTCCCTAAGATCCTATCCACTTCCTCAGGAGCAACAGGGTCAAACCGTTCCCAGATAACCAGCAACCATACCGAGCAATTTTGTCTTCCAGAAAATTTGCAAATTCCTCAGCGCACCCCTTCATATGGACCTCAGTCTCCTCCTTCCCCAAGAGGAGACCGCTCACCTTAAAGAGGGTCGCTGGTTGATTATCTACAGACGCAATTAGTGTGCAGAAGTATTTACATTTTGCCGCACAAATCACCATGAGGCAGGCCTTAATAGCAGCTCTTACCCGTGTTCGATCAAGTTCCTCCCTTGACTTCCACCAGTGGCGCTCTAGACCAGGGGTCCCCAACCCCCAGTCTGTGGACCAGTACAGGGCCGCGGCATGCCAGCAACCGGTCTGCACAAACAAGCAAAGCCCCATCCGTGGGATGCAGGCAGCACACAAAACCAGGCCCCCTCCGGTCTGCGGAAAAACCTCTCTCCACGTAACTGGTCCCTGGTGACCAAAAGGTTGGGGACCTCTGCTCTTTGTCCATTTCATCCCTCTCAGTTCCTCTGTATACCACGGAGGACAGAGAGATCTACGGGTGAGGAGAGGTCGTGTGGGCACAATCCTATCCAGAGCCTCAGTCACCTTCCTAGTCCAAACAGTGACTAAGAGCTCGGCCAGACTGTGCAGCAGATGCGCAGTTATAAGCCCCAGTTCCTTCTGGAACCCATCTGGGTTCATTAGTTACCAGGGGTGGACCAATCTAATAGGTCCTGCCTCCCTGCGGGGGGGGGGGGGGGGGTGGTACAGCTCTCGAGAAACTCATTGCCACCAGACTGTGTTCTGACCATGACGGGGACCAAAGACAAGTCCACCAATTCCAGGTCACATAGGCACTGCTCCGACAAGAACACCAAATTGGGTGTGTGACCACTATTCCTAGTCGGACCCTGGATAACCTGGGACAGGCCCATGGAAGTCATGGTTTCTATGAAATCCCGGGCTACCTCTGACCCCACCCCCAGGGATGGCAGGTTAAAGTCCCTTAGAACTATAAGCCTGGGGAACTCCACTGCCAGCCCTGCGGTGAGGTCCAGGAACCCAGGTAGGGAAGCTGCCATGCAGCAGGGAGGCTGGTACAGCAACAACAATCTCACCTGATCCCTTGAACCCAACCTAAGAAAAAGGGTCTCACATCTGGGCACTTATGGAGCCAGGCCCCTGGAGGCTGCCAGAGATTCTCTGATAACAACAGCCACACACCCGCCCTGAGGTCTAGGCTGGTGCCAAGCTTGATAACCCACTGGGCACATTTCTGAGAGGGGAACACCTTCCTCTGGGCCCAGCCAGGTCTCAGTTATACAAGCCAGATCAGCCTTCTCTTCAAGAATCAAATCAGCAATACTGTAAGGCTAGTCTTATTGCAGGCTGATCTAACATTTAAAAACAGCAGCCTAAGACCAGGGCCACCATAGATGTGAGTGCAAGGGGGCTGACGGCGAAACTGGTATTAAACACAGTGGTTGCATTCCCTGTGAGTGCCCCCCCCCCCGCTCAGTTTCCTCCAACCTGAGGAAGATCAGGAAAGTTTATGTCTTCCTCTGCTGACTGATAAGATTCTTGAAGCAGGAACTTGTCCTTTTGTACACTTGAAACCTTAGCCCTTAAACTTTTCTCAACTTTAGCCATTTTAAGATGTGTGGACTTTAACTTCCAAATGCCCAGCAGTATGGCAAATTAGTCATCAACAGACACAGAGATAATCAACATTTACATACTATTCAAAAAAGCCAAAAAGAGAGAAGAAAGATCACACCTCCTTGCCAGCAATCAACACCCAGAGAAGCAGGGTTTAACTACCGTGTAACACCAGGCAACATCAGAGGAACAATGGAGCAGTAAATAACAGCCTAATCAAGGAACTACCAAAGAGAAAACATCCCCACCAACACTGAAAGAGCAAGCTATTGTATAGAATCAGAGCAAACCCCCTTCCCTTCTAACAATGGTGTTACCTAGCTGAGTAATGAAATGTTCCCAAGAAAATAACCAATCGCAAAGAGCACCAAGGATCCAACAATTACCAATATAGAAATGCTCTTTTATACTAGTGAGATCCCTTCTGAAATACTATGCTGTTCTGGACACTGCACCTAAATAAGATTTAAAAGTAGAAAAAAACAGCCAGGTTTACCAATAGGAATTCAATAATGGTGGTGGCCTAATTCTTAGAAGTCACGGGATCGATGGCTCTTTGAAGCTATCTGCAGCTAAGAGAGGAAGTACTGGGCTTCTTGGGCAATTTGTAGACATCTGTGAAAGCAGATTGTTGGACTAGATAAGGTTTGACCCAGTAAGGCCCTAGTCTTATGTTCTGAAGTGGAAAGATTACAATAGAGATTGTAATGGGACATACAGAGCTACATAAATCTGTGCAAAGTGCTGAAGGGGATTTTTCCTAGCTTCCTTTTCAATTTTCCAAGATTCAAGTCCCCTTTAAGAGATGGAAACTCACATTTGCCACCTCAGGCCAGTCACAACTCCCTCAGCTTAAACTGCTTCACAAGGTTGGGGGCAGGAGGAAGAAAAGTGGGTATAAAGTTATTTATTTTCCTCGATACACCGGACCCAACTGAACCATCACCGGAGGCTTTCAAGAATACATTGGACAACCATTTGTCTGGAAGGATACAGCATCTCTTGCTCGTGCAGGAGGTTGGACTAGAAGACCTCCAAGGTCCGTCCCAACTCTGTTATTCTGAACTCTCTCAGCAACAACAGTTAAAACAGTCATTAAATCAAGTGAACAAATAAATGGCTAAATATTATTTCCATCACTGGAAGCAGATTTCATGTCCGGTGGGTTTTTTTGTTTTTTTTTATGGTAGCTGGTCGTTCACAGCAGATGCCACATGTCGGCTGTGTTTATGGGTGTTTATATGACGGTTCTCATCCTTCAACTAGGATTCGCTCATCTGTGGTTCAGCGGGCTACACAAAGGCTCCAAGACGGGCCAAACCGAAGTGCTGCGGCGACCAGGACTCCTCCTTTAGCAGGCCGGGAAGGGGGGAGCCTTCAAAGAGGACGTTTCCAACACTGTTTGGCCAACTGGTCCGAGCTACAAATGAGGGCCCCCGACTCAGGGCGATTCCTGGGGCCTTCGTGGCCACGTTACAGAGAGATCGGCCCCTCACTTCTTCAGGAGGCTTCGCTTTCTCTTGCTACGCTCTACAGCCCTGGGATCGCCCAGAGGCCTCCCATCCAAGCACTAAGCAACCCGGGTTCTGCCTCGCTTTCTGAGCTGGGCCCGGGGCCGCCACCAGTCGACCTGGGCTCCCTACTCCCTTCTGAAGCCCGAACCCAAAGGTAAGGGCTCTGCCGGAGCAGGGAACACCGCTCCCTTCTCGCTGGCTCTCTCGCAAGACAGTTCTGGCGAGAAAAACCCTCTGCGTATGCTCAGAAACACGGTTCAACTAAGTACAACGTGCGCCTACGCCGAGCGCGCGCAGCCAGCCAACGGCCCCCAAACTGCAACGCGGTCGCTATGGCGACGGCGCACACTTTCCTCCCCACTCCATCGACCACAGTCGCGGCTCCCGTGGCCACCCCTCCCCCCCCCGCGGCGCCTCCCTTTCCTCACTTGCTTTTCAGGTTCGCCGAAGAGCTCGAGAGCGCCATCCTCCAGCCCCGGCTCGGTCCCGGTCCCCTCGCCTGGGACACCCGGACGACCTACACGTGCTTCCGGGAAAAATGCGTTTACTTCCGGCGCGTCGCCGTGGCGCAAGCAAGCATAGACGGATGAAAACTGGGAGAGGAGCGAACGGGCGTTCGAAGGGGCAGCTTCCTGGTCCCACTTGCAAGTCGCCCTTGGTAGAGACGACACGAGCAGCGACGAGGAGCGCAACTTCGCAACGGCCCCGGGAGGCCGAGGGCGACTGGGAGCGGGAGTAATAAAATCTCTGCAAGGAAACAACCAGTTCAACCCTGAACTACAATATTCTCAATGGCTTGTCAGACTGGTCTTTCATCACAGAGTTTCTGGGTGGTCTCCCATCCAAAGGGATATCCTGATAAACTTTGTAAACTTCACCAATAGAACTGAATATGCTTCCCATACATCTAGTTAGTCACCAAGGTGTCCTTCAAATCATTAGCGAGTAGACACGTTAATTGGGGGAAAACTGTATATCTTTTGCTGACATCTTCCATGAGGTCACATCAATCCCCACCCAACCTCAAGGCAGAAATGTTCTGGCCTACCCATTCTTGTAATTGAAAATTAATGGAAATGGGAGCTTTGCATCAGAGTTAGGGCTTATTTTTTTTTTTTAACATATATATATTTTATTGGATTTTTATAGGGGTGGGAAGGTTACATCAAGGTGCTTAGGAAACAACGTGGAGATGGGTACATCAAACATCCAAAAGAAAAATCATAAATATATAGCTCAAATTAATTCATTATAAGTTCCCTCTCTATTTCCCTCATATAATATTACATATTCAAATTAATACATTTCTAAATAGAATTCAAGCAATCCTATCAAACATCAATCACGTTTCAGTTATAAAGATCCAAATCCTGTTTTTAGGCTTTACTAATTTACAGTTACCATATTCCAATTAGCCTTAAATAAACATATTATTAACACTTCGGGTATCCCTCATTTCCCTTTTCCCTAACATAATAATTATATCTGAAATGAATTATTATTCCCACAATAACATTCTTATATTTTATTCATTAATACTATTTCTTCTCTTGTCACCAATCCCTCTTATTCTCCTTCCATTACAAAATAATTATCTTATTTGAAATAAAAATATCAGTCCAAAAGATACATTTCTATCTGTTTTAAATATATATTCTATCAATCAATCTATATCTATAAAAAGTCTTTTTAACCCAGTAGGTAAAGTTTACCCCTTCAGATAATTATATCTGAAACAAATTATTACAAAGGATATCCTCTTACAGAATTCACGTACTCCGTTAGTTATTGAATCAGTCAAAATCTCTAAAGCCTTTTTAACCCATTGAATGAAATTTTAAAACACATTTTTAAATCTAACTCTAGGTTTCTTTCTGTGCCACACCAGTTTCCATAGTAAGGTTCCTACAAATCCCAATATTTGAAAAAAGGTATTTCTCAGCACTTCAGATTGGTCAAAGTTCTCTTCCCTTTCTTCTAGTGGCCTTTGAATGGTGTAGGCAGTTTTATTCCATGTTGTAATTACTAGTTGATTATCCACGTTATCACAATTTTCAGTAACTTGTATCTGGGTGTCAGTCTCTATTGGTTTTGACAATTCAGGCATCTCAGTTAAAGTTATTCTTTGATCATCAGGCTTCCGGTTCCAGATCGCCGCAGTCGCATGGAGAGCCTCGTCTCTCCATCGGCTGTTTTTCCCTCCGCCGGTAGACCCTTAATCGGGTCGAAAAGTCGCCCTGGAGGGGCAACCAGCGTTGAGGAGGCCCTCGTTGACGGGAGAAGGGCGGCAGCTCCTTCCTCGGTCCGAGCCAGCTCCTTAGGGCCGTCGGAGAAAAGATCGCCTAGTAAAATGGACGATCATTTCGCAGCGCCAGCCGAAAGCCAGAACAGCAGCTAAGCACAAAGAACCCCCGTGGAGAATCCGGGTGAGACCTTTCCTTCCCCCTCTTTTACTCTCCTGTAAAAAGCTTTTGAATTTGAATTACTTCCCTGCTGTGAGAGAGCAGCGTTTTGACACTGTGGGAAAACCAGCTTTGGGAACTGAAAAAAATAAAACAGCTAATTTTTTATTGACTATTCAACTCTTGGAATACTGAGGGACCCTGAAAATATTTCTACCTTTGATCATTACTATTATAACTACGCTATTTACTATCCTGGAGAGGACTTTCTTTTTTATTTGTTTAATGTGAAAAACAAAAAATCTATTAACTTGGAAAGACTTTATAGCCTACTGAGGACATCTTGTGACGGA
The DNA here is from genome assembly GCA_023970755.1 of Azemiops feae. Classification (NCBI taxonomy): domain Eukaryota; kingdom Metazoa; phylum Chordata; class Lepidosauria; order Squamata; family Viperidae; genus Azemiops; species Azemiops feae. Next base: position 193,205 of record JALGBA010000623.1, read on the forward strand.
AAGTGTTACTGCAACTGTATATTTTTTTTTGTTGGAGGATGGCTCTGACCTTCAAAGGATAAGGGTAAAGATAACTTGAAACAGCTGGGTGGTGATTTTGTCTACTAGGAATTGGAGGTGAATATTTGTTGACTTTTACTAAATATAGCCTTCACTAAAAGATTAAAAGATCCTTTCACCACTGAGATGGAGGAATCTTGCCCACAGCTCGATTATGAGCTTATACTGGAAAAAATCTTGGAAGCTACGGAGTACACGAAATCTTACTCTCAAATTTTGACAGATCAAGTTATAGGCCGAAGAACAGTGGAGAGGGAGCAGAGTGGCTCCAAAGAGGCCTTTGAGCAACATATACAACTTAAAGAGAAACCATACTTACAACTCAAACATGAACTTATACCGGGAGAAATTGTGGAAACCATTGAACAAATCAACTTTACACAACCCCATATACAATTTATGGAGAGTTAAGGCTTGTTATTGATATTAACTTTCATGGCAAATTGGGATATGGCAGCTGCTTGGTATACATAAATTGGGGTATCACATAAGCTCAGGAACTAGGAAAATAATTCACAAACAAGACAGATGTATACATCACAAAAATGTTTATTTTATAATTCAAAAAACTTTGCAAATGTTAGTCTCCCCACAACTATATTTTCATTCCTTTGGATGAAAGGTTATAGTTAATATAAAAAGCATATACATTCCTCTGCCAACCAATCAATATACCCTACAGCTTGTGACGTCTAAATGTTGTCTCTTCTAATAGCTGTGGGGAACTCCTCTCATGGATATGTTGGAAGTTAAGATCCCGCAGCATATTAGTCTTCAACGCGTATCTTCCTCTGCAGCATCTGTTGGGGAAAATGGCTATTAGCATTTATTACAACCACGTTGTATTTTCACGAGATATCGGAGCCTGGGTTTTATTGCTCAAAAACTGTGCTTAAGGCAATAAGCTTAATGCTCCTTTTTGCTATGGGCACAGTTATCTCATCCAAGGCCACAAAGAAAGCCAAGGATTATTTTCAGACAGTGCCCTAAAACCCCGTAAGTCATAGTATTAAAATGGAAAGCAATTTCTGTCAGCAGCTGAAAACTTTCTAACAAACTACCAAAATCAGCCCTGGGAGAACTTCAAGTCAAAGGTTATCTCTTGAACAAACCAAGATATAGAGAAAACCGTACATTAGAAACTTGTATATAAGCAGAAAATACCCTACGATGTCCAGCACCTGCTAGCCAATAGCCAGCAAAGTGGTGGAACCAAGGCATGGAATGTTGTTAGTACTGATCATGGTAATGCAACCACACCTATTGAACAGGATGTAGGCTTGCCACCTACGCTGTATTCCATAGATCTGTTTGTTACATAATTTTAAAAGTGTTCCCTTTCAAGTTACAATTCCTTTATAGGGATGAAGGATAATATAGCCCATAAATTCAAAAGGCAATTTTAATTGCACTTGCCATCTGTATATGTTGCATACATTTCTGGTGTCAGCATGCGAGGAACCCATCTTGCACAAACCTTCCGGTACTGAAGAATATCAATAATGTGTCCCACACGTTCCTGTGAAATGCCAAGCTTGGCAGCAATTTCTCTTTGAGTGATCTGCCGATTGTCCTTAATCAGTTCATCAACTCTTCCCACATGGAACTGATCAGTGGCTGTCACTGGTCTTCCGCTGCGTTCTTGATCACATAAATCAGTTCTTCCTGGTTTACCACCTTTACATTTTTTGGCCCAGCGACGCACAGTACTCACATCCACACAATCCTCACCATAAACAGCAAGCATTTGGCGGTGAATTTCAATTGGAGGAACTCCTTCAGCGGTCAAAAATTCTATCACGGCACGTTGTTTAAAGCGTACTGACGAATATTCAGCGAAGGCTTCCATTTCACAAACAATAGCAACACCTTTTCTCACAGCAACTTGCCACCAGCAGAGGTGAAAGAACAGATGCTAAAGAACATATCGGGGCTTCTAATGCAGGACTGGCAGCAATTGGCGATTCTGGAGGCATAACTGTTCATTCAACCCTCATGGTACCCAACACAATAACATCCATCAGCTCTAGTCACAGCAACCACAGTTCCCGATTATATCGTAGGCTTTGCCATCCACTCTATTTCAGGAACCTGTTACATAAAATTGAAATGAAGGGTTCCTTTTTCAAAGTACCAAAAAAATGCAGCTTTCTCTTTTTTATAGGTGAAGGACAACATTCCATAAAGCTAAAAGTAGTTTCAACTGCACTTCCCACCTATATCATTTGCAAAAGTGTTAACATCACACAACTTATTTTTAAACGGACAGCATTTCAGAGTTGCTTTTTTTTTTTAAAGAAAAAACAAAAGCAATGTGCAGAATAAGCCATTCGGGAGAAACATCAGCGCCACAATTAGTCGCCACGTGGGTCAGACGAACACCAAAAGAATATTAAGACAAGCTACGCCTGAACGTTGACGTGAATTTAGCACTCCTGGGTTTAAAGCGGCAGCAAACATTCATTCACAACGGGACCAAAGTGCTCCGAGACACACAACGCACCACTCGAATAAAGTCTCACTGTGCATTATTTGGGCTTCCTCGGGGCCAGGGCGACGGCAGTTGAAACCCCACATTTCCACATACAGTAAGAGAAAAGGCAACGCCGCCCGCCACAAGCCACCCGGCTAAAACCACCGACAAGCCCAGCCGCAAAAGCGGCGCCTCTCACCTTCCCGGAAAGCGCACGCGAAGCCCGCGCGCCGGCGCTCCCTTTTATAGCCTTGCCCTTGTAATCCATGCTCGATCCCGGGCGCTTTAATTCATGCTCGATCCGGCCAAGAGCGCGGCACGGAGCGAGCCTCTATGCGCCTGCGCAATTGGCTTAGGGGTAGGGAAATAGGACCTCGCGCACGCGCTTTGAGAGGTAACGGAACTCGCGAGAGGAGCTGACGTTAAATACCCCTCCCTGCGCGTGCCTGGCCTTCTATTCTATTGCACGTAAGTACCGGTTGGCTCTCTTGGCGGCGAGATCCGCCGCCATCGCTCTCGGGGAGGCCCGGCGCTGGGTCCAGTTATGGGGAGAGCAGCCAGGAGGGCTCTCCGCCCCCCGAGGGGAGGTTTGGGGAGGGGTCCCGCTTTTGGGGAGGATGAATCCGGCAATAAGACGGGAGCGCCTGCCGCGCTCGTGGCTTAAGCAGCCGGGCGCGTGGGCGGGGCCCCCGCTTGGCCGGCGGGCCGCTTTCCCCCGGCGGAGGGAGGGATTTCGGGTGGGGCCCGTAAGGAGGCAGAGGCTTCCGCAGAGGGCCGGGGCCTGAGCTTCTCGGGCATTAGGTACGCTAAGCGGGTCCGGCGTTTCGGAACCGAGGAGGCCTTTTGCTCGCAAGAACCGTGGAGAGCGCGGTGGCGATGCGATCGGCCCCGTTGCTTCGAGGGGAACCCCGCAGCTAATCGGGTGGATTGGAGCTCGCTTAAATCCGGCTCTGCTGGCCTCGCTTGGTGCCAGGTGGGCCTCCCCTCCTCCAGTTCGGCCTCTTGTCCTCGGGGTTCTGCTGGGCCGGTTGGGGCCCGGTTTGCAGAACTGAAAGTCGGAAGAGGTGAGCGGAGCAAGGTTGGCGAATGTTGCCCGCTTCCTGCCTGGCCTCCTCCCTCAAAGCTTCCTTGCTTCCATTAAGTATTACCCCCCCCCCCTTTCCCGGCTTTTTCCTGTCTGCCTTCTCCCGCCATTTCTGCCCAGAATAAAGTGGGCTCGTTTCATTGCTCACGTAGCCCCAAACACGTGAAATGTGCGTTTCAGTTCAAATACAGAAACCATCTGAATCATGTAAACCAGTTCAAACATCTGTAATCTGACATGCAGAGAATGGAAGGAGGAGGCACGAGGGCACAGCGCTCGGTTCCAATTTCCTCTTTTTGCTGGTCTTGGAGCCTGTTTCTAGGAGTGTGGCTTGCGGTAGAGGAATTACTTTATTCTTAGCTTGTTTTAGGGTCATTCCAGATGGAAGTATGATTTTGAACACAGCTCTGTACAGACTGAAAATTGATTTTGTTTCAGTCCTGTGTTTTTGCTTGGCCATTTTTGTGTTGTGCAGCAGGTGTCCTGAAATAATTCAACACTTTACAGTTGCAAATGTAACTTTTCCCCCCCAGCAAATGGCGGATGACGCCGGTGCTGCGGGAGGGGCAGGAGCGGGAGCAGGAGCGGGAGCAGGAGGAGCAGCTGCCAGGGGAGGCTTCCGAGGAGGCTTTGGCAGTGGAGGCCGGGGCCGTGGAAGAGGTCGCGGCCGTGGTCGTGGCCGTGGTCGCGGGGCTCGAGGCAAAGCTGAGGACAAAGAAGTGAGTAGAATTACCCTGTTTTAGTCTTTTTTATCCCAACCAGAAGTCTTGGATGACTAAGGAAGTCCAGCGTCTCCTGCATGAAAGAAACAATGCCTTTAGGTCTGGTGATGGGGCAAAATATAGTGCTGCCAGAGCTAGTCTGAAGAGAGGCATTTGGCAGGCCAAGGCAGATTATAAGAGGAAGATTAAAGACCATTTTCATAACTGATGGGAGGCAGGTGTGGCAGGGGATCCAACAAACTACCAACCGTAGACCCAATAACATCACTCCTGTTGACAGGGATGCTTCATTGGCAGAGGAGCTGAATCATTTCTTTGCCCGCTTCCAAGTGAAGCCATCAGAGGCAGCTGTACCACAGCCACTAGTCCACCACAGCCCTCCCCTCACAGTGGAGGAGCATGAGCTGAGGAGTACCTTGAGAGGTGTGAACTCAGGGAAGGCTGCTGGACCTGACAGCATTTCTGGCTGGGTGCTTAAAGACTGCGCAGACCAGTTGGGGGTCTTTATCAAGATTTTTAATCGGTCTCTATCCCAGTCCACTATTCCATCCTGTCTGAATGCCTCCATCATTGTTCCATTACCAAACAAGTCCTTTATTAGCAGTCTCAGTGATTATAGACCAGCGGCACTCGCCCCTATTATCATGAAGTGTTTTGAAAAACTGGTCCGCAGGCACATCGTGTCCTGCCTCCCATACACATTTAACAGTCACCAGTTTACATACAGAGCAAAAAGATCCACAGAGGAGGCCATCCTCTCCATACTGCTCTGGCTCATCTGGAGCAGCAGGGGGCCTATGTAAGGATGTTCTTTGTGGATTTTAGCTCTGCATTCAACACAATTCTTCCATACACACTGATGCCTAAACTTGTCAACCTTGGTCTTTCACATTTAGTCTGCCTTTGGATTATGAACTTCCTGTCTGGCCACTCTCAGATTAGGCAACTATATTTCTTCACCCCTTTTTCTTAATACAGGCTCCCCACTTTACACCCTCTACACCAGGGGTCTTCAAATCAAAGTCAGAATACTTAACTGAAATTGGCGACCAACAAATCTAATACTGCAAGCCAGCCCTCTGGATGTATCACTGGTCTGTTTCAAGCCAGACAGAATTCAGCAGAGGCCACTATAGTTAGAGAACTTTTGGTTATGTTAATACATTTTTGCTCCATTTTTGACGTGACAGAAATTAAAGGTTCTGGTTGGTTCCTGTAGAACAGACTGGGCTTGGCTTTCTGGGGTCAGGTTGAATGTATAATTGGATGTCACCTGCATAACAAACAAAACTTGCAAATAATAAAGAAGGGGGTGGGTTGTTAAAATGCATACTGTCCTCCATGTACTATCTTGTTAAAGTTGTAACTATGCTCCAACTGGTTGCTTTTTTATATGCGAAACGTAGGTTATTGCTGAAGAAAGTTTGGGTTCTTTAATAGGCTCATTTCTATTTTTGCAGTGGATGCCTGTGACCAAACTTGGCCGACTGGTAAAGGACATGAAGATCAAATCTCTGGAAGAGATCTACCTTTTCTCTCTTCCAATCAAGGTATTACTCTTAAAAACATGGAGAACTCATTACTTTCTCAGAGAATAACATACATAGTTGCAGGGATGGGGACAGGGTAAGCACATTTGTGCACCCATGTATTAAGTCACCAATAAAATTGGTGAGACAATCCAGACAAAATTGGAAAGAATTTATTCTCTTTTAAGTTACTGTTATATGGTATGTTAATACTTTCGGGTTTTAATACGAGCTAGAGAAAATCCATTGAGAGCTCATTTGGCACAAAGGCACTCAGTTAAAAGCTGCAGATGAATTTCTAGTCCTACCTTAAGCGTGAAAGAGAGCTGGATGACTTGGCCAGTTTCTTTCAGCCCTAGGAAGGAGGTGCTGGCAGGCCACTTCCAAACACGTTGCAAAGGAAATGGTACTGGCTTGTTCTGGGAGTCTGCAGAAACCCGGCTTGACTCGTTGACCAAGTCAGTGAAGAGTTGATGCTGTTGTGAAATTTCTTGCAGTACAGAGAGGTGGTTTATCCTATATTGACTTTTCAGGAGTCTGAAATCATTGACTTCTTCCTGGGTTCCTCGCTGAAGGATGAGGTTTTGAAAATCATGCCAGTGCAGAAGCAAACGCGGGCAGGCCAGCGCACCAGGTTCAAGGTAACCAACTGCATTTTGTTTCCTGTGCTTGGGATGTGTAGGCAGCAGGAATTCCTGATGTGGCTTCTAGCTAAACCATCCTCCTTTTTTCTTGGTACGTTTACTTTGTTATTAAAGCAGACTTCCCAATCTAGGATTCATTTGCTTCATTTAATGAGCATCAAGTTGGGAAAGTCAGCTTGTTCGATATAAAGAATGAACTTTTCCTGATAGCTGAAGGAGCTGAATATCTGAAGGATATTCTAAGGAGCGGACGTGATCTTAGAACCACTGAACTGTATCTTTTAAAAATCCTGAAGCACTGGGGAACTACCGGAGGACTGGAAAACAACAAAGGAAAAGTGCTCCAGGATTTCAAAAACATCATGCCTGACGATCCTTATTGCATTCTTGCTGTGGATATAGTAGATTTGATTTAAACCAAGTTGATTTAAATCATGATTTAAATCACTAGTAAAAAGGCTCGATTTAAATCAACTCGATTTAAATCATAATTTTTAAAGAGCAGCTGTCATCGCTGTCCCGCAGCGGCTCCTCTGACCCACTGTTGTCTCACCGACAGTCCCATTCCCTTTAATGGGGCGGCTGGTGATGCGGCAGTGACACAACAAGGTGAGGGACGTGGCGGGCAGCAGGTGAGTGGATGTCCGCTAACAGGCGCTGCCAAGATGGATCTGAAATGACAGGTGCTCTTTAAATGTAGGGACTCATTCTTGCTGGTAGTTAGAATCTTTAATATTATTACTTGCAAACAAAATGAAGGTTTCCTATTTAGAATAATAAGCTGTCAGGTTAATAAAACAGCGACGACAGAACGGATTTTAGGTTAATAGGTTAATCACACATAGTTGGAGAAGTACTCAAATTCTTTTATTTAATTAAAACTCTTAGAACTTGGTACAGATGCATTTCTCTTCAAAAAATCATACAGTTTGTAGTATACATAGATTTGCAAAACAATGGGATAAAGGAATATTCTTGAACTTTGTTTTATGATTTATCTCATGGTTACTGTGAAATTGAGTGAATGCATCAGTGCAGTGCATGTTATCTCAGCTTGCAGAGCTTTATCAAAAATACAAGTATTGCAGAATATACAGCTTCATGCTACATAACTAAGCTCCATTTCATGCTAAATAAACTAAATTATTAATGTATCTTAAATAGAAAACTATCTTTAGATAGATTTCTACTCCAAAAGCATTTTATTAAAATAAATTTGATAAATATAAAAAAAAATCCGATTTAAATTTAAAAAATCCACTTTTTTTTATTTTTTATTTTAAAAATCATTGATTATTATCCACCCTGCCAACAAAGAGAAGGACGAGAGGTAACATGGTCGTCTTCTAGTACTTGAGGGGCTGTCACAGAAGGGGGGGTTAACCTCTTCTCCAAAGCACCCAAGGGTAGAACAAGAAGTAACGGATGGAAACTTAATGGGGATCCAGCCTAGAATTAAGGCAGAATTTCCTTTCAGTGAGAATAGTCGGGGGAACGGCAGGACCTGCAGGATGGTGGGTTTTTGTGCTGTGGAGTTGAGGTGGCTGGCCACAGCTTGGGGTGCCTCTGGGCTGGCGTAGCGGCCTGGGGGCAGCCGTGGCCAGCTGAGACTGCTAAAAGCCCAGGCCATTGTGCAAGGTGACCAAAAAGGCAGCGAGGAGGAAGGAGATAGGCAGGTGGGGGGGAGTTGGCTGCAAACGGGGGTGGGCTGTCAAGTACCTGAGTTTTGTCCCCCTGACCACAAGGGCACTGCAGTGGCCATAATTTGGGGGCCAGGCGTAAGCGTTATACTTTCATGCTGCTGTCATTTCAGATGGTTGCTGAATGGTCATAACTTGAGGACTACCTATAGTAAGCTGTGCTCAGTAGCAGAGGCCACGTGTTTGCAGAGTTAAAGTTGGGCGGCATGTCAGGATGGTTGTGTGTATTTATGGCAAGGAATGTTTGCATTTCTGCTGTGGAATTGCAGGTTATCTCTTTTCTCCTTAGGCCTTTGTTGCCATTGGGGATTACAATGGTCATGTTGGTCTTGGGGTCAAGTGCTCTAAAGAAGTTGCCACTGCCATTCGTGGGGCCATCATCCTGGCGAAACTCTCCATCGTACCAGTAAGGCGAGGCTATTGGGGAAACAAGATTGGCAAGCCTCATACTGTGCCGTGCAAGGTAACGCTTTTGGTTTTGAATAGCAATAGTGCTTAGACTTATATACCGCTTCACAGTGCTTTACAGCCCTCTCTAAGCGGTTTACAGAGTCAGCATCTTGCCCTCAACAACCTGGGTCCTCATGAACTACTTTATGAACCTGTATTTGGCTTGCATTTGTAGGTGACAGGCCGGTGTGGGTCTGTCCTGGTTCGCCTCATTCCTGCCCCACGTGGCACAGGAATTGTGTCTGCGCCCGTTCCAAAGAAGCTGCTGATGATGGCGGGAATCGATGACTGCTACACCTCGGCCAGGGGCTGCACTGCTACCTTGGGCAATTTTGGTACGTCTTTGGGTATCTGAAGTAAATGGTTGGAATTTGGGAAATGGCAACTTTGTGCCACAGAATTCTTAGCTTACCAGTAGCTTATTTATTTAATTTATAGAGCTGCTGATCTCAGTACAAGTGGCTCTGGGTTGGGTATAACCAAGCAAAGCAAATATGACAACCATTGAAAACAATTTTAAAGTGCAATTAACAATCTTGCAGGTTTGTCATAGGACCCCCAAAGTTGTTGGAAGAACTGTATTTGTGCTTCTAGTCTGCTTTCTGGACTATTTCTCCTTCCGCAGAACTCTTTGTAGTGCATACGTCATTCTTGCTGGAAGGAAGGTGGCCTAGAGGAACTTGGTGTCACAGTTCTTAGAACTCAAGGGAAGATAGGGGTCCACAGCCTAAAATCTCAGAACTTTGTGCATCCTCTAGAACATGGGTGTCAAACTCGCTGCGTCTCGTGATGTGTCACGACTTTTTTTGCATTGCCGGAGCTGGGGTGGGGACGGCCTCCGCATGATGCAACCAGCCCGTGGGCCGGCACCTCAATTTACATCTTAAGAAGACAGAACTCTTGGAACGTTTCTTCCAACAGGAATCTTTATTAAGAAAAACTGACTGAAGGCATGCTAGACAGGATCTGAGAGGTCCCCCCCACCATTCAATGTTTTAAAGTGTTCCCAGGCAGCCCCACTCCACATTCCTTCCTGTCGATTCAAATTGGCAGATGGTTGGGTGTTAAGTCCATCGGATCCCATGCATTGCAATCTTCCCCCCCCTTTTCCCTCGCTGCCGGTAAAAGGAGGCTTCATAGGGAAGGCTGATGGCCGCATTGTTATGGTTAGTATTCTCGAAGGGAATCCACAGAGGTTGTTACTTTGTAGTTGATAGAGGAAATGCCAGTCATAAACACCCGTGTTTACTCCCCCTCCCTTTGTAGTATGACAGAATCCAGAAGCGAGTAAGAATTGGTTTTTCTCAGAGTAGGTAGCTAGAAATAAAATATAATTGGATTCTAACACCCCTGCTCTAGAACAAGGTTCTCAAAGTTTTTCAGACCATGAAACTTGTTTTAAAATTCCCTGATCAAGAAACAAACAGGACTGGGAAAATTTGGCTGTATTCAACTTACAATAGAGTCCTTGGAACATGGTTTGAAAAACCCTGCTCTAGAACGCCCCCAAACATCCTGAAGTTGGCTCCCAAATAGTAATTGTTCGTATTATGCGTGGAGAAAGTCTTAAATTCAGGAATTGTATTAAGTTTACATGAACAAGTCAAATCTCGTTTTTATTCTGGCTTTTGGAAAACCAGCCCTGGCATATCACTCGGAAGCCAGGTGGAATTTACAGCCCATAATGAGCACACCCTTTATTTGAAACTGCAGGAGGAGATGAGATGAACCCAGAGTGGAAGGCTGTCTGAATGCCGACTGAGCAAAAATAAAGACAATCTCTTGCAAGTTTGCAGGCTTAATGGCCCCGGCCTCTCTAAAGCAGGGAGAGATGTGGGTAGATTTTGAATGTTACAGGTTAGTTTTTTATTGAGCAAGAATCTTAAAACCCACCAACTAAATCTAGGTGGAAAACAGTGGCTTAGAGGGGAAGGGCAAAGATTTGGAATTGAGCCCGCATTGCTTTCAAGGTGATTTCCTTCCTTTATAGATGATCCCTTTTCTAAAGATCAGGAGGAGGTTAAGATTATATAGCTTCCCACTTCAAAAGACTAGGCAGCGTTCAACATCAAAATATACTATTAAATCAGTATATTTGATAATATAACATGAGGACAAAACGTAACAGCCTGAACTAAAAAAAACAACCATAAGAATTGAAAAACGTGACTAGAGGCTCATGCCACACACAAGGGGGCTGTGGGCACTGTCCCTCTTGTCAACACTGATTGGGAGTGACAGTTGAGGAAGGGGGCAAACCCCTGCAATCAGTCCAGAGAGAGATCAGGGTTGATCCCAAAAGCTGCCGAGAGCTCAAGGATAGATGTACCTCCTCTAATCTTGGTTCCACCAAAGGTCAAGTTCAACCAATTCTGTCTCCACAATATACCCTGCTCTAAATGATCCAGATAATTTGCTTCCTCCAAGATGATCTGTAGCTGCCATCCAACCTTTTTTCCATAATGGGAAGATTAGAAAATGGAGGGGTTCAGCGATGGTCTATTAAGAAGGGGAGACAATACCACTGCATGGACCCACCCTTTGGTCATCGCTCGGGCTGCCGTGACAAACCAGGGGTGGCCAGGATCTAACATGTAGCTGACTAAGGTGACGTTTAGTGCTGGCATCTGTCACTTGAACTACTGAGTATAAGTAGCTGCTCTATGGACTTGTTAAATGAATTGGCAAAATCCCAACCCAGCATCCTTCTGCGCTGGTGTTTTTGTTCTTTGGAAATGCTCAATTCCAGAACGCTCTCAGCTCTGCTCAGTTGCGCCTGATTTCAGGGGTGCCGCTGGCGTTTTCGAGAGGGAAAGCAAATGAGTTCAAATTTGCACGGCAGTGAGTCCGGCTGCAGTGGTCTCTCTGCTCCTTATCAAACTCGACAGGTTTGCATATATGAGTGTGCCTTATAAAAAATACGGTGGGTGCTGAGGAGACTTCTATTTCAGCTAAAGCCACCTTTGATGCTATCTCAAAGACCTACAGTTATCTGACCCCTGATCTCTGGAAAGAAACTGTCTTCACTAAATCTCCTTATCAGGTAAGGAAAATGTGGCATGGGGGTTATACTCCTCCCCCCCCCCCCCAATCTCTCACAGATTGTGCCTTTCCTTGGTGGAGCTCAAAGAGACAGGCACCTCTCATTTTATCCTACTATAACCCTGTGAAGTGACTGAACAGAATTCCCACCCACCCCTTCTAGGCTGTATTTTAAGGGGGGGGAAATCTGAAGCATCTTTTCCCCTTTCCTATAGGAGTTCACTGATCATCTGGCAAAGACCCACACCAGAGTGTCTGTGCAAAGAACTCAGGCAGCTGCTGTGGCAACCACCTAAAAGATCCTGTACATCATCAATAAAGTAATCCTTAAATTTTAAACCAATCTAGCACCCGCTGTATTTATTCCTTGTGCAGGTTCCTTCATTGGAAGAAATGCTAATGGTCCAAAAATGCATCTTGAATATAAACAATATCCTTGAGATCAAAGGTTATACAGTAAGGAAGTTTTGAGGATCTTCAGGAATTGTGACTGTTTTGCTTGTATGATTTCAGTGGTTGGCAGCAATCTGTTCCCAGGAAGTTTGCAAGGTGTTATGTTTCAGGTATTATTCCCTGTAGTTAAGGAGTAACCCGCACAACCTATTAACTGGTCAGCTGTTTTCTGGTAGGAAAGAAGAAAGCTAAAGCAAGATTGGCTCTGGTTGAAAATCAGAGCTCCTCTCAAAAAGTTAGCCGCAGGCTGCCACATAAGGCAGTATTGTCCAGTGGGCTTCCAACAGATTCCGAGTTTCCATGTTTGGTCCAGTGTGCCTTTTTGGTTGGACAAACTGCCCAATGCATTGCAGCGCCAAGTTGCAGGGACTCTTGGTGTTCCCATTTTCCAATGTGGCTTAATCTAAAGCCACATTAGAATACATAATTGTATTCTAATGCACAATGACAGCTAGTGTCAGACCTGCCCTGGCTTAGACATTTAGGAAAGAAAGACCCTCAACTCCATTTATCTGAAGTGATAGCTTTTACTAAAGTTGAGCGGTTGCAGCAAAATAAAGCTAGATCCGAGTATTCCCACGCAAAGGTTACACTTTTTTCCCTTTGTCTCCCCCTGACCAGTTCATCAGTGTCCAATAGTATTCCTTTTTGATGTTTTGGGAACTACTTTGAGGTTTGACGCCCCTCAGTGTAGTTTTGCATTCTGTTCCCAGGCCATGTGTCCTTGGCAGCTGGTTTATTCCAGTTTGACACCTGTGGTTCTTGGTCCCCCCCCTTTTATCTTCACATTCAGTGCCCAAACTTGACCTTTCTCCCCTCCCTTGTGTTTTATGGCAGGATGTCACGAAGCGTAGAAGCTGAAGATGGTAGGCCTGACAGCTAGTGTAAGGACCTGCCTCAACTAGATCTCCCAAGAAAGCAGAACTCTTGAAACAGGCATCATTTCAAAAGGAAATTTATTGAGAGTGATGGCAAGAGAGCAAAGCGAGGTCTGAAGATTTGGCATGCAAAAGAGTACATCAAAAGACAATTCAAAACTCCTCCCCCCAATGTCCAACCATCTGGTTGAAATCCAGCCAATCCAGAGGTGCCAGAGTGTTACGAGAGTGGAGATTTAGCGCCCATATCAAGGTCTTTCTCGCTTTCGTTTCCCAATGGTCCCAGGCTCCGTTGTCTGGAGATAAGGCAGATGTTTTCAGGTCACATTCCTCTCGCCCAGAGGGAGGGCACCTCGAGCAGAACAAAGTAAATAATATCCTTCGTGCAAGCCCCCTCCCCAACAGTAAGGCAGGCCCCGAAAATACATAGGCAAAAGTAGGAAAGGGAGAAATGAAAGGATTGAAGGCAAAGACATTTGAGGGGTTCTGATATTCGCCCCTCCCAATAGAAAGACAAATCCATCTGCAAAACAACAGGAAGGCAGAAGAGAAATAAAAATACACACATTAGTCAGGATTATCTGGATAGCATTGATGGAAGCGTTTGAGCAACCTAGGAGCCCTGACATGTTTTTTATAAACCCATCCATTCTGTGAAGCGGGCAGATCCTTCCAGGCCACCAACTGCTGTGGACCTGTGATGTTTACGTGAGCCTAAAATATCTTTAATCTCAAAGTGTTGCTCTTCCTCTACCATATTTTAGGAGCTGGAGTGGAAACAGGTCGTAGTTTAGAGGTGACCTCAGGTTTCAACAAGCTACAGTGGAAAACTGGGTGGATTTGTCTCAAACTCTTAGGAAGTTCCAGCTCCACTGTAACAGGATTAATAATGCGTTTAATGGGAAACGGACCAATGTACTTAGGCTCCAGCTTTTTTAACGGCTGTAGTGACTGTAAAAATCTAGTGGAAAAGTAAACTTCGTTTCCTACATGGAAAGGTTTAGGCTGCATTCTCTTTTTATCAACGTCTGCCTTATAAGCTTCCCTAGTTTTAACCAAAGCTTTCCTAACTACTGGCCAGGTGTTCTGCAATTGATGAACCCACTCTTTAAGGGAAGGAATAGCAGGTTCGTTGGCAGGCAATTCAGGCACAGGAAGGAAACTGGTCATCAGCTACTTGGAAAGGAGTGAACCCAGTGCTGGAGTGCACTGCATTGTGTAAGACACTTCAGCAAATGGCAATAGTCCAAGGCCCCAGGTGTTGTGGTCCGAAGGAGGAAGCAATCCTTGAAAACGTAAGTTGGGACTTACCAGGTACTGTGGGCACCCCGGGTCCAACAAAGCGGTTAGGGCCATTATCCTGCCTGCGCCTGGGATTGTCAGTTCCATGGATTAGGGTTATGGGGTCAATCGGCCCACTTACAAATGGATCGTCATCGTACTCACTCTATGACACCCCTGACTCGTCGTCCGGTGGGTTGGAGCTCTACCCCCCCCCCCACCTTTGGGGCTCGACTTCAGGGCTGTGTCTTTTGAACCCTGGGTGGACTTGCTTGGTTTTTCCCCAGAGGGACAATGCCCTTGCCGCACTTGAAGCAGGTGGTGGAACGTTGGATTGCAGAGGTTTTGCTGGCCTCTCCCCTTCTCTCAGGCTGGCTTTGTCTCCCCAACTTCACGGGATGGTACAGGTTACGGGTCTGGTCAATTTCCACCTCTTCAGCTAGAAGACACCATTCGTAGAGATGGGCGGGTGTGTCATGCGAGCCTGACTCCGAGGAAGAGATGGAGTTCTCTGTTGAGGCCCAGGAGGGGGTGTCTGTGGCTTCGGAGGACTGTAGGGAGGAGCAGGCTGAGGCAGGCCAGGGCCCCTCAGGTTTGGAACAGGGAGGCAGAGTTCAGGCGAGGAGCAAGGCCCCTCCCCGCCTGATCCTAGAGCAGTGATGGCGAACCTTTTAGAGACCGAGTGCCCAAAAACTGGCCCCGCCCCTCTCCACCCCCCGCCCCACCCCGCCTGCCCACAGGGCCACTCATCGCCTCCAGGGCCCGCCTCAGATCGCCCAGGCAGCCCAGCAGCGCTATGGCGGCCACGCCCTCTGCCCGTGCCCCGCAGCATCAACTGTGTGTTGGGGTGTGAGGGCAGAGTCTTGTCTACGCTGCCAGGCTGCCATGTCCTTGGCTGCACTGCTCCGCGTGGGCCACGCTCAGGGCGACTCCTCCAGGGAGGCTGCTGGTGAGGGGGTCGGAGGCGAGGCTGGGGCAACGGCACGTGTGCCCACAGAGGGCTCCGAGTGCCGCCTCTGGCACCCGTGCCATAGGTTCACCACCACTGTCCTAGAGCAAGGAGAGCAGAGGAGGAGAGAACAACGGAGGCAGGCTCACTTGCTTGGGAGGAGAGCGTCCTGCCCCACTCCACAAGGCACACCTGGGGATTAGGAGACGCTGTGGTGTGAGGCATTTGCCGGGAACAAACGTGGGATCTTGAGATTGTCGTGACTTGCGCTCTTGTAACCTGGACGCTTTGTATTCCTGACCAGTTTGTTTCCTGCTTCCCGATCACAGCTTACATTCCTGATCTCTCCTTGCAGTCGGCAGTTTGCAGTTCACAGTTCGCAGACAAGCCGAGAGTAAAAGGACTTTTTATGTTTTCTTGTTATCTTGTCTTGAGAATATTGTAAACTTTCCTGGCTATCTTGGTTGAACTCTTGCCAGCATATGGGGGAGCTTTTGGGTGAACATGGGCAGTGACTCAAGGACTGTTGTTCTTGCCAGCCAACTGCCTTGCCTCCGTTCGGGGCCCTGGGTCATCACAGGGTGCTCCACAAGCCACACATGCGTTTTACAGGTCGTTGTTCAGCCCGTCCTGGAAACAGCTTATCAGGATGTCTTTGGGCCAGTTCAGGCAGAAAGCCAAGTCTCGAAACTCCTCAGTATATTCGGCTACCGGATGACGCCCCTGTTTTACGGTTTTTATGCGATCCCTAGCTTTCCGGTCTGCCAGGCGGTCTTCAAAACGGCATCTCAGTGCAGTCATGAAGTGGTTAAAGTTCCGGAGCTCGGGAGCGTTGCAGTTATATAGAGTCACCATCCACCTGGCTGCGGTTCCTTCCAGGGCTAGGGTGACGACCCGGATTTTGGCTGCATCGTTGGGCAGAGACCTCCCATACACTTGCATCTAGGTAAGCCAGGAAGAAGCCCAACTGCTGAGGCTCCCCATCGAACTTGACTCCCAACGAAACCAGCTTTGGTTCCTCTGGGGCAGTCCTCTCTCTGGGCGGTGTGGGATCCGAGCTCTTCGGGGGTTTGCTCGCTTCCGCCGTCTCTGTTGCATCCGCAGCCCCCGCTGCTGTCTCCGCTATCCTCTTTTTCTGGGCAGCTCAGGGATTTGGCTTTTAGGTTTTTGAAAGCTTCCATCATGTAATGCATGGCTCGCTTCAGGATCCCCTCCATAGGGTCCGAGTGCAGGTCCAGATCTCCATCATTGGAAAGCAGCTGTCCTTTTCTTGTGGGTCTTTTTCTGACCTCCTTAGATGAGGTTTACTTTTGGGGACCTTTCCTCCCGATACCGAGCGACCATCTCACCCTCGAGGTGTCTTCTAGCACAGCAGCTTTCTTTACCCAGGTGGAGGTGCCTTCTCTGGGATAAATCTGAATGGCTGCCTCACTGCAGTCTTCGGTTCCAACTTCTCCCGTTTCGCTGCCATGCAGAGACATGCTGTGCACGGGCCCCCTCGGTAGGGCAGATGCCTCTCCGGGTTGGGCACTACTGCGGACCTTGTTTTATGTGAGGACCTGCCTCAATTAGATCTCCCAAGAAAGCAGAACTCTTGAAACAGGCATCATTTAATAAAAGGAACTTTTATTGAGAATTTTGCCAGAAGCTCCAGGCCTGGGCAGAGCTTTGCATTTCAAAATAAATCCAAATCTGCCCCTTTGTAAAAAGTTCCCGGGCAGATGTTGACAATTAAGTGGTTACAACTCCTTGTTCCTGCACAACTGGAGCAGAGTGAGGACCTGTGACCACTCGGGAAAGGTGAAGGAATAAAGAAGCGATCTGCTGCCCAAGGAAAAGCCTTTTCCTGGTGATCTGAAATTGAAGATTGGGTATCCGCAAGGTGAGAGGCCAAGAGAAAGACTGGGATGCTCTTGATAGCCACCACTGATGGACTCTTTGCCTTCTGCACTGTCACCACTTTCCATCATCAGGTTCTTCTCGGAATATTCTTTGCCCTTGTCTCAGAATGTTCTAGGTTACCATAAGGGACAGGAGCTTTAAATGATTGAACTTTACTGGCCACTTTTTACCTAGTTACAAATTTGAAAGATGTCTTCTCTCATGGCAGGTGGGAATTGGGCCACCTTGCTCTTTGAAGAAATCCCTTCTTTCTTCAGAAGATTCAGCCAGAGGCACACTGCGTTGCAGAGGCCATGGCAGGGGAAGGAAGATCTTGGGGATGGGCTATAAAAGAAGGAAATGGAAACTGTGATAGAAACTGCCCCAATCTGATCCCTTAGGAAAGAAAGACCCTCGGCTCCACTTGGTTAAAGCACAGGGTTCTTTTACTAAAAGGGTTGGCTGCAGTAAAGTCAGGTTAGCTCTGAATTTTCCCGTGCTCATAGGATACGGAAAGGTTCACCCGCAACCCATCTCTCCCCCCGTGACCAGTCTGTTTCCAACCAAACGGAACTCGCCAAAATGTTTTTGAGAATGCTGAGAGGTTTGCGGGTAATCCGCATATTTTCTCTGGGTGCCTGGGAAACGCCGGTCATTCCCCCCCCCACACACACACACAAACAGCTTTATTGTCTTTCCATCTTCCTCCTCCTCCTCCTCCAGGCTTTGATGACAGGATGCCTGTGAGGCGCCCAGCTGAACCAGGCAGAGCTGAGACAAAGTAAGTCAAGAAAACCAACAGGGTGAGCCATTCTCTGCCAAGGCATTGTGGAAAGAAGGGAAACGAGTCAGCTGCCACATTACGCTTGCTTGTGCTTCGCTGCTATGCAGTGACAGGCTGCCCTGAACTGTGGGGTGGGGGAATGAAGGGGGGAATGCTTTGGGAAACGAAAGTGAGTGCTGTATCTCCTCTAGATCAGGGCTTTTCAACCTTTTCACCCATTGTGCCACTTTTAGGATATGGCAATATTCGAGTACCACCTAGTAAGGTGTCAAAAACTTAATGACCCCCCCCAAAAAAGGAAAAAAGTGATAAAGTACAGGTAGTCCTTAACTTACAACAATTCGCTTAATGACTGTTCAAACTTACAATGGCACTGAAGTGACTTATGACCATTTTTCACACTTATGACTATTGCAGCATCCCCAGGGTCATGTGATTTATATATGGATGCTTGGCAACTGATTCATATTTATGATGGTCACAGTGTCCCAGGGTCATGTGATCCCCTTCTGCAACCTTTTGACAAGCAAAGTCAATGGCAGGGCTGCTGGTGGCCAAGTACTTAGGTGGGTGTCAGCGCTGCTAACATTGGATGTTCCCGCTTTGACAACTGATGAAAATGCAGCCATTTTCTCTATTCCTTTAACATGCTTTTCTTGCTTTAGAAATCAGGTGCAGCGGGGGGGGGTTGGAATGTAAGCTCAGCTAGCCATAATAACGCTGCTGTGGGAACCCAAGGAGAAGCTGATAACGTTTTGGCGGGCTGTGGAGCTGAGGAGAAAGCCCGTGCTTTAAGCTAATTGGGGAATGTGATTTATGACAGTTTATTGGGGGTGGGAGTTATACTTTGATACTTTGTATCGGGGGAAGAGAATTTAGTTTTGGGGTTCAACTATGTAGTGCCGATACTGTCAAGCATAACATTCGATGTTAGATACTTTGTATCCCGAATAAATGTTCTTTAAGGAAGAATTTTGCCTTGGAGTTCTTTTGATGGGTTTCATCTATCGGAACCATGACATTAACCCCAAAAGTAACATTTTCTACCTTAACCACCTTGGGGTCCTGAGCTCCAGTCACCGTCCCTAAGTCAAAGGATAGGCTGACAAAGACTCGGGGAAGATCTCAACATGGAGAAGGAAGAAGTGGCTGGATCCAGCACCCCGGCCATGGCTGCCGCCTCAGCGGAGGGAGCGCAAGCCAGTGCACCGGTGGAGAAGGAATCTTCTCAGGCCTCACAGCTGGGGGCGAGACCCAAAATGCGGGAGCTGGTCTGGTCATCGGAGTGGGTCCTGCCCAGTGGAGATTCCAAGCCCTTTGAGATGACCCTGCCAAAAGCAAGTTCTTCTGAAGCGTCTGAAGTTGATTTGCAAGAAGGAACCTCTCGAGAATCGCGTTCCCCGGGCCACTGGAGAATCAGGAAATCGATGACTACTGAGGACTCTGGAGAATGGAAGTACCTATCCGCGGCCCGTAGCCAATCGATGGAGAAGCTGGTGGAGAGGTTTGAGGAGCTAGAGAAGAAGACTGGGGAGCAATCCTCTTACTCTTCCCATGCAAGTGATCACGATGATCGGCGGAGCAGACGCCAATCCGTGCCTAAAAGAAGCTCCAGCCCCGCCTATGGAGCACAAGCGGCTTCCCCGTCTTTGAAGCCGCCAACATTAACCTCTAGCCCTGCAAGGAGGGACAGTCCAGGCCGCCACTCTGAACACGGCCTGAGACGTCGCTCCTCTAGAAGCCCAGATCGCCACAGGTATCATGAAAGCCCCGACTGTCGCTACTATCAGCCCAGACCTTCACCGTCGGCACCACCCAAGCCCGAAGCCTACGCAGGGGGAAGACTCAGATGTGAACATTCAACATGATATTATGCAACAGCTGCGCGATCTGTTGGCCAGGCAGCAACAGGTGAGAGCGCCGCAGCCATTGGGGCTCCTGCAACAATTGGGGATGCTGCAGCCACCGTCGCTGGGAGGTCAACCACAGGTGGGAGCACCACAGCAGTGGGGCTGGTACCAGCCCCTGAATATGCAACCGCTGGGAGGCTTGCATCAACTGGGGATGCCGCAGCCACCGACAGGAGCGCAGCAACAGTGGGGCTGGCAGCAACCTTTGAATCTGCAGCAACCGCTGGGGCCTGCAATAACTGGGGATGCCGCAGCAACCGCCGCCGGGACCGATGGGAGGCCTGCAGCAACTGGGGATGTCACTGCCGCCGCCACCAGGAGGTCAGCAGCCGTTGGGAGTGCAGCAGCAGTGGGGTTGGCAACAGCCCCTGAATGTGCAGCAACCACTGGGAGGCCTGCAACAACTGGGGATGCCGCAGCCACCATTGGGAGGTCAGCAACTGCTGGGAATGCAATCACACTGGGGGACAGCAACCCATGATGGTGCCCCCCTCAGAGCGACGTTTGACGGTGACCCAGAGAAGCTTATCTTCAATCAAGTACATTCCCACGTGAATAGCAATGCCAATTTCTACCCGAATCCAGCTGCTATGGTCGATGTGGTCGCAGCCAATTTGGAAGGGGAAGCGTCTGAGTGACTAAACAATTTATACAACGAGCAAGCGCCTGAGTTGGGGAACCTCCACCTCTTCCTCCTTGGACTAAGAACCAGGTTCGAGGACCCATCCATAGCTCTTAAAGCAGAGAAACAAATACATAAGATAAAACAAGATGGTAGACCTGCTTTGGAATACGTACAAGAATTTCATAAGATAGCAGGTCGAATAGAAAGGTGGCCCGAACAGTCCCTAGTGCACCACTTCAAGGAGGGGCTAGACGATTACCTTTCCCAGGCCTGTGTCTATCGAGCTGTCCCTAACCTATTGCAGGAGTGGTACCAGGCAGTAGTAAGATTGGACATCGAGCTGGCTCGTTATAAGAAGCCACCACCTCAGGAAGCTGGGCAGAAGCCAGAACAGACCAGACGACACCCCCCCCCCGGTAAGCCTCCAGCCATCGTGGCCACAGGGCCCCCCAGACCACCTGCCGGTCCACCAATTAAATGCTTCAGATGTGGGCAACAAGGACACCGAGCGGTGAGCTGCCCGGTCCCATACCCCCAACAGCAGAGCAGATTGGGACCACTGGCGAGGAAGAAACCAGTCCAGCAGCCGGCGAGAGAGAAGTCAAACTGGATCACGCAAGAACCCGTCGCCCAGGTTACGTCGCCCACGCAGGAGAGCACCGAGGCCCAAGCTGGACCCGCCACCACTCTGCCCTCCTACGACAGCGACGACGAGGGGGAGAACGACCCGATGGTGAGTCAACCCATTCCACCTTTTTCTCTCGCAGCCAAACTCATAGTCCCCAAGACAGGTGCACAAGTAGACTTGAAAGTGCTAGTGGACTTGGGGTGCTCCCGGTGCGTTATTAGCTTGCCACTTGCCCTCAAACTGGGCAAGGCTGCTGTCCAAGCCTGTGAGATTTGAGCAAGCCGATGGCTCTTTAATGGGAGGAACTTTAGTCATACAATTGACTGAGCCAATACACTTAGAAATAGATGAACATTGGGAGTTCATTCGCTTCATGGTGGCTCCGAAGATGACTGAGGCTGTGATCCTAGGGCTAGCCTGATGGAAGCCTTTTATTTAGTGGGAAAAGGGGATGAGGACTGTGAGATTACCTATAGGTCTCAAACCCCCTCTTAATTCGGCCGACGTTACTGGAGAGTCTAGGCCATCTACCGAGTTAGCAAAGATAGCTACCCTGCCTCAACCAGGCGAGCCACTCATTCCCAGCGAATACCGGGATCTAACGGAGGTGTTTAGTGAGAAAGAATGAGACACCCTGCCTCCCCACCGGCCCAATGATTGCTCCATTGAACAGTTACCTGGAGCTAAACTCCCACGGCCGAGGATGTACGCCATGACCTCCCTCAAAATGGATGAAATGCAGCAGTATGTGAACAAAAACCTAGTGAGAGGATTTATTGAACGGGCCAAATCTCAGATGAGAGCTCCGGTGTTATTTAAAGAGAAAAAAGACGGGTCGCTTTATCTCTGCGTAGACTATAAAGGGTTAAACGCTGTGAGCGTAGAAAACAAATACCCCCTCCCCCTCCTGAAGGACTTACTAACCCACCTGGCGAAGGGGAGTGGCTTCATTAAATTGGACTCTGAGAGGCATATTACCGAGTAAGAATAAAAGAAGGAGATGAATGGAAAACTGCTTTTAACTGTCCCATGGGGAGCTATCAATTTAAAGTTATGCCGTTTGGACTACAGGGGGCTCCAGCTGTCTTCATGCAACTGATCAACCAGGTACTACATGACCATTTAGACAAAGGAGTTTTGGTGTATCTTGATGATATCCTGATATACAGCACAAATATGGCTGACCACGTAAAACTAGTGCGAGAAGTGAATGCCAAACTATAATCTATGATTTTGTTTGAATTGCAGGATTTGTCCTTTTTGTAAGGGGGGGGGGGCGGATGTCAACGCTGCTAACATTGGATGTTCCCTCTTTGACAACTGATGAAAATGCATTTTCTCTATTCCTTTAACATGCTTTTCTTGCTTTAGGAATCAGGTGCAGCGGGGGGGGGGGGGTTGGAATGTAAGCTCAGCTAGCCATAATAACAACACTGCTGACAAGCTGATAACGTTTTGGCGGGCTGTGGAGCTGAGGAGAAAGCCCGCTTTAAGCTAATTGGGGAATGTGATTTATGACATTATTGGGGGTGGGAGTTGTACTTTGATACTTTGTATCAGGGGGAAGGGAATTTAGTTTTTGGGTTCAACTATGTAGTGCCGATACTTTGTATCCCGAATAAATGTTCTTTAAGGAAAATTTTGCCTTGGAGTTCTTTTGATGGGTTTCATCTATCGGAACCTGACAGCGGGACTTATTTCAGACCCTCCCTCCCTTTCATTCCAATCTCCCTCCTCTCTTCCTTCCTGTTTCCCTCCCTCTCTGCCTCCCTCTTTCTCTTTCCCATCTCCTTCCTTTTGAAGGAAGAATTTGAACCCCCCCCCATATTTTCCCTCTTCCATATATTTATCAAACAAGGAAAAGCCTCCAGAGACAGAAAAGACAAGCCACTGAGGGAACTAGCTTAAAAAGGCTGGTTTAAGAATTAGCTACTAGCTAGAAAGGAAAGTAGCCAGCACTTAAGAAAACACCCCCCCACACACAAATGTAGCAAGTACTGGCTGCCGGCTAAGGCAGCCTCCCCAGACGGCTCCAATCATAAGTAAAGGAATCTACAGGCAAAATCCATTCAGGACAAAAATACTTCAAAATCCCTTGCAGCAAAACTTACAGCTAACAATAAAGCAATAGAATTAGAACCCAAAATCCAACATGGGACATCAGCCATCAGCCACAATCGAAATTGCCAAACACTCCTTAAGAACACAAAGCCCATATTGCACAAATCCCAGAACTTCAAAGTCACAAAGTCACATAAGAATCCTTCCAGTCTCCCGGTTTGTTGTTCAGAATTGAATGCTGAAACGGCACTTCACTTCTGCCAATAAACATCTCTCGAGCAGCCGGCTTCCTCTCGCCTATTTCAAACAGCAGCGCTTCATTTTTTTTTTCTCTTTCTCTTAAAGGTATAGCCTCCTGGCTGGAAAGCAAGCCCCCGGCTTTTCCTTCCAACACTTCCTCCCTTTCCGTTTCCTTCCCTCCCTCCTGCTCTCTACCTCCCTCTTTCTCATTGCCATCTCCTTCCTTCCTCCCTCCCTCCCTCCCTCCGTGCCTCACCTCCAGCTGATGCTGCCTTTCTTCATTCCTCGTGGAGGGCGACCCCTCCCCCATTGCATTACTTGCCTGTTTGTCGCTGTGTGCGTGCCTGGCACGGATGGCTGCCACAGAAGTTGTAGATTGGCTCTTGGCCGGCCTGTTTGATCTCCTCTCTCCCCTCCTCCAGCTGACTCCTCCTCCGAAGGCTGCGTCTTTTCTCTCTCTCTCTCTCCCTCTCCCGCCCAAACTGCCTCCTTTTATAGCCTCTCCCCCTCCTCCTTTCTCTTCCGGGTGAGCCGGAAGTGCCGATCCTGTGGCCTTTGCTTCGCCCCAGCTGCCCTGCAGCTCCTGAGGAGACTCTCATGGCAAGTTCTGCGCTGCACTGCTTTGGCTTGTTCCCTCTCCCGCTACACTTGGCTAGGCTGGGCAGGGCCGCGTACCATCTGCCAGGTGCCAATGTACCACCGGTTGAAAAACCCTGCTCTAGATGCTGCCTCGAGGTTGCCCAAACTACACTTGCACTGACTGTTAGGAAAACATCTTGCCTGAACTTTTGCTTGCACTGGAGTGGGCAAGGAGAGACAGTTAAGGGAGGGAAAAGTTCTGGCTTTGCACTACTGCAAAGCACTTGATCTCTAACAAACTATACCTTTCTCAACAAATGGAGCCAATTTTTAGTTGCAGGTTTAAGTAGTGGCAGACTGACAGTAAGCCAGAACTGCATTCCTTAATTCACCCAGAGATTAACCTATCGTGGGGATTTTGGAACTGTGAGATCCATGGCTAGCTCTGGTGAAGACCATGTGGAGCTGAAAGCCAGGGAAGAATTCGCGACAGGACTGGACAACAACTGCGAAAGCCCTGACCTGGAGGTTCCACCAACCCGGAGGAGGAAGCAATGAACCACGGGTGAGCCTGGCACCCACCTTAAGACAGCCACATGGACAGCCACCACTGCCCCATCCTCCAAGAGACAAAAGAAGTCTCTAATGGCGAGGGATCAACCCCAATGATCTCTTGGCATCGGGAAATCAGAAGGACCATCAATGAGGGTGACCGTCACCAGAGGATCTGGAGCCAAGCCATGCCACCCAGAGAGATGGCACAACCTGTGGCAAGACCAGAAGGGGGCTCCTGACATGATCATTGACCAGCATTCCTGATTTCCGCAGGGCCAGCAAGGCAAGACGAGCATCAGATCCCAGATGTAAGGTCCTGTCTAGGCTATAGAAACATCTTCAATCTCCAGGGAGCATGTTCTGAATGGCAGCTTTCCTGTAGGGACCTGACATGCTGCCCCTCTAAAAGAAGGGGAGTTCCACCTGGAGAAAAGAAAATAATAAAGAGGGAACAAGTAAACAGCAATTACATATTCATTTAGGTTTATGTAGCGGTCATGGAAGGGTTTAAGTAATATAGGGGCCTTAACATGTTTCTTTTGTACCCATTCATTCTGAGCCCCCGGGAGATTTTTCCATGCCACCAAGTATTGGGTGATCCCTCCTATGCATGTGTGAATCAAGGATTTCTTTGATCTCAAAGTGTTGTTCCCCTTTGGGAACTGGAGGGGATGCTGACTAGGGGTGAGACCACCTCCAGTTTTAGGAGACTGCAGTGGAAAACTGGGTGGACTTTTCTCAGTGACTTTGGTAATTCTAGCTCCACTGTGACCGGGTTAATAATTCATTCTAACTTTTTTGAGGGCCGCAAGGATTGTAGGAACCGTGTGTACAAGTATATTCAGTCCCCAATGTGGCATGGTTTAAGCTCAATTCTCTTTTTGTCGGCTTGGGCTTTGTAAGCTGCCCTGGCCTCTGCAAGTGCCTTGCGCATCACGGGCCAGGTATTTTTTAACTGATCTATCCATCCTTTTAAGGAGGGGTTTGTGGGGTCTTTAGCTGGCAGCTCAGGCATCAGATTAAAATCTTGTCTCATTGCCATTCAGAATGGTGTGAAACCTGTGCTGATGTGTTCAGCATTGTTGTATGCTACTTCGGCAAATGGCAGGAGGTCAGTCCAGTCGTCCTGTTGGTAGTTAATGAAGCAATGCAGGTACTGCTCTAGAACAGAGTTTGTTCTGTCCCCCCCCCCCATTCATTTGCGGATGGTGACTAGAACTAAGTCCTTGGTCAGTTCCTAGGAGGTCCAAAAAAGCTCTCCAGAACTTTGACGTGAATTGGACCCTCTATCTGAGATGATGCATTGCGGCGCTCCATGTAGACAATAAATGTGGTGCAAAAACATCTTCGCCAACCCTTTGGCCATTGGAATCTTCTGGTAGGGGATGAAATGCACCTGCTTGGAGACCTATGTCTGTCACGACTGAAATTACTGTGTTTCTCATTCTTTCAGGAAGTTCCACAATAAGGTCCATCGAAATCTCTCCAGGGTACTGACAGCTCAGCTACTGTTTGAAGCAGCCCTGGCGTTTCCCCTTGCTTCCGTTTTATGGTCGTGCATACAGGGCAGATAAAGACATAACTCTCAATGTCCTTTTTGAGCGAAGGCCACACCAGAACTGTCTCTTGAGGAGGTGCAAGGTTTTCATGAATCCCCAGGCTAGATTTTTGCCAATGAAAGCACATAGTTCGTCTAGCTCTCTAGGGGTCGAGTAGAGCTTCAGTTTCGGTAACTTAGCCCCTGGGACAATTCAATGGCTCAGTCCGTGGGTCGGTGAGGGGGGAGCTCCTCTGACCCCCGTTCATTGAATACATCCTTTAAGTATTGGTATTCTTTTGGTATGCTTAACAGGTCTTCCCCTTTTGCTGTTGCCCCGGTCTCTTGGCGGAGGTGCACTGCCTTGTGTGGGGGTTTTCCTTTTGGTGGGAAGTTTAATCGTCACTTCCTCCAATCCACCCGCGGGTTCCATTTCTTCATCCAGACCAGCCCCAGGACGAGTGACCTTTCCATCCTGGAGGCTACTACAAAAGTTACGAGTCTGAGTGAGCCCCCATTGTCATCCCTAAGGGTTCGGTGGTGAATGTGGCTGGGATGCTCCCTGTGACTGACCCATCTAGTTGGCAGAACATAACGGGTTTTTAGCCTTCTTAAATGGACCCCCAGCTTCTCTACTAGAGCTGGGTTCACTAGGCATCTGGTGCACCCGGAGTCTAACAGGGCTTTCAGGGATGCTTTTTGCCCAGTGCCCAGGAGATGCAGCTCTATGGGAATAGTTACTGGCGTGATCGGCCCACTTACCAAGAGGTTGTCATCGTAGTGGTGTCCAAGAACCCTTGGTCTTCCTCTGGTGGGATCGGGGTTCCCTTCCTCTGTTTGGGTGAACTCCACAACCTCCGTGCTCCTCAGGGCTGTCTCCTTTGTGCAGGGTTGCGACTTGGGGGTTTTCCCACTTGGTGCATGCTCCCCCTTCTGCATTCAGCTTCTCGGTGGCCATCCTTTCCGTATTTGAAGCAGGCGGTGGAGCATACTGACTGGGTTTGGGGTCTGGCTGCCTCCCTCTTCCTCTTTGGGGGTGACTTTTTCCAAGCTTTACTGGAGCGGTACCTATTTCGGGTTTGGACGATTTCGGCTTCCTCGGCTAGCACGCACCAGCCATGGAGGTGTGTGGGGACCCCCCTCACAATACAAGTGTTGTATAAGTTGTCGTTTAGGTCGTCTTTGAAACAACTCACAAGGATGTCTTCTGGCCAGTCAAGACGGTAAGCCAGGTCCCGGAACTCTTCGGTGTATTCAGCAACCAGGTGGCGCCCCTGCCTTTATGTGGTCTCGGGCTTTGCGATCAGCCAGGGAGTCTTCGAATTGCCATCTCAGGGCTGTCATGAACCGGTTGAAGTTGCGCAGCCATGAGGCGTTCACGTTATGGAGGGTCACCATCCACCTAGCCGTGGCCCCCTCCAGCGCCAGGGTAATGACCCTGACTCTGGCCCCCTCGGTGGAGATCTCGTGGCCATACTCCTGCATATAAGTAGGGACATGGGCTAGGAAAAACCTGAGCTGCTGAGGGTCTCCATCGAACTTCACTCTGAGGGGGGGTGATTTTCGCTCCTGCCAGTGAGCCCCACCATCGCCAGCCCTCGGGACATTTGCTCCTCCAGAGTCCCTTGGGCAGGGCCTGCTGTGGCAGTTGTTGCCCCTCCAAGGCTTCAGCCATGCCCACTGCAGCGCTCAGGGGTGATGTTTCCCCCCCCCTCTGCTGGCTGATTGTTCGTGTCGGCCATTGTCCCCCGTCACTCAGGCTAAGGCTTCCCATGCCTTCAGGTTCTGGAATTCTTCCATCATGAAGTGCATTGCTTGCTTCATGAGTAGATCGGCGTGGTCAGGTTCTTCTCCATGGCCCTTATCATCGTCTAGCACCTCCAGCTCCTCTCTCCAATGGCTGCCTCAGATGAGGATGACCCCCTTGGTCCTCCCTTCCCAATCATCTCTCTCCTCCATGCCAAATCATCAGCTTAGATGAGTCCCCTAGGCTGGCAGCTTCCTCCATCTGTCTGACGGAGCTTGTGAGCCTTAGCAGGAGCTTCCCCCCCAGCACTCGACTTCTTCCTGGTCGCTGCCTTGGTTAGACATCTTTTGCACGGTCCCCATGGTAGGGTGGGTGCCTCTCTGGGTTGACCACTTTGCAGATTCCACCTAATATAAGGTCCTGCCTCAGCTATCTTCTCAGGAAACCATGACTCTTGAAACAAGCGTTAGTTCAAAAGGATCTTTTACTGAGAGAAAGTGATTGCAGAGAGGTCAGGTGGAATCTGAAGTTTCCGAGCAAAAATGTTAGGTTAATTTCCCATTGTCCAACCCCACCCCATTTCCCCAATCCATCCGGAGCCAATTCGCTGGCATGAAGTTGTTGTGAGAACTCCAAGCTGAAAAGGTGATAACAAGTTGTTCTCTGGTGCTGCAACCTTGGTAACAGACAGGAGATGGCTAGAAAGGACTCAAACCAGATGGCCCTGAGGGTTCATTCCCCCCTCCCCAATTCCCATGCAGATACATCAAAGTGAAAGCGGAAACAAGATAGAAGCATCTACATGGATGCCATCTGAATGGCAGCGTTCTGGTAGGGACCTGGCACCAGAATTGGAAGTGAAATTCAACGGAGAGGCGGAAGAGCTACTTTCTCATGCAGTCTTGGAACTTCATGGCACACCATGGACTGAGCTTCCCAGACGATGAAGCCAAAGTGAACTGCATCATCGTGGCTCTTGAGGCAGAGGCGGCCAACTGGGTGGTTTCACTCCACTGATGCTAACGCCAAGAAGTTGTATGATTTTGACTGCTTCATGATCGCCTTGAGACGACGGTTCAAAGACCCTCTGACAGACCAGAAAGACCACCTGCACTAGATGGGAGTGTATGCAGCAGGTGGGAAAAGAGGAGCATCCATAGAGTAGAAGCAGCAGGTCTCTTTGAAGGCACAGCAAATAGGTTTTTCGGGAGGCTCGGGCCATCAGCGGGACTTCTGCCCTGCACAATCCCCTGCAAGATCCAGTGTTTAAACATTAAAGGATTCAGGTGGAAGACAAAGAAACAACAAAGGAAAAAGGAGGACTCCAACAAGGGAGAAAAATCCAGCCAGTTGACACTGGCTTTCTTTTGGCATCCTGCAGTTCAAGGCTGGTGACTATC
This sequence comes from Azemiops feae, assembly GCA_023970755.1. Classification (NCBI taxonomy): domain Eukaryota; kingdom Metazoa; phylum Chordata; class Lepidosauria; order Squamata; family Viperidae; genus Azemiops; species Azemiops feae. The sequence continues at coordinate 222,417 of JALGBA010000623.1, forward strand.
CAAGAATATCTAGTTGGGGAAAAAAGGTGGGTGAGTTTCCTTGATTGCAGAATCCCCTCTTGACAGTTTACTTTCGGTGGCCCAGGGTCCAGGAGACTGATGTCCCACAGGCATCTGAAGACCCTCTGATCCAAGATGAATCAAAGCCAGTCAATGAGAAGGCTTGGGGGCTCAATGGTGAGTGCCAAAGCACAGCAGATGGTGAGACTGTCCACCTGTCAAGGGAGGATTCCTTGCAAGATGCCTGAGGGTGCACAGTCTCATGCGCTCCCAATATATCTCTAGTTGTGCTGTGGGCTTTAAAGAATAAAACCCATTGAGACTAATCCCCCATAAATACAGTACATCAATCCAGACCCATGCCAGAAAAAGCAGTCAGTATATGTAATTTCACTACAATATAAAACCTCAAATAATTTGAAGCAAAGATCTTAACATCTTAACCATCTTAAAAATCTCGCATCTGAACACAGAAAGCAAGAGTTAAGATGCTGACTTTCAATGTGGTTCCTGATATTTCAAGAGAACCTGGAGAATCACTCAGCCATTTCCAGTCTGGCAAATGAGTCCAGCCTGATTCTGCATACTAGATAAGTTGCTGAGCAAGGTCCACTGTCATTCAGCAGGTGACCTTGAGGAAATGCAGAATGGAAGCAGCACTGTTCTGCTTCCCTGCAACTAAAATACTCCAGAGGGGATGAGATACTTAAGAGTTCAAAAGCAACCCAGTTTCCTTACCACATCTCTGAACATTTGCAAGGGTTTGGTGAGAGAAGCACCTCTTCACTCTGATGAACCTTCAAGATGTTCTCCAAAATAATTTCTACTTCACTCCAGCTAGTTCTTTCTGACCTGTTTATCAACTGAACCAGTTTTGTAGAAAATTCTCAAGCTTGTAGATTATAGCCTGTCCTGATGCTGTGAACCAAGAGGAAGTTGCTACTTGGAGACATGTTCCGTAGAGGTTGAAGACAGCCCTTGCTTTTCTCCTCGTAGAGCAGGGGCAAATGTGGAGGTGAGAGATGTATGGGAGGCTAAAAGCAGCTCACCTTTTGCCTCAGCAAGTGGTTGGTGTCTTCCAGTCATAGGTTCCCTTTTTGGTTTCTTTCAGTGATGGGTGCTCATATTGGGCAGGAGAAGTACCATTGGGCAGGAGAAGTACCCTTCTTTCCGGTCAGACTTTCAGCAGACTTTATGGATGAGTTCACTGTGCTGCAGAAGCTCCCAAGTTTTCTATTTTGAACAGCTTATCTCCTGTGTTGAGCCTGCCGCATGTCCAGGTTCTGAAGCCACAGGAGAAACCTTTGTGTTCCAAGGTTTTTCTGAATTCTCTCGAGAACGCTGCAGAAGCTGGCTTACTCCAGCATGCTGGAGACCAGGCCCAGGAAGTCCCGTTTGGCTATTGGCACTCTGGGAATTGCAAGCTCTAGTGAGCCTCAGGGGGATCCTGCAGGGAGAAAAGAGCAAGCTATCCCCAATGCCCCCATCACCAGGCAAATAGGAGGAATCCATCACAGGTGAGCAACAATTCCTTTGGGAGAATATAAAGCCAGAGGCTCAGGAGGAGGCAGTTCACTGGACTTTACGAGGGAGAATGAAGTTTTTTGGGGGGCAGAAATGGAAATCTCTCTATAATTTGGTTATCCCAAATTTGGCTTTTCTTGGCAATAGTCCACTTCAGCGTCTTCTGGATAGACTGTGGGTAGTCTGCAACTTACAACCACAATCAAGATTGGAATTTCCATTGCTATCTGATGCAGTCATAAAGTGAGACATCATGTGAGTGTATCACTTAGCAACCACAATCCTGGGATTCTCAGTTGCCATCCTTAACTGAGAATGGTGGGTCTCGAAACGAGTAGCCACCCCCAATCCAAGTCTTTCTGGGCTTGTTCCCTCTCAGCCCGACCCTCTGTAAGACGGGGGTCTCCCCCATCTCTGCCCTTTGGCTGCCCTGCCCCCTCCCTTTGGGCGCTGTTGGCCACACTCTGTGGAGAGCTGCCGCTGCCCCGGCCCAGTCCCAGCTGGTGCTGGGCAGAAAGTCTTTGTTCGATTAAGTGGTGAGTAGAGAAACCCCAGGATTGCCAGCTCGAACCAGACAAAACTGAACTATTGTTATCCTATGACAAAAGGTTCCTAAAAATACACTTCTGATGCTATTGTAGGTTGTTCCCCGCAGTCATTATTATGGGATAGACAAGATGTCGTATGAATGTATCAAGTTTTGATCATTTTCCTTTTTCTTGATTTGAATGTTGTATAAAACGGTGACGGTGAGTGCGCTGAGGTGTAGTTCTTTACTGATGCATTGATGAACAAGTTGGGTCGGACTTCTCTCATCTTGTGTGTTATTTGGGAGTGCCACGCACCAGATCCTCATATCAGTTTTTATGGCCAACGTGCCCTGTGCCCACCACCCCAGCTGACCTTTCCCGTCTGAGCTCCCATTGTAGAGGAGGCATGCCCAACCTGGCCGCTGAGCCAAGGGGTGGCTGGTTTCATGCTGCGAGGAAAGAACCAAAACAGCCCTTCAGCTGCTATGGGCCAAAAATCCCCTTTCAAAGAATTCCTGGGCAGCGTAGAGCTTTGCATTCCAAATTAAATTCATTTTAAGTGCGTTGTATAGTTAAAGCCTGAGCAATAGGATGTGCAAAATCTTCTGTGAATAGAGCAGTGAGTTTCAGGGGGTTAGGGACACACATGTGCATGCTCCAGGGTGCGAGACCCGAACGAGAGAAAAGTGGTAGGAATAGCTTGAGTTTTTACTTATCAAACCTGATCCACTGAACCCTCCCCGACTCCAGCCCTCTCGCTTGAGGCCTTCAACAAGATACTAGACCATCGTTTGTCCAGGATAGAATAAGGACTCCTGCAGGGGGCGGGAGGTCCAAGGTCTCTTCGAGCCCTACGATTCCATCCTGCTCGAATTCAAGGGCGGCAGCAGCAGCAGCAAGGAAGAGGGCCAGCGCACCATCCATAACTCACCCTGGGATCCCCTCCCAGATTCTGTCTTGGCTGAAAATGTTGGCTCAACTTGGCTCAAGTTCCAGGGAATTTTCTAGCCCAGCTCCACAGCCACGTTTTCTTTGCATTTGGCTCCGTGAGCCATTAATGAACAAGACAGAATTCTGCTATGCTGAAACATCTTTATTTTATTCAAAGAACATTAAGGAATTGGTAAGGTTACATATTTATTCCATTTTCTAGCTGAGTTGCACTTCAGCCTCATCTGCCGAGGAATTGCACCAGGGCCGCCCCCCGATTTCCCACCAAGATGCAGCTCATTCCTTTTCTGCCTATGCCTCCGTTTGGGCTTTCCTTTCTGCAATCATCCGATGCTTCTGCTTCATTAAACACCTGCGAGCAGATCCATAAGCACCTAGCTCATCATCTAAGATAATAAAAATCAAAAGAAAAAATTCATTTAAACAGCTTACACTGCATCTGCCAAAAAAGGTTGTTGCGCAGTGAGTCTGCCAAGCAAGGAACTCTTTCTCCCTGACTCACTGGGATTGGACACCGGTTAGAAAAGATGCTTTTTAATCCTTAAAATGTAAAGCAACTTGAAAAGAAAGCAAGTTCATTGCTGAAGAGGATACTATGAAGAAATTATTTTTCTTCATTAAAAACAATCTTTCATTAATACATTTAATTGAATTTCAGAGCAAGTTGAACCCAAGTAAAAATTAAAATTTAAAAACAATCATCCATGGGAAAATAAAGTAAGCAGTCTAAGTTCCAAGTCTTCTCCATAAAGAAGTCAGTGTAGTTTAGAACAGTAGCTTTTACCAAGTGTGAAGTAAAATAACCCACATAAACCAAAGTTCTTTAACATTCTCAATCACTTTTGACATATATAAATAGGATCCTTACACCAAAATGTTTTGAGAACCACTGGCCTAGAATATGGGATTTGCTTTTACAGAGTTTAATGTAAAAAATGTCATAGTGGTTGACTTACATCGATCCCTATAAGCTTTGGCCACATCTTTAAATAGCTGTAGGTCCTTTGCACAATTTTCAGGGGCATTCACGCCTTCCCGGACTCTGCAAGCCCCTAGTCTCTCCCGTATGATTTTCACAATTTCCTGGTCAACGTGCCTATGAAACAGATTTGGAGAATGCTGTAACAAGCATATTTACTCCTCCAGTTAGCCCTGCAGCTCAGTGCCCCTTTACCGCAACTTAAAGCAGCCTCTTTTTAGGCTTATGCCCACTGAAAAGATGGCTCATATATGAGGTTTGAACCACTAACAGATCTTTATCAAAGCAGGCCCAGCCTTACTACTATATACACGGTATTCTACCTTCAAACAAAATGTTTGCATTAGATAAAATACTGAAGATTGGACCAACCTGGTAGAAAAGGAACCACTTCTCATTGTCCTGTACACACCTTTGTGACTGAAGAGGACCCCCTTTGGAAGATGAGCTTTCTGCTCTTCTCCTTTCTTATTTGTTCCACCACTGTAATTTATAAGCCCAGGAAAAAGCCTGATCCTAGGACATTTTGGACTCTTCTCTTGGAGTACCTGTGGCCCTACCTATATTTCCAAGCTTGCCATATTTTAACTGCTGCCTGTACTGCTAGTTACTTAGCAGGCTACAAAATACTTCAAGCAATTTAAGGACATAAGGCTGTAGTTAACGGTGGCCTGCATAACAGATCATTTGGCAAGAGACTGGAACTGTGGAAAGATACAGACATACAAATCTCTTTTCCATTGCATCTCAGCTTCGTAGATGCACAGGTAGTCATCCTCCAAGCATTCTGTAATGTCTGCCACACGACGGAACTCCCGATGATAATAATAAACCTTACTGTTTGCACGCTGGCGTTCAATCCATTCTGTTGAAAGCAAAAATAACCTTATTCAAGACAGGAGCTAGAGAGATCTTTTAATCTAAAGCTTCCTCCTTCCGTTATGTATTCAAGATGGACAGTGAATAATATTTATATGTTACTTATATGTAAGGGTGTAGATCTATACCAAGGGTCTTCAAACCTGGCCCTTTTATGACTTGTGGACTTCAACTCCCAGAATTCCTCAGCCAGGCACACTGGCTGAGGAATTCTAGGAGTTGAAGTCCACAAGTCATAAAAGGGCCACGTTTGAAGACCCTGATCTATACATATGTCGTATATAGTATGTTTTAAATGTGTTATGTATGTGTACACTTTGAGAGGAAGCAACTTTCATTTTTAATGTGTGCCATTGTGCCCACAGGAAAAAAATGACCATAAAGGTTATCTATCTATCTAATCTATCTAAAGATGAAGTGATCTCTAGGCCCTTAAGACAACTTGCCTTTTTTTGTATACAATTTGTATTAAAACTTTATTAACAAGAAGATAAAAACTAAGAAACTAATACATAGTAAGGAAGAAATAAAAAGAAATCAAAGAAAAAGCAAAAGGTGCAAGAAAAGAAAGCTGAAGATTGATAGAAATGAAAGAAGCGGCTTCCGATATTCTTCACCTCCCAGGCAAGCAAGAAGGCAACTCAATCCTAAATGCCCTCAGTGGGCCTTGTTTCTAGGAAGCCCCCGCGGAAAGGCCGCCCTGCCGAGGCTGCTCCCCGCCCGAATCTCCAGGTGGGCACGAGCCACCCGCCCGCGCCAGGCCTCTCCCGCCAAAGACGGGTCCCCGTTGCCAGCGGCGCCCCGCCCTCCAGGGCAAGCCAGCCAGGGGGCCAGCTGACTCCGAATTGGGCCCGGCCCGGCCCGGCCGAGCGGTCCAGCGGGGAAGGCGCCGCAGCTGGAGCGGAGCCTCCGCCGGTCAGTCCAACCTTGGCAACTGCAGGGTACGTGGACTTCGGCTCCCAGAATCCTCACCGATAGCCATGCAGGCTGCGGAATTGTGGGAGCTGAAGTCCACACACCTGAAAGCAGCCCCGCCCCGCCTTCCAACCGCTATGGCTGAGGATGACGGGAGTTGTAGTCGCGAAAGCACCGCCCCACGCTCCCTGGAGCTCCTGCCCCTCCTCCTCACCTCTGTACAGGGTGACCGGTCTGTCTACCGTGTAGTAAAAGAGCTTCTCGAAGAAGAGGGTCGGGCCGGAAGGGGGCACTGGGGGCTCAGGCTTCGGAACGTCGACCGGGGGCAAATTGTACGCGGCCCGCTCCGAGTCCTTCGACATCGTCGCAGCCTCCGGAACGCCTGACCGGACAAAATGGCGGCGAGCGGCGAGTGCGCATGCGCACGATAGCGAGACTGCTTCCTCTTTCCGCCGGCCAATCGGTCAGGGGGGCGTTTCTCTCTCTCTCTCTCCTCTACCCCTCCTCCCCCCCCCCATCTACCTCCTCTGTATCAAAGACAGAGAACTGGCTTCTCCTGCTCCTCCTTTTGATCAACATTAATCCTTTAAATACATTATTTCCCCAGTGTTACAGCTTTCCCTACCTCCCCTTTACAGGTCTGATTAAATAAGTGCAAGAGGTCCTCGAATTACAACCATTCGTGTAGTGACCATCTAAAGTTATAACGGAAGTGAAAAAAGTGACCTCTGACCCGTTTTCCACACTTGTGACCAGTGGTGGGATTCAGCCAGTTCGCACCACTTTGGCAGAACCGGTAGCTAATTTTTTGTTGCCCAGGCCTAGAATGGACTTGCGGCATCCACACAGAGAGCCGGTTGTTCACCTATTTGAATCCCAGCACTGCTTGCGACCACGGCAGTATCCCCACAGTCACGGGATCAAATTCCAGGCACTTGGCAACCGGCACGTACTGAGGGCAGCTGCGCTGTCTTGGGGTCCTGTGATCACCGCCTGTAACCTCCCGAGCCAGCTTCCGACACGCAAGGCCGAGGGGGGAAGCCAGATTTTCTTAATGACCGCGCGATTCACTAAACAACTGCAGTGCTTCGCTTAACAACTGTGGCATAAAAGGTCATAAAATGGAGCAAAACTCACTTAACAACTGCCTTGCTTAGAAACAAAAAATTTGGGCTCAATTGTGGCTGTAAGGCGAGGACTACTGTAAAGGCCCTCATTCCCTCGCTGTTGGATTGATTAATTGATTGTTCTCTCAGGTGAGGGACAACTGTTACTCCCTGCAGATCTTAAATTCTAAATCATTTGAACTAATACTATCTTGCTTGGAAATTATACACATTCTAAATACTTCAAATTAAGAAATAATTTTTAGTTTATAAAAATGTGAACTGTCATTGAGAACAATTTTTAATAGCAATAGCAATTGCACTAAGACTTCACAGTCCTTTTACAGCTCTCTAAGCGGTTTAAAGAGTCAGCCTGTGGCCCCCAACAATCTGGGTCCTCATTTTACCCACCTCGGAAGGATGGAAGGCTGAGTCAACCTTGAGCTGGTGAGACTCGAACTGCCGAACTGCTGGCAGTCGGCAGTCAGCAGAATCAGCCTGCAATACTGCATTCTAACCCAATTAATATGTATTTATATAGCACTCCAGGCAAAATTCTGGTACTTTGATTTATTGGCATGGAGTGTGTATCCGGAACATGTTTTTGGATGAAGAATTGGGAGAATTGGAATGTGACCTTATTGAATTTTTTTATTTATTCCGGAGCTAATAAACCATAGAAAATGCCTCTCTACAGATTCCTGGCTCCACTGTCTCTTTATGAGTTTCTCACCCTATCCCTTGATGCTGAGCTTGATATTTTGAAATTAAAGATTTAAACATTTTGACTTTTAGAAAAAAACCCTGTTGATGCTTGCATAGTTGACTATAAATCCTTTTAATCTGAAAAATCTGAATGTACAGAAGGGAACCCCCAGAACTCTTGTATCTTGACAGCCTGGCAGAACCACACTTCCTTTTGGCCAGAGGGGGGTGTTTTTTAGATTGGAAGGAAGGGAGAAATTGCTGCATGCTACACTCGAAGTGTTTCTTCAGTAGGATAAAAGAGAAACCTTTGTGCAGAACACGTTTTTAGACAAAGCCATTTGGGGGGCTGCATGCCCATCCGGGGGAGCCCATTTCGTCTGGGCTCAGGGCTGAACCGCAAAGGGGCAGAAGAGGCTCCCCTTTCCGTGGGCTTCCTGCTTGGCTCTGGGGTGGGCTCCACCAAAAAGTAGAATTGTGTTTGGTGCCAGGCAGTGGCTGATGGTGGATGATAAATTTGTCGACAGTGACCTTTCCTCTCCCTCCCTCCCTCCAGGCGTGCTTGACCCCTGTCAGCCCTCCCGAGGGTGAAATGGATAGTACACCAGAATGAAGCCAGCTGCTAAATTTATGTCTTGGGGAGGGAGAAACATCTTTGGCATTAGGCAAGCCAGGCACTTGCTGGTAGCCTCTTTCTGTCTCGGCAGTCTCGGCTGAAGACGTCAGATCATGGTACTGACAAGCGATGGCCCTTCGGTGGGGCTGGGGGGGGGGTGAGGTAGGGGGGAGTCAGTGTCTGAAAGCAATGGCTTGCAGGAGTTCCCCTTCTATTCCCTCATCTAAGTCATTTATGAAGATACTGAAGAGTACTGGGCCTAAGACGGAACCTTGTGGCACCCCACTGCTTACTTTCCTCCGTGTAGATGTAGTACCATTAAGGACTACTCGTTGAGTACGGTTTGTCAGCCAGCTACAAATCCATCTGGTGGTGATGCTGTCTATCCCACATTTTTCTAGCTTACCAAGAAGTAGGTTGTAGTTTAGTTTATCAAATGCCTTGCTGACGTTTAAATATACTATGTCCACAGCATTTCGCTGCTCTATTAATTTAGTCACTTTGTGAAAGAATGAAATAAGATTGGTTTGGCATGATCTGTTTTTAAGAAACCTGTGCTGGCTACTAGTTATAACTTTATTTGTTTCTAGATGTTCACAGATCTGTTTTTTTTAAAATACTTTTTCCCAGTATCTTCCCATATATTGATGTTAGGCTAATTGGTCTGTAGTTTCCTGGGTCTGTTTTTTTCTCCCTTTTTGAAGATGGGAATCCATCAGGTCCTGGTGATTTATATTCATCAAGGTCAGACAGGTATTCTCTTCTTGCTTATTTTAATTTTTATTTCTAGTCTGTCTTTTACAGTTATGTTTTTGGTAGGTTGGGCTATAGTTTCTTTTTGCGTGAAGACTGATGCAAAGAATGAGTTAAGCAGCTCTGCTTTCTCTCTACTGCCTTTCACTTCCTTGCCATCTTCTCTCTTTAGTGGACCAACTGTTTCCTTGACTTTTTTTTTGTTATTAATATGTTGAAAGAAACTTTTTAAATTATCTTTGATTTTTGTTGCAAGTCTTTGTTCATTCTGAGCCTTTGCTTTCCTGACTTCATCTTTGCAGATTTGGGCTATCTGCTAATATTCTGCCTTAGTTATGTGTCCCTCTTTCCATTTTTTGTACTTATCCTTTTTGTATTTCAGTTTATCAGAGAGATCTTTGTGCAACCATGTTGGTTTTGTTCTTGGATTTCTTGTTTTTTCTTTTTTAGTGGTATTGTGTTGAACTGGGCTTTTATGATTGTATTTTTCAGTGTTTCCCATGCTTTTTGAGTTGTTTTCCCCTTTGGGATTTTTATCCATGAAATTTTGCTCCCTGAGTTTGTTAAACTCAGCTCTTTTGAAGTTTAGGACAGTGGTTGGATTATATTCTATTGCTTGTGTTTGCATTATATATAATTCCGGTATGACGTGATCACTCTTGCCCAAGGTTCCGGCAATTTCAACTCCCTCTATCGCTTCTTCTCCAGTATAGCTTTTTCTCCACTTCCCTTTTCTACCTTTTGGGTGACAAAGTTGTCAGCTAAGTTGGTTAGGAATCTGTTTGATCTCCCACTTGCTGCAGAGTTTGTCTCCCAGTTGATATCAGGGTAGTTAAAGTCTCCCATTACTACTGTGGTATGTTTCCTTCATACATTTGTTAATTGATTAGCAAAGAGTTCATCTATTTCTTCTGCTTGGTTGAGTGCCTGTAGTATACTCCTATAGCAGACATGTCAAACTCGCGATGTCACGTGATGTCGCGCGACATATCGGAGCTTTTTCCCCATTGCTGGCAATGGGGTGGGCGCGGTTTCATCGTGACACGTCCGGCCTAACGGGCCGGCAGTTTGACACCCCTGTCCTATAGCAATGTCGTTCTTTTTTCCTTTTATATTGACCCATATGGATTCTAGGAGGTTTTCATCCTTGGTTTTGTTTATTTCTGTAGAGATGTAGTGATCTTTTATGTATAATGCAACTCCACCTCCTCTTTTGTTGGGTCTGTTTCTTTTGAATAGTTTATATCCTTCCATCAGTACATTCCAGTCATGAGATTCATCCCACTATGTTTCAGTAATGGCAACTATATCATATCTGCCCTCTTGTACTAATACTTCAAGTTCACCCTGCTTGTTCCTTAAACTCTGAGCATTAGTATATAGCCATTTGAGTCCTTTATTGGTCTTGGGTATGTTTCTTGTATCTCCTACTTTGTAACTGGGATTTCTATCCTTTCCATCACTTTCTATTTCATTATGTTTTTCTTTTTTTATTTCTTTTTTCTCTACCTTCCTCCTTATGTGATTGGTTACCAAAAGGAAAACTAAGAACTCCTAGAGCTAAGAAGACATTTTCTGGCAGTGAGAACAATCAAATCGGTGGAACGGCTTCCCTCCAGAAGTTATGGGTGCTTTATTTACTGGAGGTTTTTAAGAAGAGATTGGACAAACATTTATCCAGAATGGCATACGTTTCCTGCTTGAGTAGGGGGTTGGACTAGATGATCTCCAAGGCCCCTTCCAACTCTGTTATTCTGCTGCAAGGCTCTGTTGATCACAGCTTAAGCAGGGGGAGGGGGGAGGAACACAGCATCTTGGAAATAATATACAAAATTATTGAAATGTTCTGGAGCCATCAGGTCATCTTTGTTTAAAGTAGTTCATAAACCCCTCCAAGTGGGAATCTCATTGGGAGAAAAGGGCCTCTGGTGTGAATACAAGTCACACAGGCAGAATTGGCTGCACAACCTGTTAAGATCTGGGCTGTCCCAGTTCTTAGAGTAGCAACTAACAAAGTAATATTTGATGCCAGAGTTCAGACATTTGTAACTTGAGCCGGGGGGAGGGGGGATTCAGTAGGTTTTGCTGAACTTGCTTGCTTGCTTGGTATGAACAGGGCGGAGAACCCCCTTTCTTTGTTGTGAGAACTAGGAAAGTTAAAAATAGAGGATTTCCCATCTGGAGCAGACTTTCCTCAATCTGGAATGGAATAGTATCTCTGTTGCATTCAATAACAAATACATAACAAAATTTGATAGTATAAATTGATTATATATGAAAGAAAATATCATAAAATAAATTAGGCATATTGCTATGCATTTTACATATAAAATTTTACTATATTGAAAGTAACAGAATCACATGTATCCAAAAGTAAAAATTGTAAGCAGAACTAGTTGGGACAACTAGGGAGTTTGTTCAAGTGCGGGGTTACCAACTCTAAATGTGTAGCAACAAAAAACAAATAATAAAATGTGGCTTACGGTTTCAGTAGCCCATCTGTCATCTGGGCAAAACCTTGACCCTTTTATGTTCCTTCTCAAACCTCTATAGATCCAGCCAGAATGCCTTCTTGTATTTGGAGATTACAATTTAGCTTAAATATTTGGTGGATCTAAAGAGGGCAAAGGTAATATATCCTTAGAAAGAGATGCCTGGTCTAGTTGGATATCATCACCCTTAATCTGTTGTCTCAAGCCTAGCTTTGCACATTTTGTGCCTGCGTCTGCTGAGTTGAGTTAGGGAGAATCCAAGTTGCTCTAGTTTTTTTATGCCATTCTGCTCCAGATGTGTTGGGACTTTTACTTCCTGCCTTCTCTGACAAGGTTTTCATGATCTTTGCAAGATCATAGAAGTAACTAGTCGCTCTTCCCACCAACTCCCCCCACCTTTCCAGTCTCATCGGAAGTTTTCAGCTCCCAGGCACGGCCACTTGGGTTTCCTTCCTCATAAGAGGAGCCGCCGACATCGAGGAAAAGTGAAGAGTTGGCCCAAGGATGATCCCAGCAAACCAGTCCACCTGACCGCCTTCCTGGGCTATAAAGCTGGCATGACTCACATCCTGCGGGAACTTCATAGATCAGGACTAAGTATGTGCCACGTTTGCTTAATTCTATTCCTCACTTAGAAAGTTTCATAGACCTCAGCAACTGGAAGGGGCTACAGTGGCCACCAAGCCCACGCAAATCAGGAGCAGGCCTGACAATCAGGCTTCTACTTGAACTCATCCAGAGAAGGGCAGACCACTGTTTCCTTAGGTATTAGTTTCTCTGTTAGGTATTCCTTAGGGATTAGCTACTCTTTCTTGTAGGAGTTCATTTTCAAATGTAATATCAAGTTGTTCCTCCTCCTCCACAAGGTAAGTTCAACTTCTGGTTACATCCATGTACTTAGGGAAGTGGTTGGCTGTTGTTCTCTTTTGCCTTTTTGTCTAGTTACCAGCCAGGTTTCCTGATGCTCTCCTAGCCACATACAGGACTCAAAGCTCTGTCTTTGCCCTAGGACCTAGGCTATTCCATGTCCTGCATGCTGGCAGGATCTCGGCCTATTTGAAATCTCCAGGGACTTGAAAAATGCTATCATGTTCCATCCTTAGTTTCAGCTTTCTTGTGAGGCCCCAAGAACCAGGAACGACATCAGGAGTTAACTTCTGAGAGGTTTCCTGTATTGCTTTTCACTTACAGATGAAATCTTGCCAGAATAAAGCAACTATTTGTATCACTATGGATATACTTTGGAAATCGTTGAGGGGGGAGCTGTTTTAACCCTCTTCCCCCCCCCCCGACCAAACTTTCCATGCTCCACTGCCTCTTTGGAATGCAGCCCTTCCCTACTGGGAATCCAGACTGCATTCCACGACAGGTCTCTTCTCAAGGCCAAACATACCCAGTTCTTTTGATCTAGCTCAGTGATGGCGAACCTTTTAGAGACCGAGTGCCCAAAAACTGGCCCCGCCCCTGCCCCGCCCCCTGCCCCGCCCCTGCTCTGCCCCACCCCGCCTGCCCGCAGGGCCACTCATCACCTCCAGGGCCTGCCTCAGATCGCCCAGGCAGCCCAGCAGCGCTATGGCGGCCACGCCCTCTGCCCGTGCCCCGCAGCATCAACTGTGCGTGTTGGGGTGTGAGGGCAGAGTCTTGTCTACGCTGCCAGGCTGCCATGTCCTTGGCTGCGCTGCTCCGCGTGGGCCATGCTCAGGGCGACTCTCCTCCAGGGAGGCTGCTGGTGAGGGGGTCGCGGGCGGAGGCAGGGCTGGGGCAACGGCACGTGTGCCCACAGAGAGGGCTCCGAGTGCCGCCTCTGGCACCCGTGCCATAGGTTCGCCACCACTGGTCTAGCTCTTCCTAAGGCCTCTAATTTTCCTCATTCCTTCCTTTAACCTCTTCCACTTTCAATCCTTCCTAGAATATTGTGCTCAGACTAGGGTAGAGTATTCGAGGTAAGGTCTGACCAATACAGAACAGAATGGAAGTATCTGATACTTGTGGGAAATGGAAACACTCATGGTAGACATTTCCATGTGACTTAGTGTGTGGAATTCTTTTCTTTGTTAGAAAACTCCACCCACACCAGCCTCTCCCAAAGTGTTGGGACTGCCACCCATGTCCAGAGGGTACATGGTTTGAGAATGCTGGTGTGGAAAGAGGCCCTCACCAATGGATATCAAATAGGAAATACAGTGAGCTGCATAAATATTGTGCTTCTCTGTGATTACTTTTTGTTAATTGAACAAACCTCAACTGGCTGGGTTTTTGCAACAATTTAGCCATAACCCATGATATATATTTTACAGTGGTAGGCTTTATATGTCCCCTTCCAAAAAACTATAAATAATGGTTTGGAAAAGAAACCACCTTATGGCTTAGTTGGATATCGGAGCCTTCCTGGATCACATCCTCAGTCTTTCCCCCCCTTTAATCTCCAGAAATCTCTAAGCGAGAGGAAGTGGAAGCTGTCACTATCATTGAAACTCCGCCGTTGGTGGTCGTTGGGCTAGTGGGCTATATCGAGACACCGAGGGGGCTGAGAAATTTCAAGGCCATCTTTGCAGAACACATAAGTGATGAATGCCGAAGACGCTTCTACAGGAACTGGTGAGGAGGGGGAAAGCCCTGCTTAAACAGGAAAACACTGGCTCATAGCTGTGCTTTGGAAATGCTTTGTGGGCTAAACATGCAGTTATGAATACACACCCAGGGGTTCTGCAGGATTGTAGGTATTTTCCTTCAGCCTTTGGTATGACTTTGGTAGCCAAGAGGGGCTACCAAGTTGCAATTTTTACTGTGATGGAGGAGGAACAGTAACTTTCTTAAGTACATTCAGCATGATTAAAATAAAGCTGAATTCTCACATGTGAGACTTCACTAAAATGGTTTGTTGTTTAACTGGTTGAACACAGCCCCTGTATCGTAAAGCTCCATGATAAATCAGAATATCAGTTCAATGTTTTCATAAACCAGTCTCAGAATTATGGGTATTACCTGACTGTAACATCTGGAGGTTTTGATAGGACTTGGCCTTCTGGGAGGTGATCCAGCCCTTCCCTGAAGAACCTGAGGTTGAGCCCCACTGTCCGTGGATTGGTGGGTTCCCACTGGCGCAAGTGGCTTCTTGCTCTCCTGGTCTCAAGCCAGGGAGGCTGGCAGTGAATATCAGGGCAGGCTCCACACTGTTTTCTTGGCAAAGCTGGTTTGAAATAATTCCAGTTGATCTTGGATCTGCTGGCTGATTTTCCCTGCCTTTTCTTTTCAGGCACAAGAGCAAAAAGAAGGCATTCACCAAGTACTGCAAGAAATGGCAAGATGAGGCTGGGAAGAAGCAGCTGGAGAAGGACTTTGTGTCCATGAAGAAGTACTGCAAGATCATCCGTGTCATTGTGCACACCCAGGTGAACATTTTCTTGCCCACTGGCTGGTCAAACTCACTCATGATTTGTTGCTGGTCATTTCTGCTTGATTGGACAAAGTCTTCACTGCCAGATATTGTCTGTTGTGCAACCTGGGTTTCATCTTCAGAACTGAATACTTTACCCTGAAGGACAGCTGAGGTTGCTAGTCCCTCCCTCTCACTTCTGGTTTTGATTAAGAAGCACAAACACAGTGTGTGTAAGTGAAGCCAAAACAGAGAATCCAGTAATTTGTGGTTAGCACTGCAAAGTCTAGGTCCTGACTGAAGAAGAGCTCCAGACCTCCCATGAACACAGCCCCACTCTGTAAGTCACTAAAGCAGCCTGTCGATTGGGTTAGGGGTGGAGGGGGGGGCTTCCGCCTCAGTTTGAAAAATGCTGCTGCTGCTTTCAGGAGTCCTTCAAATGATGGCAGACTCACTAGTCCACTTTTGGGTCACACAATGGCCCACTGGAGGCATTGAGGAAACCCCCAAGCGAACAATGGAGGTGGGAGCCCTCTTTGCTGTCCCTATGCAACAGCATCCTTGAAGGCCTGATGCCAAGGTGGGGGGAGGGACAAGCCCCACGGTTTTAGTGGCCTTGGGAGCCTGGTCCTCCAGGTATTCACCCAGATCTCTTTTCAAACCACCTGATCACAATTGATGGCAAGGAATCGCACCATTCTAATTTAAGCAATTGCCTCACTACAGCATCTTCATAGCAGCCTCACAGAACATAGGATAACGGGGTTGGAAGGGACCTTGGAGGTCTTCCAGTCCAACCTGCTGCTCAAGCAGGAGATCCAATACCATTCCAGACAAATGATTGTCCAATTTCTTCTCGAAGATCTTGAAGAAGCACCCACAACTTCTGGAGGCAAGCTGTTCCACTGATTAACTGTTCTCTCTTATGGGAAATTTCTCCTTAATTCTAGATTTGATCTCTCTATAATCATCTTCTACTCATTACTCCTTGTCCAGCTCTAGGTGTTTTGGAGAATAGGCTGACTGCCACTTCTCTGTGGCAGCCCCTCAAATATTGAAAGACTGCTATCATGTCATCCCTGGTCCTTCTCTTCACTAGACTAGACATTTCTAGTTTCAGCAACCATTCATTGTATGGTTTAGCCTCCAGACTTTTTGCTTGTTTGTTTTTCTTTGTTGCTATTTTCTGCATTCTTTCTAGAGTCTCAAGATCTTTTTTATATCATGGTGACCAGGACTGGATGCAATATTCCAACTGTGGCCTTACCAGTGCAGTATAAAGCAATACTAACACTTCCTGTGATCTTGATACTATCCCTCTGTTGATGCAGCCTAGGACTGTGTTGGCTTTTTTGGCGGCTGCAGCACACTGCTGGCACATACTTAAGTGGTTGTCCACTTGGACACTTAAGATGGTGTTGAGTCACATACCACCTATTCTATACCTGTGCATTTGGTTTTTCTTGCCTAAGTGTAAAACCTTACTTTTCCCAGTGTTCAAGGCTGTCAAGATCCTTCTGGATCTTGAGCCTTTCTTCTAAACTGTTGGCTATTCCCACCAGCTTGGTGTTGTCTACAAATTTGATGAGTTCCCCTTCTATTCCCTCATCCAAAATCATTTATGAAGATACTGAAGAGTACTAGGCCGAAGACAGAACTTGTGGTTCCCCACTGCATGCTTCTCTCCATTTAGATGTAGTTCCGTTGAGGACTACATGCTGAGTGCAGTTGGGCAGCCAGTTATGAATCCATCTGGTGGTGAAGCTCTCTATCCTACATTGTTCAATCTTACTAAGGGTAGGCTGTGGTCTACCTTGTATAATGCCTTACTGAAGTCTAAGTAAACTATGTCCACAGTATTTCCCTGGTCCACCAATTTAGTTACTTTATCAAACAAGGCAACAAACAACAAACAAGGTTTGTCTGGCATGATCTGTTTTTAGCAAACCCATGTTGGCTTCTAGTAATAGTTTTGCTCTTTTCTAGACCCTCACAAATCCACTGCTTGATTATCCCCATAATTAAAGTAATACAAGCCTGTCCCCATTACTATTAATCTGGCACAGCAATAATTGGAGGATTCCTGAGGAAATGGAGAAATAGGACTCATTTTCTTGTAGTCCTAAATCTCGCTGCCCTGACATTCATGAGATGACAGTGATTGTAACATTGCAAGAGACAGAGAAAAGCATCTCCCCCCCTTCTCTCAGCTATGTGTGATTTCATAGACCACTTTTGTGCCTCCTGATCTCTTTCGTTCTAGGTTAGAGAGCCCTCATCTCTGCCATACTTCATCAAAGGAGAGGGAGGAACACGAGGAAGCCCCTCAGAGCCCCTACTGGTTATCCAGGAGAGGCCCAGGTTGAGAGACCCTGGAGAACAGCAGAGTTGAGAGTCCTTCTCTCTCCACCATGTAGGGCAGGGGTCCTCAAACTTTTCTTTTTTTTTTTCTATAACAAGTTTTATTGAATTTTTTTTAATTTTACAGCCAAGTGCTTAAGACTCATCATGGAGATAGGGCACTCCATAAAACAAAATAGAACATACAATCATACATAAACAATTTACACTTTTTTAAATCTTCCCTCTCTATTTTATCAATCAAAAGAGCAAGAACAAACAAACAAAACCAAAGTATCAACGATATTTCCACCCATTTTAAGCTTAATTAACTATTAGCATATTCCAACTAGCATATAGAATACGGTTCGAGTATCCATATAATAAAGACCATATTATTCCAAATATTCAGTTTATATTTCTCAATTAAGTTCTATCTCTTATTCTATCTCACATACATATTTTATCAGTGAATATAACTTTACGTTTCCAAACCATTTTGGATTAGCTTAAATTGTTTCTAATTATTTCTAAGTTAAACATATATAAGTATATTTTAAAATTTCTCCACTATATTCTATTTCCTATATTCTAAACATTTTTATAAATCAATCCATTCAAATTATTTCTAAGCTAAACATATATAAGTATATTTTAAAAGTTCTCCACTGTATTCTATTTCCTATTTTCTAAACATTTTTATAAGTCAGTCCATTCTTCAATCATTGCATGTAAAAATATCATTAGTATTTCACCAGTCTCAATACAACTCCTGATTTTCGCTTTTCCAGTTTTCCATAGTTACTATTCCAGACCATAATCAAATCCATAATTCAAATCAATATTGGTCAGACTAAAATCTTAAACTTTAAAGATCTCAAAAATATTAGCTCACTTAAAGTCTTTAAAAACCATTTTACCCATCAAATAAATTTTTAACACTCATTTTAAACCTAATTCTAGCTTTCTTTTTATGCCAAGCAGGTTTCCACAATACGGCTTTCAGCTCCTCCCATCTTGGTATTTGGTTATACACATTTTCCCACAGTTGCGTCTGATCATAGTCTTCTTTTCTTTTTCCCAATATTGTCTGCACTATATACTCAGTCTTAGCCAGTGTGGTGATTATTCGTTGTTTATATGTACTATCAGCATTTTTAATGTCTCGTATTAAAGAGTCCATTTCTGTTGTTTTTACATCTATAGATGTTTCAATTAAGTTCTGCTTTTGGTCTTCAGAAGTCTCCATCCTTTGTGTATAAGGTGTAACATCTTCCTCTTCAGTGGATTGTAAATATAAATCTTCCATCTCATTAAATTGTAAATCCAATTGTATATCATGCTCAGTTAGAGTTTGAAATCCAGTTTTTAGCTCTAAACCAACCTCATTCCTTAGTGTCCTAAAATGATCTTTTAGTTCTTGTCTTGTTTCCAAAATTTTTGCTAATATCAATCCATAATTGAGCTGTGAATAAGCTTCCATCCTTCTCTCCTTTTTGTTTTCTATAATAAGAAAACAGCAATAGCACCAGGTTCAAAAGTTCAGCTACCATGGCAACGTTACGATAAGACTTTCTGGGCTTCACGCCAGTTTCCAAGATACAATGTAGATACAATGTAGCCCTCCAATCCACATCCCGGTAGCCAAGGCAGTTTTTTTTTCTTTCCCCTTTTTAAAGTGGATAAAAATGTTCAGAAGGGGGGGGAGGAAGAAAAAACACTCCACCCCCCTCCCTAAAATTTCCACTTAAATTTAAAACAAGCAAACAGAGAGGAAAAGTCACAGTAAGGCTTTTTTCTTCTCTTTTTTTTTTTTTTCCCCAGGATCTCCCGAATTCCAACAGCTCAAATACATAATAGCAAAGTCACTTTTTTCCCCCAAGTGTTCAAACGCTGCTTTTTTAAGGAAGGGAGTAGTTTCTAAAAGCTTTTCATAGGGAAGTAAGGAAGGTAACAAGAGGGAAGGAAAGTTCTCACCCGGATCTTCCACGGTGGTTCTTTGTGCTTAGATGTTGCTGTGACTTTCGGCTGGAGCAGCTGAGTGATCGGCCATGTTACTGGCCGATCTTTTCCCCGTCGGCCCAAAGGTGATTTTCTCGGACCTCAGAGGGAGCCGCCGCTCCCTCCGAGATCAACGAGTGCCCTCCTCTACGGTGGTCGCCCCTACAGGGCGACTTTCGACCCTGTCCAGGGTCTACCGGCGGGGGGAAACCGGACGGCCAAGAGAACGAATTCTCTGCACGTCCGCGGGCGCTGCCACAGGATCCGGAAGTCGGTCCTCAAACTTTTTAAACAGGGGGCCAGTTGATTGTCCCTCAGATTGTTGGGGGGGCAGACTGTAGTTTGAAAAAAATTAATGATTATAACCAAAGCATCCTTAGCGATAGGATGGGAGACCACCAGGATAGGCCAGGAGGAGGGGGCAAGGGGATGGCAAAAGGGCAGGACTAAGGCAGGACTTCCCTCAGACCCTCCTTCCCTCTCATTCCTTCCTTCCTTCCTTCCTTCCTTCCTTCCTTCCTTCCTTCCTTCCTTCCTTCCTTCCTTCCTTCCTTCCTTCCTTCCTTCCTTCCTACCTACCTACCTACCTACCTACCTACCTACCCTCTTTCCTTCCCTGCCTCCCTCTTTCTCATCTCCTTCCTTCCTCCCTCTTTCTCATTCCCACCTTCTCTTTTCCTCCCTCCAAGGGGAGGGGGAGAGGCTGCCAGCGTGGCTGGTGGCCACGCTGCTGGTGGCCAAGGCTTGAAAGGCCACTGTAAGTTCCTGGACAAGAGCCATGCAGCAGAGTAGCGAGAAGATATTTGCGATGAGGGAGGGAGAAAAACAGGCAAGAAATGCAGCTGGGGAGGGGCCGCCCTCTGTGCGGAGTGAAAAAAGGCACCATCGGCTGGAGGTGACCAGCAATTGGCCCTCGCCCACTTCACACACCCGGCTCTGTGGGCTCCGGGGGAGGGGACGCCGCGAGCGGAGTGAGAGTCGGCATCTGCCGCACAGACCCCAGCCTGCCCGGTTTCGGCAGGTAGCACTGCGCTTTCCTCACAGCGTGGAGAAGCTGGGCCGAGCGAGGCAAAGCTAGCGAGAAGTTGAACCTGCCTCGGTGTGCTCACAGGAGGTGGCGAGCAGCGCAGGGCCTGGCGTCTCGGGTGAAAGCAAACTAAACCGGGCAGGCTGGGGGCTGGGCGGCAGATGCCGACTCTCACTCCGCTCGCGGCGTCCCCTCCCCTGGAGCCCACAGAGCCAGATGTGTGAAGTGGGCGAGGGCCAATTGCTGGTCACCTCCAGCCGATGGTGCCTTTCTTCATTCCTCGTGGAGGGCGACTCCTCCCCAGCTGCGTTTCTTGCCTGTTTTCACTGCAACTTGTGTGCGCATCCGGCACGGATGGCTGCCACGAAGTTATAGATCGGCTACTGGCTGATCTGTTTTATTTCCTCTGCTCTCCCCCCCTTTTCTCTTTGGTGCAACTCCAGCTGACTCCTCTTCCCAAGGCTGTGTCTTTTCTCTCTCTCCCTCTCCCGCCAAAACTGCCTGTTTTTATAGCCTCCCCTATCTCCGCCCTCTTCCTCCTTTCTCTTCTGGGTGTGCCGGAAGTTCCGATCCTGGGGCCTTTGTCTTCTCCTTCTCCTGCAGGGCTCTCTCAAGGCAGGTCCTGCGCTGCGCCGCTTTAGCTCGTTCCCTCTCCCTACAAGTCCTGTGCTGCACTAGACCAGCACAGACAAGGCGGGCCTCCTCCGGCCCCTGATGTAGGGCTGCAGGGCATGCTTCCAAAGAGTGGTGCTTGGAGCATTGCGTGTTAACTTTTAGGAGGATGTCGGCCCTCTTTAAGGCTTGAGAGCATCTGCTGAAGGGTTTCTCTCTTGTGATTTGGTTTGAGGTGCTTGCAGTGATGGCTCTGCCAGCAGCCCAAGCCCAGCCAAGCCATCTGGTATCTACAGGTGGCCCAATTGCTCCCTGCAGCCAGTGAAGGAACATTTGATAGTGAATTCTGTATTGGAGACTTTCCATTACAAACCAATATCTATAGCCTCAACTCTCTCTTCAGAGGACTGAGTAGGTCCCCTTTTTCACTGAACATTGGTATTCCCACAATGCAGTTGGCCAAGTGAGAGCACATGAACCCAAAATGAAATGCTGCTCCCTGATCCCGAACACAATTAGGGTTACCTATTCCCACATACTAAACTTTTCCAGTGTGTCATGAGACGACAGCCACAAAGTCCCAACCTTTGCAATAGCCAAATTCTGCAAACAGTGGAAGGTTCTGAGAGACTAGATCTCCTGCTCATTCCCTTTGTGGCCAGTTAAGTGTTGACCATGAGCCTTTGTCACCTCTGCTGCATGTACAATTTTTGAGCTTTTTTGGTTGCAGATGAAGCTCCTGCCAATGCAACAGAAGAAAGCACATATTATGGAGATCCAGCTCAATGGGGGCTCGGTGGCAGAGAAGGTTGACTGGGCTCGTGAGAAGCTGGAGAAGCAGGTGGCCGTGCAGAGTGTCTTCAGCCAGAATGAGATGATCGATGTCATTGGAGTCACCAAAGGGCATGGGATGAAAGGTAGGAGGCAGCAGGGCTGGAACTCTGAAGCCTCTTGATCGGAAGTGGTCTGACTACACACTGCATTCCAGATGAACGACTCCGGAAGCCATTCAAGATATGTGGAAAAGTAGATTTTTCCTTATTTCTGACCAGAGATGTCCACACCTTCCCTCAACCTCACTTCAAATTCTTTTAAGAATTTAAAATGACTGGCTGGAGAATTCTGGGAGTTGAAATCCACACATCTTCAACCTGCCAAAGCTGAGAAACGTTGGTTTAAAGCTTGGTTTGGAGCATCCCATGTTTTCTGCTGGAATAATATTTTAGAAGAGGGTCAGGAGACTACTAAGCCCCAAAGGAGGCAAGGACCCCTTTAGTGAGTGGTTGCACCCCATTAAAAGGCAGTTGGTAGAGAGCATTCTGGGGAAAGGGGGGAACAAACCAGTTTATGGCAGCTGGTAGGACTGTTGGCACAGGGATATAAAGGAAATAAAAATCAAGGCAGCCATTTTGTGAGAGTGCCTACAACATGCTTCCATAATTCTGGTGAAGCAGTCTGGTGAAACTGCTCCTGTTCTTTTTCAGCCCCTTTTTTTCTTTAATAAAGGGATGCTGATCCTGCGATTGTCAGTCAAAGAAGGCCAGGTCAGCAAAGAGGAATGTCTCACACTACAGAGATGCTCTTTCTTATTGCAGGGTAGAACATAGTAATGGAATCTTGTAAGCCTTTTGGATTTCTCCTGATTTTCACTTTCTCAGTTGTCTTTTCTAAAACTCTCCTTTTAATTCTTCATTCGTTCCCTCTCCACCCGAAGACTAGATTGTTTTGTCCTTCTAGATAGTCCAGGTAGTCCTTGGCTTACAACCATTCGTTTAGTGACTGCGTAAAGTAATAACGGCATTGCAGAAAGTGACTTAACAACGAGTTGCACATCCCTGCTGCCACATGATCAAAATTCAGATCTTGGCAACTTGCATTATAACGGTTGCATGTCCCGGGGTCATGGGATCCTCATTTGCGACTTTCCCAGATAGCTTCCAACAAGCAGAATCTATGGAGGAAGCCCATAGGGGGAAGCCAGATTCAGTTAATAACCATGTAATTCACTTAATGACTATGGTGATTTGCTTAATGGCCAGCAGCAAAAAGAGTCATCAAATTGGGGACAAATTGGGTAGTTCCCATCCCAATTACAGTTGTAAGTCGAGGACTACCTGTATGGTAGCTATAATTAAACTCCAGCAGCCCCAGCCGTATGGTTGATGGTGAAGGGGGGCAGTTCAGCTGCATCTGGAGTAATGCAGTAATGCACCCCTGCCCACCGTCCTGCCTGTAACCTCAAGGCTGCCTTTCTGCAGGGGTGACGAGTCGGTGGCATACCAAGAAACTCCCAAGGAAGACTCACAAAGGCCTGAGGAAGGTCGCCTGCATCGGAGCCTGGCACCCTGCCCGGGTGGGCTACTCGATTGCCCGGGCTGGCCAGAAGGGCTACCACCACCGCACAGAACTCAACAAGAAGGTATGACTCCTCCCCCTGGCAACTCATTTGAAGCCCAAACACACGAACAGCCCCCAATTGCACCCACCTCTGGCGGAATCAGAGTGTTTTGGGAACAACAGCTGCAACCTTTCCTCCTCGCCCACCAGCTGTTTGATAGATATGGCTGGTAGGTGTGAAGCTATCAGGCTTAGCAAGTGCATGGCAAGGGTCATCTGGGAGCGGAGAATTCAGGATTAGACCCATTTTACAGATATGACAGGACTGCAATTTCCCATTCCTTGCTGAAGTCATTTTAGAATTCTGGGAAAGCCCGTGCAATACCCCACCTCTAATTCTGCATCTTCTGCAAGATGGGAGAGTGGGGGGGCTGTTTTTACCAAGAAACTAGTAGCAAGAAACAAATGAGGTTCAAGATTTCTTTATGTCATTTTTGCTTTGCCTTCTGTAGGTGAACACTACAAAAGTGATATGTAACGAATAAAGGGGTAATAACTGAAGCCTCCCTTTTTAATATAATCCATTACATAATTTATTACATAAAACCTAATTTATATTTGCAATCCAAAGATATCTGTCCCATATAATCTATCTTTTTTCTTTCTTGCTTTCCTCTCTACAGTTTATTCAGACAATGTTAGTGGTAGCCTTTGTGTTATGCCATATTTTGAAAGTGCGCTTGCAAAGGCTATCGGTGGCTTTGGAAAACCATATTGAAACGGGCAAATCGCTTTTGTGTTCTGTTGCCTAGAAAGCTGCAGGGTCATCTCCTGAAGTCTCCAGGTGTCAACTCAGAGGAGCCCTTTGCTTCGAGAGTCCATAAGCCACAGCCTTCAGCAGCTCAGAGCAAATCTGATTTTTGCAGGGCGGGGGCGGGGACAGGGATGGTGCAGCATCTGGTGCCTCCTTTGTGCTGATGTGGCCTGTAAGAGCAGGATTGAGGCTGGAATTGGGTGTGCAAAAGCAGGCTGGGCTTAGGCACTAGTGACCAAGGTAGACTTGGCCAGCGTTCATTCTCCAGTTGGATAACCTGAAAGTCACTTTGGCCGAATCTTTCCTTTAGGTTTATCGCATCGGCCGTGGGATCCATGTAGAAGATGGCAAAGTGATCAGAAACAATGCATCCACCAATTATGACCCAACAGAGAAAACCATCACCCCACTGGTAAGGAGGCCAGAAGGAAGGTTAGTTCTTCTGACTGGAGAATGAACCTTTGGGTGTCTCATCATGAGCCCTTCTCTGCACATACCATCTTTTTATCAAGACGAAAACCCATGTTTTAAAGGAATATCTTGTCTTCAAAATCCATCCCCCCCCCCAATGAATTCCAAACAGTGGGAAACAGTGGGAAAACTTTTGGAAGCAGCAGGGTATTTTCTATGACCACGTCCTGACCATTATTTCGGCTCAGGAGATGCACAGGTGAGATCCCTGTGTAAATGCAGGGCTTCCCTTTCTTGGGTCACTTGAAGAGGGCACAGATGGAAAAGTCCCTTCTGTGCTGGAGACAAGGCTGGAAAATGGTGGCTCCTGGGAAAAGCTATCCAGATTTGATGGGTTAGATGGATCAGAGGACTCAGCCCAGCTCTAGGTAGTTTTGTGTAAAGGAAATTCAGGATTGTCTACCAGGAAGGGGTCAAAACAGTCAAAATAGTGGTTATGACCACACAGTCAAAGACTGACCCCAGTTTTCACTTATGCCATGCATGCATCACATGGTAAAAAGGGGTAAGGCTTCAACTGTAAGATTGAGGCTGTTGCCTTGACCTTTTAAATCTACCTGTCAAGGTTCTGATTAACAAACCCAACCAGCAAACACCTTCGAGACTTTCCAGGCTCTTAATGCAAAGCTTTATTGAGTACACCATTTCGGCACATATGAAAGTAAAACCAGCTCTGGCAGGACCGTTCCCAAACCTCTATAGTAAAAGCATTAACTTCTTCTTCCTCCCTCTGGCTCAGGTCACGTTGCCCAATCAAGTTGGAAAATATTGTTATGAGAGAGCATCTCTGGATCTAGCCAGACACCTGGCCACTGCCCTTGGTTCCCACGGTCTTCAGGGCAGTACATACAGCACAGCTTTTCACATAGCTTTCTATGTCCTTCTTCATCCCTGGCTACCAGAATGGTCATTTAGTTAAATACAAAGTCTTTAAGAACCCAAAGTGGTCGGCTTGCTTAGCATCGTAACTCCTCTGTAGAACGTAGCCTTAGGCTGTCCGGAACATACAGTTTGTTCCCCTTCCAGGCCAACTCCTCTCTCAGCGTTGGTTCTCCCCAGTGTGCTCCAAACCACGCATCGGTTCGCAACCCGTTTCATCTGTTGCGTGAACGCATCACCAGAAAGGGGGGGTCTTCCTTTTCCCCTGCTGTCGGGTGGTCATCTGTGCTGCCAACTGCCTCATGGGGATAATAAGGTTCACCACTTCCTCTCAGGAACTTTTGTATTGGGGCAAGCGAGACAATGCATCAGCTAGAAAGTTCTCCCCTCCCCAGGATGTATTTCAAAGTAAAATCAAATTGATTGAAGTATTGAGCCGACTGAACTTGCTTGGGGGAAGTTTGCGGGGAGTCCTGAGTGCCTCTAAATTTTTGTGATCAGTCCAAACTTCGAAGGTGACCTTACTCCCCTCTAAGAATTGTTTCCATGTCATGCATGGTGAAGGCTTCTTTCTTCCACACTGTCCATCACCTCTCAGTTTCGTTTAGCTTTTGGGAAGTGAAAGTGCATGTGTCAACCGTCCAGCTGGCGAATTCAACATTGAAGAAACTCTATGGCCTTGAGGTGCCACAAGAGATAATCTTTATTGAATACACATCCTGGCACTGAAGAAGTAAAATCAACTCTAGTTTTCCCGTGTGAAAATCTGATTAGTTAACAATAACTTTTCATAATCCCACCCACCCACCATATGTTCACATTGCCCAATCACATTCTTTCTATTTGTTATGTCCACTTCTCTGCCAGACACCTGCTTTTGATAACTTTGGGTTTCATGGTCCATGGATGGCTTCTTGGAACTCCCATTTCTTTCTCAGACTCCCCCTCCCCCTGTTTCTATGGCAAGTTGAGCAGCTAGCGAGGTTAGCAGACATCTTACCAATTCAACCTTGACATGCCGACCCCCTGGGAAAAAAATAGACATAAGGAAACAATAAGTACACGTATTCAAGCATTCAGACATCATCACCTTGGACGTTGCGGGTATTTCTCATGAAATTACAGTATCAATTGATCAGCTGTAACATCCTGGGCTTTTACCCACTCAGCATCTACTAAGGGATAGCCTCTCCACAGGACTAGGTACTGTAACTTCCCCCTAGAAATCCTTGAGTCTAGTATTTTCTTAATTTCATAATGCTTCTCTCCCTCCACCAATATAGGAGGAGGGGGTTCCTCTGCTTCTGGTCTTAAGCTGGACTTTTTGAATATTTCAACAAGCTGCAATGGAAAACTGGGTCAACTCGCTTCAATTCTTTTGGTAACCATAACTCCACGGTTACTGGATTTATAACTTTCACAATTGGGAAAGGTCCTATGCACTTAGGACTCCATTTCTTGCAAGGCTATCTTAGCTTAAGGTACTTAGTAGACAGATACACCTGGTCCCTAATCCTAAAACTCTCTTGGGGAGCTCTCTTCTGATCAGCCTGCCTCTTATATGATTCCCTAGCCTTATTTATTTAACGCTTTCTGCACACACACACACCCAATGTACTTTTCAAACTATCCATCCAATCAGCTAAGGACAACAAGGAAGGGGAGCCCCATGGTAGTTCTGGCATAGGCACAAAATCCGATGCCGTCGCTGCCTTAAATGGGGTGAAACCAGTGCTGCTATGTACAGAGTTATTGTAGGCTACTTCTGTAAAAGGCAGAAGTTCCGCCCAATTGGTCTGCTGGTAGTTCACATAGCAGCACAAGTATTGCTCTATCATTGCGTTAGCTCTCTCTGTCCCCCTGTTGGTACTCGGATGGAACCTTGAACTAAGCCCCTGTGAGGACTCTATCAATTTGATAAACTCCTGCCAGAACTTTGCGGTAAACTGCACCCCCCAGTCAGAGATGATGTGGCTTGGGACTCCACGCCGCCTATATACATGCTGGGCAAACAACTTGGCTAAGGTCCGAGCTGATGGGATTTTTGGGCACGCCACAAAATGTGCTTGCTTCGAAAACAGGTCAATCACACTCTAGATTATGGTATTCCTGGAACTCTCAGGCAGTTCCACATGAGAAGCAATGTCTGTTGCACCAGCAAGACTGGGCTTCAAATCTTGACACTACCCTGCAGATACCCCCCCCTCCCCGTGCCTGTTATTACCAACCAGGCATCCATGGGCACTAGGCCTGTAGACATTCCGTGCCATCTTCTACTTTTTAAAAAGTTTCAAGTTTATTTTAAATTTAAAAATCCACATAGAATGCTATAACTGTAGGAGTCCTGCTGGTGCAGAGGTTAGAAAGCAGCATTGCAGGCTGACTCTGTCCACAGCCAGGAGTTCGATCCTGACTGGCTCAAAGTTGACTCAGTTAGTACAGTCTAAGTGCTATTGCTATGAAGTAGCCTGCTGCCTTTGTAATTTTCTGCACATTAAGTACCATAATGCTTTAGGATTCCATTTGCTTCCATTGGTGTGTTTAGAAAAATGACTGCAGCTAGAAAAAGTGAAATAAGTTGTCAGGAGAATATTCCCGTCATGGCATTGGCATGTTTGCAATTGGCCATCCTTGCAAAGACAGCCATTTTGTGCATGCTGAAATTTCTTTGTGGCAGCTATTTCTCTTGAATGGCATGACACGCTTCCCAAGTGTCACACGTGTCTTCTGGTGAGGACTGCTATTCATCAATGAATAAATACCACCCTCACTCCTGATGTCTTCTCTGCCTTTCTGTCTTCCAGGGTGGATTTCCTCAGTACGGAGAAGTCAACAATGACTTCGTGATGGTGAAGGGCTGTGTGTTGGGTACCAGGAAGCGGGTGCTGACCCTGAGGAAGGTGAGGGCCTCACTGAGGCATCGTGAAGGACGGTGGATGAGTCCAAGGATGAAGGACAAGTGTGGTTCTTTGGGGGGAGGGTTGGTCTGTGGGGTTGACCGATCCAAGGTGGTATGCCAAGGGTTTCTGCTGCTCTCCAGAGGGGGAGGCTGGGAGGATTCAGCCTGAGCAAATGAGCATTTCAGCTGCTTTGGGAGGAGGCAGCAAACCTGGAAGCAATCAGCGAGAGGCTCAGCAGCACCATTGCTGGCATGCCAGAGTCTTGTGCAGGGATCACCACAAAATGGGATGGGAAATGCAGTGAAATCCCTACAGAAATGTCCTGGCCTGAATTTCTCAGGAGAAACACAAGAGGTTAAGAAATATTTTTATTCATTGTTATCTAAGTCAAGTATCTAGGCCCTCTAGACTGTACATAATTTTGGGCTCACGTTTCGCCTATGAAAGGCTTTTGCAATCTTTATTTAGTTATTTAATTTGTTTGCCACCCACCTCGCCACGATGTGCAATGATTGTGCATTAGTTAAAATACATTCTGAGCACTAAATTTCAGTGAGGAGCATGGAAATTTCCCCCATAGATTTGTATTTGCCCTCTGCCGATGAACTCCCAGGTCATGTGCACTTACTGCACTTATATCCTGACTTTTCTCGGAGAGATCAAGGCAGCAGAAATAGGGATCCCCCTTCACTTCATTGCCACCCTGAGCTGAGAAAATGGGTCTGGCCCAGAGACCCACACTGAGCTTCCAGGGCTGAGGAGGGACCTGTGTCTGGGTCCCCCCAGTCCAAGCCCAATATTTTGACCTCTGCCCTTGAAACAATCCAGCCAGCGTTTGGACCTGTGGCCTGGAGAAGCCCCCCGTCTCCCCTCCCCAGTTCCAGGGCTCTGCCCCTCCTCTGGATTTCTGCTGTAACCATTTCCTCCTGCCTCCCCAGTCCCTTCTGGTCCACACAAGCCGAAAAGCTCTGGAGGCTGTGGAGCTGAAATTCATCGACACCACCTCCAAGTTTGGCCACGGTCGCTTCCAGACTGCCCACGAGAAGCGGGCCTTCATGGTGAGTTTGTGCTCGGAAATACCCCTCCCAAGCTGGACAAACAAACTGTGGGAGGGGAGTTCTGTACATGAAACCATGATTTGTTTTGGTCATCCAAGAGTTCTGTGGGAAGTGTTCTGCTGGTGCATTCCCAAATTGACTTCAGGATTTGATCCAAACTGGTTATTTCCTTTGGTAGCTGGAAACCAGCCTTTTAATTAAGAAAGGAAGCAGTGAGGTTCGGAGTGAGATTATTCTGGAACCAATGCATTTTTTTTGGTTTATTTTCATTATATAGTAAAGCTTGAATTATCGAGTGAAATAGACACATCCCTCTATTTGCAGTTTTTGCTCTAAAAGACACCAGGGAAACCTGTTTCCATTCACAAATTACTCTAGTGCTGCTTTCTGTTCCCAGTGAAGTTCAGTCCTAACAATTATGTTTTCAATCAAGATTCTGAAGGTTTAAGAAATGTTCTCATCAGATTCTTTTCTTTGTTGCTAAACAATAACATGGAAGATCTTTCTTAGGCCTCATCTCCACCCTCCTTCTCTGAGATCAGCACTGGGGGAAAACCTTCTGCCACCCCAATTTGCACTTGTCTTTGTGGGCTCTGGCAACTCATCCGTCGCCAGGAGGACCTCCATTCCTTACCTTTTCCCCTTTCAGCAGGCCTGGAGTCGTGCTGGAGAGGAGAGAGCCTAGGGAAGCAGGGCGGGGGCATCAGGTCAAAAAACTCAAGTTGTGAGACAAATAAAAAGCGGTGGGGCTTTGACCACACAGTCGCAGATGCCATCCTCACCTTTTTGTTTACCTCTGCCGGGGATTTTTTTTTGCCATATGGAATCCAAGACAGAAGAGAATTGCATGTAAAAATACATTAATTTTTGAAAACGGTAGGATTCTTCCCACTCGGCAGTTGGACACTGCAGGTGTGGGGGAACATAGAGAGGCAACCAATCCCCTTGTGGGCTTCAGACCTCGTCTTTGCTTCCTTTCCTCCCCTCTGGGGGAGGCTCTTTTTTCACGATCCTCTCTTCAACCATCTTGGACATTTTGGTCAGAATCCAATATAGGCCACCATGCAGTATTTTTCTTAAAAAGGGAAATAAAAGCCATGGGTAGAGCTACTGCACAATTCTAATTTACTGATCCTGCAGTTTAGCCCTAAGTGATGATAAGACAATCCTTATAAACTGGTGTGGTACGAAACAAATGAACAAGGAGAAATGTTTTCCCTTTCACGTGTGGCTAATGCTCAGGTTCACCAAGAAAAACTGAGCAGGAGAACATTCAGGCTACTGCAGAAGTTCTTGAAAGAGCACAAAACCCACTGAAATTTAATCTCGTTTTTTAAAATGGAGAAAAATCTCCCAACTATCTTTCTTCCTGGAAATGTGGAATGAAACCATAGAAAAATGAATCAGGCATTACTGTATTGTTGAACCTTTCTTCTCATATCTATCTGGAAGACTAAAATGCCCCAATTGCTCAGTCAGAGCCATCACATTAACTGACATTCAGAATCACAGAGTTGGAAGGGACCTTGGAGGTCTTCTAGTCCAACCCCCTGCTCAAACAGGAAACTATACCATTTCAGACAAATGGTTGTCCAATCTCTTCTCACTCCATCGATTCATTGTTCTGTCAGGAAATTTCTCCAGTTAGAATGTCTCCTGGCAGTTAGAATTTCAAAGACGGTTTTGCAGTGCTTGGGTTGGGCCTTGCTGCAACTTGACTCTGAAGATGGCCAAGAAATAGAATGGCAACACCTGGACTGCAAAAGGTTAGAGGGCAGCAGAGATCTGGAAAATATGAAATACTTGCTGCCAGTTAGGGGAGAGGCTGCAGCTCAAATCTTGCAGCCCAGCAGAGGACATGTCTAGAACATGTGAAGGAATATACAGAAGGCAGACTTTTCCATAGAAATCCATCACGAACCCTTGGCATACAGTTTTATCCATTTAATTGTAGCAGTCTGAGAATTTGACAAGTACTTTTTTTCTGCTTCGGTTTCAGGGCCCTCAGAAGAAACACCTGCTGAAAGGGAAGCCAGAAACTCCAGAGGAATTATAAAGGTGTTTCTCTGAAGGAAATACTTCTAAATTGTTCATGTCTGGGGCTTTATCAAATATGAATGCAAACATAGTCTCTGTTTTTGAAATGGAATAGCTTTTGTCAATCTTAAGAAAAATGATCATTGTGTTGAAAGAGAAAACTCAATATTTATAATAAGGAATTACAGGGAGGATAAAAAAAAAAAATCAAAATGGCACTTGAGATGGCATGATTAAAGTAGTTGCCATATTGACTTTTTTGATTACCTCACCCATGGACGTGCCTGGCAGGGGGGCATTTCTGGACAACCCAGATATTTGCATATATATTTGTGCTTTTGGCTGGTGCTAATAAAGGTATTGTCATATTATGTAAGTTTGATTTTTCTTCTGTCACATTTCAAATTCTTGATTGAGTTGGTTCCTTGGTTCTTCATCTATTTAAACCTTTTTTAAAAATGAACAACAAGCAGTTTGATAGCGAAGATTGTTTTTTCAGGTTACTAGATGAAAAGCTCATGAGCATCTGTGGGGGGACCAAGGGGGAAGTGACATCATAAGGGTCATTTCACAGGTGATCTGCCTTGTACCTGACACCTATGAAACAGGCAAACATCCAGCAATCAGGAGTGCAGATAATGCTGCTGGTATGAATTTTTCATTTTCAAGACTTGGGTATTAAAATGTATACTCAACAAACCTTGGAAGCCTTTGAAGCATAGTAAAAATGGATGAAGTCCTAAATAGAAATCTAACTCGTGGCCAGTGTCTATGAACAATATTTAAGATGTGTGCAAACAGTCAGCTAATTAACCTTTGCAAAAATAACCATTTTAAAAAATACTGTCTCAAAGTTAGCTTGAGTTTAAAGTTTAAAGCTTAAAAAAGACCCGAAATTTCCATCCGAAATGGATCAGTTGTTTCAGGAAAGATACTTGTGTGTAACTCAAAACAGGATAGCTTTTTCTACTGCAAATGTTTTACGTCACTGCTAATGTCAACTAGTTGAAAGCCTTTGAACAACAAAAGATTTTTTGAAATTATATTTTTATGCCAAAGCTTTAGATCTCAAGGAAATAGTCTTTATCCATAAAACATGAGGATTTTTTAAAATTTTGGAAACAGCATAACCATTAGGGTGAATTAGCTATGGCTTATTTAATCATGATTTGTTGACTAAATCCATACTACATACGTGGTGCCAGAATGCTTTAATATTTAATTTAATTTCTGTCTTATGAGTAATAATAATTTATTAAATGTTTATACTGCCAAATTCCCAGTGATTCTGGGAACAAAGCCCAGCAGGAAAGGAAAAACAAACACTTCAAGGACTGATACAAGCCTTTATTTTCTTTCACATTCTCTCCTGTTCTTGCAGCCATCAGATACACATATTATCCCAGGTTGGCAAAGCCCTTATAGAAGTATCCAGTTCACTAATGTCAGTGTGTGCATTGCTGTTTGCTTTCTTGAAACATTGCATTGCAAAGAGGATACAAGGGTCCCACGGCGGCTGGCCTGGTGGAGCTGCTACGTGGTCCTGTGCCTCCCCTGCTCAGCTCCAAGACTCCTGCAGTTTGCTGTGGGTGTACATAGGAAGACCATCCGGGAGGGCCCCCGGGAGGGTGGGGATAAAGGCAAGTAGAGGATCCATGCACTCAGGTAGAAAAGCACCCTGGTCCCCTGACTCACTGGCAGCAGCAGTCGGTTCTTTCAGTTAACGCTCAGAGAAGAGGCCCACTGTCCGCCTTCTTCCTGGCCCCAGGAGTTTCTGACCTGAAGCACGTTTTAAAACTCAGACTAGGTCATGTTTCCTTTGAGACCTTTGGATCAGGACTGTGGAGTGTTGGTGGCTCCCCTGCCCCGTATTCTTAGCCTTCAGCCTCTACTGGGGTCAGAGCGAGTTCAAAACCAAAGCTTCAGTTCCCAGCTTTCAGGCTGCCAATAGCCAAGAAACAGGGGGAGGCTGTGAAGATGGTGTGGTAGGAAACATCACTCGTTTCTGTTTCTTTCAAAAACTGTCAGTCAAGCATCTTTCCTTCCTCAAGGCTAAAATGGGAATTGCTGAGCAGTTTTGAGTCTTGGAGTTCCCAACTCCAATTGGCTTCTCTCCCCCCCACCCTGCGCGTTAGCCCTTTTGTAGTAGCTGAAGGGTCTTTCGCTCTTATTTCCTCCTTCACACAGACCCTGTTCAATGTTATTGATAGTTCTGCCATTTAACGGATGCTTAAAACTAAAGTTATTTGCAGAGATGCAACATGGAGAAAATTCCAAGCAGTCAGGGGTCTTGGCATATCTCCTGCCTTTTCTTTCCTATCTGGAGTATTTCCTTCTGCAATAAGACATATCCAGACAAATCTCCTTCATCTGAAAACAGTTCCAGAGAGAAGAGAGGCCAGCAGGGAGACTTGGAGGAGAACCTTTGTTCTCAGGCACAGGTTCCCCTGTGACCAGGTCTCTGGTTAGCTCCCTCAAGAGACTAGAGCAGGTCAGCCACCAGAGGACATCACCTCACATGTTTCTGACATCCTCAGCTGGAAGTTCTTCCTGTGGTCCTTCTGTGAGAGGATGGGACTCCAAACCAGAATGCATCAGAGGTAAGATGATCTCATCCATATTTGGCATCACTAAAATTTTCTGATGGGAAGCAAGAGTGTAAAATTAAAATTAAATCTGCCTGGAGGTTTGAAAATTGAAGGTTTGGTGAAGCCCTGTAGTCTCTTACAGTGAGACCAAGGGTGAGGCTGCAGGATGTGGTGGGAACTGAACATTTCAGAGAATGCACAACTACAGTTAACAAGGACAGCTATTGCAACACATAGTTCCAGGCCTCTCAACTGTAGAATAAACTGTGTTTGGTTTATTCATTTAAATTATTCCATTCTCACCTTTCTATTCTTGAGTGTGCACAAGAGAACTCAGCTTAGCTACTGCAAACAATAATTAAAAGGATCCAGATTAAGCAAAGAGGAAGAGCAGGCAGAATGCATCCGTAGCTTGATTCAGAAGTAAACACGGCAACTTTTGGTGTTAATGCCTTAAATGGATGCATTGCAATGTTAATTAATAATTAATACTAATTAAGTAGCTAATGGAAGTGTGCGTGGTAAGATAACTTCATACTGGGGAAGCAAGTAAAGTTACAAGTAGGAAGATCAGGGAAAAGAGAGGAGCAGAACATGAACTGACTTGGAACTGAAGAATCACATCAGGCACTAAGGAAAAGCAGGGAAACTACTCTCTGCTTTCCCAGGGATAACTGTGCCCAGTGGTCACATCTAGCAACTTTTTAACCACCTCCATTAAAGATGTAGATGCTGTATATGCGCAACGCATAAGCTTGATTAGGATTATATTTGCCTGTTCCTTTGGGCATGGTTTAATATGTTGCAAACCAACTCATTGTGCAGTTTAACAAATTGGGTGGACTCAGAAAATGGGTTAATTCAGAACCCCAGTTATGTATGTTGTATGAACAGTCACTGGGATTCAGTCATGCATTATCTAAAACCGCTGCTCATTTGCTTTTTCTTTCCTGCAGCAATTAAAAAAGATGGAGGTAAAGACCAGCCATGGACCTTTCCATAGCATCTAAACCTCTTACCAAATTGAACAGGGAGGAATGGGTCTTGCACTTTAAAAGCCTCCTGGGGAACAAGGTTTGACCGCCACACGTTAAGTTGCTTCTAGCGTGATTCCTTTTGAAATGCGCTTAAGCAGGTGGCTCTCAACGCCTCTTATAGCTGCAAGAACTGCCCAGGTTTATCGCTTAAGGGAGCTGAACTGAGCTCAGCTTAAGATCCCTTCCAATCCTTCATCATTGGCTACATCAATCAAGTACCTGGAATTCACGCTGGAGCTTCTTCTCAATCCACTCAGTGATGTGGGGGAAGGTGACCTCCCATTCTCCTAGCTGTGGCCGTACCTTCAGATCCAACTGTGGAGGGATCCGGAAGCCGTACCTGGAGCAGGGAGGCAAAAGTGATTTTACTTTGTTTCCCTCTGAAGCATACTTATACTTCCTCTGTCATCTCTGATGGAAGTTGGATGTTTTCAGTAGGCAGGGAGGACACAGAATACCTCGTTTACCCTTCTTTGCTTGCTTAAAACAAGACTCCATCTGGGGATCTTATCCCAGCAAACCAGGATTAAAGGTTCTCTAGTTCTTAATGGGAATTCAAAAGAAAGACGGCCAAAGCTATTTGTTTAGAACTAGCACTCTGCCTCTTGTTATACTTCTGTCTTACTCATGGTCCAGATGTGGTTGAACTACAACTCCCAACATCTCTCAACACTGGCCTCGCTGACTAAAGTTTCTAGCAATTGTGCCATATTTATAGAAAACACTGAATTAAAGATGACTACATCTTTCCCATCCCTGCAAAATAAATACATAAATAGGGTTATATTTGAGTAAACCCAGAGGATCTCTAGTTCTTCAATCTTGACGTATTTAACTAGTCTCTGAAATTCTCAAAAATGAAAATAAGTTGAGGTTCAGACTTAGCACATGGGCCCAATCATTTCACAAGGGCTGAAGACTCCTGGAATCAAATTCTATTTTGTGAAAGAATATTAAAGGTAATCTATATGTAGATACTATATTCATGCCCTAGAATTCTAGAACTCAGGAGAATTTACAAGAAGGCTACCAGGACGATCTCAACCATTTATGAACTTTCCTTCTGCCTGCTGCTGTCCTGGATGCTGCCAGGGATATGGTGATTGGGCAGTTTACTAAAAAGTCTCCATTTTTTTCCAAGTCTATGAGGCCTCTCTAGGACAGTGCCCAAATCTCATGCAGCCTCATCTTTGCTCGGCCCAACCAGAAGGTCACTTCCCCCACTTCTGCTCCCTTGGCACCTACCAGATTCGATCCGTTGGAGGTGGAGGGATGTTCACAGCCAATGTGCCTGTCAGATCTTGGACCTCCACAGTCAAAAGCAGTGAAGTGTTGGAAACCTCTTCCATCTTCTTCTTAATGAATTCATTTTCAGTGGCCTTCTGAAAGTATTTGGATTTAGCAATCTTGTCCACAAAACACAAAATCTTCCGTCTGGTGCTGCCACCACTGGTATAGCTAAGAAAAAAGTGGAAGCAGATAGCAGGGATTAGAAATTAATAAGTTCAAATGGAGATATATTGCTTTGTTCAATTTCTATGATGAGCCACTCTCCAGACTTCACTATGTGACATTGGCCAAATGTGAGACATGATAAAGGTGAGTTGAGTCACAGTCTAGTTTGGGGACATAAAATTGCATAAACCCTGCTGAGTTTAAGTATATTCCCTGAATTTAAGTCAAAGGCAGCTGGATTGATGGTGAAGACAAATCAGGAAGTTCCCAAATGCAAGTCTCAAGGAAGAACTTCACTCCCTCTCGTAGATCCTTCTTAAGAACCCTAAGGAAGAGGATGAGAAATCTGAGAATATCATCCCAGGTTATCCAGATAAGTTGTCTAGTGTGTCAATAGTTGCTATCCAAAGACTCTGATCCGAAGAGGCAGAAACAGCTAAGACTGTTCAGTGGTAGCTACAGTAGTACCAACTCAGGTTGGCCAAAACGGCTGGAGGATACGCAGAAACATGTGCACTAGCTTTGGCACCCACAAAGTCGCATCTTGGCAAAAAAACTGTGGAATCCTGAGTCAACCACATTGAGGATCTGGCAAGTGAGGCAGATCATTGGGGATCTGCCTGCTGTATTCACACCCATTTCATGGCTTCCCTGTAAGAATTCTGCCAAGAATGAATGCCTGAGAATTCCCACTTACAAGATCTTTAACTTGTTGCAAACTGGGGCAATATGCCATATGCTGACTGTCATGGTTCCGAAAGAAGAAGCTCTTCAAAGAACTTTGAGGCATTGTTTTCCTTAAAGAATCTTTAATAGCAACATAGCTTCGGCACGTACATAGATGAAGCCAAAATCTTAAATCCCCTCCCCCAAACACACAGTATCTAAGCATAATTCACTCCTTCATTCAACAGTCATTAATCACATTCTCCAATTAGTTTGAAGTGCGAACTTTCCCTCCCGTTCCATAACCCGCCATTACTTATCTCCTCTTATTACAACCAACCTTGAAGAATACTCTACTGAGATATTGTTATGGCTAACTAGTCCCCAAGCACATTCTTCCCCCTCCCCTCCAGCACCATCTAATAAGTAATACACAGGTTAAATAGGAAATGTCTGCATCTTCACATATTGTCAAGCAAGAATATCCGATGTTAGCAGCATTGACTCTGTAAACCGCTTAGAAAGTAAAGCACTGTGAAGCGGTGTATAAGTCTAAGTGCTATTGCCATTGCAGGCAGGACCACCGTTCCCTGTAGAGAACAAATTATTATGAATGGTGGATCAGGGTGGAGTTCCCTGAAGATGGGCTCCAGCAGACAAAACTCTGGTCCCGGTGACTGCCCAGATAGAATCCTGTCTTTCCACCATACCCTGAGTGCTCCTCAGGATGAAATCTCTTCTTTCTGCTTTTCAGATATATCCACTACATGTTTTCTGAGATGGAAAAAGGATTGCACTCTGTGGTCTAACATCTCAAGCAGAGATTTCCCTGTCTCATGCCTTGGGCAGTGTGCCAAATGATAAAAACCACAGCAACTCAGCATCTTTAGTGTCCTTGACTAAGACAATGCTCAAATAATCATACTGAAATTATGCAAGAAAATATTGGCATAGATGAAGTTCCAGAAGCAAGATTAATTTAACTATTTTGAAACCTTACTAAAGAAATACTTCAATCCTGAAATCAAACAACTCCATCGAAGAAGGAAAACAACCCACATCCCAGCAAGTCCACGTGTCCTTATACTCTGAAGCAGCCCAAACTGATTCCTTGGGGGCGCAGGGGTTAGAATACAGCATGCTCAAGGTTGACTCAACCTTCCATCCTTCTGAGGTCAGTAAAGCGAGGACTCAAATTGCTGGGGGCAATATGCTGACACTATGTAAACCACTTAGCGCTGTAAAAGTGTAAAGCACTATATAACATATACAAGTCTAAGTGCTATTGCTATTCCATCTAGTTCTGTTTCATATAATGACAGTCTGCTTCCTTCTGTTCTATCTGAGGGCCTGGATCAGAAATGAGGACCAAAGAAAGTTGCTATTCCAAGAGTATATCCTAATCAAAACCACTAGCTTGCAAGTCCAGTCAGGCCTAGAAATAGCAAATTAATTGATATTAGTCCAAAATTTCTGCCTGTGTCAGAATCCAATTATATTTTATTTCTAACTAATCTACTCTGGGAAAACCCAATTCTTACTCTCTTTGGGATTCTGTCATACTACAAAGGGGGGGGAGTAAACACGGGGGTTTATGGCTGGCATTCCTTCTATCATCTACGAATAAACATCCTCTGTGGATTTCCCTCTCTGGAGTACTAACAATAACAATGCAGCCATCAGCCTTTGATCTCACTCCCTATGAAGCCTCCTATTACCGGCAGCAAGGAAAAAGGGGGGAAGATTGCAACGTTTGGGATCCGATGGATTTAACACCCAGCCATCTGCCAATTTGGATTGACCGGAAAGAATGTGGGGTGGGACTGCTTGGAAACGCTTTAAAACATTGAATGATCAGGGGGGTTCCCCAGATCCTGTCTAGCACACCTTCAGTCAGTTTTTCTTAATAAAGATTCCTGTTGGAAAACTTGTTCCAAGAGTTCTGTCTTCTTAAGATGTAAATTGAGGGGGGTCCTGACAGCCTGTTCCGTTCTGATGACTTCAATATAACAGCAGTTTAATACATACGTCCTCTTGCACCTAGACAAGAACATAATGTTTCAAATGCTGCCAATGCCACTTCTAAGGCTCCAGGTTACATAAAAGCCATCTCTTGGGATTTCTGGGTGACACAAAAAATTAGTGGATGCCTGTTTTGAACAGCGCCTATAAAAATTTAATATCATTTCATTACAGGAGACTTGGTGCCTGGATATTTCTTCTTCCTTGCCTGGATTCTTCTCATATACCTTCCCTGTCACTAAAGTGTGTCTGCATGGAAGAGAAAGTGGGCTTTCAATTTTGATATCAGCTGATCTGAAAGGAGCTATACAACAAAGGACAGACAGTGATTATATCCAGGTAGTCCAGACAGAGAGCAAATATTTTGGATTAATTATTTGTATTAACATTTATTTTCCAACAGGATGGAATCCCAATCTGTGGTTTAAGCTGTGGTCTTCCTTGCAAACCCTTGTGGAGCAACTATTATCAAATACTAATCTCCTCTGGGCTGGTTACTATAACATCAGAAGTGGCAAAGTTATCACCATCTATATTAGGAAGACGCAATTTAGTCCAGAGCTCATTCAGAGCCAGTGTCATCGATTGATTTCTCCTGTATTCCTTTCTATGGACTCTTTTAATGTCCACAGCAGAACAGAGAGTGATCAACTACCCTTTGTTCTGATTCTTTTGGCTTACAAGACCATCCTCTGTGAAATACCATAATCTTGATGGCATCACCAAGGTTAGATACTGTTGTGTCCTGGGCCTTGCTGAGGCTCAGGAAACCTGCAGGATGACTGCAGAAACCCGGGCAGACCACGTGTGTGCCCGGGACCAGTTGTATAGCCCCGGGCAGCCCACATGTCTGCCCGGGACCCAGACAGGCTGTCTCCAGCCTCGTGCGCATGCGCGAGGCGGGAGAATGGCCTGCATTCATTGGTTGAGCCTCCCCTTGCAGGGGAAGTATAAAAGGGCATGTTGCCATTTCCTCCTTTGCTTCTGTTCAGTGCATATACCAAATAAAGATCAGCTTTTGCACCAACTGCCTCGTCTTCATGTCTGTGTTGCGAACAGAACAGATACCGTCTCAGATGAGTCCTAAACTCAACTTAACTCTTGGAACAGAAAATATTAGGTTTCATCCAAATTTTCATCTTGGTACCATCACTATACAAAATATATCTACACCTCATGACCATAACCAGAGTTTCACTGAGAAGAGCTTTAACATCCCTTCACCTGTATGTCCACCGCATATCTCAAAGGGAGACTTTGTAAGCTCTTTGTCTAACAACTTCTCTGTAGTTGGTCAAGTGGGGGACATTATCCATTATGTCCACCATCACTCCATTTACAATGAGCTCAGGACCAAATTATTAATGGTTAAGTGAACTCAAGAGCCTCAACAAACTAAATTCTCTTCTTGCAGATGCATTCCCAACTGTCAGCAATCAAGTTGCTACTTTTGCTCTGCTGTCATTGAAATTTAGAAAGAAATACTTAAATTCTTAATTGTAGCCATGGCTTTCTTTTGCTGCAACCCTTTACATCTAATTCTCTTTTTATCACTTTGTTTATCATTTTACTGTTATTTAATTGTATTTTATAGCATGATGCTATATGTTTATTTATTAATCCCACCTTTATTATTTTTATAAATAACTCAAGGCGGCAAACATTTCTAATAATCCTTCTTCTTCCTACTTTCCCCACAACCACCTGGGAGATTGACTGGCCCAAGGTCACCCAGCAGGATTTCATGCCTAAGATGGTTCTAGAACTCGCAGTCTCCTGGTTTCTAGTCTGGTGTATTAGACACTATAGCAAACTGGCTCCATGACCTGTAGCCACAGCAGAACACTCACTTACTCAATGCCTCCCAACATTTCAAAAATGACCCTCTGCTCACACCCAAAGCAGCCCAGCTGATTTGCCTGCAAGATAATGAGGGAGGGGTCAAGCAAGGCCCCCCCCCGGGTGCTCTGGTGGGAAAGGCCTGGCTCGAGGAGGAAAACGCTATTCTAGCCTCAGTGCAGCTAAGAAGGGCTTTAGTTCTTCCCCTGCTCAGCTGGAAAGGACGTCCACCTGCTGGGACTAGGTCATGACTGGGGAGTGCAAATGCGAAAGTGGGGGGGGGTTACCCTTCAACACCAGGAGGGATTTTCCTTTCTCCAGGGATCCCCGAGAGCTCCACAACAGGCATGTCTTCCTCCTCAGAAGAACCGGCGCTGGAGGACTCCGCATCACTCTCGGCCAACAGCTCTATGTGGGGTTTCATGCTGCAAGGAGAAGGAGACCAGGGTGAGAAGCTGGCGGCCTTTCCAAGATCTGTCCTTGGCAGAGCCATGTGGGTCAGGCTTACAGTCTGCACTGCTGGTTTAATTCCCTTTCCTGAGATTAAGAAGTGAATCCTAAGGACAGTGACCAACACAGAGGATGAGAATAGAAAGGATTTGTTAGCAGTGGCGGGAAATGGCTGGAGAATAGAACGGCATCTTAAATAGCTCAGCAGGAGGTCACTGGAGGCTTTCAAGAGGAGAATGGACCACCATTTGTCTACAATTGTCTAGGGCAGGGGTCCCCAACCCCCAGTCCGTGGACCAGTCCCGGGCCACGGCACACCAGCAACCGGTCCGCACAAACAAGCAAAGCCCCATCCGCAAGATGCAGGCAGCACACAAAACCACGCACCCTCCGGTCTGCGGAAAAATCTCTCTCCGTGGAACCGGTCCATGGTGCCCAAAAGGTTGGGGACCTCTGGTCTAGGGTCTCCTCCTTGAGTAGGGGGTTGGACTAGAAGACCTGCAAGGTCCCTTCCAACTCTGGTATTCTATGACATTCCCCATCTGAAGCAGCTGAATCTGGACCATCATTCCTAGTTACCTTTTTCACATTTCCATATCAGACAGAGACAGTTGGACAAAAGGGTGTCACACAAACCAGTTCTTGAATTCCTAACACTTATCACTAATGCTCCAGTCCGCAAAATCTGATCTTCCATTTGATTACATTCTGGAGTCTTTCTTACACTGAACAAATTGCCAGCCAGATCTTGGTAAACAATGATCTGATGAGACAACTTTGGGGAGGCTGCCGCTTAATCTAAT
Organism: Azemiops feae; assembly: GCA_023970755.1. NCBI lineage: Eukaryota > Metazoa > Chordata > Lepidosauria > Squamata > Viperidae > Azemiops > Azemiops feae. The sequence continues at coordinate 264,579 of JALGBA010000623.1, forward strand.
TGCTCCTTCTACTGTATCTGCTACTGATGTTATAGAGAATAATGAATACTTTTATGATATAGACATGGAAATTATGGATACCAAACCAACCAATATCTTTGAAATATTTTTATGCTAGGAAGCCAGGATATTCCAGTTGTTGGATATGTTCTCATTTGAATTAGAAAACAATGAAGATTCCAATGGTAGCGGTTCCTATTAATATTTCACAGATTTTAATTAATACTTCAAATTTTCATTATGGAAATTTTATTGCGAGAGAGAGACAGTTAGAACAAATACGGATACAAGAGATGGTGGGAAGTTTACATGTCCCTGATTGGTGCGTCAGAGGAAATTTAACCACTGGAGATGGCTGGTGTGGAAATACTGTAGTCAATGTCACCATGACTCCAGGCACCTTGGATAAGATTAATGTTCAAAGTGTCCCCAGAAGTTTGTTTCAATTGTCCACAAATAAATCTTTGTGTGCTTATCTGAATTAGACTAGTGATGATCCACCATGTCAATGCTTTGGAAATTGTGAATAATGCCAGGATGCAGGATCAGAAAGGCACAACAGTGTTGCTAATGCCTAGTGCTGGAAATAACATTTATTATTATTGTGAAAACAAATGTTTCCAATATATGAACATGAGAACAATCGGACGGTGTTACCTTGCTAAGTTGGTGCCGGTAATGGAGGTGCAGGATGAGACACATATATTCACACCAGAACGTCCCAGGTATTTATTAAACAGGAGGAAAAAAGATTTATTTGAAGCTGAGGATAGATAGTGGACTTTAGCCCCTTCATTTACAGGATGGGGATGGGAAATGGTGAAAAGAATAAATAATTACACCAATATTATGGATGAAATAATAAACATAACTCAAAATGATACAATGTTGCTAAGTGAAGAATTAAAAATAGTAAGGACTACCTTGATAAGACAACAATTAGAAATAGAGAGTTTAGCAGCTGCTGTGAGTGGACTATGTGCAGAGCAAATTGATTATAGTTATACTTGGATACATAATACTAGTGAAGAAGTACCTGATTATTCTGAACTAATTGAAAAACATCATGAACAAGTAAATAAATTACAAGAAAAGGCTAGGGCAATAGGGAGGGATGGTTGAAATCCCTTGAAAAGACTCAGTGATTGGATCCCTAACTTGGCCGGATGGGTAAAACAATTACTAATGTTGGGAATTTTAATATTGATAATTGGAATGATGATTTGTTGTTGTATGCAACTTGGACTAATGATGATGATTTGTTGTAAAGACTGTATGGTTGGATGGAAAATGAAAGATGAGAGTGAAGAGGTTGGAAGAATGTTGCAACAATTTGAGAAATATAAATGTAAAAATCAATACTGATTGTGAAAAGAAAAAGGAGGGATTTGTGGGAAAAAGAGCTTATTGTTTTTACAGAACTGTAAGAAGACATGCTAGCCTGTGAAGAAAATACACTGTATATATTTTAATCTCATGAGCCTAGCTGAAGCTTGAGAATTGTACTGTATGTACAAAGGCCTTGCTGTGCTAAAAAACGGTCTTAACCAGAGAAAGATTTAAAGTAGATAATAGGACATTTGGAACTGAGCAGCAGAAGACAGAAGTTGAACTAAATAATGAACATGTAATTGCTAAAACATAGACATTTTTGAAATTTGAAATGGAAGAACAAGTAGAAGACTATATGGTAAAATTGTCTAAGTACTTTGGATACGGAATATTGATGGAACAAAGGGGAAATATGTGATTTAAAAGTTTGAAAATTACATGTTATAACTTAAAAGAGAATTTCTGTAAAATGATATACTGTTGGTAAATAACTCCAGAAAAATTGTCTAGAATATATAAAAATACTTAAATTTATATTGGAAATGTGGATGATATGAAGGGTCATTTTATCATGCGAGATGTACTTATAAAAAAGCCAGAAATTTTGGGTTTAAATACAGATGATGTTACAAAGAATTTTAAAGATCAATATTCAACTGGAATCAGAACTGCTCTTGCTGGAATTAATGGGCAATCAAGTAGAAAAGAGTCACGGAAGAGCATACTTATATATGATTTGTACTTTGAGACAATTATATGTACAAAAATGGAAAGATTCCCAAATACCCACAACAGAGGTTGGTGAAGGTAGAGTAGAGATTAGTAGAGATAGAAAAATTAAGTTCTTCGATAGGCGAAAGATCAACAACTACTTTATCAGTGACTGGAAATGCCTTGTGGACTTTTTGCTGAAAAAAGAGAAAAATGGACTTGTGATTGACAGGTTTGAAAATTAGAAAAGGGAGCTTATGGAAAGAAGGAAATGATGATGTAACATCAGATAGAGAAGGTATATAATGCATTTAAATGCATTTACAACCACTGTCAAAAAGATCAAAGCTGTCTTTTTATAAGTTGATCTAATGTAATCTAATATTTTCCTTCTTTTTTTCTTTTTTTCTTTTTTCTTATTATTCACTATTATTCCTTATTTTATTTATTCTCTTCTAATATTTGCATTGTTTTTATTTTGTTACAAATTCTTCAATAAAATTTATATTTAAAAATAAAAAAAATAGCAAAACAAACTTTCTCTTACAGCTGGTTGTTCCAGGACAAACTGCAAAGCCAGGTAGTAGCATAAAGGAAGCCGGGGTCGCAGGGCAGGTGATAGCACAACCGTTGCTGTCATCTAGGGAGTTTCTTAAAGGAGGAGAACATCTGTCCTGGGAGCTCAGCTGGCAGCTAAAGAAGGTTTCCAAGAAGTCTCACCTTTTTCTGTCCTTATCTGCTCCCCTGTTTCCCTCCTCCAGCTCTTCTTTGCCTAGTTTGCACAAGTTCATCTTGGTCTCCAGGGTCATCTCCAGGGATCCTTGATAGGCCACTTCCAGATCCACCCAAAGCCCTGCAGAGCAGAAGAGGAGGCCAGAGGAGAGTAAGAGGTCACGGCTGGGCTTCTGGGATCTGATCTGGTGCCAGCTGGGCTGGGCTATGTCTGAAACGCATATGGTTTATTGTAGAACAGTGTTTCTTAAACTTTTTCTTTTTCAGGACCCCTTCCCACATTTAAAAATTATGGAGAACCCCAAAAGACCTTTTGTTTATGTGAGTTATATTTATCAATACTTACTGTATTAAAAAAATAAAATTGGCACATTCTTTGCTGCTAACACTTTTCATAATTGTTTCATAATTTTAATATTGTTTTATTTTTCAACATAGGATGACTAATAATTTTTATTTTGTGGGCAGCTGAGAGGGTCCTGGGGGGTGGGCAGGAGTTCTAGGTCCACTAAGAAACACAGCTCTAGAAAAATGGCTGGTGGAAGGAGAAGGATGCTCATTCCAGGCCAATGAACTACATCAGGTATTATGGCTCCACTCTGAACACAGAAAATCCCTACTTAGTTCTGTCCTCCCTTCTCTGGTCGACTATCTAAAGTCACCAAGGGCTGGTACATCTGTCCACCAAAGCAGATGGCTGCCTTCACAGAGCACTTTATGCCATATGTTTGCTTTACTTTAACTCCGCTGTTGCGATTTCTAATCATGACTCGGTATATTATAGCTTCATTCCTTAAATTATGGCTAAGTAAACCGTGGCTAACAATAATGTGTAAACCCACCTAATGGTAGGCTAAGTGAAACATTGCCCTAACTCATGTTTCATGTTTAACTCAAGCATTTTGTTTTGTTTTGGTATAGACCTTAATATATGGACAGAGGCATTCATAGGGAGCAGGTGACATCTTGTGCATCATGATATACTTGGAGAAATTATGCACACTGACATCGTGAAATACAGATGGTGTGACTCTGACTTTGTGTCCATAGAGGCAAGAATCATTGGCTTGGAGGCAAACCATCCTCCCACAGGAACAGCTGTTCCAAATCCAGAAGTGGCTGCGCTTGCTGAAGGAATATATCCAGGCTGGTCTTTTCTAGTGTCTGAATAATTCCTTGTTTTGTCAATTGGATTTCTTCTTTCAGGTATCCATCTTTCCCATGCACACCATGTCCCACTACTTCCAGCTATGCAAATATGGAACAGACAACTTGAAAAAGCAAAGCTCCCTTCCGGAGGTGTCTGGAGGAAACCTGCTAGTCCAGGCTTCTCCGCTTCCAGACATTCCAGGTTCACGTGGGCCATAAGAAGACAGCAATGCAAATCACAGGCTGGCTGGTCACCAAAACCTACCTCGGTTATCCACAGTGGGGCTAGAAATGCCAAGTATGTGTGGGATGGAGGTCCCCATCTCCAGATCAGTTAGGGTGAGCTCATTCATAAAATATGGCAACTGCGTAAGAGCAAAGGAAGAAGAAACAAACCAAACATCAGGGAAGCCAAAGAGAGGAAGGAAATTGTTGTCAAGCTGGCATCCTTTAGCAGTCAATGTCAGGCCCCTAACAGCCACAGACAAACAAGAAAGCAAGATTCACAGAGTGTCCCTATGTTGGATTTCTTGCAAAGAAAAAGGGATTGGGTAACACAATCTTGGATATCAGATTTGTGTACTTTGCCTTCATTTATCAGAGAGAACATTAAGATCTCCTTCATGCCTTTGATTCTGTTTCTAACTGCCTCTTGACTTGAGGTGGGAAAGTTACTAACTATTTAGAAGATAAAAAAGGAATGTCCATCTATTCTTCTGCAGTATTTCACAAATGTCCAGTCCCATTCCCAGAGCCAGCTAATTCTCTGATGTAACCAGCATCAGAGCATTGCACTGTGTCTCTGGTCCCTTTGTTGTGGTCCACTAGGAACTCAGAGGGCGGGGGACTTTAGTTGAGAATGATATCAGCCAGTCCATCTGCATCCAGCAACATCAGCCTCTCTGGCTGGCAAGCAGTGTGAATTGCTTGGTCTAAATATGGTGAGACAGTCTGCAGCACCCAAAAATTAAATGTCTAGAAGAAAGTATTGGGTTTGCTCAACTGATTTTGGCCGGGGAGGTTTGCATTATTTACAAAACTATAATCTAATCATGTGTGCTGAGCTGCATTCTAGGCTGAAACGTGGTTGGTGAATTTGTGACTCCGTGTGCTGTGGGAATATAGGGTGAAGTACATGCACACAACACGTGGATGAGCAAATCTGCTTCCAAATCTGCCTTTGGAGCCAGAAAGCAATGCCTTCTGGGTATCTCAGCCTTCTTCCTGGACAGCTGGGCAGGGTTTCTTTGCCCCCTGGAGGTTTGCTGAAGAAGACAAGGGAAAGCAGCTTTTCTCACCTTGATTCTGCCCAGTTTCTTCTGAATTTTGTCTGAAACTTGATCTGCCCAATATTTTTCCCTTAGGAAGTCCCAAAACATTCGGCCAAGCATTGCATTGACCCAAGCTGTAGGAGGGTTGGGGATCTGAGTCTCATCCCCAGGGAACTGAAAAGAACAAAAGAGACAGCAATCACTCATTGTATTGGACTATAATGGCCACATGCACTGGTGAGAACTAACTGCCCTTTAAAGTTGTCACAATGCTAAATCAGGGGAATTGGCAAAAATAAGTGGGGATGTTTAAGTGCTGGGAAGCACAACATACATAGAAACAGAGTGGAGTTTCCATTGTGTGGCCATCACCATCATCTTAACCTTTATGACACCCCGCCCCACTTTTGCAAATGTCTCAGATTGCCTTGAGATTATGTGATGTTTTGTTTTGTTGGTAAGATGGTATGTTTACCTTATGCGTCTGAAAATTCAAAATTCAAAATATTTTAGCAAAGTCTGAATACTTGGGGATGGTACCATCAGCTTTAATCTTTCAGCAAATGGAATGTCACATATCTTACCAGCATCCCTAAACTCAGTGCAGCATGTTTTTCTTGTCTTATCAAAATATAGAGATCTTTTTTTATTTTAAAAGACTGAAGATCTGAGGACATAAAATGGGGAGTTTTGAGGGAGCAATTTTGGCTGAAGCAGAGAATAAACAACTTTTAAATAGCGAAGAATACTAGGTGTCTTGCAAAATGTCCAATAAAAGTTCTGAATAATCAAAGCTGATTGATCACAATAGATAATTTTTTGTTTAATTTTTTAAAAAGAAGCTTTGAAAAACAATTCCTAATCTTAAAATTACATTTGATACATTTTTTAAAAATACAATGTTTAACTTATTCAATTTTATATACACATGCAAGGTAGTCCTTGTTTAACATGCCTCGTTCAGTGACTGTTTGCAGTTACAATAGTGATGAAAAAGTAACTTTACAACCAATCCTTTGTAAGATCAAACACACAGTTGCAGTTTCACTTTCACTTTTCCTGGGATTTCAGCAAGATTTCCTCACCTTTTTGGAACCGGGGCTGTCTGCTACATTGGAGCAGGGCTTTGGGTCGGAGTCAGTGACTGCCGGAATGATTTGGGACATGTACACATTGTAGTCCACTAAGAGTTTTTCTCGGCTGCTGACGCTCAGCTCCTTGGGCTTAGCTGCAGGGGGCAGGTCTTCCGTGCCGCTGCCGCTGCCGTGATTGTGGATCTCCTTTCCTGCAGGAATGAGCTGGATTATACCTGAGCAAGAGAAGGAAAGGTGGCTATAACAGAGAATGACAAGACTGGCCAGGACTGGGAGTGCAATAATATCAATGTCATGAAATTTGGGGTTGTTATTTTGTGGAAATAACAGAGGTAGTTGCTGATGCCCAGAATTTGCTGTCCTTTAACAGGAGCTTTTACCGATAAGTGGTTTTGCTTCTGATGAAAACCACTCAGATTGGGTTTAAGACCAAAGTGGGAAATAAAAGTTAACCCCTCAGTGGGTTCTAATCCAACTTGGTCCTCAATGTTATTTACTTTACTTTACTAAAATCAATCTTACACTTGTTAACTGAAGAAATAGCTGCTTGGTTCAAGTGAAACTATATGAAACTTGCCTTTTCTTTATCTACAGGGTGCAGAAGAAGACAGCGTCTGCAGAGGCAGTCAAAAAAGTCAAAAGCCCACACTTTTTTATGGATAACTTTTTTATTCCATCCAAACCGAGGTGGATGCCCTCGCATGCAAGCGTTACCCTTGGCCTTAGAATGACACCCCCCGTGCACAGGATAAATGTGGCAACAAAGAATTGGGTTGGACTGGGATCAGATTGAGTCAAGACAAAACAGACCCAATGAACACTAAGCATATGTAGTAAGGCATCCAGGCCATTACAAGATGGCTCCATCGTGTGGTAAAGGTGACACAGAGTTTTTAAACAAGCTGAACACATTTTTGGTAGATTTGAGGAATCAAATAGCATCCCTGTCAGGAAAACTGTGCCCCACCCTGATGACCAAGTGCTTAGCTTTGATGTTACCTCTGTCCAGAGAACATTGCGGAAAGCTGACATTCAGAAAACAGCAGGTCCAGATAACATCCCTGGGTGTGTTCTTAGGGAATGTGCAGATGAGTTGGCTTGTGGTCTTACAGATACTTTCAATCTTTCACTGCAGCAAGCAGTGGTCCCCCCATTTTTAAAAGATGGCCATTATATTGCCAGGGCCAAAAATGTCTATAATTACGGGCTCAATGACTACACCGTGGTTGCATTTACATCCTGTCAAGGTTCCGGCTGACTCCAAGTCAAAAGCACCCAGAGCACCCCACATGGCCCGTTTCGTTTCGTTTCATTTTCAGGGCATGTATGTGCAGGATTGCAGCTTCCCCTCCTTGTTTCACTGGAGCAGGACTGTCCCCATGGCTACATCACTGGCATCCGCTTGAATTATGAATGACTCCTCCAGGTTCAGGTGTTTCAAAATTGGCTCAACCGCGAACAGCCCCTTTAATTTTCCAAATGCCGCTTGGCATTCCATCGTCCAGTTGAAGGGCTGGCTTGGCCGAGGCTTTTCTCCACCTCCCCCAGTTTTCAATAGTCCTGTGACTGGCAAGGCAATCTTTGTGAAGGAGTGAATGAATTGCCTATAAAAGTTTGCAAACCCCAAGAAACTCTGTAGCTGCTTGTGGGTCCGAGGAGCTTGTCATTCCAAGATGGATTTCACTTTCCCTGGGTCCATTTCCACTCCCTCACATGACACTCTGTAGCCCAGGTACTCTAGGCTACTTTTGTGGAACTTGCATTTCGACAGCTTGGCATATAGCTTAACGTCCAAAGGTTTTTTCAGCAACTGTTGTACGAGTTTAACGTGTTTGTCCATTATCTCAGAGTAATACCAAAACCCAACTGTATAAATGTTCATGCAGCACCTTGTTTATGAACTGCATGAATACGGCCGGGGGCCCTTGTAGTCCAAAAGGCATCACCTTAAATTGATAGCTCCCTAGCGGGCAGTTGAAGGCAGTTTTACACTTGTCCCCTTCCTTAATTCTCACTCGATAGTACGCCTCCCTCAGGTCTAACTTTGGCTAAGTGTCCCAACATGTTCTTCATGAGGGGGAGGGGACACATGTTCTTCACACACACTCCATTGATCCCATGAAAATCAATGCACAATCTCAGCGACCGATCTTTCTTCTCCTTAAATAGTACTGTGGCCACCACACAGGATTTTGCCACTTAGATAAACCCCCTAGCTAGATTCTTGTTGATGTTACCTCTCAACTCCATCATCTCCTTTGGGGCCATGGAATACATTTTCAGCTTAGGGAGTTTCACGCCAGGCAAGATCTCGATGGCACAGTCCATGGGGTGGTGAGGGGGCAGCATGTCACACTCCTTCTCGCTGAACACTTCTATGAGGTCTTGGTACTCTCTTGGGACAGTTTGCTGCTTCTCCCCATGCTCAACATGGCCTTACTGCGTTTGGGGGTCTCCCTCACCTCTCTTTCTGGTGTGGGCCCATCTCTTTTCTCTCTTATGTGGGTGGGCCTGGACCTGGATCCTCATTGTCATCTCCATCACCACGCACTTTGTGGATTTTCCCCAATGGACTTTAGGGTTTCATTTCTTCAGCCATGCCAAACCTGCCTCAGCCATTTTAGGGGCAACCACGGACCGAATAGTCTCTTGATGATCTCCTCTCAGATGTACCAGTTTGGTTAGGTAGCAGGCGGGCAGCCCCCCTACTATGGAACTGTCGACCTGCTCAAATTTCATGGGCTGGTGCAGTTTCCTCACTCACAACCCCAGCTTCCATGCTGTTGGTAGGCTGACCAGGCATTGGATGCACCCTATTGGGGCTTTTACTACCCCCTTTGCCCCTGAGTGTGTCAGTACAATATCTACTTGGGCTGTGAGGGAGTGGATGGGTCCACTTACCATCAGGTTGTCCTCTCCCTCACTCTCACTCTCATAGAGGTTCAGCTGCAGGTCCTCTGTGGGCGGAGTTCCCTCCCCTTCACTCTTTGGAGGGGAGACCTCAACAACCTGGCACTCTGCTTGCAGCTTCTCCTTCCCTTTGCTTGGTGGTTTTTTGGCTTTTTAGCCAGTTTCTCTGGGTTTCTGTCAAAAGTGGCCTTGAATGGGGGAGGCTGTGGAGGTCTTGGGGCACCCCAATATTCCGGTGGCCATCCCATCCCATAAGGGAACATCCACCGCTGGGTGCCATACATCGACCCCTGCGATTGCTGCTGACGAGCTGCTCTGGGTGGTGGGGTGGCTGCTCCATGCCCTGGGTTGGGACCAGGCTGAGGGGAGGTAACCAGTTGAGCACTAGCCACCCCACTAGTTGCAGCCGTCACATTACCCAATCCAGCGGGAACTCAGCTTCGGAGGCCTTCCGTGCCCCTTCTCGCTCAGGCTCAGCTGGCTGTAAGCTCCTGCCATCCCTGACCATTCCAGTGTTGCCGGCTGCTTCATCTTCTCTGCTTTACCTTCGGCCAGATGGAGGCTGCTTGGGCACCGGGAATCCCCTGGGCTCCAATCTGGCTTCCCTCTGTTGCCCCCACAACAGCTTTGGCTGGCTGCTCGCCCATCCGCTCCATTTTGGGCATCTTCCCCTGAGTCTTTACTACCCCTCCGAAGTTGGCCAGATATTATGTAGGAGCTCAGGACCCCTTAGTTGGAAATGAGTTTAATTGAGAGCTGGTTTAGTGTCACTGTTTCGACTGATGATCCCAATGAAGTAAGCACAGCTGAGACATTCCAATCTTAATGCAAAACTTTATTGAGCATACCATATCGGCACTGATGAATAGAAAACCAGCTCTGGCAAATTGGCACCAAATCAATATATTAAAAGTATAGAAATTCTCTTCCCCCCGACAGTACAGGTCACATTACCCAATTAAACCCCAGGGAATTGTTATGAGAAGAAATCTTCAGTTCCCAATAAACAATTTGGTATGACCTTGGTTCCCAGGCTCAACAGCTCAGCACCTGTGAAACACATTCCATTCTTTCCCCTCCCCCCTGAGCCTGTAGGCAAGCTAAGAAGCAGCATAAGTGATCTTCACAGCTTGACATATCCATCATTACGAAATGTTTTGAGAGGCTGATACCTTTATCATTATTGGATACATTATTGTATCCAGCCTCCCTCCAGCAGTTGACTTGCTTCAGTTTGCTTACCTACCAAATTGCTCTACAGAGGATGCTATTTCTTCTGTTCTCCATCTGAGCTTGGCGCACTTAGAGGAAAGAAACACTCATGTGCAAATGCTGTTTGTTGACTTCAGTTCGGCATTTAATACAATCATTCCTCAGCATCTGGGCCTTTTAGGTTTCAATACTCCTTTGTGCAACTGGATTCTTGATTTTCTTGTTGATAGGCCCCAGTATGTGCGAGTTGGGACCAATATTTCTAACACTATTTTCTTGAGCACAGGTTCTCCTCAGAGCTGTGTCCACTGTTGATCACCCTGTTGACCCATGACTGTTGTGCCAGGTTTGCCACCAACCATATTGTGAAGTATGCGGATGATACAACAGTAGTGGGCCTTATTCAAGATGACAATGAGGGTGCTTACAGCAAGGAAGTAGAGGGTTTGGTGAACTGGTGTAACAAAAACAGCCTCGTTTTAAACATAGGAAAAACTAAAGAGTTCATTGTCAATTTCAGAAAAGGCAGGCACAACCACACACCTCTGTGTATTAATGATTCTCCTGAGGTGGGTTAGCACCATCAGGTTTCTGGGTGTGCAGCTAACAAGTAGACTAGCTTGGTCACTCAACAGCGAGACATGGGTGAAGCGGGCACAGCAGCACCTGCATTTCCTGCATCGCATGAGATAAGTATATCTTCCTTCCCCTGTCCTTGCCACTTTCGATAGAGGGACAATCGAGAGCATCCTGTCATATTGCATTATAGTCTGGTTTGGAAGCTTCACTGCTTCAGACAGGAAGGCGGTGCAGAGAGTGGTGAGTGTTCTGTTCTTCGAAGGAAGACATTGAGATGAGGCTGGTTCACAACAAGGATCTCTTTATTGAAGCACATTCACAGAACAGAAGCAAGAACAACAATGGCCACTGGCCTTTTATATCCCCTTGCAAGGGGATGCACATCCAATCATTGCAGGCCGTTCTCCCGCCTTGTGCATGCGCACAAGGCCGGAGACAACCTGTCTGGGTCCCGGGCAGACACGTGGTCTGTCCAGGTCTCTGCAGCCTTCCTGCAGCCTTCCTGAGCCTTGCTGAATGACTCAGCAAGGCCCAGGACATAACAGTGAGGATGGCAGAAAAGATTATTGGCAGTGTCAGAATCCAATTAGATCTTATTTCTAGCTATCTACTTTGAGAAAACCCAATTCTTACTCTCTTTTGGATTCTGTCATACTACAAAGGGGGCGGAGTAAACACGGGTGTTTATGACTGACATTCCTACTATCAACTACAAAGCAACATCCTCTGTGGATTCCCTCTGTGGGGTACTAACGATAACAATGCGGCCATCAGCCTTTGATCTCACTTCCTATGAAGCCTCCTTTTACCGGCAGCAAGGAAAAGGGGGGGAAAGATTGCAACGTTTGGGATTCCGATGGATTTAACACCCAGCCATCTGCCAATTTGAATTGACCGGAAGGAATGTGGAGTGGGGCTGCCTGGGAACACTTTAAAACATTGAATGGTAAGAGGGGGCCCCTCAGATCCTGTCTAGCATGCCTTCAGTCAGTTTTTCTTAATAAAGATTCCGGTTGGAAGAAACGTTCCAAGAGTTCTGTCTTCTTAAGATGTAAATTGAGATGGGTCCTTACATTAGACAGGATCTGCAAAATTGGTCAACCTGGAAGAAAGAACCTTGCCGGGGGACTTTGCAAAAATTACCATGTCAGACAATGAAGCAGGGAAGGGGGAAAGCCCCCCGGAGAGGGAGTCGTTGCCCCAACTGGAAACCAGCCAAATATCCGGATCTGAAGGGTCAGATTCCTCAGGAGAAGAGGAGGTGGAGACGCGTAACCACAAGCCTCGGTGGTCAATGGGCGTTGGAAAGAAAGGCGAGTGGGAAAAGAAATCAAGAAAGGTGACCCTGAGACGGGGGACCAACCAACCAGGATGGAAGCAGGAGATGGAGAGATCCCTGCACACAAGCGAAGATGAAGGAAGCTGGGCACAGCACTCAAACTGGATCCTAGAGAAAGCTATCGAATTGATGAAGAGGACCCTCAGCTCCCTAGGAGAGGAGAATCCTGAGCCCCACGGCCGCACCAACTCCTGGAGCCACAACTGGAGAGACACTGAGGGGGAATTGGAACCTGCAGCCCCGGGGACATCCGCTGATCCAGTAGTCCCCACCCCCCGCAGATGGCGATCCGGATGGAAGACAATACCGATGAAGAAGGCACCGATCCATTCAAAGATTCCCACCGCTGGACGCGAAATTCAAGGGGAAGCCGACATGCTTGGCGTTTTTCCTAACCCAAGTCCTTGGCTACATGGAGGAACACAGGCGACACATCCCTAGCGACAAAGCCCATATCCGGATCGTGCAATCTGCTCTGGATGGACCGGCCGCCGATTGGGTGGTGAATTTGCATGATTCCAATGCCCCAGAGCTCAACGACTTCAACCGTTTCATGTCCTCTCTGAGAAGGTGATTTGAAGACCACCTGGCTGATCGCAAAGCACGTGAAAGAATCAAAACAATGAGGCAAGGCAGACAGCCAGTAGCCGAATATACGCCAGAATTCCGAATCATTGCCAGCAAGCTGAACTGGCTGGAAGACATCCTCCTTAGCCACTTCAAAGACGGTCTGAATTATGACCTATATGACGCTTGCCTGCCCCGGGGGGACCCACACCAACTCGACGAATGGTACGTCCTGGCAGAGGAAGCAGAGATCGACCTACTGAAGAGGCACTGCCGAGGAAAACAATAGAGCCACTCACCGCTTGAACCGACGCGCGAACCAGCGAAGCCATCGGCTATGGCCAAGAAACCAATGGGCTGTTTCAAATGTGGGAGAGAGGGGCATCGGGCTGTAGAATGCCGCTCAAAAGCCCCCCAGCACAACCCAGACAGACCACCGGCCAGCAAATCTGGGAAGTCCCCAGCTAAGTCAAAAGAATCTGCCATGAGAGGGATAGAGGCTATGGAATCCCCTACCTCCGCCCATCGTGGGGAAAGAGCCCCAGCCTACACCGCAGGGCCAGTGGACGCCCAGATGACAGCTCAGAGGGCGAACCACTGGTAAGTGGATCCATCCCACCCATCCTCAAGACAGTGACTATATTAGCCCCCTCCATGCCCGAAGCTGTCAAAGTGAAAGCCTTAATAGACTCTGGCTGCACCCGCTGCCTAATTAGCCCGACCCTAGTGGGAAATCTGGGCATCCCAGTGAGGAGGCTGGAACAACCAATCTCATTTGGCCAGTTAGATGGGTCCATAGCAGGGGGGGTGCCAGCTACCCTAGCCACGTTACCAATCCACCTATCCCTGGGAAATCATGAGGAAGACATAACGTTTGTAGTGACCCCAGGCATGGAATGCCCAATGATCCTAGGGCTGGAATGGTTAACAAAATAGAACCCCTGGGTAAATTGGAGGACGAAAGAAATCAATTTCCTGAAAGAGGACCCTACAGACTTAAAACCCCAAGGGGATCTACCAAAATTAAAAACGGAAATAGCGTCCATGGGTGAAGAAAAGGGGCTACCAGAAATACCAGAGGAATACAGAGATCTGGCTGATGTTTTCAGCGAGGAGAGGGCGGATGAGCTTCCCCCCCCACCGACCCACGGACTGTGCCATAGAATTCAAGCCCGGGGCAAAACTCCCGAAGCCCAGATTATACTCCATGAGCCCAAAGGAGAAGGAGGAAATGGAAAGATTCATAAAGAAAAACCTAGAAAGGGGGTTCATTGAACCAGCCAAACCTAAGGTGGCCGCTCCGGTCCTCTTTAGAGAGAAGAAGGACGGCTCTCTACGCTTATGCATAGACTACCGGCTTCTTAATGCAATCAGTGAAAGCAACCTATACCCCCTACCCCTCATGAAGGACATGAAAGGAATTCCTCTCGAAAGGAATTTTTTTTACTAAACTAGATCTAAGGGAAGCGTATTACCGCGTGAGAATTAGGGAAGGAGATGAATGGAAAACCGCATCTAATTGCCCAATGGGATGCTACTAATTCAAAGTTTTGCCTTTTGGATTACAAGGGCCCCCCGCAGTATTTATGCAATTAATCAATGAGGTACTAAGGGAGCACCTATTTAAGGGGTCCTGGTTTATTTAGACGACATCCTTATCTTCACTGAATCAAAAGAGGAACATGTCAACCTAGTCAGAGCGGTTTTAAAGAAACTGCGAGCCACCCATCTATATGCCAAATTATCAAAATGCGAATTTCACCAGGAAAGAATAGACTACCTAGGTTACCACATATCCCCACAAGGCATTGAAATGGACCCAGAAATGGTCAGGGCAGTATTAGAATGGGCACTACCCTGCACAAGAAAGCAACTGCAAAGTTTCCTGGGTTTCGCAAACTTTTACCGCCAATTCATCCCCTCATTTGCCCAGATAGCCCTGCCCCTCATGAGCTTACTAAAAACGAAGGGAGAATCCTCAGTGAAACCTAGCCAGCCACTAAAATGGACAATGGAATGCTAAGCGGCATTTGAGAGATTAAAGAGGCTTTTTTCTGCCGAACCAGCACTGAGGCACCCAGACATGGACAAACCCTTCATAATACAGATGGATGCAAGTGATGTGGCAGTGGGGGCTGTACTATTACAAGAAAATGATGAAGGGATGTTGCAACCCTGCACGTATACGTCCAGGAAACTCACTGAAACGGAACAGCGCTGGCCCGTGTGGGAGAAAGAGGCATATGGGATATGTTGGTCATTACTTACATGGCGTCAATTCCTTGAAGGCAATAAAATCCCTTTCCAGGTGTGGACAGACCACAAAAATTTGGAAGCCTTGAAAACACCCAGGAAACTCAACCCCAAGCAAGCCCGCTGGTCCCAGCATTTTCACCTATTGCATTTTACGCTCAAGCATTTGCTGGGGGGAAAGAACTTTCTGGCAGATGCATTATCTCGCATGCCCCAATATAACAGCACGCGAGCCACTGACTCTAAACCGATCATGGGAGAATCACAACTGGCAGCGCCAGTGACTACCAGAGCCCAAGCTAAATTAAAACCGCAGCTGGATAGCCAGACCGGAATTGAATTCCGGAAAAGTTTGGAAACAGATGAATGGTTCCAGAAAAATAAACACGTGTGCACGATGAAAGACGGACTGCCTTGGGTGGGGGAGAAGTTATATATACTGACCACCCAAAGGATCACATTCATGCAACTTTGCCACAACACAAAATCAGCAGGGCATTTTGGATTTGTAAAAACATTGCACTTAATTAAACGGCAATTTTGGTGGCCATCCATGAAAAAAGAGATAGAAAGTTACGTGGCCAGCTGCCCAAAGTGTGCAACTGCAAAAAGGCTGCAAGGGAAATCACCAGGACTGTTACAAACAGTGGCAAATCCCTCAGCCCCCTGGAGGGAAATAGCCATGGATTTTATAGTGGAATTACCAGAAAGCAATGGGAATACTGTCATTTGGACGATCACGGACCTATTTTCCAAACAGGTTCACTTTATTCCTTGCCAAAAGATCCTCACCGCAAAAGCTTTAGCGAAACTTTTCGTGCAACATATTTACAGATTGCATGGGGCACCTCAACGCATCATATCTGATAGGGGAGTGCAATTTACATCTGCATTTTGGAAGGAATTTCTATCTCTTTTAGGGACCACCCAGGGACTGACGTCTAGCCATCATCCTCAGGGAAATGGTCAATCAGAAAAATGTAACGCAGTACTTGAGCAATATTTAAGATGTTTTCTAAATTTCAGCAGTCAGATTGGACGGATCTACTCCCTTTCGCAGAAGTTGCCTACAATAATGCAGTCCACTCCAGCACAGGTTACACTCCTTTTCAAATAGCTACCGGCCAAAGTTTCAACCCCATGCCAGAACTAACCCCAAACGAACCGGCAATCCCATCACTGAAAGAATGGATGGAACAATTACAAAACACCTGGCCAATAGTTAGAAAAGCTCTAGAGGAAGCTAGGCAAGCATACAAAGCACAAGCAGATAAGAAAAGGGTGGAGCCCACACCATTCATTATAGAAGAAATGGTGTATCTGTCTACAAAATACTTAAAATCAATACAACCCTGTAAAAAACTTGGACCAAAATATATAGGGCCTTTTCCAATTAAAAGAATCATAAACCCAGTAACAGTAGAATTAGAATTACCCAAGAATCTTAGGCAAATACACCCAATTTTCCACTGCAGTTTACTGAAAAGAGAACAACAGTCACCCTTACGGCCAAAAATCCCCCCCCCACCAACACCAATCATGATAGAAGGGGAGCAACACTTCGAAATAAAGGAAATCCTGGACTCTAGAAAATATCGTGGGGAAACTCAATACCTAGTAGCATGGAAGCACCTCCCCGCCTCTCAAAACGAGTGGGTCCATAAACGTCATGTCAAAGCCCCAAAGCTTTTAAAGAAGTTTCATACAGAGTATCCTAACAAGCCAGACTAACTTTTATACCTGTTTTGTTTTCTCTACAGGTGGACCTCTCTTATTTTTAAGGGGAGCCGGATGTCAGAATCCAATTAGATCTTATTTCTAGCTATCTACTTTGAGAAAACCCAATTCTTACTCTCTTTTGGATTCTGTCATACTACAAAGGGGGGGGGAGTAAACACGGGTGTTTATGACTGACATTCCTACTATCAACTACAAAGCAACATCCTCTGTGGATTCCCTCTGTGGAGTAATAACAATAACAATGCGGCCATCAGCCTTTGATCTCACTTCCTATGAAGCCTCCTTTTACCGGCAGCAAGAAAAAAGGGGGGGGGGAAAGATTGCAACGTTTGGGATTCCGATGGATTTAACACCCAGCCATCTGCCAATTTGAATTGACCGGAAGGAATGTGGAGTGGGACTGCTTGGGAACACTTTAAAACATTGAATGGTCAATGGGGTTTTTCAGATCCTGTCTAGCATGCCTTCAGTCAGTTTTTCTTAATAAAGATTCCTGTTGGAAGAAACGTTCCAAGAGTTCTGTCTTCTTAAGATGTAAATTGAGGTGGGTCCTTACAGGCAGTTAACTTCCTTCTGTCCAAGACACGGCATGTAAGTGCTGCTTGACCAGGGTCTGCAGGATTGGGATGCTACACATCCTAGAATTTTTTTTCCTAGAATAGAATAGAGCTGGAAGGGACCTTTGAGGTCTTCTAATCCAGCCCCCTGCTCAAGCAGGAGAACCTATACCATCTCAGACAAGTGACTGTCTAGCCTCTTCTTGAAAATCTCCAGTGATGGAGCGCCCACGATTTCTGGGGGTAAGCTATTCCACTGGTTAATTGTCCTCACTGTCAGGAAGTTTCTCCTTAATTCCAGGTTGCTTCTCTCTTTGATCAGTTTCCAACCATTGTTTCTTGTCCTGCCCTTTGGTCCTTTGGTGAATAACGTGACCCTCTCTTCTTGGTGGCCCCTCAAATACTGGAATACTGCTATCATGTCTCTCCTATTTCTTCTTTTCTTTAGACTAGCCAAACACAAGTCCTGCAGCCGTTCTTTGTATGTTTTAGTCTCCTGGCCTTTGATCATCTTAGTTGCTCCTCTCTGAATTTTTTCCAAACTCTCAACATCTTTTCTGTGATATGGTGACTGTTATGTCCTGGGCCTTGCTGAGTCATTCAGCAAGACTCAGGAAGGCTGCAGGAAGGCTGCAGAGACCCAGACAGACCACGTGTCTGCCTGGGACCCAGACAGGCTGTCTCCATGCGCATGCGCAAGGCGGGAGAACGGCCTGCAATGATTGGATGTACATCCCCTTGCAGGGGAATATAAAAGGCCAATGGCCATTGTGTTCTTGTTTTCTGTTCTGTGACTGTGTTTCCAATAAAGAGATTCTTGTTGTGAACCAGCCTCGTCTCGATGTCTTCTTTGCAAGAACAGAACAATGCTGACGAAGGTGGGATTTGCCGCAAAGGAAGCCAAAGAAAAAGAAGCTAGGGCCAACTCACCTGAAGGCCTGAAGCGAAGAGAAGCACGGCGTCCAGGAGAAGCAACCGCCTGCCAGTACAAAGACGCTGGAGGTGGGCTTGGCTTCGTGGGACCCCTTCTCCTTCCATGCGGCGAGAGACGTTAAAAAGGCTATCGGTCACAACGATGTCCAAGCTGGGCCGTCTTGTCGAGTTCGATATTTCGCACCCAGAACGTTGGAGCTCTTACGCAGCTCACATCGAGAATTACTTCAGGGTGAACAAGATCCAAGAAGATGAATTGAAAGCTGCTACTTTACTGTGTGTCTGTGGGCAAGAGATTTTTGACATTGCTGAGAACCTTGTAGCCCCAGCACCACTGGAATCGATCGCTTATTCAGATTTAAAGAAAATGCTGCACGAGCATTTTGAGCCCAAGCTTTCTGTAATAGCTTGGAGGCACCAATTCGAGCAGCGGGATCAGCAGCTGGGAGAATCAGCTGCGGACTTCGTCGCGGCTCTGAGGCAGGCTGCTAGGCCATGTGCGTTCCAAGACTTGGAAGAGAGGCTCCAAGACCGGCTCGTTTGCGGATTGCAAAGCCGTGAGATGCAACAAAAGTTATTTGCTAGAGCTGATGTTTCCTTCCAAGATGCCCTGAGAGAAGTCGCAGCTGAAGAAGCAGCCAGCGACGCGGTGAAGGCCTTGCGGTCGACCAAGAACCCTCCAGCTGCAGTCCCCATCCATCAGGAAGTCGTGCGAGAGGCCTCCGGAGAAGAATCCAAGGAAGAAGAGGTGGACAAACTTCAACAGTCGGCGGAGAGAAGACTGCAAGAACGCAGAGGACAGACGCCTGCACCCCTTCGGGGTTTCGGCTGTGGGGGTCGCCACAGGAGAGCCGACTGCCGTTTTTGTTCTGCTGTTTGCCGGGCATGTGGCAGGCAAGGCCACATCACATCAGCCTGCTTGGGTCGCCAGAAAAACAGGTCCCCCGAAGAGTTGCCTCTGAAAGGTCCCCAGCCAACACAGGGTGGGCTTCTGCGCATCCCATAGGGGGGTATTCAAAATGGGGGTTCACCGGCCCCTTAAGAAAAAGTTTCGCATTGATGTAAAGTTGCAGGGAGTTCCCCTGGCCATGGAGCTGGATACAGGGTCCGCTCTTTCTATTATTTCTGCTGACACTTTTAAGAAGGTTTGTTCCATGAGTGGCTCACGAGTCAAACTCAGGCCCTCCAATCTCATCCTCACTGACTTCCAGAATTCATGAGTCAGTGTGAAGGGGGAGGCCATGCTTAGAGTACAGCGTAAGGAATTTGATGGGTGGTAGTTGGGGGTGATCGCACGAGTCTTATCGGACTCGATTGGTTCGAGGCACTTGGGATCCAAATGACTGGGCTTAACCATCTACAAACTGCCAGCCTTGCGGGAGTCTGTAAGGAGTTTGCTGATGTGTTCAGCCCAGAGCTTGGCTCATACAAGGGGCCTCCTATTGCTTTAAGGTTAGATCCAGCCATCACACCCATCAGGGTTAAACCAAGGAGGGTGCCTTTTGCCCTCAAGAGTAAAATAGATGCTGAGTTGGACAAACTGCTCCAACAAGGCATTCTTGAACCTGTGGATTCTAGTCCATGGGAAACCCCCATAGTGACACCATTAAAAGCCAATGGTGCAGTCCGAATTTGTGCGGACTATAAATGCATACTAAACAAAGCCTTGCAGCAGCATGCATATCCAGTACCTGTGGTGAGCTACATTTTGGCCTCACTGAAGGGGGGGAAAGTCTTTGCTAAGCTTGATTTAGCACAGGCCTACCAACACTTACCTGTTGATGAGGCAACAGCTGAGGCCCAAACTATAGTCACTCACAGAGGGGCTTTTAAGGTAAAAAGGCTGCAGTTTGGGGTCAATGTAGCCCCTGGCATTTTCCAAGGGGTGATGGAGCAAATGCTCCGTGGTATTCCTGGGGTCTGCCCCTATTTCGATGACGTCCTCATTGCAGGAGAGTCACCTGGGAACTTGGCTGAAAGGCTGAGAGCTGTCTTGTTGCGTTTCCGCCAAGCTGGGCTGAAGTTACAGCAAGACAAATGTAAGATTTGTGTAACATCCACCGAATTTCTAGGCTTTCATATTGATGCTAAAGGCATCCACCCTGCAGAGTCTAAATTTCAGGCCATTCAACTGGCCCCAAGCCCCCAGTCAAAAGCTGAACTCCAGGCTTTTCTGGGCCTGCTAAATTTCTATAATTTATTTCTCCCCCACAAGGCTGCAGTGGCTGAGCCGTTACACCAGCTCTTGGACAAAGAGACTCCATGGAAATGGACAAAGGTCCATGAAAGGGCTTTCAAAGAAGTCAAGGCCTTGCTATCTTCTAATGCGGTACTGGTGCATTTCAATGAGCAATTGCCTGTGTGCATTGCATGTGATGCATCCCCTTATGGGGTAGGAGCAGTGTTAAGTCATCTCAAGGCTGATGGGACTGTGGCCTATTACTCCAGAACTCTCTCATCTGCAGAGCATAATTATGCGCAGATTGAAAGAGAAGCCTTGGCAATAGTCTCAGGCATCAAGAAATTTCATGATTTCTTGTATGGCCGCCATTTTACGGTCTACACTGACCACAAGCCTTTGCTGGGTTTGTTTACAACAAACAAACAAACCCCACACATCATCTCCCCCAGAATGCTGAGATGGTCAATTTTCTTGTCAGCTTATGACTATACCCTGGTTCACAAACCAGGGACAGAGATGGGCCACGCTGATGGACTTAGTAGGTTACCTCTAAAACAAATAGAGGCAGACCCTGCTCCTGCTGTACACATTCTTTCCATTCAGGAATTGCCTGAATCTCCCCTCAATGCTAGGGATGTGGCTGCTGAAACTGCCACTGATCACACGCTTGCATGTGTGCTGACATGGGTGTTGTCAGGATGGCCTGACACGTGTCCTGGTACAGATTTCCAAAGTTTCTGGTGTAGGAAACATGAGTTTTCCACGTTCAAAGGGTGTATCTGTGGGGTAGCAGGGTAGTCATCCCGGCCTCATTGAGGACTAGAGTCTTGCTCTCTCTGCATGAGGGACATCCGGGAATTGTGAGGATGAAGGCGCTTGCGCGTAGCCATCTTTGGTGGCCTGGACTCGATAAGGACATCGAGGCCCAGGTTCAGGGGTGCCAAGTGTGCCAACAGTCACGGCCTGAGATGCCCCAGGCCCCTGTACATAGGTGGGAGGAGACACTCACTCCATGGTCACGCGTACACATTGACTATGCTGGGCCCTTTCAGGGGCAATTCTTCCTTCTCCTCGTGGATAGCCATTCCAAGTGGCTAGAGGTCGTTCCTGTATCCTCCACTACTACTGCCAGGACCATCCAGGTGCTAAGAGGAATCTTCGCGTCCCATGGTCTTCCTGATGTCCTTGTCTCAGACAACGGTCCCCAATTTACCTCTTCTGAGTTTCAGGCGTTTCTTCAAGCCAACATGATCTGGCATGCCACGTCTGCTCCTTTTCACCCTGCCATCAACGGTCAGGCTGAACGCATGGTGCGTACCACCAAGGAGGCATTAAAGAGAATCACTCAAGGACCCTGGCATCACAGGTTAGCCGATTTTCTCCTTGCACACTGCACCACACCTTGCACTGCTACAGGAAAGAGCCCAACTGAACTATGCTGGGGTCGCAGACTCATCACGAAACTGGACAGGTTGCACCCAGACCGGATGGCTTCACAGGTGTCACAACCGCGGGCACCTAGGAGACTCCAAGTGGGTGATCCGGTATGGGCCAGAAACTGTGGGCATGGACATCTGTGGGTAACTGCTGTGGTATGCAAGGTCTCTGGGCCACTGTCCTACGAAGTGGCCTTGGAGGATGGTCGTGTGCTTAGACGCCACATTGATCAATTGCGCTGGAGGCTTCCTGGCCACGTTTCCGCTCCTGGCTCTGCTCTCAGGATGGAGGGGGACCCCAATTATGATTGTGGACCACAGTCTCTCCACGAGGGCGCTTATCCAAATGTTCCTACACATGTCCCAGGTGGGGGTCTTGTCATGGAGGCAGCTCCTGACTCTGGCATAGACTCCGGAGGTCTTGCCATGGAAGCGGCTCCTGACTCTGGCAGAGGTCCCTGGCTAGGGGCAAATGGCCGTAAATCGGCTACTCAGGGTACTCCTGCTGCTGGTCTTGGGCTCGAGGGACAGTGCTCCCAAGAGGAGTCAAATGGAATTTTGGGGAACTCAACCCCACCAAGGAACTCTGGTTTGGGTTTGGTGGATCCAGCCAGTCAGCAGTCAGGGGGAACCCCTGAGTTTTCTGGGCGACAAAGTCCTGGTTTGTTTTGCGCAAACCGGGAGCAGGCACTCCAGGCACTTATTACCAATTCTCCACCTACAACTACACCTGCACCTAATCTGGCTCCACGGAGATCAGAGCAGGTTAAGGGTCCTCCTAAGCATTTAAAGGAATATGTAAGGTCCCTGTTTACCATACAGGAGGTTTACTAGTCCTCGCCATCTGAGGAAAACAATTGCAATGCTGCAATGTTAATATTGTCAAACAGTGAAAGTCTGTGTATATAACAGGGAACTGGAGGTAATGGGTTGCAAGGAGTAAAGGTTGAATGTATAACGTGCCAACCGGCCTGCTATGATGTTGGTTGTGTGAAAAGTGTTAAACAATATGCTTAGTTATTGTTTAATCCAAGGGGGGAGGGGTGTTATGTCCTGGGCCTTGCTGAGTCATTCAGCAAGGCTCAGGAAGGCTGGTGGTGATGTTGTCTATTCCATCTTTTTCTAGCTTACCCAGAAGTAGGTTGTGGTCTATTTCAGGGCTTTTCAACCAGTGGTACGGGTACCACCTGTGGTACATTGGCACCTGGCAGGTGGTACGCGACCATCCTAGAAAAGTGGTAGCGGGGGAGGGGAATGAGCTGAACCGGTGGCAGCACTGCACAAGCCTGAGCGAGAGATGGCTGGAGCTGCAGGGCTGTCAGGGCTCAGCGGAAGCGCCAGGATCAGCACCAGGCTCCAGCTGGAGCTCGGCGCTGATCCTGGTGCTTCTGCTGAGCCCTGAAGAAGCACCAATCAGCTGAAAGCAGCACTGATGCTGGCACTTCTGCTGAGCCCAGAAGAAGCGCCGATCAGCTGGAATGTTGCAGCATCTCCAGGGTCTTGTGATTTACATTCAGATGCTTGGCAACTGATTCATATTTATGATGGTCACAGTGTCCCAGGGTCATGTGAAGTGACCAAAACCTGCTGCAACCACCCAGCAGACGGCAGGAATAAAAACCAAACACCCCCCACCCCACCCCCGCTGCCAATCCTCAACAGAAATGCTCACAACAATAGAAACCTCCGACAGGAGGAAGAGCGCCACTGGGTGGGCAGGCAGGTGTCTTGCTCAGCTGTGGCTTGGGGCGGCACTTTTTTCAGTGCCATTGTAACTTCGAACAGTCACTAAGTGAACTGTTGTAAGTCGAGGACTACCTGCACTTTTTTTTTTTTTTTTTTGGTCATCAAGTTTTTGACACCTTGCTAGGCAACTGGTGGTACTCAGATATTGCCATATCCTAAAAGTGGTACAATGGGTGAAAAGGTTGAAAAGCCCTGGTCTACTTTATCAAATGCCTTACTGAAGTCTAAGTATACTACGTATTTCGCTGGTCTGTTAGTTTAGTCACTTTATCGAAGAATGAAATAAGATTGGTTTGGCATGATCTGTTTTTAACAAACCTGTGCTGGCTACTAGTTATAACTTTGTTTGCTTCTAGTTGTTCCCAGATCTGTTTTTTGATTATCTTTTCTAGGATCTTCCCAGGTATTGATGTTAAACTGATTGGTCTGTAGTTTCCTGGGTCCGTTGTTTTTCCTTTCTTGAAGATGGGAACCACATCAGCCCTTTTCCAATCCTCAGGTACTTCCCCGGTGCTCCAGGAGTTTTGAAAGACGTGGTACAGCGGTTCTGAGATAACATCTGCCAGCTTCTTCAGAACTCTGGGATGTAGCCTATCAGGCCCCGGTGATTTATATTCGTCAAGATCGGATAGGTGTTCTCTTACCATTTTCTTGCTTATTTTAATTTTTGTTTCTAATTTGTCTTTTGCAGTTATGTTTTTGGTATGTTGGGCTATAGTTTCTTTTTGTGTGAAGACTGATGCAAAGTATGAGTTAATCAGCTCTGCTTTCTGCCTATTGCCTGTTATTTCCTTGCCAAAAGCAGGCTCAAGTCGCTACTGCAATACATTACAAATTCGAATTTCTTTTTTTGTTGACAAAGAGTTAATAGCTATACTAGTCTCCCTCTAACTCTTTGTCAGCCACAAAATTTTGAATTTATAGTATTCACACACACACACATATATACACATATCTGATCTGATCTCATCTCATCTCATCTCGTCTCGTCTCGTCTCATCTTATCTATCTTATCTTATCTCTCATCTCATTTTATCTTACCTCACCTCACCTCACCTCATCTTATCAAAATGCCATTCAATTTAAACAAAACATGATTCCATCCCAGGATTTCCTCATTCTGTTTCTGAATATCAGAGGCAATCAATTCAAGGAACCCTGGGGGCTGGATCCATGGTTCCCAGCCTGCTTTACCTGGGAGGAGTTCACCTTGGCTGGTGTGGTGTAGCTCATGGTGTTCAACTTGGCAGGCTCTTACGAGATATTGGTACCACTCCTCCTTATCCCTACCGGTTCTGCCGAAGAGATAAAGTGTCCTTTCTTGGGCCTCAGCTGGGCACTGCCCTGTTACTTCTTTCTTCCTTGGCTTCTCCTCTCTTGGAGAACCCACATCTTGGTCTTTTGTTGCTAGTGCTTTGGTTTTCAGATCCACTTGTTCTGGGAAAAGAATGCATATGGGATATTTTTTGTTCCACATCCTTTTGCGAGCCAGCCCAGGTGGGAAGAGGAAGACCTGAAAAGTAACAGACAATTTGAAGTCACAAGAGAATCAAGTCACCTTCTCCATGGAAAAGCAGCTTGAATTACAGAGCAACCTTTTTACAACCCGAACTTTGGCATTTGAATCCCATGAAACCTTGCCTTAGAATGCCCAAATCCCGTCATATCATAATAATTTTTATCCTAAGACATCTCCCGTAAAGTTCCCCAAATCTCACAAGAACGGATCACTCAATGAGTTCTGAGCCATTCCAATTTTAACTTCCTTTTGAGACAGTTTTGTGGGGTACTGCCTGATCATCCTATTTTATAAGTATTTTATAAAATATGTTTGAAAAGTTGGTATGACAGCTAAGAAACTAAAGCCAAAGGCAAAATAAATGCTGATAATGTGGAGCACTTAAACATTTAAATTAAATGATCTTCCTTTTGACTGAATGTCTTTTTAAAAACCCAGGATCCAGCTTGGATCAGTGCAGTAGGTAGAGAAGGACTTTAATCCCTTCTGGATTGCGCTAGAAGAAAGGCTTCATTTGCAGAAAGGAATGGGAGATCTTCCCGTGGGATCTCAAATGCCCCCAACTGATCTGAACCATATCTGCAGTTGGGGGATGAAAGGATGAAAGCTCTCCTGGCCTTTCCACCAAATTCCCAATCTGTACTTACTACACATATCCACCACCCTGTCAGATACGTTGTTGATGAATCTTACCTTGGCTCCACTCATATCATAAAGTTGGTGGGTCACAAAAGCCACCTCAAAGTTCTCTTCCCCAAAGGTGGCCCGCCGAGGGATGCTGGTTTGGGGATATGAAAATGTCAGGTTGGAGTTTTCTAAGGTCACAAATATGGAATGGGTAAGAGAAGGATGATAAATCTCAGGGTCATAAAAATGCATTTCGTTCATCCAACCCTGGAAAAGAACAATTAATTTTAGTCAGGGAATGTCTAAAACAAGAGTAAAAACTTATCTGTCATTATTCTGTTTGATATTATTTATTGACCTGCATTTACTGGAATAAAAGAAGCAACTTTCACATTCACTTTAATGTATTTCTTCAAAACTACAGATGTGGGCAGTTCCAGTTCCTGAAAAACATCTCAAAGTTCTTTTCTCCATTCCCTCTCCTCTTTCTGACAACTGCAGAAGCCAGGTCCTGCCATATTGATAAAAGAACACATTATAGTGTGTGTATGTATGTATGTATGTATGTATGTATGTATGTATGTATGTATGTATGTATGTATGTATGTATGTACAGAGCCACCACATGGTTACCCACCTCCACATTAAAATCAGTTTTGCATGAAAAAAAAGTCCCAGAGAAATTTGCCTGCATATTTTTCCTAACAATATAATGAAAGAGAATCTGCTTCCTACATTTCGGCCTGAATGTCTTGACTCGCATTTCATCACTGTTTCTCCATCTCTTTGCATCTACTTTAGCTATCCACATTTCCCAATCTGATGTCTTCTTTGGGATTTAATGAAGGTACCCTCAAATTATTGCAACCACTTGGGTAATTTTTCATGGCCAGTCTCAGAGTTTGGAAGTACTAGAAGGCTATACACTGTTCAAATGAAACAGAACCAATGCAAAAAAAGGGGTAGGAATTGCATTGTATGTGAAGAATTACTACACTTCTACAGAAATACACAATACTAGGGAAGAAAGCCTTCTGGAATATTAGAGGCAAAAGAAATGACATTGCTGTTATTCATCATAGACCAGAATCAGAATCAGAATAGAGCTGGAAGGGACGTTGGAGGTCTTCTAGTCCAGCCCCCTGCTCAAGCAGGAGAACCTATACCATTCCAGACAGTCTCTTCTTAAAAATCTCCAGAGATGGAGCGCCCATGATTTCTGGAGGCAAGCTGTTCCACTGGTTAATTGTACTCACTGTTAGGAACTTTCTCCTTAATTCTAGGTTGCTTCTCTCTTTGATCAGTTTCCAACCATTGTTTCTTGTCCTACTCTCTGGTGCTTTGGAGAATAGTTTGACTCCCTCTTCTTTGTGGCAGCCCCTCAAATACTGGAATACTGCTATCATGTTCCCCCTAGTCCTTCTTTTCTCTAGATTAGCCAAACCCAAATCCTGCAACTGTTCTTCGTATGTTTTAGTCTCCAGGCCTTTGATCATCTTAGTTGTTCTTTGCACTTTTTCCAAAGTCTCAACACCTTTTTTGTAATGTGGCAACCAGGGCTTTTTTTCTCATAGAATGCCCAGAACGGAGTTCCAGCACCTTTTTTGGATGGAACCTTGTAGGATAGGCAAGGCGGGTTGTGTGACGTGTATGAGTTCCGGCACCTTTTTTTTTTTTTTTTTACAAAAAAAGCACTGGTGGTAACCAAAACTGGATGCAATATTCCAGGTGTGGTCTTACTAAGGCTTTATAAAGTGGTAATGAATACTTCACATGATTTTGATTTTGTGCCTCTGTTTATACAACAAGGATTGTATTTAGCCTTTTTGGCTGCTGCTGCACATTGCTGACTCATGTTTGAGTAATCGTCCATTAGAACTCTAAGGTCGCTCTCACAGTTACTGTTTTTGAACCAGGTTTCGCCTAATCTGTAATTAAACCTTTGGTTTTTCCTGCCTAGGTGTAAAACCTTGCTTTTCTCCAGATTAAATTTCATTTTGTTGGATAGGGCACATTGATGAGTTCCCCTTCTATTCCCTCATCTAAGTCATTGCTGATTGGACATTGCATTTAAACTGCATTTAAACTGCCCAGAGCTTGCTGGGAAGTGCTACAAACTGTAAGTTAAAAAGGGTGGAGCAGGAAAAAAGCTGAGGCCTTGCTGATTGGACATTGCATTTAAACTGCATTTAAACTGCCCAGAGCTTGCTGGGAAGTGCTACAAACTGTAAGTTAAAAAGGGTGGAGCAGGAAAAAAGCTGAGGCCTTGCTGATTGGACATTGCATTTAAACTGCATTTAAACTGCCCAGAGCTTGCTGGGAAGTGCTACAAACTGTAAGTTAAAAAGAAGGAGGGTGGAACTAAAAATCAAAAACAGCAGCGGTACATTCAGGGCGATACATTCCTTGTATCTCAGAATGCCTGGCTTAGTTCAGTGCAACACTTGTTTTACAGCTGTCTTTCGCAGTACCCTTTTCAAACTTGGAAACTGTCCTATCTGTAAACAAATCACTAGTCTACAAGAACAGATTATTTATCTGGGGTCTGTAATCTGTGCTCTTCAGGCAGAAATTAGGTGTCCATTTCAGCCCTTCTGCTCTATCGAGCCTCCGCGCTATCAGCCCCCTCTACCACAAAGATCCTGCAGGAGAAGGGCAGTGTGGACAACCGTGGGATCTGGCAGGGTGAGAGCTGTGAACCATAAACACAAAGCTTTCGCTGTGTCCCTGCACAACGGATACAGTACCCTTGCTGACCTTAATAGGGACATTAAGGAGACAGGTAAAGGTATTTGTGATGATAACTCAAATGAGCAGGGGATCGTGGTCCGAGATGAAGAACTTGTTTTCGACAGGGAGACGTGCGAATCAGGTATTACACATCAGTCATGCAAGAACAGAAAGGCATCCAAAAAGAGAAGCCACCTTCTGGTTGGTAATTCAATTATAAGGGATGTAAATTTAGGAAAGGACACAGAGTTTTTGAAAGAGGTCAGGTGTCTTCCAGGTGCTACTGCCAGTAGGGACAAGAATGCCAGCAAGGACTGTGATGTGGAGGCTATTGTACATCTTGGCACTAACGATCTGTCCCAAAAAGATGTACTCTCTTTGCAGAACGATCTCCAGAGCTTGGGGCAGGAACTTAGCAGAATAGGCTGTAGGCTTAGTTTTTCAGAGGTTTCACCAGTGTATAAGGAGCAAAATGGAAAAGGCCAGCGTATAGCAGAATTCAATATGTGGCTAAAGGAGTGGTGTAAAGGGAAGGCTTTGGTTATATTAGTCACGATGTCTGTAGCTGGTCCAAAGAAAAAATGTACAAAAGAGATGGTTTGCATCCATCAAAGAAAGGGACTGAGTTACTCGGCAATAAATTCACAGATTTTCTGGAGCAATATTTAAACTAAACAGCGGGGACAGTGAGTTAATTGATACAGAATATCCCTGTCCCTGGCAATCTAAAAATTATAGGGCTATCAGTGCATGTAACATAGATGTGTGTGTGGACGAGAATATCAACCTTGCTGTCAAGCAAAATCAAGCTTTTAATAGCGTGTGCCACACAAAGTGCACTAACCAAATAGGAGGTAAGAAAATAGGGGAACTCAGGCACCACACAGGTTATGTAGAAAGTAAACACAGTCATAAAGGACTCAAATGTCTATATACCAATGCACAGAGTATGAACAGCAAACGGTGAACTAGAAATTCAGGTTAATGAGGGCAGATATGATATTGTTGCCATTATGGAAACATGGTGGGATGAAACCCACAAATGGAACACACAGCTAGAGGGATTTAAATTATTTAAAAGAAACAGACCAAATAAAAGAGGAGATGGAGTTGCTCTCTATATAAGAAATAACTACATCTCTACAGAAATAGAGTACAACAATAATGAAAACTGTCCTGAATGCATTTGGGTCAATATAAAAGGGGGGGGGAATGACATTGCCATAGGTGTATACTATAGGCCACCCAACCAAACAGGGGAAATAGATAAACTTTTTGCTAGTCAGCTAACTAAGGAAGCACATCACAATAGTAATGGGGGACTTTAACTACCCTGACATCAACTGGGAGACAAACTCTGCACCAATTGGAAGATCAAACAGATTCCTGAAAAACCTAGCAGACAACTTTGTCTCCCAAAAAGTAGAAAAGGGAAGTGGAGAAAAAGCTATACTGGAGAAGAAGCGATAGAGGGAGTTGAAATTGCCTGCAAAGATGAAGTGAGGAAGGCTAAGGCTCAAAATGAACTAAGGCTTGCGACCAAAGTCAAAAATAACAAAAAAAGCTTCTTTCAACATGTAAAAAACAAGAAAAAAGTGAAGGAAATGATTGGTCCATTAGTGGGGGAAAGTGGCAAGAAGGTGACAAGCAACAGGAAGAAAGCAGAACTATTTAACTTGTTTTTTGCATCTGTCTTTACACAAAGGGAAAAAACAGACCAACCTATCAAAAATAGTGCCATAAAAAACAGAATAGAAACACAAGTTAAGATAGGCAAGAAAATGGTAAGTGAGCACCTGTCCAGCCTAGACGAGTTCAAATCAAATTCAGGACCAGATGGATTACACCCCAAGGAACTGGCAGATGTGATCTCAGAACCACTGAACTATATTTTTCAAAGATCCTGGAGCACTGGGGAACTACCAGAGGATTGGAAAAGAGCTGATGTAGTTCCCATCTTCAAAAAAGGTAAAAAAATAGATCCAGGAAATTACAGACCTATCAGCCTGACCTCAATACCTGGGAAGATTCTGGAAAAGATAATCAAACAACGAATCAGCGAACACCTAGAGGCAAACAAAGTCATTACTAAAAGCCAACATGGGTTTGTCAAAAACAGATCATGTCAGACAAATCTTATTGCATTCTTTGACCAAGTGACAAAATTAGTGGATCAGAGGAATGCTGTGGATATAATTTACTTGGACTTCAGTAAGGCATTTGATAAAGTAGATTACAACCTACTACTTGACAAGATAGAAAAATGTGGGTTAGACAGCATCACCACCAGATGGATTCATAGCTGGCTGACCGGCCATACTCAGCGTGTGGTCCTCAATGGAACTGCATCTACATGGAGGGAAGTGTGTAGTGGGGTGCCCCAGGGCTCTGTTCTGGGCCCAGTGCTCTTCAACATCTTCATCAACGATTTGGACGAGGGGATAGATGGGGAACTCATCAAATTTGCAGACGACACCAAGCTGGCAGGAATAGCCAACACTCCAGAAGATAGGCTTAAGATACAGGAGGATTTGGACAGACTTGAACACTGGGCGCTATCTAACAAAATGAAATTCAGTGGTGAAAAAAGTAAGGTTCTACATTTAGGCAAGAAAAAACAAATGTACAGGTATAGTATAGGGAGTACCTTGCTCAACAGTAGTAACTGTGAGAGGGATCTCGGAGTCCTAGTGGACAATCACTTAAATATGAGCCAGCAGTGTGCTGCAGCTGCCAAAAAAGCCAACACAGTGCTAGGCTGCATTAACAGAGGGATAGAATCAAGATCATGTGAAGTATTAATACCACTTTACAATGCCTTGGTAAGGCCATACTTGGAATACTGCATCCAGTTTTGGTCACCACGATGTAAAAAAGATGTTGAGACTCTAGAAAAAGTACAGAGAAGAGCAACAAAGATGATTGGGGGACTGGAGGCTAAGACATATAAGGAACGGCTGCTGGAATTGGGTATGTCTAGTTTAATGAAGAGAAGGACGAGGGGAGACATGATAGCAGTGTTCCAGTATCTCAGGGGCTGCCACAAAGAAGAGGGAGTCAAGCTATTCTCCAAAGTGCCTGAAGGCATGACAAGAAACAACGGATGGAAACTAATCAAGGAGAGTGTTGTGTTTTCTGTTCGTTGCGGCATTGAAGAGGCAGCATGTGAAACAGAACTCTCTTTATTGCAAGGGCAAAACCGAAAACGAACAAGCATTGCTCCACCCCTATTTATACAGTCAGCTCTGTGCGGCGGCAGCCAATGAATGCACAATATTCTCCCGCTCAAATGCATGCTAACAATCTTGTAGACAGGAAGTCTGGCTGGCAGGCCACGTGGTCTGCTAACCGTTCCTGCACAGATCCCAGCAACCTGCTTCATAAAACTAACTCAATACATTACACCCCTCCCCCCTGGCTCTTTGACATTTACAAAGTATTGTTGTTGTCAAAGATTATACACATTCAAAAGGTACACTGGCACTCAGTGTTACATAAACCTGACATTACTCTATTCAGTATCAAGAATACTTAAGCATTTCGGTTGTAATAAAACACATAAGCATTCACATTTCAAGGAACAGTACATAAGCATTTACATTTCAAAGAACCATACATAAGCATTTAAGTTTGCACTAAAAATACATACGCATTTTTAAGTTTGCAATGACAAAAACCTTACGTAGTCCTTTAAATATTTTGGTGGGCCTTTTGCCCGCTCCGAACATCTCGGAGCTGTTGCTAGCTCCCGATCTGCAAGCTCGCCTGCCAGGCTCGGCAGACCAGGGCTGTGTGACCCATCCGACGTGGGTAGAGCCGATTCGTGAAGGCTGGCCTGTTCCGGTGGACCCAAGCCTGTGTCCAGTTCCCTTTGGCTGGCCTGTTCCGGTAGGCCTGAACCATAGTTCCGTGGTGGCGTAGAATCCACCAGATCGGCATGAAAAGCCGATTGAGAGCAATGTCCCAAGGGCGCAGTGCCTGAGTTAGGAGCAGCCCCATTGGCAAAAACCCCGTTCGGCGATCGCAAGGTCCCGCTTTTGCTGAGAGACTCCGATGCACAATCGCAATCGTGTTCCTCCTCCCCCCCGAGAGCAGAGCCAGGAGCGGAAGAGTGGCGTGGTAACCTCCAATGCAGCTGGTCAATGTGCCTGCGGAGCACACGACCATCTTCCAGGGCCACTTCGTATGAGAGTGGCCCTGACACCTTGCAAACCACAGCTACCACCCACAGTGCCCCTTGTCCATAGTTGCGCGCCCAAACCGGATCACCCACTTGCAATTGTCTCAGTGCCTTAGGCTGCGGCACTTGTGAAGCAACCCGGTCTGGATGCAAGCGATCCAGCTTTGTGATCAGGCATCTCCCCCATCTTAACTCAGCTGGGCTTTTGCCCGTAGAAGTGCAGGGTGTTGTGCGTTGGCAGAGTAGGAAACCTGTGGTGCCAATTGCCAGTTGTGATCCTCTTCAAGGATTCCTTTGTTGTTCTAACCATGTGTTCCGCTTGGCCGTTAGAGGCCGGGTGAAAAGGAGCCGAGGTGGCATGCCTAATCATATTCGCCCTTAAAAAGGACTGAAATTCTGCAGACGTAAATTGAGCCCCATTGTCTGAGACTATGACATCTGGGAGCCCATGCGTTGCAAAGATGCTGTGCAGAACCTGGATGGTCCTGGCAGTAGTCATAGTGGACACTGGAACGACCTCTAGCCACTTAGAATGACTTGTCCACAACAATGAGGAGGAGTTGCCCCTGAAAGGGGCCAGCAAAATCAATATGAATCCTCGACCAAGGGGCTTGTGTGGTCTCCCATCTATGTACAGGAGCATGTGGCATTTCTGGCCTTGACTGCTGGCAAATGAGGCTCCTGTGGACCTGGACCTCGATATGTTTATCGAGCCCAGGCCACCAAAGGTAGCTGCAGGCGAGTGCCTTCATCCGGACTATTCCCGGATGTCCCTCATACAGAGAATCAAGGATTCTAGTCCTTAGTGAGGTCGGGATTACTACCCTACTGCCCCACAGAATACAACCCTTAAAGGTGGATAACTCATGCTTCCTTTTCCAAAAACTCTGGAAGTTAGGGCCAGGACACGTGTCTGGCCATCCTGTGAGCACACAGTTTAACACGCGGCTCAACGTGCTGTCAAAAACTGTTTCTGCAGCAACATCCCCTGCATTAAGGGGAGACTCCAGCAAATCCTGGATAGCCAGGATGTGATTGGCTGGAACAGGATCTGACTCTTAATAGCTGTAGAGGCAACTTACTAAGGCCGTCTGTGTGGCCCATTTCTTTACCCGATTTGTGAACCAGACAATAGTCATAAGCAGGTAGGAATATTGACCACCTCAGCATTCTAGGAGAGATGATCTGGGGTGTCTGCTTGTTCGTAGTGAACAACCCCAAGAGTGGCTTATGGTCAGTGAAGACCATGAAATGGCGGCCATACAAAAAATCATGAAACTTTTTGATGCCAGCCACCATGGCCAATGCCTCCCTATCTATTTGCATGTAATTCCGTTCTGCTGAAGAGAGGGTTCTGGAATAATAGGCGTTAGCCTTAAGGTGGCTTAACACAGCTCCGATTCCATATGGGGATGCATCACAGGCAATGCTGATTGGAAGCTGCTCATTAAAATGAGCCAACACTGCATTAGATGACAGCAATCCTTTAACTGCTGCAAAATTCCTCTCGTGGACACTCGTCCACTTCCATGGGGCCTTCTTGTCCAAGAGCCGGTGTAACAGCTCTGCCACTGCGGCCTTGTGGGGAAGGAAAGCATGATAGAAATTAAGGAGTCCCAAGAAAGCCTGGAGCTCTCCCTTCGTCTTGGGACTGGGTGCCTGCTGAATTGCTTTAAGCTTGGATTCAGCAGGATGAATGCCTTCGGCATCTATACGGAACCCCAGGAATTCAGTGGAAGTGACTCCAATTTTGCATTTCTCCTGTTTGAGCTTCAGCCCCGCTTTGCGGAAACACAAAGACGGCCCGGAGCCTGTCAGCGAGGTTTTCGACTGATTCCCTTGCAATGAGGACATCATCAAAATATGGGCATACACTCGGAATATTGCGGAGCGTGTGCTCCATTACGCTCTGAAAGATGCCAGGGGCTACATTAACCCTGAACTGTAACCATCGCACCTTGAAAGCTCCCTGGTGGGTCACAATGGTTTGGGCCTCTGCCGTAGCATCATCCACCGGCAGCTGCTGGTAGGCCTGGGCCAAATCTAATTTGGCGAAAATGCGACCTCCAAAATGTGGCTGACTACAGGCACCGGATAAGAGTGCTGCTGGAGAGCTTTGTTTAATGTGCATTTATAGTTGGTGCTGCTGGAGAGCTTTGTTTAACGTGCATTTATAGTCGGCACAAATGCGAACTTCTCCGTTGGCCTTAAGTGGCGTGACAATGGGGGTTTCCCATGGACTGCTATCAACTGGTTCTAAAATGCCTTGCTGCAACAGCTTGTCCAGCTCTGCATTGATTCTCTGCTTTAGGGCAAAAGGCACCCGACAAGGCTTAATCCTTATCGGTTCTATTGAAGGGTCTAACTGAAGTGCAATTGGAGGCCCTTTGTATGCCCCTAACTCTGAGCTGAAGACATCAGCAAACTCTTTACACACCGCCGAGAGGCTCGAAGTTTGCAAGCTATTTAACCCAGTCACTTGAATTCCCAAAGCATCAAACCAATCGAGCCCAATTAAGCTAGTGCGGTTGCCCTCAACAACTACGACTTCCAAGGGACCCTCAAAATTCCTGAACTGCACTCCGAGTGTGGCCTCCCCCTTGACGTTTACCCGGGAATTTTGGAAGTCAGTTAAAACGAGGTTTGACGGCCTGAGCTTAATTCGTTTGCCGCTTCGACTACAAATCTGCTGAAGGGTCCTTTGGGAGATTATCGATAGAGCTGAACCCGTGTCCAACTCCATGTCAGAAGGAACCCCGTACAACTTGACTTTGAGGTGTAATTTTTCCTTGAGTGGGTGATGGGCACCTGTCCTAAACACGCTCCTTCTACTCGTGCAAAAGCCCACCCTGTTTTGACTGGGGACCCCAGTACCTTTCCGAGGCAACTCTTCTGAGGAATGCTCTTTCCTGCGACCCAAACAAACGGCGACGATGTGGCCTTGCTTGCCACACGCCCGGCAAGTGGCTATGCGGAACCGGCAGTCAGCCCACTTGTGATGGCCTCCGCACCCGATGCACCGAGAGGAGGAAACTGCCTTGTCAGGTTGCCGTTGAGGCCTTCTTTCCGGGGTTTGCTGTACCCGATCGACTTCGTGGTCCGAGTCGGAGTCTTCAACTCTTTCGACGTCCTCATGGTGGATGGCCTCCATGCAAGGAGGGTTCTTGGAGAGCTGCAAGGCCTTAACAGCTCCGCCTGCTGCTTCTTCAGCCATTATCTCCCTCAACACATCTTGAAATGAGATCTGTTGCAGATCTCGGCTCCTTAGACCACAAACTAAGCGGTCCCGCAGCCTTTCTTCAAGGTCTTTGAATTTGCATGGCCGTGAAGCTTGGCGAAGAACGGCTATGAAGTCGGCGGCGGACTCGCCGGGACGCTGGTCTCGCTGTTCAAAAGCATGCTGCCAAGCGATGACCGAAAGTTTGGGCTCAAAATGTTCTTTGAGCATCTTCTTCAGTTCTGAGTATGCAATGGACTCAAGCGGCGCTGGTGCAACCAAGTTCTCTGCGATATCGAAAGTTGCTTGACCGCAAACACACAGAGCGTCGCGGCCTTCAATCCGTCATCTCGAACTTGGTTTACCCGGAGGTAATTTTCAACTCTCGCGTCATAGGAGCTCCACCTCTCTGGATGAGCGACGTCGAATTCGGAGAGTTTCCCGATCTTCGCCATGGTGAGTCTTTCGCAGCCTTTTCAATGCCTTGTGCTGCGCAGGCTTCCGTGGAACTGCCAGGGCGGATCCTTGGAAGCACTCTCCTCCAGCGTTTCCGTACTGGCAGGATAGAGTGAGGGGGAGGTGGAACGCCGTTCCGATCAAGTGCTTGCTAGGCCTTTCCCCCGTAGTGACTCAGCTCTTCGAATTGCGGCAGCACGATCTCATCCTCGTCGGCAATGTTGTGTTTTCTGTTCGTTGCGGCATTAAAGAGGCAGCATGTGAAACAGAACTCTCTTTATTGCAAGGGCAAAACCGAAAACCAACAAGCATTGCTCCACCCCTATTTATACAGTCAGCTCTGTGCGGCAGCAGCCAATGAATGCACAGTATAATGCACAAAATTCACAATAACTAAAAGAAAAAATAGAAAGGATTCCATGGATGGAAATCTTAGGAAGAAAAACAGTTCAGGATTTATTTATTTATTTATTTATTTATTTGAATTTATTTTCCGCTCATCTTGTCACAAACGACTCTGGGTGGCTGAAGTGGCGTAGCATGAATAGGAAACTCTGAAAAACGAAATACTAAAGGCGAAAACAAAAACAATACCACAGATAAAGAAAAACAAAAGACACCAGACAAGACCAACGTGGTTGCAGAAAGAGCTCTCTGGCAAGAAGGAAAAGCATAAAAATAGAAACAGGGTCAAATAATTAAAACAGGTCTTCAAGAAAAAAACTGGACAGCCATTTGTATGGGATGCAATAAGATCTCTTGCTTTGGGCAGGGGGATGGACTGGAAGACCTCAGAGGTCCCTTCCAGCCCTATGATCCCATGATTCTATGAAATAATTTCTTCCCTGTTTCAAAACAGGCCCTCCACTTCCTTCCCATTTGTTAAAAAAAAACGATACACCCCCCCCCCAAAAAAAAATGGATGTTCCCAATCCCGAGAGACTTCTGTACAGCTGTGAAAAGCAGATTCTTCCCATCAGATACTAGGTTGGGAAGCAAACTGAGTCCACCCAGAATGAAAAGCTTTTCAGTAGTTATAGTAGGATTTGGCCTCAGTTATTTAGTTATCCTTCCATTCTGCTATTCAGTCAATCTAGCTTTAGTTCTCGATGTTTCTTGTGGTCGTTTTCAGTTACTTTTTTATGCTTCTATCCAATCTGCTCAGAGCTGCTTTTGCAAGTTAGGCACCCCACACACTAAAGCTGCAATGAAGTGATGGTTATTTCCTCTCCTCCATTTCTTCTGCCTCCCTACAGCCCTGGCCTAAGCCGGGGCAGACTCCACCAATCCAAGGGCACTGGGCTAGGTTGGACAACAATCCCCATTATTCCAAGCCAGCCCTGGTTTGGTGTCCTGCCAACAATCACCCTAAATACCTACAAGTACATATCAAAGATGGCAACCTGCTCAGGAAGCCTGTGGTGATTGCATGCTGGCTTGGAGGAGACCATGAGAAACGTTTGTGTCAATTGTATCAAACAGATAATTTGCTCTTTTGGCTGATGGAATTCAGTTTTCCCACTGAAGGATCTCTGCTGGCCATGGAGGAAAATCTTACACAGGGCTATCAAATAACAGCAATTTGATATAAACAAATAAAGCTATTTAATGGAATCCTATGCATAAATTCAAAATTTATGCAGAATGTTCTCAGAATTTTTCAAGGGAACGCTCATCCCGTCTTGCTCATCCCATCTAGCACTATTAGAACTAAATGTTCTCAATTTTAAAAATAGCAACATCTTTCATTTTTCTTTTCTCTTTTCCACCTTAAAGCTGAATAATTAAAAATAATTTATCTCCATGAAACATTTCAACTGTTGAGGAAGGCTGTGGCTGGAGTATTGGCATGCTGGACTTCAGGGGACTATGGGAAAGGGACACTATTGTGTGTCAAACAGGCTATACAACTAGTCTTCACTTTGTGACCACAATTGGGATTGGCAACTGTCACTAAATGACACAATCACTAAGGAGACATCAAGTGACTCCAATTCACAATTTTATTGCTGACTTCTCCATTGAGTCTGCTTGTTGTAACCCAGCTGTGAAGCACACAAATGGTGACTGATCATGTGACTGTGTGACACTGCAATGGTCATAAATGACTGATTGCATTTTCAGCACCACTGTAACTTTGGCACTTTACTAAACAGAGCAGTTGTTAAACATGGTCTGTCTGAATTTGCTTTCTTGAAGAAACTCAGCCTTCCGTCATCCTATCCCTTTTCCTGTATAACCAAAAAGAGCCAGTTTTCTAAAGAAACTAAGAAGCAAGTTCAGAAGCCAGCCAAACCCTCTGGGCCTCCTCCCACTGATTCCAAAGAAACACCAATGACCCCACCCTACCTTGAGCACATGGGGCTCCCATGGCTGCTGAGGTATCGCTTGCAAGGGCAGCATGCCCTGAGAAGGGGGGCTTTTCTGTGGGGACAGGGCACGCTTTGGCACCAGCAGCAAAATAACCAGGAGACCAAGAAGGAACCCACAGGCTAAGCCAAGGCAGAGGCCAGAAATATAAGGAGGCAAAGGGAGGACCAGGTAATTGTAGGCCAGGATGGCAATCCAGGTGAGAACTTTACATGGCACTGGGCTGCAACACCTGGGGGGCTGGACTGGCCCAAGAGGTGAGAGAGTCTGCATTTTGCCAGTGGCCTTGCTTTTTTTCTCAGCCACCTTAGCCACCTGGAAAACATCCCCATAGGGGCCCTCTTCATGCTGGCAATTTGGAGAAGAGTCCCACTTCCGCTCTTCCATTTCCCCTCTCCCCGATGAAATGGTCTCAGTCCAATCTGTCTCTTGGAGGGGATGTTCCAAATTGCTCTCCAAGATGGGAGACTCCCTGAAGTGATGAGAAAGGAAATCAGGACCCTGCTGGTGCCCGGAGAGGGGTAATCGGAGCTTGGGGGACACGTTATTCTCATCCCCAATCATTTTGCTGAGCCTGCTGAGTGGCTCCTGCATGGCTTCTGAAAACCTCCTTTTGGTGTCCTCAAACTTGGCTTCCTGAGTCTTGAAGAAGCTGCCCTTGCTCTCTGAAGGAGAACGGTTGGGAGATGATGGAGCAGTCCTGGAATCGCCATTTTTGTTTTTGGGCTGGGTGATTTGTCGCCAGAGGTGAACGTTGAGCTTAGAGTCTGATTTGGACAGCGACACCTCAGTCTCCAAGCGGGAAATTTCAGTGGAAATGGATTTGACCAAGCTCAACAAAGGTTGGGATTTGAGAGATGGGCCTTCCCGGGACTCAATGTCAGTTGAGAGGGATTTCACCAAGTTGATTAAGGGTTTGGGACTGTGTGAGTTTTCCAGGCCAGTTGATCTCTGAGATGCTGAGTGAGTTGGAGATGGGGAGTGGGAAATGGGGAGCGCAGGTGAGAAATCGGATTCAAGAGGAAACAGAGGAGAGGATGACCCACAGAAGGCAGGCTCTTTGTGCTCATCTTCCTCAAAGGAAAAACTGTTGGCTAAGTTTGGAGCTGGAGCTTCCTCATCATCTAAGGCAAAAATCAGCTCGTTTCCATATGCATCTTCCCACACAATGTCTTTTCCAGACTCAGCAGCTGAGCAATGGCTTAATCTTCGGGAAGGGTGGCATGTTTCTTCCCAGGAATGGGAAGGAATATTTGCTGCAGAAGGATCTGAAGGCATCTGAGGATGGTCAGTCATCTTTCACATGCTCCCTGGGGCTGAGCCTATGGAATGGGAACAAATACAGATGCTGAGAAACTTTAAATTCCAACCCGAATTCCTTCAAAGCAGCCATTTAGTTATTTATTTATCTTGTACATGCTGACCCCTCACATCCCAAAGTAATACTTCTGATGCCATTCGGCAGATATGCTCCAATTGATTTAATTTTATTAATTTTAGATTCTCTTAATTAAAAATGGGGGGTGTTCACATCTTGCAAAGCAAAAAAGCTAGCCATGTGTATTATCTTCATTTCTAGTTGTGTTTTTTTCCCATGTAGGCTCCCTTGAAAGGCAACTTGGCCAGACTCACCTTGCAGCTACTTATTTTTAGTGTGTGTATAATTTGATCATAAATTCAGAATGTGATCACTGATTCCATAAATGTGGAGACTCTTGAGTATTAGCAAAGTCTTTGTATTCATGTATGTTGTGGGAATATGTAAAAAGGGAGATTCCTGGGTCAGGATGGGGTGGACCTTATGGACCTTTTAAGTGTCAACCAACTTTATGATTCATCATCTGTTTCATAGCATTTTTGTGGTTGTGGCTTTTCCAAAGCATCTTGGGAACTGCAGTCTAATGAAGGTATTACACAGTCTGGAAGTTTATGTTTTGTTATCAATCTAGAGATTCCAAGGTTCCATGAAGAGGGAGAACAGCTATCTATATAATTTTAAGCCAGAATTTCTAACCACTATTTGCTGAACAAGCTGCAATAGCCTGGTGTATTCATAATGCTTACCCATCCATAGGCATGTCCCCCACTCCATTAAGTAAAAAAAAAAACTTTATTGCTCCTTATCACATAAATCAGTCTTGTGTCATGGTTCCGACAGACAGAGATGAATAAAGCAGAACTCCGAGGCTTGCAAATTCCTCAAAGAACATGTTTATTAGTTACAAAGTATCGGCACGGTCAAGAGTGAAACCAAGTCTGGAGACACAGGTAACAATTTTCCAATATGAAGTTAAATGTCCCACCCATAAAACTGCAAGCGACTACATTCCCCAATATGATTATTTGGTGGGCTTTTTATGCAATGTCCAGTCCCTAGTCTCGGGAGCAGCCAATGACCTTGGTTCCCATGGGACAAAAGATTATTTTGACTAACGAAGCACCTGGGCAACCCCCCTCCCTCCGTTCTATGTGGCAACCTAGAATGAGAAGGAAAATGGCTGCAGCCATGCTCATTTGTAGATTTGACAGTCAGCCCCTCTCAAAAAGAAAGAGTCTCCTGTAGGGGAAACAAAAAGCAGGTTAAGTATTTCCTTGATGCTTGGGAAGATATTTATCGTAGAACATTTTTATTAATCTCTGCTTTCACATTGGTACATAGCTTCACATAGCTTCTGACAGGAGGTAGCCTTTCCACTGAACGAGGTTCTGTAATTTTCCCTTGTATAACCTAGAATCAATAATTCATTTTATTTCATAATGTGTCTCCCCCTCTACCACAGCTTCTTTGGGATAGGTCTTAAAGAGGATTCTGACACAGGTTTCAGACTACAATGAAACATAGGGTGAACTTCTCCCAACAATCGCAGAAGTTTCAATTCGACTGTAACAGGGTTTATGATCTTAGTGATGGGAAAAGGGCCAAGGAACTTTGGCCCCAATTTTCTGCTGGGTAACTTTAACCTTAAATATTTTGTTGAAAGATAAACCAATTGCCCAACACAAAAAGGCTTCTGAGGGTAGTGTCGCTTAGCTGCTTGCTCCTTGTAAACCTTGGGGGCCTTGGTCAATGCTTTCTTCACATTCACCCAAACCCTCCAGAAGGATGTCACCCATTGATCCAAAGTCTGGGAAGTAGGAGGCTCCTGGGGGTACTCAGGCATGGGCACAAGATCTCAACCCGTTACTATCTTAAATGGGGTGAGTCCAGTGCTACTGTACACAGTGTTATTGTAGGCTACCTCTGCGAAAGGCAGGAGATCTGCCCAATTAGTCTGCTAGTAATTTACATATCTGAGGTACTGTTCCACCATTGCGTTAGTTTTTTCAGCAGCTCCATTGGTATTCGGATGAAAAGCCGATGAAAGCCCCTGGGTGGTCCCAATCAGTTTAAGGAACTTCCTCCAGAACTTTACCATAAACTGGACCCCCTGTCAGAAATAATCAACTTCAGAGCTCCATGGAGCCGATATATGTGTTTTAAAAACATCTTGGCTAACTTCTGGGCAGAGGGAAGTCTGAGCAAGCGATGAAATGCGCTTGTTTGGAAAATAGATCAATTACAGTCCATATTACAATGCTTCCCTTGCCCTCAGGCAACTCCACTATAAAATCCATGGCTATTTCCTCCCAAGGCTGGGAAGGGTCAGCCACTTGTTGCAGCAACCCTGGGGGCTTCCCAGGACGTCTTTTCATTGCAGTGTAGGTAGCACAGTTCCTCACATAACTCTCAATGTGTCTTTTCATCCCTGGCCACCAGAATTGCCTCCGTACTAAATGCAACGTTTTCAGGAACCCAAAATGACCCACCTGCTTTGCATCATGACTCCACTGAAGGGTTTGGAGTCTGAGGCCATCTGGGAGGTATTACTTAGAGCTTTTCCAGGCTAGTCGCCCCCTTAGGGTTAAAATAGGTGTGTTCTTTTTGAACCAGGCATCAGTCTCTAACTTCTCCTTCAATTCCTTCAGTAAATGATCGTCAGGACCAGCAGGGGGTGTTTGCAATCTGGTTGTTATTTAAGAAGCGGATTGGATTGTGGCAAAGGAATAATGGAGTTAATTATTTCCTCTTGGTGGTTCTTGAACTGGGGCATTCTAGATAAGGCATCAGCCAAAAAATTCTTATCCCCTGGAAAATATTTTAAGGTGAAATTAAAACGATTGAAGTACTGAGCCCACCAAACTTGTTTCAGGGATAATTTGTGGGGGGAGGGGTTTCAGAGCCTCCAAATTTTTGTGATCAGTCCACACCTCAAAATATATTTCTCCCCCTTCCAAGAAATGACACCATGTCAGCAATGCCCAACAAACTGCAAAAGCCTCTTTCTCCCACCTCCTCTCGGTGTCAGTTAATTTTCGGGAAGTGTAAGCACAGGGTTGTAATTCCCCCCTGTGTTTTTTTTGTAAGAGAGTGGCACCCACAGCCACGTCACTCGCATCGGCTTGAATGATGAATTGTTGTTCAGGGTCAGGGTGCTTAAGAATTGGTTCAGCTGCAAAGAGTCTCTTTAGTTTCTTGAACACAACTTGGCATTCTAACAACCACTGCAATGGCTGACAAGGTCGGGTTCCCCTCCCCTTTTCCCATTTTGAGTAAATCGGTGATTGGCATGGCTATATTTGTGAAAGAGGGAATAAATTGACGGTAAAAGTTGACAAAACCCAGAAAGCTTTGAAGCTGCTTCCGGATGTGTGGGGGTTGCCATTCTAGCACCACTTTTACTTTGGCAGGGTCCATCTCTATCCCCTCATTTGAAATCCGATGCCCCAGATAATCAAGACGTGTCTGGTGAAATTCACACTTTGATAGTTTGGCTTTTAATAGTCTCTTTAGCATCTCATGGACCAATTTGATGTGTTCTTCCGTGGTTTTGGTGTAAATAAGGTTGTCATCAAGATAAATCAAAACCCCTTTGTATAAATGATCATGGAACATTGATTTATCAATTGCATAAACACAACTGGGGGTCCCTGCAATCCAAAAGGCATCACTTTAAATTGGAAACTCCCCAAAGGGCAATTGAAGGCGGTTTTCCACTCGTCCCCCTCCTTAATCCGGATTCAGTAATAATCCAGCTTGGTTAAAAAAAATTCCTTTAGCCAGGTGGGTTGACATGTCCTTCAACAGGGGGAGGGGGTACATATTTTCTATACTGACAGCATTTAACCCTTTAAAATCCACACATAATCTAAGAGATCCATCTTTCTTTTCCTTGAATAGCACAGGAGCAGCCACACGTGATTTGGCTGGCTGAATGAAACCCCAAGTTAAGTTTTTATCAATGTACTCTCTCAGCTCTTTCATCTCTCTGGGTGTCATAGAGTATGTAATGTATTGGTCACAACTGTTTTAAATTACTTGCTTAATGTCTGACCTACATTGCTGTATTGCTTAACAGTTGCTGTTACTGAAAGCCAAGCTGATAATGAGGTTTGGGGCGGGAAATTGTTACTTTAAATCTATTGGTTGCCACCTAGAGGCTAACTGTATAAATAGCTGTGCAGCAGCCTTTAGGGCTGCTTCTGTTCTGAGTTAATAAACTTGTTGTTGTTTCAACACTCTGCCTCATTCAATGCCTAAAGAACCGAAGATATAACAGTGGCGACGAAGGTAGGATGTGCTGCTTCATTGAGAGAGCTTAAAGTCACTAGGGGTGAGGTCAGCACAGAGCCTGACAGGAACTACGTTCCCCCCCTCGGTCTGCCAGCAAGCCACGCTGGAGACCACCGTGCCCTAAGGATCCGTCCTAGGTCCTACACAGAAGCCAGCAGCGCAAGGCATTGAACGAAGAAAAAAACCACCATGGCGAAGGTCAGGAAGCTCGAAGAATTCGACGTAACTCACCCGGAGAGATGGGCGTCCTACATCTCCCGCGTCGAAAATTACCTCCATGCCAACCAGGTCGCCTAAGATGGATT
Source organism: Azemiops feae (assembly GCA_023970755.1). Taxonomy (NCBI): domain Eukaryota; kingdom Metazoa; phylum Chordata; class Lepidosauria; order Squamata; family Viperidae; genus Azemiops; species Azemiops feae. The sequence continues at coordinate 309,337 of JALGBA010000623.1, forward strand.
GAAGGCCGTGACACTCCTCTGCATGTGCGGCCCCGCCACCTTCAACATTGCAGAGAACCTGGTTGCCCCGGCGCCGCTCGAGTCGGTCACCTACGCGGACTTGAAAAAAAAGCTCTGAGACCACTTCGAGCCCAAGTTATCCGTTATAGTGTGGAGGCACGCTTTTGAGCAGCGGGAGCAACAACCCGGTGAGTCTGCAACAGAATTCATTGCCGCTCTTCGTCAAGCGTCCCGACTCTGCAATTTCGCAGATTTGGAGGAGAGACTACGAGACCGCTTAGTCTGCGGACTCCAGAATTGAGAGCTCCAACAAAAACTGTTTGCTAAGGAGACTCTCTCGCTACAAGAGGCCTTGAAGGAGGTCATGGCGGATGAAGCCGCCGGAGGGGCTGTTAAAGCACTGCGGCCCTCCAAAAGTGCACCAAGCACCGAAGCCGTCCACCACGAGGACGCCGAGCAGATGGAAGACACCAATTCAGACTACGAAGTCGACCAGCTACAAAAGCACCCAGAGAAGGGACCACAGCCAGCTGGGAAGGTAGTTCCATTCCTTAAATGCATGGGCTGCGGAGGCCGCCATCAATGCGCGGATTGCCGATTCCAAACTGCAACGTGCCGGGCCTGTGGCAAACCAAGCCACATCGCCGCCGTCTGCCAAGGTCGTCAGAGGGACCGCCCGAAAGAAGACACATTCAGGAGAGGTACCGGGGCCCCGGGTCAACACCGAGTAGGGTTCTGCTCCAGCCAAAGGACCGTATTCCGCACTGGTGCCCATTGCCCCCTAAAGCAGAAGCTTAGACTACAGGTCAAGCTTCAGGGAGTTCCATGCAAGATGGAACTGGACACGGGCTCAGCCATGTCCATCATTTCACAAGGAACATTCAGGCACCTATGCCATCGTAACAACAGATGGGCCAAGCTCCGGCCGTCTAATCTACTACTCACAGACTTCCAAAACTCCCGAGTGGCGGTCAAAGGTGAAGCCACACTTCTGGTGGAATTCAAGGGGTTCAAGGGGCCACTAGATGTCGTAGTGGTGGAAGGCCAATGCACGAGCCTCATAGGGCTCGATTGGTTTGATGCATTGGGCATTCAAGTAACCGGCATTCACCAAACACAAACGGCAGATCTGCCTGCAGTCTGCCAAGAGTTCGCGGATGTTTTCAGTTCTAGTCTAGGGGAGTACAAGGGTCCTCCGATCGCCCTCAAGCTTGATCCTATGGTAACTCCAATACGGATCAAGCCTCGTAGAGTGCCTTTCGCATTAAAACCCAAAATTGATACAGAGCTGGATAAGCTAGTGGAACAAGGGGTATTGCAGCCCGTAGACAGTGGGGTGTGGGAGACCCCCATAGTAACGCCATTAAAGGCCAACGGGGAAATGCGAATATGCGCTGACTATAAGTGCACCCTCAACAGGGCACTTCAACAGCACGCGTACCCTGTGCCAGTTGTCAGCCATATTTTGGCATCATTGCAAGGAGGCCGCGTGTTCGCCAAATTAGATTTGGCACAGGCCTATCAACAACTGCCCGTGGACGAGGCCACGGCGGTAGCCCAGACCATTGTCACCCATAGGGGGGCTTTTAAGGTTAAGTGCCTACAGTTCGGGGTGAGTGTAGCCCCTGGGCTGTTCCAGGGAGTGATGGAGCGCACGCTCAAGGGAATTCCAGGGGTTTGCCCCTACTTTGATGATGTCCTCATTGCTGGGGAATCGGTTGAGATTCTGGCTGAACAGCTTAAGGTCGTCCTTCAGCGGTTCCGCGACGCGGGACTTAAACTAAAAAAAGAAAAGTGCAAGATTGGGGTAGAGTCAACCAAGTTCCTTGGTTTCCGCATCGATGCCGACGGCATTTATCCGGCGGAATCCAAATTAAAAGCAATCCAGCAGGCCCCCAAGGCCGAAGTCAAAGGGAGAGCTTCAGGCTTTCCTAGGCCTTTTGCATTTTTACCATGCCTTCCTCCCAAACAAGGCCGCAGTGGCAGAGCCGTTACACCAGCTCTTAGATAGACAAGCTCAGTGGCAGTGGACCAGTGTCCACGAGAGTAGCTTCCAAGCAGTCAAATCACTGCTGTCGTCGAACTGCATTGCGTGTGATGCATCCCCGTATGGGGTTGGGGCTGTGTTAAGCCACTTAATGGCTGATGGGAGGCAGAAGCTCATCGCGTATTACTCCAGGACCCTATCGTCCGCAGAGCGCAACTACGCGCAAATTGACAAGGAGGCTCTGGCCATTGTGGCCGGAGTTAAATAGTTCCATGACTACTTGTATGGCCGCCAGTTCACGGTCTTCACGGACCACAAGCCACTCCTAGGGTTGTTCACCACAAACAGACACCTCAGATTCTGTCTCCTCGAATGCTGAGGTGGTCTATCTTCCTGTCAGCCTACAGCTACAGGATGATTCACAAACCGGGCAAGGAAATGGGCCATGCAGATGGCCTGAGCAGGTTGCCCCTGCCACATGTGGAGCCAGATCCAGCTCCAGCTGCACGCATCCTGGCTATCCAGGATTTGCCGGAATCTCCTCTTCACTTTGGGGACATAGCTGCTGAGACAGCAGCTGACAAAACACTGAGTCGTGTGCTAAACTGGGTACACACAGGATGGCTGGACAAATGTACAGGGCCAGAATTTCAGAGTTTCTTCATGAGAAAAGATGAGCTTTCAGCTCATAAGGGGTGCATCCTTTGGGGAAGTAGGGTCATAGTCCCGAGTTCTTTAAGGCCCAGGGTCCTAGAGTCTCTGCACGAGGGTCATCCGGGAATAGTCCGGATGAAGGCACTTGCGAGGAGCTACCTTTGGTGGCCAGGGCTAGATAAAGCCATCGAGGCCCAAGTACATGGTTGCTACACGTGCCAGCAATCCAGACCGGAGATGCCGCAAGCCCCTGTCCACCGATGGGAGGACACACACACACCGTGGTCAAGAATCCACATCGATTTTGCCGGGCCCTTTCAGGGACAGCTGTTTCTAATAGTGGTAGATAGCCATTCTAAATGGTTAGAGGTCATACCAGTCCCTACTATGACTACTGCCAGGACCATCCAGGAACTGCGCACAATCTTTGCAACACATGGACTTCCAGATGTGTTAGTCTCTGACAATGGGGCTCAGTTTACCGCTTCTGAATTCCAGTCTTTCCTCAGGGCAAATCTAATATGGCATGCCACGTCGGCTCCCTTTCACCCGGCCTCAAACGGCCAAGTGGAACGCATGGTCCGCACAACCAAGGAATCACTAAAACGGATTGCCACAGGGGATTGGCACCACAGAATGGCAGATTTTCTACTCTGCCAATGCACAACTCCCTGTACCGCCACGGGCAGAAGCTCTGCCGAACTCAGATGGGGCCGTTTGATCACCAAGTTGGACAGACTGCACCCCGACCGGGTTGCCTCGGACTCTGCTCAGCCAAAGGCACCTCGAAATTTGCAAGTGGGTGACCGGGTTTGGATCCAGAATTATGGGCAAGGGGCTTTGTGGGTGGCAGCCGTGGTGTCAACGCTGCTAATATTGGATATTATTGCTTTGACAAGATATGCAGAACTGTCTGGTATTTTTAGAGTTAATTTAGATGATGCTGGGAGGGGAGGAGAACGATAGGAATGCACGGGATATGGAACGGAAGTGAATCTTTGCCCTTCAGGCTGATTGGAAAATGCACTTTATGACTGCAAAATAGGGGAGGGGAATAGCCTAGAACAGTGGTGGCGAACCTATGGCACGGGTGCCAGAGGCAGCACTTAGAGCCCTCTTTGTGGGCATGCGTGCCATGCCCCAGAGATGGCAACCGTCCCTCTTCAACCAGCTGCCCGAGGTCCCACGTGGCCAGATGCGTCCCGGCACAGCTGGTTTCCCTCCCCCCGTCCTGTCCCTCCTGGCCTCACATGCTCTCCTTTTCCTGGGCATGACCCACTGCATTGCCTCCTCACCTGTCGGCCAGTTGTCCAGCTCAGAGGTGGCTTCTCTGAACTGCTGGCGGTGGGCTGTGGAGCCCCAGAGTACGCCGGTCGAGGAGCCGTCAGGCTGTGGCTGCTGACGGACACTGGCGGCCCCTATGTGCTCGCTGGCCTCTGTGTGCGGGGCCCGATGGTGTCAGGCAGCAGCTGCCCTGGCCCCTGCCTCACCTTGCCCCGCAGCAATGGTATCCCAGCCCTGCCTCGCCTTGACTCACCCCGCAGGATGAGCCTCCTGCCCACCGCTCCACCTGCCAGAGACCCCCTGGATCTCCCCCAACCCTGCCCACAGGCATCCCTCCCCACGAGCAACATCGAGGTTACCATGCACCCACCCAGTCTGCCATGACCACCACAGCCATGCCCACCTAGTGGGCCACGTCCCACCTGGCACCCGGCGATAAATAAGTGGGTTTTGGGTTGCAGTTTGAGCAAGGTTCGCCATCACTGGCCTAGAATGTTATGTGCAAAGAAAGGGAAAGTCAGATCTTGGCATTCATCCATGCCATGCCGACACTCTGTCACATAAAGAATAAAGACTTTTTAGGATAAACAATGCCTGGAAGTTCTTTGAAGTGTTTCATTAGTCGGAATCATGACATCATGGCAAGATCTAAATCCTTTTCAAACAACTGGGGGTGCAATACCCCCACCTCTTCCTCCTAGGCTTGAGAGAAGCTGGCAGAGTTTCAGGAGGAAAATCTATCATGAGAAACAGGAGTTTGCTTGAATATAACCCGGCAACTGCTGATACCCCAGAGCGGGAAGCAACAGACAGCATGCTGTGGGAAGATGAATTTTGGCAGACAAACGGCTGGCAGATAAATCCAGATTGGTGGAGAGATAACAGATCGCCTGCCACTCAAGATTCAGGTGAGTCACTGGAAAGATTTGAAAACCCAGAGGTGAGAAGCAGAAATCAATTCCTGCAGAGAGGAGCCTGCAGCCCTTCCATTGCAGATCAGACAGCCTTCCAGACCCTGTCTTCCCCTGCCAGGGACTCCAGCCCTGAAGAGAGAGGGAATCCCAGTCTGAGGCCTCTGCAGCAATGGGGAGTTTGGCATCCCCCGCGAGTAGATGGTCAGTGACCTCTGAGCTTGCCACAGCTAATAGAGGCCTTGCAACAGCTTGGGGTGGTGCAGAAGCCAGGAGATCAGCAGCTGGTGGGAGAACGACCACAGCAAGGAGATTGGCCACAGCCCCCGAACGTGCAACCCCTGGGCATAAATCAATAGCCTATAATTGCACTACTTTTCAGAGCAACCTTCGATGGGGACCCAGAGAAGCTGATTTTTTTCCTCAACCAAGTGCGCTCTCATTTGAACTGCTGGGCCTATCTCTACCCAGACCCAGGGGCTATGGTCGATGTGATTGCGTCCAGCCTAGAGGGAGAAGCATCCGAATGGCTGAACAATTTATATAACGAGCAAGCCCCAGAATTGGAGGACCCCCACCTCTTCCTCCTAGGGCTGAGAGAAAGATTTGAGGACCCATCCATTGGCCTCAAGGCAAGAGAACAAACCCACAAAATAAAACAAGCCGGCAGGCCTGCCCTGAGAATTTCGCAAGATAGCAGGCTGAATAGAGGGGTGGCCTGAGCAATCCCTAATCCATCACTTCATTGAGGGATTAGACGATCACCTCTCTCAGGGTTGCTTCTATCGAGCAGTACCTGATCAGCTGCAAGAATGGTACCAGGCAGCGGTGAAGCTAGACGTTCAGCTCGCCCGCTATAAGAAACCTCCCCCACCTGAATCCGAGCAGCAGCCAGAGCAACCCGAACAACAATCACCCCCACGAAAACCTCCAACTACTGCAATGGCTGAGAGACCCAGGCCACCTGCAGGCCTGTCAATTAAGTGTTTTCGGTGCGGACAGAAGGGACATCGAGCAGCAACCTGTCCAGTCCCCTACAGAGCAGACCAGAACCAGCGGCGAGAAGGAAACCTGCCCAGCGGCTAATGACAGAAAAATCCAACCGGGTCACGCAAGAACCTGTTGGCCAGATTACACCCCACACACAGGAGGACGCCGGGACTCCGGGTGGACCTGCCCCTGCTTTACCCTCCTTTGACAGCAATGACGAAGGAGAGAATGACCCGATGGTGAGTCGACAAATCCCGCCTTTTTCACTGCCCGCCAAACTTATAATCCCTAAGTCGGGGGCACAAATGGACTTAAACGTACTAATCGATTCTGGATGCACCCGATGCATTATTAGCCTGCCATTTGCCATGAAAATGGACATACGGGCAAAACAGCTCTCCAAACCTGTGAGGTTTGAGCAAGCCGATGGCTCCCTGATGGGAGGGACTCTAGTCACACAATTAACTGAGCCCCTACGCCTAGAAATAGGTGAGCACTGGGAGTTTATTCGCTTCCTGGTGGCCCCAAAAATGACTGAGGCTGTGATCCTAGGATTAGCCTGGTTGGACAAATGGAAGCCATTTATCTGGTGGGAGAAAGGAATGAGAACTGTGAGACTACCTATAGGGCCTAAGTCTCTCACTGATTCAACTGACGTTGCGGGACACTTTAGGCCACCCAATGAGCGAGCGCACATGGCTGCCTCACCGCCACCAGGCGAACCACTCGTCCCCAGCAAATACTGGGACCTAGCGGAGGCATTTAGTGAAAATGAATGCGATGCCCTGCCCCCTCACAGACCCAATGACTGCTCTATCGAACTGGTGCCAGGAGCCAAACTCCCACGACTGAGAATGTACGCTATGTCCCCCTTTGAAATGGAGGAGATGCAGCAATACGTGAAAAAAAACCTAGTGAGGGGGTTCATTGAACGGGCCAAATCTACCGTGGGAGCCCCTGTGTTGTTCAAAGAAAAAAAAGACGGGTCTCTTCGTCTCTGCATAGACTATAAGGGTCTCAATGCTGTGAGTGTGGAAAACAAATACCCCTTCCCCCTCCTAAAGGACTTATTAACCCATCTGGCTAAGGGGAGTGTCTTCACTAAATTAGACCTGAGAGAGGCATATTACCGGGTGAGAATAAAGGAGGGAGACGAGTGGAAAACTGCCTTCAACTGTCCTATGGGGAGCTATCAGTTCAAAGTCATGCCATTTGGACTACAGGGGGCCCCAGCCATATTCATGCAGTTGATTAATGAGGTCCTACATGATCACTTGTACAAAGGGGTTCTGGTTTATCTTGATGATATCCTGATATACAGCACGAATATGACTGATCACATAAAGCTGGTGAGAGAAGTGTTAAAGAAATTATTGAATGCCAAGCTTTATGCCAAATTGTCAAAATGTGAATTTCACCAGACCCGATTAGATTATCTTGGCTACAGAATTTCCAACGAGGGCATTGAAATGGATCCAGCCAAAGTGAGAACTATAATTGAGTTGCAGCCCCCAAAGTCTCGCAAACAGCTTCAGAGCTTTTTAGGTTTTGCCAACTTCTTTTTTTTAAAACAAGTTTTATTAGTATTTTTTGGTTTTACATCAAAGTGCTTTAAGAATCCACGTGGAGATAGGGTGATCAATCATCAAAAAAAAAACAATATAATCACACATAAATAATTCAATAATTCCTTAAAAGTTCCTTCTCTATTTCCCTCAAGCTATAACCTAGTGTTAATACATTTCTAAATAAAATTCAATCATTGTAAAAAGAATATCAATAGTAATTCACTTATATCAATCAAAATCCTGTTTTTAAGTTTAACTATTTTACAATTACCATTTTCCACTTTAGCCTAAAATGAACACATAAGTTACATTTCGGGTCTCCCAATTTCCCATCAAACAATAATTATTTTTAGAATATACATATTATATCAACTATTATATTTTAATACTTCCCAACTATATTCTCTTTCCTGTACTCTATCAAGTATATATTTTCTATTTCAAATATATATTTTATAAATCAATCCATACCTTTAAAACCCCTTTTAACTCCTTACCTAAAATTTAAATCCTATCAAAATCATTATACTTATAAAAAGAAAACATATTATTCCACCAGACACCTTATTTCATTTCCAATCTGTATTCTATTTCTTCATCTATTAACTTTTTGTTTACCACCTTTTCCATATTAGATTTCCCAACCATAGTCAAATTACATCCCAACCATAGTCAAATCCATAGTTTTCATCTCGATAGTATTAACTCAGTCAAAATCTCTAAAAGCCTTTTTAACCCATCAAATAAAGTTTTAACTCTCGTTTTTAAACCTAATTCTAGCTTTCTTTTTGTGCCAAGCAGGTTTCCATAAAAGAGCCTCTAACTCATCAAATCTTAATGTTTGGTTATACATATTTCTCCACAATTGAGTCTGATCGTAGTCCTCTTCTCTTTTTTCCAGTGTTGTCTGCACTATATAATCGGTCTTAATCAGTATGTTAGTTATTCGTTGTTTGTCCATGTTGTCAGTGTTTTCAATGCCTCGTATTTGAAAATCCATTCCTGTTGCTTTTAGGATTATAGGTGTTTTGGTTGGAATCCGCCTTTGGTCATCAAGATTCTCCATAATTTGCATATGTGATATAATCTCTACCTCTGTGTTGATTGGTTCCTCTTCAATAGATTGTAGATATATTTCCTCCATCTCGTTAAGTTATGGTAGTTGCATATCGGCCTCTTTAGGGTTGATCTGTTCTTCCTCTGTTGTTCCTTGATCTATAAATTGGTCAGTCAAAGTTTGAGAGTCAATTTTTAACTTTGGAGCATCATCTTCCATGTTCATTCTGAATTGTTCTTTCAGTTCCAAATTTTTTTCTAGTAGAAGTCCATAGTCAAGCTGTGGATAAGATTCCATTTCAATAATAAAGTAGTCTTAGTTTTTTAGTGAAAGTTCAGCTTAGAAGGTAAATACAACAATAAAAATTCTGTAGTAGAAATAGTATAAGGTATAGGATCCAAACAGAAATAGAAAAAAGCAAAAAAGTCAGGCCAAATAGAAATTCTATAGTAGCAAAATTATAAAATGTAATATCCAAACAGAAATAAGAAAAAATAAAAAAGTCAAGCCAAACAAAAAGATAAAGGCAGAAAAAAATCAAAGTCAGTGTTATGAATATCCAATTTATAGTCCAAAACAGTAATAGAAAAAGGTGCCTTAAAAGAGCCGCGTGCGGCTCTGGAGCCGCGGGTTGCCGACCCGTGCCTTAGCAGGATGGCCTTTTTGGTTCAGATGGTGGATCTCCTTCTCGGCCAGCAGGGCCTGGGATTCGTCTTCAAAATGACCCCTCAGTTGCTCCATGAATAGATTAATATTGTGCAATTCAGGAGCCCCTTCATCATGGAGGTTGGTCACCCAGTCGGCCGCTTCCCCCTCTAAATTTGCCGCCACCATCATAGCCCCATTCAGGTAGGCATAAGCATAGCGATTTAAATCAGCCCACACCTGGTTTAGGAAGAAGGCTAGCTTCTCAGGGTCCCCATCAAAGTGGGCTTGATGGGAGGTGGCTCAAACTTCGGCAGAGCCGCCTGCACCAGCTGCTGGGCTTGGGCAGCTTGCTGGTCCTGGGGATGTGGCCGAACCACTCTCCAGACTTCTCTTGGCTGGGCTCCTGGACTGGCATCCTGAGGCCGTGGCAGTGGGCTTGGCTGGGATACAGGGATTGACATCACAGCTGGCTGGGGGATGGGCAGCATGGGCTCTGGCGGTCAGGCTGGGACTCCAACGAGGGGGGGAAAGAGATGGGTAGTTTTTGGCATTCCCCCCCACGGGCAACAGGAATCGTATCCAGCCTGCTGAACTTCTCCTTCACAGCTGGCTGAGGGATGGGTGAAGCAGCACAGGCTCCAGCAGTCGGGCTGGGACTCCGATGGGGGGCGAAGAGATGAGTAGCTCTTGGCATTCCCCCAACGGCACCTACTTCCTAGGCAACGGGAATTGTAACCTTCACCCGCAGCCTGCCGAACTTCTCCTTCAGCTGTTTGAGGAAGGGGCTGTGGATTGTGGACTGAAACCTCCACTCTCCAGACTTGTCCCATCCCATCGACCCCTTTCCTTTCTTACTATCCACAGATGAAGAAACCTGGGACGGCAGCAATAGGAGCTCCTCTCCAGTGGTTACAGGAGTGCTCCTGTGCTGAGGGGCAGCCTCGGCTCGATAGGGGTCCGCCAGGATTGTACCTCCTTCCTGAGGTACCAGTTTCCCAGGTTGGATTAACCTGGCCTTTGACCGAGCCCCTGCCAGTGATGCCTCCTCAGTGGCTGGAGCGCCAGCTTGCGCTCCAACAGCCGGAGTTCCATTGCGGCTAGCAGCGGTTTCACTCTTCTCCTCCATTTCGAATCTTCGCCAAGTATTTACCACTCTCCCAAAAGTGAGTGAGTAGGCAGTCAGGGCCCAGTACCCCAAAAAACGAAGTTCTTAGGAGACTTGGTTTAATGTCATGGTTCCGACAGACAGAGACGAATAAAGCAGAACTCCGAGGCTTGCAAGTTCCTCAAAGAACATATTTATTAGTTACAAAGTATCGGCACAGTCCAGAGTGAAACCAAGTCTGGATACACAAGCAACAATTTTCCAATACAAAGTTATATGTCCCACCCATAAAACTATGCAAGCAAGTACGTTCCCCAATATGATTATTTGGCAGGCTTTTTATGCAACGCCCAGTCCCTAGTCTCGGGAGCAGCTGATGACCTTGGTTCCCACGGGACAAAAGATTATTTTGAGTAACAAAGCACCTGGGCAACCCACCTCCCTCCATTCTATGTGGCAATTTAGAATGAGAAGGAAAATGGCTGTAGCCATGCTGATTTGTAGAGCTGACATCTTGTTTACTTGCTTTCTCAATTTCAAAATTAGATCCGAGAAAATGATTAACAACCAATCCTGCACCCACACTGTTTTGGAGTATAAGGAACCTACCCCCCAGGAAAACAGGCCGGAAGGAAAACCACCCTAAGAAATAGAAAAAAACTTTCCACAATATAAAAATCAAACCGCACTCTCTCACTCATTAGGAAAACCGCTGTCAAGTATCCATGAATGAGACACTTTGTATCTCATTTACAAACGCAAAGTGCTTATTGAAAGCGTATACCAATTGTCTGGGACAGCTCCATTCAAAGGGAGAAAGTGCCACCAGCTATATAGCCTATTCATAAACAGGACGTTGCTGACTGTAGGTTTCGCAAGAAGCCAAAGGCTAAAGGGATTAAAACACAAACAATAACATTTAATCTACATTCCCCCACTTGACCTGAAGGGTAAGATATGACCCCTCAACCTCAATAGGAGCTAGCCCAGCACAATTAGAATATTAAAAGGCACACATTTAAGTCTATTGCACAACGAACCTGGATATCATAATCACAAAGCCCAGAAACCATATAAAAATCTGTCTACTTACCAAACCTGGTTGTCAGCTGTCCCAGAACCAATGCTGTGTCAGTTTGCTTCTGAATAAACCACACCTCCTTTCTAGCAGCTGGCTTTGATCTCTTTATTTCTGCTAAGGCGACATTTCTGCTGCTCGTTTCCCGGCTGTAAGGACAAGCCCGGAATTCAACTTCCAACAATTCTGGCAACAATGAAGAGATTCCAGCTAACCTACCTGACAGATCAGGCCTGGGTAAGCCTTCCCCTAGCCGGTAGCAGGCTTCTTTGTCGATGGGTGGGCTCTCTGGACCCTGCCTGCTCAGATAAGGGTAGTAAAGGGAGTTGTGGGATTTTTGAACCCAATGGCTGCTTGAAAGGAGGTGAGTACCACTAATTTGTTAAGGTTTTCCAAGGCCCATAAAGAGAGCAAGGGAAAGGGTGTGTGTCTGTGTGTGTATGAAAGAAGGGAGCTCTTCCCCAACTGCAGCTGGATCTTGTTCCCTCTGTGCCTTTCCTAACCACACGCAGACCCGTTGTTAGTCCCACAGGACTGTGACTGACAGGCTCTGGAAAGCAAAGTGGTTTGTCTGGAGCACAAGACCTTCTGCAAGGGAAGGAGAGGGACTGAGTGAAAGAAAGACTGATAAAGAGGGAGAGAAGCTTGCTCCTGGGCGGCCAGCTGGGAATCACTGGGGAGAGTCAAAAAGGAGGGGCTCTTACTCTGAGAAATTTCAGCTGACAGAGTCCTCCCAGGCCATTTGCCTAAAAACCCAGAGGTGGCAGACCGCAGGCTGAAAGGTACCTTTACCTCGCAGTGTAGAGAAATCCAGACATTGTGAGAGGCGCAAAGAACCTTGGAGTCTCGTTGTGGACGGTGGGAAGAGAAATTCAAAATATGGGGAGCTCAGAATTGAGGATCCCACCGAGATCTCCACTAGGGAGATTGATGGAAGCCTGGGAGCGGGAGAATTTGCCCGTTCAGGAAGGAATGACAAAGAGGCTTGTGTGCAGATTATGTGAAAAGTGGACTCTGCTTAATGATGAAGCTGGGAATCAAATTTGCCCAAAAGGTGGTACTTTTGATTATAACATCTTAAAAACATTTAGGTCCATATCTTTCCAAAATCCTGGCGCACCAGGAAAGTACCTGAGGATTAGAAAAGGGCTGATGTGGGTTTCCATCTTCAAGAAAGGGGAAAAAAAACAGACCCAGGAAACTACAGATCAATCAGCCTAACATCAATACCTGGGAAGATCCTGGAAAAGTAGTCTTCAACGGCACTACATCCACATGGAGAGAAATAGGCAGTGGGGTACCAAAAGGCTCCGTCTTAGGCCCAGTACTCTTCAACATCTTCATAAATGACTTAGATGAGGGAATAGAAGGGGAACTCATCAAATCTGCAGGTGATATTAAACTGACAGGAATAGCCAACATCCCAGAAGACAATCTCAGGATCCAAAAAGATCTTGACAAACTTGAACAATGGGCCCTATCCAACAAAATGAATTTTAATGTGGAGAAAAGAAAAAGTTTTACATTTAGACAGGAAAAACCAAAGGTATAAAGTACAGATTAGGCAAGACCTGGCTCAAAAACAGTAACTGTGAGAGGGACCTTGGAGTCCTAGTGGACGATCACTTGACTATGGGCCAGCAATGTGCAGCCAAAAAAGCTAATACAATCCTGGGTTGTATAAACAGAGGCATAGAATCAAGATTACACAAAGTATTAGTACCGCTTTATAAAACCCTAGTAAGACCACACCTGGAATACTGCAGCCAATTTTGGTCACCATATCACAAAAAAGATGTTGAGAGTTTGGAAAAAATTCAGAGAAGAGCAACTAAGATGATCAAATGCCTGAAGACTAAAACATACGAAGAACAGCTGCAGGACTTGGATTTGGCTAGTCTAAAGAAAAGAAGAAATAGGGGAGACATGATAGCAGTATTCCAGTATTTGAGAGGCTGCCACAAGGCAGAGGGGGCCAGGTTGTTCACCAAAGCACCAGATGGAAGGGCGAGAAACAATGGTTGGAAACCGACCAAAGAGAGAAGCAACTTGGAATTGAGGAGAAACTTCCTGACAGTGAGGACAATTAACCAGTGGAACAGCTTGCCTCCAGAAATCATGGGCGCTCCATCACTGGAGATTTTTAAGAAGAGGCTAGACAGTCACTTGTCTGAAATGGTCTAGGGCAAGGGTCGGCAACCTTAAACACTCAAAGAGCCACTTGGACCCGTTTCCCACAGAAAAGAAAACACTGGGAGCCGCAAAACTTGCACGCGTGCGCACAGGAGGGGGGGCTTGATTGAAGAGTTTAATTTAAAAGAAACAGAGGCTGCTGCGCATGAGTTCTCTCTCTCTCTCTGTCTCTCTCCCTCTCTCTTTCTCTCTCTCCCTCTCTCTCCCCCCCTCTCTCTCCCTCTCTCCGATCTTCTGCTCACCTGGCAAGTTGGCTTCATGCTGTTCTCCGACAAACTGACACACATTCTTATTGGGCTGGCTCTCTCCTGCCCTTGGTCTGCCAGTCCTCTTCCCCCACTAAGTAAGTAAAAGTGTGTGTGTGTGTGTGTCTGAGAGAGAGAGAGAGAGAGAGAGAGAGAGAGAGAGAGAGAGAGAGAGAGAAGCGCAAGTGCCTCTCTCTCTGCAAATGGCGGAGGAGGCTGGGAGCTCCGGAGCCGCGGGTTGCCGACCCGTGGTCTAGGGTCTCCTGCTTGAGCAGGAGGCTGGACTAGAAGACCTCCAAGGTCCCTTCCAGCTTTATTCTATTCATCCAGGATAGCAAATTTTGAATTCAGTCAAAGGGAAAACTAAGGGAGGAAGAGAAGGAGAGGAATGAGGCAGAAAAGGAAAGGGAAAGGAGAACAGAGAGAAGGGAAGATTTAAACATGTTTGTGGCCATGCAAAATGACAGGAGGTGTCCAAACCTTCCTCCATCAGATAATCTTCCCAGATGCCCCTGGTGCGAAGAAATGGGGCAGTTGGGAATGAGATGAACCCGCTGCTTCAGGCATGGGAGGAGGGAACATCTAAGGAGGAACTGCAGGGACCTAGGAAATCAGTTCCCCCCTCCCAGAGCCCCATTCCCCAAGGGACCCACCGCCTCAAATGAGAGAGAGAACCCCAGGCCTCCTCATCACGTACAATTTGAGGATGGCTTTGGCACCTTATGACGGCCCAGAGCCAGCAGAATTCAGGGCCATCTTCATTGGCTTCACCATTCCCTAAGAACGAGTCGTGAAGGTGAGCCCACCTCTCCCTCACCATAGGGGGGAAAACATATGAATGGTGGATACTGGAGCCACCGCTTCACTAATCACAGAGCCCCTGTTTAGAGGGCCGGTACAGGCCACCCAACCAAGAGGAGGAGTCAGCTATACTGGACTTACTAATTGTGATCATCTAGATAGAAATCCTAGAGGGAAAACCAGTTCAGGATGCTTAGTAAACTCTGAAAAATAAATAATAAAGGCCCAAACAAAAACAATACCATGGAGAAAAAAAACACAAGGAACTCCAGATGAAAGCAACATGGTTGCACAAAGAGCTCTCTGAAAAACTGAGGAACGAAAAGGACAAATATTAAAAATGGAAAGAGGGGCATATAACTAGAGCAGAATACCAGCAAATAGACCAAATGTACAAGGACAGAGTCAGGAAGGCTAATTCTCAGAATGAACTAAGGTGATTAGAATAGAATAGAGCTGGAAGGGACCTTGGAGGTCTTCTAGTCCAGCCCCCTGCTCAAGCAGGAGAACCTATACCATTTCAGACAACTGACTGTCCAGTCTCTTCTTAAAAACCTCCAGTAATGGAGGATCCATGATTTCTGAAGGCAAAGCTGTTCCACTGGTTAATTGTCCTCACTATTAGGAACTTTCTCCTAAATTCCAGGTTGCTTCTCTCTGATCAGTTTCCAACCATTGTTTCTTGTCTTGCCCTCTGGTGCTTTGGAAAATAATTTGACCCTCTCTTCTTTGTGGCAGCCTCTCAAATACTGGAATATCATGTCTCCCCTATTTCTTCTCTTCTTTAGACTAGCCCAGTGGTTCCCAATCTTTTCTATACCCTGTACCCCTAGAACGCTTCTGATATATTCTCGCACCCCTTATAAAAAGTAATACCTGATGATGAAAGCAAATATACACTCAATTTGAGCAACAAACTTATTTAAACAAATTTTGAATGACGTGAACATAAAAAATAAGAAAAAGTTATACGAATTCAAATACGTGCAAACAGTCAATTTGAATTTAATAATTTTTTTGCTCCTGCTTCTTTATGATTTTGTCAAATGTGGCACTTTGTTGCTGATGGTGATCCGCAGGTCTGCTTGTGGGTTCAGGCGATTTCTCGATTTTGTCTTGATTGACAAAAGAGAACTGAATCCTGCCTCACATAAATATGTCGTCAAAAATGGGATAAGGACACCTAGTGACTTTTCACAAAGTCTTGGAAACCTATCTAAACACCAACACTCCTCCAAAGTGTTGCTTTCAAATTTCATTTTAAGATACTGACTTGTCTGCAAATCAAGATCTTCCTTCAGCTCATCATCATCTGCCATTTTCTCCAAATTGTAGGAATATGGATTCACGATCCATTCTTCAGAAATCTTCAGGTATCCAGCAGCAAAATATCCATCAAACGATTCTGACATTTCCAAATAGCCACGATTTCTTCATGCACAATTGGAGTCACAGATCCATGATCATCGACCATTTTTTCAAGTGATGGAAAATCTGAAAAATTACCTCTTTCCACCCGTCGATGCCAAAGAAGAACAATCTTTTCTTTGAAAGCATTCAACTTTTTGCAACATGTCAATAGGTTTATCTGTTTCCCTTGAAGAGAAACACTCAGATCATTCATACAAGTGAAAATGTCTGCCAAGTATGCCAGCATTTGGATGAATTCTTGATTCTTGAAAGCTTTGAGTAGACGAGAGTCATGTTCCTTCAACAAAATTTTTATTTCTTCCAACAGTTCAAGGAAGTGGGTTAAAGCTCGTCCTCGTGAGAGACAGTGGACGCCGGTGTGAAAAATCAAAACTGTGTATTCATTTCCCAGTTCTTCACAAAATGATTTAAAGATCCGATGGTTTAGAGCACGACCCCTAATCCAGTTGATGATATTTACGCAGGTGTCGAGTACTTTTTTCAAATTTGGAGGCAATGTTTTTGATGCCAACGCGTGATAATGAAGGAAACAGTGGGTAACTTGCAAGTGCGGAATCTCCCCTTTCATCAATGCAGAAAATTCAGATTTATTCCCTAGCATCGCAGGGGCACCATCAGTGCACACAGAACCAATTATTTGGATGTCTAAATCATGTTTCACAAAGAGGTCCTTCACAATCTGAAATACATATTTCCCTTTCGTGGTTGTTTTCCGTTCTTCACAAAACAGGAAATCTTCCTTTACAGCTCCATCATTAACATACCTTACCAAGGCAATGAGCTGACTGCAGTTGGACACTTCAGATGACTTGTCCAACTGAAGAGAGATCTTCAGGGGACTGGATCTTATATCTGAGATTATTTGATCCAAAATATCTTCATTCAAATCGCCAATTCGGCTGTGAATGACACTAATCCAAGCTTCTTCCCCGCTTCTTGGCCCAGAATAATTGTTGCCACACAGTTTGATAAGCTCTTCTGCAACTGTATGTGGCTTCTTGGACTTGGCTATTTTATATGCCACTTGGTATAAAGCTAACAGTAGTGGTTTGTCAACAGAAACAAAACCTAACTTTGGAAGGGTTCCTCCAGAATCGAAATGCACTCTTTTAATTTTCAGTGACCCAATATCATGTCCAGAAACATCTGCTCCACCGTGTTTGTTGTTGAAGTGCTCTTTCAGCTTAGATGGCTTCAGATCTCCGTTAGAAAACACAGTATTACAAAACATGCACTGGGTTTTTTGCAAATCCTCCTTTCCTGTACAAGTGAAACCGAAGCACACGTTGTCATCATTCCATTTCCTCTTCTTTGACATAATCAATTAATAATTGATTGAGTCGAGCAATTTAATTGCAATCAATTATTGACAATCCTTGCATGGGCACCCGTGTTGAAGGGACACCACATGCACCACATGCTACAGCGATTGGGTTATATGGGCGGTTGTTGAAGGAGTGAAAAGAAGGATGGTCGATCCTGGGAGGAAAGGGGGGGAATTCCCCCCCCCCAGTTTTTTTTACAGATTTACACCCCTGGTATCCACTGCTGAGTGCTGACATCAATCAAGCATTCATGAAAGGCTGCGTGTTTGCACTCCTTCTAGATCAGGGGTCGTCAACCTTTCTGGGTTGGCCCAGTAGGAAAGGGAGGGACAGGCACCTTTATGCGTGCTTGTGCACACGCGCAAATGGGGCTGTGAGCATGTGCACTCCGCAAATGGGGCTGCTAGCAGTGGTGCGCAGCTCGCCTAGCGCCGGCAAGAGGACCGCAGCTCAGCTATTGCTGGCGCAAAGACAGGGGGTGAGGTGCAAGGCTCATGGCTCAGCTAGTGCCGGTGAGAGGCTCGCAGCTTGGCTAGCACTGTCGCAAGGGCAGGGGATGAGCGTGCGCATATGTGTACATGCACTGGCCAGCCACTCATGTGGCTCGCGGCCCGGTGGCCAAGAGGCCACAGCCCGGACCTCTGTTCTACACGACCGTTCTGTTCGAAATAATGGCAACGAATTATGCATATACACTATAACTTTGAAACTTCTAAACCCAAGTTTCCGCACCCCCCGGAATATCGTCTCGCACCCCCAGGGTTGGGAACCCCTGGACTAGCCAAGCCCAAGTCCTGCAGCCGTTCTTCATATGTTTTAGTCTCCAGGCCTTGGATCATCTTAGTTGCTCTTCTCTGAACTTTTTCTAAGATTACTAGAAGCCAGCATGAGTTTGTTAAAAGCAGATCATTTCACACAAAACGTATTGCCTTCTTTGATAAAATGACTAAATTAGTGGATAATGAAAATCCTGTGTATATAGTATATTTAGACTGTTTGACAAAGTAGACCACAGCCTACTTTTTGGTGAGATTGAACAATGTGGGACAGACAGTATCACCACCAGATGGATTCGCACTTGGTTGACCAACTGCACTCATTATGTGGTCCTCAATGGCACTACATCCACATGGAGAGAAGTAAGCAGTGGGGTACCTCAAGGTTCCCAATACTCTTCAATATCTTTATAAATGATCTAAATGAGGGGACAGAAAGGGAGCTCATCAAATTTGCAGATGACACCAAGCTGGGGGGGAAATGCTAACACTTTGGAAGATAGACTCAAGCTTCAGAAGGAGATGAGAAGATTTGAGCATTAGGCCCTAGCCAATTTGAGAAAAGTGAGGTCAGGCACTCAGAGACAAGAAAAAAACAAATGCACAGGTATAGATTAGGGGGTACCTGGTTCAACAGTAATAATTGTGAGTAGGATCTAGGTGTCCTAGTGGACCAGAACTAAATATACTTCTTAAGTATAAGAAGTTCCAACAGCAAACCACTGCCAAGATGATGTATCAGCAAGCCCATCCTCCCCTGCCTGCCGCTGCAGCTCCTGCAAGTGGAGCAAAAATTTGAACACAGAATTTACTGTAAATAGGACTTGTATCTGAGGGTTTCTTAGCTCTTCTGCAATAAAGCTGCTTAGCAGAAGCTGCTGGATTTGTTTGTGTCAGTTTCACCTAGTTTACTGGCATCACAATCAAAAACCACTGTACTGTTTAATTTCCAGAACACATTTTTAAATGTTACCTTTCCTCAGCAGCTAATTTATGAACCAATTCAGAGAAATCATTATACCATTTTTACTTAGTATTTTCAAAAGCTGCACAGCACAAAACCTGTAATTTAAAAAGTCCACTTGGGAGTGGAACCAATAACTGAACAGGCCTATTTGCCATAGAGCCTGTTTACAATTAACCCCAAGCAATATGAAAATAACGTATTTCAGAAGGGAATGCAATTACAGATCCCCACTCTAGATTAATTATGCCCACAGGAAGTCCTTGCTTAATGACCGCTAACGTAGCAACCATTTGAAGAGCAATTTATGACCTGTTTTCAAAGTTATGATGGCTGTACCCCTCTGATCACATGAGATTTTGGGTGCTTGGCAACCAGCTCACATTTACAGAAACCATCAAAATGGTGGGTCTTGATGGCTTCCGTGTTTACTTGTATATCTGGCAAAAAATGCCCACTGGATACAATTAATTCATTTAACAACCATGTAATCACCACAAAAAAGATCATAAAAATGATCATGGTCATGTGGTGACCCACTTAATGACTGCCATGACTTATGACCATAATTCCAGGCTCAATTATGGTCATAAGTCAAGGACTACCTGTGCTATATTTTTATATTTGCATACACCAGCTGATAACACAGTTAAAATCAAACCACAGTTCAATAAATCAAGACAGTAATAAAGTCATTATGATATACTATATAATTCTCTTAATGATCTGCATTTAAGTGGCTATGGGGACCATCATCTTCTCCTAGCCCCTTCTCTTCCTCTCTCCCTCCGTTGTTTCCTCATGTGCAAAATCTCTCTCTCTCTTTCTCTCTCCCCCCCCTTTTTTTCCTTTATATGACAAAGAGTCAGGTGCAGTGGTGTGCCTGTATAAACACTGCCAAGCAAAGATGTAGATTTTGCAGGTTTATTGAATGAACATGAGCCAATTTTTGTACTTAATCCTGCTGTCTTCTTTGCAGCTTGGATGCAACAGTCCACTGCAGCATTTTAGTGGCAAATGATAGACAGCTGAGGGCCAGAATGAGATGGGCAGTTCTTCCATGCTGAATTCAGCACTATTATGCTGGACAACACTAAATACATTGCCAACTGAACAAACTAAATACATTGCCAACTGAACAAAACTCCCAACTCTTTCTTTAAATCAGATGCAACACCTGAGCACTCAGAGCTTAAAGTGTTGGGTTTTGACCTAAAAAAAACCTCCAGAAGGTGTGATCAAACTGTACATGGGATGGGGAATTACTAAATAAAAGACTGAAGATATTCATATTAATTATGCTTTCTTTTAATTATATGTAAATAATATCTAGCAGATGGCAACAGCTAGCCAGTTATTTTGAGCTCTGATGTCAGTTTGGCCTGGTTGATATTTGGATGGGAGACCACCAGGGAATCCCAGCTTCTAAAGTGCTAAGTTTAAAAAAAATCCCAGAAGAAAGCAATGAAACCCCCAGCCATACTTGGAATATTTCTGGTTTAGCAATCTCATAAATCTAAATAAGAACCATAATAATATTAATAATTCCTATTACATAGAAAACTACATGGCTTGGAATCAATAGAAATTAGAAGTCATTTTGTCTTGAAGAAGACAAGAAGTTGAAAGCTTGTAACAAATTTGAATATTGTAATAAATAAAAACAAAACTTTATATGTAAATCCAAGTTAATTTTTGTTTTGCTTTGTGACGTGTGACTTCCAGCTCACCATTAAAGGCTAAGGGTGGCCACTGCATTCAGAAGCGTCTGGGGGATGGAGGGAGGTCAAAAGAGTCAAGAGAGCCATCTGAATGGGTAGAGCTTTGATTGCACAATCACGCCTGCCATCTTGGTTAGATTGTACTTCCCTTACTGGCAGATGTTCCTCCTTGGACTGGAAAAAGTTGGGCAGTCCTGGTTTAAGTGGTTAATGAAGGCAGGAGAGGTCCACTAATCTCTATGTCCTGCCCCACACTAATTAGGGGCCAGACAGGATGGAGAGTCCCATACATTCCATAGTTTTCATAGACTCCCCTGGCCAGGCTACATCAAGAAGGGGGTGCTGGGAGGAAGGGCAGGCAGGTGCCTCTTTCCCCTACAGAGACCTTTTCTCCTCCTCTTCCTCCTCCTCCTCCTCTTCCTCCTCCAGACCCTTCCCTTCTGCAGGGAATCAACTGGGAGGGTGCAAAGGAGGCACTGCACCTGCCTCCTGAATGGAATCAGCATTTTTCCAGCCGGAAGGCAACATGCACAACAGGGAATCTGCTGATAGTGGGGAACGGTTGGAAGCTGTTCTCTTCCAAGAAGGAGAAGGAGAAGAAGTGCAGAACCATTTAAGCTTCTGAAAGCGGAGTTAAGAGCTTCCTTTTCTCTTTTTCATTATTCTCAGCTGGCTGTTTTATGGAGTGAGCATCAGACTCCCTTTCCTAAGTCATTTGTTTAGCATGAAAACTAAATGACATGCAAATAAATTTGTCCTTGTGTAAGATACTTATAGTATTCTCTCTATCACACTCACACACACAATCCCTCCCTGCCTATAAACCCTTCTCTACTTTTTTCCTTCACAGCAGTTTATCCAATAAGAAGTTATGTCTTTCTTATTTGGCCTCTGAATTCCTCAAAGTGCATATTTGAAGCATGCAGCCTGCATGTCCAATGAGAATGAAATGGAATGAAATAAAGCCTGCATATATCTGCCCCCATCTTTGCTAAACTCACCAATCTTTTCCGACCCTCCGGGCACAGGATTGAGGCTTCCACGGGATCCTCTTCATGTGGCTTCGCAGCTGCTGGACAGCAGATTATCCCCCTGTTCGAATGGGAGCGCTGTAGCTTGCCCTGCTGCTGCTTGCTTGTGCCTTGACCACATCAAAGTTGAGCTTCTGGGAACCATATGCCAGTGCCGCTGCCATACCCATTCCCACCAGGGCTACAGCCAGGTTGGAGAAACGGTGGAAGCCCCTACACTTGAGCCCCAAATGTGGAGCGTTCCAGATGACCTGGGAGCCGCCTCAGTTCAGGCTGCTGCTGCTGTTGCTGCAGCCTGGGTCCAGCTGCAGGAGGAGAGGGCTGCTTCCGAGAAGTCATGCCCCACCAGCCTGGCAAGTCCCCTTGATGCCCAGGCAATTCGCAGTCATGCTGCTTGCAGCCTCTAGGAGAGGAAGAGAAACACAGCATAAAGCACTTTCACACACAGGTGATCTTGCAGGGATCGAAATTAACACCAGGGCTGTCCTGGTTCCCACATACCCAGCCCCACTTCATATCTTACAGTGATGGGTGCTAAAAATAGCCATCTTTCTAGACCCCTGACCTTATTCCAAGCGCCCCCCCAATGGTGGGACTCCTGGCCTCACCCCCCTTCCACAGCCTATTAGTACAGACAAAAGCTGAGCCAGCCAATCCTGACAGAAGGGTCGGCTTCCCTCCCTCTCCCCCTTTTGCAATGTGGGTCAGTCCAGGGCAGCTGTGGGGGGGGGGGGCTCTGCCTCTCGGCAGTGCATCTCTTTCCTGAACAGCCAACAAGGGAAACCAATATGCACAGAGGCAACTCTGCGGTGCGGATCCCTTGTCAGGTTTTCGCTGTTGGGGCTCATATTCTTAAAAATGGCTTCCCTGCCTGCAATTCCTGTTCTGTCCAGATAAACACCACCTCCTTCTTTTTCATTAGCAGCTTAAGGAGGAATTGAGGTAAAGGAGCCTTCCCTGCCTGGCTCCTGGCTTTAAGACGCCTGGGGTCCATGGGAGCCACTCCCTGCAAGCCCCAGGAGAAGGCTTGGCCTGCCGGTGGAGCAGCTCGGCTTCAGAGCCAAAATCCCAAAATGGGGAGGGGGTTAATCCCTGGGTCTTAGGCAACTGTTCAAGGCTTGAGAAGAGAAGATCTTAGTTGCATTTGCACAACACTCTTTGATTTGTACTCTTTTCTAGTGTGTATGTAACCTGATATACTAATGCACTAAGCTCTAAAAAACCCTGTCCCGCCTAGCAGCTTAGCATGTTATGTAAAAGAAAGCTTGTTGTACAAATGCCTCGGCTAAATCTTTACTCGGCTGGGGGGGGGGGGAGTACAACCGTGCAATTGAAGCTCTGCCTAGTTGCAGTTTCCACTGCCATTATGACTTTTTCATAACTTCTCTTTGGATTCTGCTGCTTAGCCTGTTAGCACCTGCCTTCTGCTCTCCCAGACCTTGGGCAGGGTGGGGGGAGCCCTGATCAAAGATTTGGTGTGAAATGGTTTTATTCTGCTCCATGTGGTCTTCCTCGACGTGTAACCTCTGTTTCTTGTTATTGTTCTGGCATTTTTATCAGGTCAAGTACCCAGAATCATTTGCCAGTGTGGTGCGATGATTATTAGGACCCTGTGCCTTCATTACTAGTAGCATATTTTCCAAGCATATTTTTTCTGGTAACTAATTACCAGGGTAGAGATTGCCCGTTGGAGGGGAGGGGAGACTATCATCCTCTCCTTCAGCCAGAGGGGCCAGGATCAGAGCTCACACTGCACGTTTTGCTCTGCCTGTTTTCTAAATTCAGCCAATAAATAACATTTCAGAAACTACAGCTACAAAGGGGTTAACCAATATGTAAAAAGAAAAGAATTTGTCATAATAATAATAATACCAATAGGAGCGGGGAGTAAAGAAGATAATAAGGATAAATATGAATACCACAGCCATATGCACAGACATTAGACAGCACTGTAAGATTTAGACAGACAGACAGACAGACAGACAGACAGACAGACAGGCAGGCAGGCAGGCAGGCAGGCAGGCAGGCAGGCAGGCAGATAGATAGATAGATAGATAGATAGATAGATAGATAGATAGATAGATAGATAGATAGATAGATAGATAGATAGATAGATAGATAACCTTTATTGTCATTTTTTACTGTGGGCACAATGGCACACATTAAAAATGAAATTATGTATGTACACATACATAACACACATTTAAACATACTATATACTACATATGTATATATTCAGCAGATTGACGGCACAAGGGAAAAATGTCCCTGTGTGTCGCCGTTTTGGGATCACTCTGAGTTTGGCTTACATTCAACAACTGGTAAAAAGCCCAACCCATTTCATTCTTTTAGTGATTTGTCATGTTTGAATAACATCTCAGAAATAGAAGAAATATCCTTGATCTGTGAGATTTAATTTTAATTGTTTTCAGCAAAGTTTCTAGTGTCCTCAAGAAAATGCTTGAAGATTCCTCCCAGGTGGAACATGAAAGGTTTGAGCTAGCCTTAATCTTTCAGTCTTCTACCTGCTAGGTCAGTCAAATGTGGGAGCTTACTGCAAAGTCACACAGAACAAAGTCACACAGAACATAACAGGTGCTGTTAGCTTGATGGGATTTTCAACATTTCGGCTGGACAGGAGTTTTACTCTCAGTGGCAAATCCCGGGGAGGGGGTGTCTGTTTTTATATTAATGACAGATGGTGTAATAATGCCAAGGTGGTTTCAAGTCTGTGCTCCCCAGATATGGAGCTTCTGACCATCAAATGCAGACCCTTCTATCTGCCTAGAGAATTCTCTGTTACCATCATCACAGCTGTGTATATCCCCCCTGATGCAAACAGAGAAGAGGCCCTGAAGGTTCTCTGTCATACCATCAGTGACTTACAAACTACTCACCCAGAGGGTGCATTTATTGCAGTGGGAGACTTTAACCAAGTGGATTTGAAAGCTACCCTGCCACATTTCCATCAATATGTGGACTCTGCAACCAGAGGGGACAATACACTGGATCTTGCTTATTCCAACATCAAGAAGGCTTTCAAAGCTATCCCCCGCCCTCACCTGGGCTCCTCTGACCATCTCTCAGTGCTGCTTATTCCAGCATATAAACCTTTATTAGTCAGAGTGAAACCTACAGTAAAGCAGGTGAGGGTTTGGACAGAGGGAGCTATAGAAGCATTACAAGACTGCTTTGAGTGCACAGATTGGGGCATGTTTAAGGAAGCAGCTATTGATAACCAACATACAAATGTTGAGGAGTATGCCACCACGGTGTCTGCAAATATCCAAAAGTGCATAGAAGATGTCTGTGTCCTGAAAAGCATTGTTGTGAGGGCGAATGAAAAACCGTGGCTGACTTATGAGGTCTGCAAGATGCTGAAAGCACGGAATATGGCTTTCAAATCTGGTGACATGCTGGCACTTAGAACAGCCAGAGCAAATCTGAAAAGTGCCATAAAAGGTGCAAAGCAAGCCCATTGCCAGAAAATTAAGAACTTTTTTCAGGACCCAACAAATACCAGGCGAATGTGGCAAGGGATCTAGGCCATTACGGATTATAAAGTGGCTCCATCGAGATGCAAGGACGACACAGACTTCCTAAACAAACTGAATGCACTTTTTGGTAGATTTGAGGCATCAAATAGCACTCCTGCTAGGAAAGCTGTGCCCCATCCTGATGAGCAAGTGCCAAGCTTTGATGTCACCTCTGTCCGGAAAACACTGCAGACAATTAACATTCGGAAAGCAGCAGGCCCAGATAACATCCCTGGACGTGTCCTCAGGAAATGCGCAGAGGAGCTGGCTTGTGTTCTCACAGATATTTTCAACCTCTCATTGCAGCAGGCAGTGGTCCCGTCGTGTTTTAAGACGGCCATCATCTTGCCAGTGCCAAAAAAGTCCACAATTACAGGCCTCAATGATTACCGTCCGGTTGCACTGACATCCACCATCATGAAATGCTTTGAGAAGCTGATAAAGGACATTATTGTATCTAGCCTCCCGCCAGCATTTCACCCACTTCAGTTTGCCTACCGACCAAATCGCTCTACGGAGGATCCGTAGCAGAACATCCAGATTCAGCCATAGTTTCATTCCATACAGCATTAACCTTGTGAACTCTCAAGCTTCCTCCTTCTGTTATATATTCAAGATGGACAGTATTTAATATTTATTTGCTATGTATATGTAGGGGTGTGGGTCTATACATATGTTGTACATAGTATGTTTAGGTGTGTGTCATGTATGTTTCACTTTGAGAGCAGGCAACTAAATTTCATTTTTGATGTGTGCCGTTGTGCCCACAGTAAAAAAATGACAATAAAGGTTATCTTATCTCTTATCTTATCCCTTGCCATCATTAAAGTATGCAAGTTCTAATGCTCACAATTACAATGAGTCTTGGTAAAGCCAACATTTTGGGCCAGTGGTTACATTGAGCCCAGCTGTGTTTATATAAAGAGGCTTTATTAGAATAGAATATTAGAATAGAGCTGGAAGAGACCTTGGAGGTCTTCTAGTCCAGCCCCCTGCTCAAGCAGGAGAACCTATACTATCTCAAGACAGGTGATTGTCTAATGACTTTCTTAAAAATCTCCAGTGATGGAGTACCCACGATTTCTGGAGGCAAGCTGTTCCTCTGGTTGATTGTCCTCACTGTCAGGAAGTTTCTCCTTAATTCCAGGTTGCTTCTCTTTTTGATCAGTTTTCAACCATTGTTTCTCGTCCTTCACTCTGGTGCTCTGGTGAACAACGTGACCCCCCTCCTCCTTGTGGCAGCCCCTCAGTTACTGGAATACTGCTGTCATGTCGCCCCTATTTCTTCTTTTCTTTAGACTAGCCAAACTCAAGTCCTGCAGCTGTTCTTCATATGTTTTAGTCTCCAGGCCTTTGACCATCTTAGTTGCTCTTCTCTGATTTTTTTCCAAACTCTCAACATCTTTTTTGTGATATGGTGACCAAAATTGGCTGCATTCAGGTATGCTTTTTAAATCACAAACAAAAACCCCACCAAATTACTGAACAAGATGTCAAGATGTGTATTTGTATTTTATGCAGTGCAGACAAATTGCAACCCTCTTTTGTAATATGACTTCAAAATCTCTTTGAAAACAGAAATATTTTTTTCACAGAGAACTTTCACAATTTTGAAAATTATAAAATTATAATCGTCACAAACTCTCATCCCTCTTTCCTCTAACATTTTGCAGATGGTGTTGAAACCTGCTGTATCCTTCATAGAAAAGATAACAATAGAAGAAGACAATAAAACGACCCTAGCTATTTTCAGCTCCCTTCAGAGTGCAAACTGGCCAATTCCTCCATTTTGGAGAGCCTTTGAGATTGTAGGAAAATTAGCAAAGCAAGAAAACCCTTTGACCTACTTCTCACATGCCTGACTGATTTTTTTATGGAATAACAGTCCGACTGGTTTAGGATTATCAGATGTGCAGCAGAAAAGGTGGGCATGTCCTCCTTTTTGTCCTCATGTCCTTTGTCTGGCTTAAAATAAAATATCATCTGACTTTTGTTTTATGGACTGTTTTCACTACAGTTGTCATTCAAACCTTTGTGTATTGTGACCTCTTAAATTATCTGCTTCTTTCTTTTCCTTCTGTTGACAGACTTGGCAGCCTAAATTGATGGTGTTTATTTCCTGATTCAGCAATTGGCTTCAATCCAGCCCCCTCAAATCTATGATCACTGGAGTCTGTAGATCGCTTAGACTCTCGTTTTGAAAAACGCGTTGGCAATTGCATATTACCTATGTTCCTGAAAATAAAGATCTATTGAAAAAATACTGTGATTGGAGAACCTCTTTTTCTAATGCTAGAAAAAGTAGGCCTAAGTTCATTTTCTTTTCAGTTTTTGCCTGCACTTTTTGTCACGGAGGCCAATAAAGTTCCAGCATGCCCTCCTCTCTCCCACTTGGCCTGCTCTCCGAGTGGCCGCGTCCTCCGTTGCCCCTGCAGGTGCCGGGTAACCCTGGACGGGCCAAGCCGTCGGGAGAGCAGGGGGCGAGGAGGGAGGGGCTGGCCGCTCCCCCGGTTTGGCTCTGCAGATTCCCGCCGCCAGAAGCTCTTTCCCAGCCGGGGGGCCGCCTTCCCGTCTCGGGCCAAGCAGGCGGCAGGCTCTGCCCAGAATCCAGCACCCGCCCCCGTCTCTGCGTGGCCGCCCCAATGAGGCGATCCCGTACAAAGCGGACGGGGAAAGGAGACCCGGGGTTTCCACCCAGGGCTGCAAGCGGCCATCAGGGGAAACGCGTCCCGGTTCCAACGGGCCGCCTTGGGCAAATCTAACCACGCAAAGCCCCCGACGGGCTGTTTGGCCGCTGTAGCCGCTCCTCAGTCCCAGCCCGCCGCTCGGGGCGGCGCATAAGCGGGGCGCCCCGCTCCCCCCCGGGACCAGCTGGGGAGGCGCTACCTGCGCGGCAGCGCCCCCTGCCTCCCCGTCGCGGCCCGGGCAGGCGGCCGGAGGAGGAGCGGCAGGCGGGCTACCGACCGAGCGGGGAGCCATGGCCTTCTGCAGGTTCTTCGGCGGGGAGATCTATCAAAGTCACTTCGAGTCCGGTAAGGCCCCGCTCGGGTCTTCTCGCGACTCCGATTGCGGAGGGCGTCCCGGGCGGGTCGCGGCTACTCTTTGAGCCGGCCCTCCCCGGACTGGCTCCCGGAGGGGTCGCGCTCCCAGCTCCCTTCGGTCCTAAGCAGGCATCGAAATTCGGCAGCGCCGGAGGGAAGCAGCTGGGAGAAAGAGCCTCTGGGTTGTGTGTGTTTGGGGGGGCGGACGGGGGGACGGGGACGTGCTGGCTGGAGAAAGTTGCGCGATCCCCTCCCCCACCCTTTGTCTCTAGAGATGGCTGCCCAATCCCCTCGCTGTGGCCGCCGCCCCCTCCCCGATGCAAACGCTTAGCTCCCTCCTGGTATTGAGGCAGGGGGATTTCCTAGAAGCAGAGGAAACCGAGGTCGGGAAAGTTGCATCCTTTGCATTTGGTGCTCCCAGGAGATTACAGCCATTAGAAGAATGCCAGGGCCGGGAGGGACCTTGGAGGTCTTCCAGTGCAACCCCCTACCCAGGCAGGAGACCTTACTAGAGAGATGGGAGGTGCAGTATGTATAGTAGGGGCAGTTCCTGTGTCCTGGACCAAGCCCAGATCTCGAGAGGGATCAGAAATTAAAGATCTACTGGTTTTGCCCCCCACCCATCTATTTAAAACAGACCACACCCCTATGAGGTAGAAACAGGGTAAGACCCTGGTAACATCCGCATCATTGATGTTCAGGAAAAAATGCTTTTGAACTATGCTAAACCATCTTGTCACAGCTTGAGTTCTCACCCTGTCCCCAGTGCAAGCATGTTGGGGAGGGTATGTGCATGTGCACTGAATATTTGTCCTAGCAAATGCAGAAATGTCTGCAACACAATTTCCCCCCTTGCTCACATTTCCCTTGGCATGCAGGCCACTTCTGACTTGCTGTTTTTCCAGCTTCATATTTTCTCTTCCTTCCTGTTTATCTACAAGTGAAATGGGAGGGAGAGGTGTGTGTGTCAGCCCTGGGGCCCCCTGGGGGGGTAGACCAGAGGAAGAAACTGAGGAGTCCACAGGAAGACCAGCGGTACTTATGGAGACTGGCTAAAGGGACAGAATCTTGCAAGCCCCTTCTCCTCCCCTCCCTCTTATGCCCCAGTGGGTCTGAGCCTGCCTGCGTCACCCCAGTGCTTTCCTCTCCGAAGAGGACTTCTCGCCTCCCCTGTGTCTGTCTCTGACCAGCACTTGCTGATGGACTTGCAGGGAGGAAGAGAAAGTTCTCAGAAGGTCCCCAGGCTTGACAGGAGAAAGTGTGCTGCACACACGCACACATAGCAATAGGTCAAAAGGTCTTTATTGAGCTGCCCGAACCAAGTATACAATTCCCAGCAGCTCTTGAATAACAAAAGCCACACACACACACACACCCTCTAAGTTCCGCCGGGAGTTCTAAGGAACCGGCAAGAGGGGCGGTCTCCATTCCGGAAGCCAGGCAGAAGCCAGAACAAAGGTGCTGGATGAGGCAAGAGTTCCAAGGTCTTGAATGTGTCCGCAGGACAAGGCACCAGGCCAAGGCACAAACCAGAGGTCCAAAGTTCAACACGAGTTTGAAGGCAAAACACGAGAAGCAGGAATCATGGAGCATGGCATTCACGCACTGTCAGCGCTGCCTCTACCCAAATCCTAGGAAAGGAAAACCCTTCATTCCATAGATTTAGAGAAAAGGTACTTTTACTAGGAAAGAAGTGACTGCAGTTAATTCAGGCAAGATCTGAGACAAAACTGCATGAAGCATTCAAATGGAAAGAAACCCCAGAGTCCACCCACCCTTGTAATTAGGCAACTAGAGTTCAATCAATGGCCAGAAGATGTCTTGGCAAAGTCTCTGATTCAGGTGCATCATCTCTGGCTGCTGCATGCCAAAGCCTGAAGAAATGACCTTGGAGAGAGAAGCAAAATCTAAGCTGGCCATTGCAAAGCTTCCCCTCCCCCCCACCTTTTCTATGGCAGCTGACAGCAAGTAAGCGACAATGGAGGCTGACACACACGGTGTTCCAGCAATGCTCATCTCTTTGGGTGGGATTAAATAGGCAACACGGTACGGCTCCTCACGATGGGGAAGACTACCTCCTTGCAAGTAAACTGGCCGATCTGCGTTGTGCCTGACGCCTCTCCGCCCTGTGTGTCCTTGGATGGGGGGAAGGTGTGGACTCCACCTCCTCATCCTGGCTGACTGCAGGCAGCTGCTCTTGTTCTTCGCTTGAAGTCTCCGGCTGACCTGCTGCAGCTGTGGCTCCCTCTGTTTGGGCTCAGCCTGCTAGTCATCTGGCCGTTCCAGCTGGGGCTGCTCCGTCAAGCTGGAGCCCCCCTCCCCCCCTTCCATGCATCCCGGTACTCGCTTCCCCTGAGGTGCCAGGACCCAGCTCCTCCTCCTCCTCCTCCTCCGAACTCACCTCCGGTGAGGAGGCCGGAGGCACGTCCGTGACAGAAAGTTACAAAATATCTCACCCTAGATATTTATCCTAAGGAGACCCAATGTGATGCAGTAGTTATATGTTAATATGTTAATCGTGAGAGAAGGGTCCTCTATACCAGAAATGCCTCCAATATTCTCCTAAACTGTTATCTTGGAGCATGAAGCAAATGGGGAAGCTTCAGCATGGGCAGATCAACTTATGCAATCTGCTTTTCCATTTTGGGGAAGGAAATAAGTTGTTTAATTGCTGACGGTCAGGAGACTAAGTCAAAAGCTAAAATAATCGGTATTATTTTTAAATTGAGTAAAGTGAGTTTTTCCATTAAAAGCTACTTCTCCCACTTTCTGGGCATTTTCAAATTTGGATGCAGTCATGCCCTGCAAAAGCAGCAATCCACATATTATGGGATGCAGCGCTGTTTCCTCCCATTGCTTTTTTGCTTTAACATTGCAGTAAAATTCCTCTGGACCACCAGGCCTGTTGCTGTCTCAAAGTGGAAAAACTGTTCAGGTGGTTTCTCGTGAAAATATCCTGGAGGACGGAAGAGGCAGCCTCTGTCGTCATCCTCCTTGTGCAAGAAAATCCCTCTGCAAATAATGATGTCTGATACTTGTGGAATCTTCATAGCGAGAGACAGTAATGCCATTTTTTTCATTCATGAGAATATTTCAAAATCATTCTATGGAGATAGATATCATTTCTCTTAAATGTATGCCAGATACATTACTCTCTAAGTTTATATCATCGTTTGGCTGTTTACAATACGGAATTCATTTCTGGCAGCAGTTAATGATCCGGGCCTTCGTCTTGGGGCTTCTTTCATTCTCACACACGTTGTTGAGGACACAGATTGCCAAGCTCAGAGGCCTCCCAACCCTCCAACCTTGATCTTTGCCTCCTCCACTGTCGCAATAGAGTTGCCATCTCCAGCCTGCAGTCCCACTTTCCATTTCTGGGGCTCCTTCATGCCCTGAAAGCCAGTAGCAAATTCCTTGATTGCACATTCACAGGCCCTGATTTATGCCACCACTTCATGCTCAAGAATAAAATAGTTTCTTCCACCATTTCCCATAGCTTCATGTAACAAAGAAACGCAAACTGGGCTTGTGTCAGTTGCCGGTTTCCTTGCATTTGTCAGTTTTACTCTTCTTCCCTAGCAAAAGAAAAAAAATGGAACTGTCCAGTAACAACTTAATTTTAGGTTTCTGGCTCTGCAGTCCTAACTAATTGCAGCGTCATGGCAGAGTCTGGGAAGTTTTGGCTCTGGGGTATCTGATTATGTGTCCAAATTAGAATTGGCTTGGTGCTACACAGCTAATTACTATTTATATTTTTGAATAAATGTTTTCCCACTTCCCAAACGGTGTGAAAGGGGACGACACAAAGAGAAAACTAAGCTCAGATTTAACCTAAGTCTTTTCAGACATAGGATATGGTATACTTAATATTAATCTTTAATAGCAATAGCACTTAGACTGCTCAGCCTGTTGCCCCCAACAATCGGGGTTCTCATTTTAATAACCTCAGAAGGATGGAAGGCTGAGTCAACCTTGAGCCGGTCAGGATCGAACTCCTGGCTGTAGGCAGAATTAGCCTGCAATACTGTACTCTAACCACTGTGCCACAGGGCTCCTTAATATAATGAAGCTGCACCAGCTGTTGATTGCATGAGAATCCAGGTTCCTTGTGAAGCATTCTTGAAACATTCTTCCTCTTGATGCAATCTCAACCCATGGCTGCTGCTTCTCATGTCCTACATTCCAGTGGATTCGCTGCCATCTCCTTCATGGCCCAAGGCAGGAGACCCTATATCATTCCAGACAAATGGCTGTCCAGTCTCTTTTTAAAAGCCTCCAGTGATGGAGCACCCACAACTTCTGGAGGCAACTTCAGTTCCACTGGCTGATGGTTCTTACTGTCAGGAAGTTTCCCCTTAATTTCAGGTTGCTTCTCTCTTTAACAAGCTTTCCCCCATTGCTTCTACCGCTATTATGTCACCTCTAATCCTTCTCTTTGTTAGACTAGTTTTCTCATCATACGGTTTAGCCTCCAGACCCCTTATGGTCTTTGTTACTCTTTTCTGCACTCTTTTCTAGAGCTTCAACATTGTTTTTGTATTGTGGTGAGCACAACTGAACGCAGTATTCCAAGTGTGATTTTACTAGTACAGTGGTACTAATACTTCACGTGATCTTGATATTATTCCTCTGTTCATGGATCCTAGGATTACATTGGCTTTTTTGCATCTGCAGCACACTGCTGGCTCATATTTAAATGGTTTTCCACTAGGACAACTAGATCTCTCTCACAGTTACTACAGTTGAGCTAGGTACCATCCATTCTATACCTGTGCATTTGGTTTTTTTTGTCTAAGTGTAAGACCTTTTCTCACCACTGAATTGCATTTTGTTGGATAGGGTCCAGTGTTTAAGTCTGTCACGGACTGGGGGGTTGGGGACCCCTGCATTAGTGGATTGATAGTTTCCTTAACTTCTTTCTTGCTTTTTGCATGTTGAAAGAAATTTTTCATTTTTGGCATTTGTTGCACATCTTAGCTTGCCATTCTGAGTCTTTGCTTTCCTAACGTTGACCTTTCAGATTTGGGCTATTTGCTGGTATTCTGTTTTAGTTATATGTTCCTTTTTTGATTTTTTAATACTTGTCCTTTTTGTGCTCTCAGTTTGTCAGAGAGTTCTTTATGCAACCATGTTACTTTCGTCTGGGTCTCTTGTTTTCTTTCTCTGGTATTGGGTTAGGTTGGGTTTTTATAATCTCATTTTTCAG
The DNA here is from genome assembly GCA_023970755.1 of Azemiops feae. NCBI lineage: Eukaryota > Metazoa > Chordata > Lepidosauria > Squamata > Viperidae > Azemiops > Azemiops feae. The sequence goes on from JALGBA010000623.1 coordinate 342,892, forward strand.
AGGTTTCAAAATGTCTTGAATTGTTTTCCCCTTTTAAGATTTCCATCCATGGAATCCTCCTAGTTTTATGACAGTGTTTACTGAGGGCATAGTGCTTGAAGTCAGATAGGTGAAGTTGGCCACAGCATTGTGTACAGTAGCTAAAGAGGGTTGGATTGTTTGTGTATCACATCTTTCAGATGTGTAATAGACAGGATCTGGGGAATTCCCTTATACATCAATGTTTTAAAGTGTCCCTAAGCAAACTCCTCCCCACATTCCTTCCGGCCGATTCAGGCCGGCAATTCTCTAGGTGTTAAACCCAGGAAAGATAACATCAATCCGGCTCCACAATCATTCACCAGCTCTTCAGAGTTTATTTTGACGACGGAGAAATAAACCAGATTCCGGAGGTCTGTGTCTTTTCACCCCCACCTCTTTTCTAGTTGCCCGGTAAGGAAAAGAAGTTCAGAGGGACATAGGATAAGAGTCAAATGGTTCCATTGTAATGGTTAGTAGAAGTGAATAAACAAAAGGTTACTTTGTAGTGAACGGAGGAAGTGAAAGTAATAAAACCCCTCTGCATATCCCCCCTCCCCCTTGGAAGTATGGCAGGATCCAGGAAAGAATAATAATTGGTTTTAGATTAGAGGAGATAGATAGATAGATAGATAGATAGATAGATAGATAGATAGATAGATAGATAGATAGATAGATAGATAGATAGATAGATAGATAGATGATAGATAGATAGATAGATAGATAGATAGATAGGAAATATAACTGGATTCTGACAGGCTCTTCCATTAAAGGTCACATAAAAAAAACAAACCATTTTTTAAGTCTAACTCTGGCCTTCCTTTTGTGCCAAGCAGGCTTCCATAGCAGTGCCTTTAAATCCTCGGGTGGATCTCCCTTCATTCCTGCACATGTCATTTGAATCAATCCAGTTATCAACTTTTCAAGGAAACTAGTCCCTTCATAGTCATTACATTGTTGGCCTGATAATTTGAGTCTCCATATTTGGCTTAGTATATTTGTCGTGAGTTCAGGCTGGTCTTCTTCTTCTTCTTCTTCCGGTTTCAGCTGATTTAAATAAAAAGTCATATTCAATGTTGCAGTTGTTGTTTGGTTGTCTGGGTTATCTAAATTGACAATGTACTGTGTATGTAGGTCTTCAGCACCTTCCTTCTTAGTGTTGCTTTCTTCAGTTTCTGTTGCTGTTAGAATTGCAGCTTTTTTAGTTGAAATCAAGGTTTGGTCATCAGGGTTCTGAGTAGGTTGTAGTGGTAAAGTCCACTTTAGTGTTAATTCCTTCTTCTTCTGTTACCTTTTGAGTTGTAAGTTCATCAGTTGAAGTCTGGGCTGCATTTTGTAGCTTTAAAGTGGCGCCTTTATCTTTCAGTCTGGAATTTATTAGCTCAGTAACCTCTAGAATTTTTTCCAGTATAAGTTTGTAGTTAAGTTGTGGGTGGTATTCCTCCATTTCTGTGGTGTTTACAGATAGTCCTTTAGTGGAGGCTATTTTTGATAAAAGTCAATAAATGTCCACCTCCACTATAGAGAGTTATTTTCACCACCCAGCTGTTTCAAATTCTTATCTTTTTTGATAATGTCAAGGACAAATCTTAGTCTCACAAGTGTCCCAGTCAGAAAAAAAATTCACTTGCTGTACCAAAGTTCGCCACACGATGTCCCCAGTAACATATAAAATCTTTTCCCAAACTCAAGTTAGGCTTTTATCCGGTTTAGAAAAGGAAGAAATATTCTTTTTTTTTCCAGCTTAGCAGATAGGTAAAATAATAAGTCTCTATAGAAATAGAAACTTTTTGGGACCCCAGGCATCCCAAAATTACAAGATCAAATATTTAGTCATTTAGTTTAGTTGTTCTTTTTTTTGTTTTCCTTAGCTTTATATTCCCAGAGTAGGCAGAAGCCGCAGAATTAAGAGGGGGAAAAAAAGAATTTCCAAAGGCTTTTACAGGAGAGTAGTTGGGAAGCAAGAAAGGTAAGGTAAGATCTCACCCAATTCCTCCACGTTGCTTTCATTGTGCTTAGTAGTGCTTTTGGTGTCAACGCTGCTAATATTGGATATTGTCCCCAAAGCAAAGGTGGGCACAGTACTTTAACCATTTCAACTTCACTCTAAAGTTCATACCGGGAGGAAAAAACTTCCTAGCTGATGCGCTATCGAGATTGCCCCAGTACAAAAGCGAACGCGAAGAGGTTAATGAGGCAATTATCTCCAATCCACAAACTGACGCTCAACTCACGCCTCGCAGAGTCCCTAATCCTGTTGACCCTGGGGTAAAGAAAATAAAACAAGAGCTCCTCACCGATCAGTGGTTCAAAGATAATCAAACCTCCCTAACGTGCAGGGATGGCTTGGCTTACAAAGGGGGGAAACTATATTTGCCTGAAGCCCTCCGTCTTAATGCTCTCAAACACAGCCATGATGTAAAACAGGCTGGACACTTTGGATATCTAAAAACTCTACATCTCATCCGCCGGCAATTTTGGTGGCCGGGGCTGAAATGGGATGTGGAAAACTATGTAAAAAGTTGTACTGTATGTGTCACAATGAAAAGAATCCCAGGGAAAACCCCTGGGTTACTGCAGACCCTTCTCAACCATGGGAAGAAATAGCTATGGACTTTATAGTAGACCTACCTGAAAGTAGAGGAAATACTGTCATCTGGACTGTGATAGACCTGTTCTCGAAACAGGCTCATTTCATTGCCTGCAAAGGACTCCCATCTGCCCAACGACTGACCAAATTGTTCCTGAAACATATCTACCGGCTGCATGGCGCCCCTAAGTGAATAATTTTGGACGGGGGTGCAGTTCACAGCGAAGTTTTGGAGGAGTTTTCTTAAATTAATTGGATCATCTCATGGCCTATCATCTGCTTTTCATCCGGCCACCAATGGGGCTGCAGAATCCGCTAACAAAATGGTGGAGCAATATCTCAGATGCTACGTTTCCTATCAACAGACAAACTGGACTGACCTCTTCCCTTTCGCGGAGGTGGCGTACAATAATTCTGTTCACAGCAGCACCGGCTACACGCCTTTCAGAGTGGCCACAGAAAAGGGAGTTCAGCCCAATACCTGAATACCCTCAGGTGCCCTCCGCCTCCCAGACACTTGATCAATGGGTGAGGGGGTAGGAAGAAGTTTGGAGAAACACGAAAACTGCGTTAAAAAAGACTTCCGAGACCTATAAAAAGCAGGCTGATAAAAAGAGGGCTCCCCAAAGGACATTCCAAGTTGGGGAAAAGGTTTATCTGTCAATTAAATATTTATGCCTCAAATTGCCCAGCAAGAAATTGGGACCAAAATTCTTGGGGCCTTTCCCCATCGTAAGGATCATCAACCCCGTCACAGTAGAATTAAAACTCCCTAGGCTTTTAGGGAGGATTCACCCTGTCTTCCATTGCAGCTTGTTAAAACCTTGTTGGGGCTCCACTTTAAGACCTCCCCCTAAGAAGGCACCTGGGCCCCTCGTAGTAGCGGGTCAGACTCACTATGAAGTGAAACGTATTCTTGACTCTAGAGTTTTTAAAGGGAAATTGCAGTACTCAATTGGGGTACTCATTGTCCGAAGCTACTTGGGTGAAATCTAGCGATGTGAAGGCTGACCGACTCATCAAAAAGTTTCATGAGAAAAACCCCAACAAACCAAGAGATAATCCCTGACATATGCTTTTGTTTACGTACAGGACCTATCTTTTTTGTAAGGGGGGCCGGATGTCAACGCTGCTAATATTGGATATTCTTGCTTTGACAAAATATGCAGAACTGTCTGGTATTTTTAGAGTTAACTTAGATGATGCTGGCAGGGGAGGAGAAAGAATGTGTGTGGGGAGTAATTAAGATAAGGAATATGCGGGCTGCAGAACGGAAGTGAACCTTTGCCCTTGGGGCTGATTGGAGAACGTGATTTATGACTGCAAATAGAGGAGGGGAAATTCGGTTCTTGGCATCCATCCATGCCGTGCCGACACTCTGTTACACAAAAAATAAAGACTTTTTAGGATAAACAATGCCTGGAAATTCTTTGAAGTGTTTCATTAGTCGGAACCATGACATCTGGCTTTTGGCTGGAACGGCTTGGCCATGTTAATGGCCGATCTTTTCTTCGTCGGTCCAAAGGAGCTGCCTTGGATCAAACGGAAGGGCTGCCACCCTTCCACAATCTATCGAGGGTCCTCCTCAGCAGTGGTCGCCCCTCCAGGGCAACTTTCGACCCTTTCCAGGGTCTTCCGACGGAGGGAAACCGGACAGCGGAGAGAGCGCTCTCCCCGCATGGCCGCCGGCGCCACGATCGCAAACCGGAAGCCAGGCAAACCCATTTTTCATCATGGGCCAGTTTTTGCCAGAAACCAAAAATAAACATCAGTTTCTAGGTAAATCATCATAAATGGCAGTCATACGACCGTGGGATGCTGCAAATGGTCATATGGGCCAGTTGCCAATCACCCAAAATGCATCCATGTGACTGTGGGGAGGGGGCATTGGAACCTCAGAATTGGGTCTTAAGTAATGCAGGGATCCAGCATAACTTCAAACAGTCACTGTGACCAGTCGTAAGTCGAGAACTACCTGTAGGAATATATACAGAAGAAAAAAATATGGCAACTTTCTAGAAAACCTGTGATGGTTATCAAATAATTTCTGGCTGATGTTTGAGATGAGTGTAATGAGATATGCTTCCCTCTGCCTACCAGCCTTCCTGTGAATGCATGCCTATTTAATTCCTCCATGTCATATATATTCTTCTTCCTCTCTGCCTCCGTCACAGGTATATACATTTGTTCCAAATGCGGCTATGAATTATTCTCCAGCCAGTCCAAATTCCTTCATTCGTCCCCTTGGCCAGCCTTTACCCATCCTATTCACAGTGACAGCATCTCCAAGTACTTAGAACGCCCAGGAGCTTTCAAGGTGAGGACTTGGGTTGTGTTGCAATGGACTCAAACCTTGGCAAGGGCAGAGTTCTTGAATCAGTATCCCAAATGTAGCTGAAGCTCGCTGGTAAATCTGGCGATTCCCAGAGTTGCATTTGAAATTGTAGGGATTGTTTCCAAGGTTTGGCTTTGAAGAGAACCTGTTTATTCAGAATGCAAGCAGCTTCTTTAACGGTATCTTCCTTCATAATGGCGTGAGGTAGAATTATCCTCTTGTTTTTGCTTACTTTTTATAGCCAGTGTTAATGCCAGTGGATTACAGTTTAAACAGTTCTTGTCTTTCTCTTTTTTTTAGATCAGGTCTACGGGTTTTCCTAAAACACTGTATTTATTTATTTTCTCTAGACACCCATCTCAGCCAAGTGATTCAAATTGTTTTAATTTAAAACAATTAAAACTGTACAAAATAAATATGTACAGCAGCTCAGAAAATTACAGTATCAGACTAATTGTCAGTAAAGCCAAGAAACGGGACCCTTAACACATTCAGGGCCCCAGTCTCTGACACACAGCCAGATTTTTAAAGCCTTATGAAATTTTGTAAGTGTGTTTAGAAAATAGTATAGTGCTTTTGAGGTATTTTGTAGATACCACATTTTCAATTAGAAGCTTCTTGAATATATTGATCAATAGTTAAATATTATAAATAATCAAAGACTGCTTTCCAGGAGGAAGACAAAAAGTCCAAGGAATGAGTAGTAAAGAAGCAATTAGAAGAAGGGACTGCAGAAGGAATAGCATTTCCTCGTAGAAAAAACTGTGGGATTGGACCTGGAGTACTCTCTGTTATGGGCTGCAATTCTGCTCTTCAGCTGATTTCAGGAAAAGGGTCTTCGTATAGGAGCAGCTGATACATGACAGCAGAGAGTTTTTACTCTTAATTCCCTCTAATTTCCTTGCAGGTCTCGTGTGGCAAGTGTGGGAATGGCCTGGGTCATGAATTCCTCGATGATGGCCCCCAAAAGAGCCAATCTCGTTTCTGAGTATTCAGCAGTTCTCTCACATTTGTTCATAAAGGTATTGTTAACCTACCACCTGCCCTTCCTTACCCAGATTGCAAAATTATTTTTAATACTATCTTATAATGTAATATTTGGAAAAAAATAGTTTTGGCCGCAACGTTCTGTGGACTCCATGCAGTCTCACTGTGAAGAGTTCTAAAAGATCAGAAAATGTACCAGTAGCTTTCAGTAACACAGCAAGCCTTTCCAGAGTTGTATGAGAGGCTATCCATTCTTCTGTCCATTCACTGGGGTAAGCTCAGGGTTAGGGTTTAAGGGCTGGTGTTTAAAGGTTCCATTCAATCTATAAACTATCCAAATCTGCCCGCCATTGGGTTGAATTTTCCCAGGTTGGGAAAGAAATAGACACAATTTAAGCCCCATGATCCCCATCCATTCCCTCAAAATAATTGAAACATGGGGACCAGTCTACTCTTCCTGGCCATCTTCTATAGCTTTCTCAGCTGAATTCCCTTTTCCCCAAAAAAGGAGATCATCCCTCATATATACAAACCATGTACCCCTGCATATGATTCTTCATCAGCAAATGCTCTGGGCAGCTGACCTTGAAACTCTCCCCAAATATGGTGGAATGTTAGTTAGTTGCCCAATTTTTCACAGTGGAAAGTCCAACTGTTAAAGTCAGGGGCAGTGTACATTTTGACATTCAACAGTTTACTGGATCTATTTTGACTTGCTGCCAAAGAATGCTTCAAATTTTATCTGTAGCAAAGCAGCTCCTAAAATTCTGTTTGGAATGAGAACTGTTGAACTTGCTATCTCTCTTTCTCTTATTTTCCAGATCAATCTGGGAAGAACATGGAAAAATAAACAGGCTGACAGCACTTTGGGGAAACCCCACTCTGAGCCTTTGGTATTGGATGGGAAGCTTCCATTGCAACGTGATCTTAAACTGAATGAAACCAACTTGATGGACTTCTCCTCTTCCTTCATTCAGATCCAAGTAACCAGCACCTGGTCCGGCCATGAGGTGCTCGGCAGAGTGCTCCAAGTGTGGAAAGCCGCACCCCAGAATTCCTCCAGGAGTTCCATATGCCAGAATATTTTGCCCCAATTCAGATGTGAACTGGACTTGCTCAGGTTATCCTGCTTAAGCTAGCGGGCCAGGGCTAGCTTAAAGGGGGCTGCAAGTGAATAGGCCCCTGTCTTAATGGAGCCTGGCAGTGGCATTTTTCAGAAGCCTTTTTCAGTGGCCTTTTAGGCTTTCTGGCTTCCCCTCTTCTCACTGTCTGCTTCCACTGCTTGTGTTATGCCAGAGAGAGGGGAGTTACTACCAATTGCAACCCAATATTTGCCCTTCTTTCTTCACTTGGTCCTGAGTGAATGGGCTCCTAGCCTTCGTGCCAATATGGTATCAGAGAGGTGGGGTGTGCCCTTACAGGCTACTTCTACTTGCGAAACCCACAAGAAATGTGGCAGGAAGCAAAGGTGCCTCTGGAGGAATTTTTTTTGGAAATGTTTAAGATGTATGTTGGTGTTTCTGAGCTTAAGACCCCTGTGTTGCATCAGATCCCACCAATCATCTCCCTCTAAGCACATTCCTCCATCATCACTCTGCTCCAGCAGGAGGTTAAGCAAGGTAGTGATTTTAATGGTCTGCTCCTGGCCAGAAGAAGCTGCCATTGCTGTTGTAAGATTTACAAATGTGCTGTATTTAGATTCTCCAGAAGGCCCCTTCTTCCCTACAGCAGACAGTCTGCATTCCTGGGTCCCTTGTCCATGACGCACTATGGAACACCCTAAAATGCTGCTACTCTAAAATCTTTCCTCGTGCCCCTCCACACATCCTCAGAAATGTACTTGCCTTTTCCTACAGACTGACCTCCTCTCTCACTGTTTGTGAGCAAGACTTTCTGGCATCTGAAATCATCCTTCTGTCAAGGTGAACAAGTGGCGCCTTTGCAACTCCCTGGCATAACGTTAGCATCTGCTGGATGCCACAAGCATCATGATAACCTTACACAGTGGATGTGAAGTATGTAGTATCTGCATATAGATTGTGATGATGTGTTGATGCATAAGCATCACTGTGGCTTCTGCATATTATGTAATTCACATTGTTTCCATAATGTTGCTGATGCTCACAATGTCACTTGACTTTCCCCATAGCTGTCCCATGTCTATCCTGGGGGGCATTTTCTGGTATAGCATCATGGTATGAATTGCCCTATGTAAACCCATTTTGGAAAGCAGGGGTGAGGAACATCTATATGAGCCTCCCAGAAAATGCCCCAGGGAGCAAGTATCACCTACCTGGCACCTTTAGACCCACAGAACTCTCAGGAAAAGAAAGTGAGTAACCTAGTTGGCATTTAATGTTTGCATACAGCAAAAATGAATCAAGTTTTTAAACTGTTGATTGAGAAACAGATGAATTGGGTGTCCTTTTGACTGCAATGTGAGCCCACCTCAGCTGCCATCAGAATCCCTTTGCGTCGCCATTAGAAACAGAGGTCATAGGAAGGCGAACGAGAGCCTCACTTCTGAGAGCTGCCAATGAATGAGAAATACATGAAAGGAGAGGTTGCAGGTCTTATCTAGGTTGCAACTTGTTGAGGTCACTTACAATTCCTAGAGCACACTGTGGGTGACAAAGTTGGATCTGAATTAGAATTTAGTTGCCTTTTGGTAGCCCTGCACCAAAGAAAATACCATTTGGCTGGTGGTCGTTCTCTGGAGCCAAAAACTGCATCCCATCACATGTGCAGGCTCTGAATGCTAACATAAGAAACCAGTGTGACCTCTCTGCTCAAAGGGCTAATAGCATAATATTACAGTGATCAACAGCTCTCACTTCTTTGCCTTGCCTCCTGATGATCATCCTTCCTGAAGGAGTTAGGTGAAGCCTGGGCTTTGTTGATTGGTCATCCAACTGTGAAGATCCACCTCTGGCCATTACTTGAGCTTTACTCTGATGGAAAGAGTCAGCTTTCAGAGAGCTGAAGTGAGACAATTAGAGGGTTCCCCCCCCCCATGTTTTCACATTCTTTTTCTTGCCTGTGCTGTCAGATAATGTCCAACAAAGTTTGCAAACTTTTAAAGTATACTCAAATGTGAACAGTCTAGAACTTTTGCAAGAACCTTAGATTCAGGTACATGGCTGAGGACTGGATATAGGGATTCCATCTTGAATTGGGCCTGGGGTAATCACTTTATTTAGCTCTAACTGAGGGAGCTTCTGCTTCGAAAGGCAGAGCCAAACAACCAGCTACTTTTCTGTCCTGTCTTGTGACAAGCTGACCTTTTGGACTCTTGTTCCATAAAAGATCAGTTGGGCATGTGAGAAGTAGGTCGAAGGGATCTCCTGCTGTATTAATTTTCCTACAATCCCGAAGACTCTCCAAATTTGCACTTTTTTTCTGAAAGCTGAAAATAGGGTGGATGGTTTCGCTCTATAGTCTCTTCTCTGATGGATACAGCAGGTTTCAATTGTCAAGCTATGAACCCTACTGCCTTTAGGACCGCTGCATGCTTCTAGCTTGCTAACGGAGGCGGGAAGGAAGATGGGGCGAACTTTGAATCCATAGGTGTTCTTACCATTGTGAGACCTGAAGATTTGTTTTGGTGAACTAAAGTGTCTTCTCCTAATAATGTGACCTGAACTGTCAGAGAGGAGATTCGTTCTATAAACTAACTGCTTCCCGCCACTTCTTCAGAGCTAGCTTTCACTTTGAACCTGTCCTAATGATTCTGCTCAATAAAGATTACATTAGAGTAATTAATGGCTCTGGTGTTTTTCTTAGTTGGGCTTTTCAGCTGGAGGTTGTCATCAATATCAAAATGCAAAATGTTAGCAGAGGAAAGTGAGATGAGTGTCTGTGACCTATAATCTCTCAAGATTTTGAAAGTAACACTGAATCTCTCTGTTTTCAAAGAGATTTTGAAGTCATACTACAAATGAAGGTTGCAATTCATCTGCACTCTGAAAAACACAAGTCTTGACATCTTGTTCAGAAGTTTGGCGATTTTTTTTTCCTCGGGATGTTCTCTTGAACTTTGTGTTCCTGGTTAATGTGACACAAGAGGGGAAAATATTGATTTTAAAAAGCACACATGAAGTTTTCCACAACTGGATTTGGCAAATCTCTTGAAGATGGAGCTGATAACAGTAAATAAAATTTGAAGAATATGACTGTTTCGTCTATTTTTCACACATTATTGAAAAACAGCAAAATCACTAAAAAGCACTGGGATTTATTGAGGTAGAAAATACTAATATATACTTAGCCATAGTTTCTGAATTGTGGTTTTTTTGACTCCAGACACAAGCAACACATGCAGTGTGAGGTGTGAGTCTCTGGTTGAAAGGCAGATGATGACCTTCATTCACCTCATCTCCAATCTGTAATGTCTCTCCTGGTAATTAGTTACGAGGAAAAATATGCTTGGAAAATATGTCACTGATAATAAACGGGGAGGTGATTTCCTTTGGTGGGACTGGGTGGATCTATCTGGGTCTTCGGACAAAGAGGAGGGGATCTCTTTGGCAATGAGGAGAATGCAGAGGACTCTTGGGACTGACCCCTGTTTGTTGGAAGTTTGGTTTGCTGCTTCCCTTTGCCATGATATTGCTGCTAATTACCACTGGGAGTCTCCCTTCACATTTTATGTTTTCAAAAGCATCCCAGATTTTTTTGTAAGACTTCGTAAAATGCTTAGAAAAAAAGAGATTGTTAATGCAAGCAATGCATTGCATCTCAAAGGTATTTTGTTTCCCAATTGAATAGCAAGTTCCAAAGTTTTGTGATTGTCTTGAATATCTTGCATCCTATTTAGTTTTTAAATGTTGTAAATCTAAAGCAGGGGTGTTAAACTGCCGGCCCTAAAGCATCCATCTGCCTGCCCTAAATCTAAAGCATCCATTTCTTACATATGAATAAAGACTAGTACTTTTTGGCTGAATCCATATCACTGGTCATTCTGGAGCATGTTCCCACAACAGGTTAAACCTAGCTTAGTGATAGCCATGATTATAAGACCCACTTGATACACTGTAGGCCACCTAATAATTTACATGTTGCCCCAGTTTGTCAATAGCCCTTCAATTTGTAAAGTATCTTGGAAACAGCTTGTCAAATGACATTACTGGCACTTTTTTTAAATAGTGAAAATTTTAAAAATCAAAACTCAGGTTGGCTCAAAGGGGCATTCCTTTGTTTCCATTTAGTTTTTTACATTGTTTTGTGTGTGTGTGTGCGCGCGTGTGAAAACACCTGGGAGCTGTTGGAATGCAAATTTACAGTTGCTTCTTCCATATAAATAACAAGAAAAAAGCCAAGGAAAGGGGCGTTGTCTTACCTGAACGCCTTTTCTCAGCATGACGATGGAGAATCCACCAATGGGTTTAGACTATCTTCCTGCCCAATAAGACTAAGTCTGTCAGAGTTAATACGCCTCCTGCTGGGCTGATGCTCCCCAGACACGACGAAGGCGAAGCTGCTGACGACAGTGTGATGTGTTGACTCTCTTGTGCCCCTGACACAGGGCCTGGTAGGCCTAGATGGGGACGGGCGTGGATTCTCCATCGTCATGCTGAGAAAAGGCGTTCAGGTAAGACAACGCCCCTTCTCCAGCATGAGATGGAGAATCCACCAATGGGACATACCAAAGCAGGCCTGTCCCTATGGGAGGGAATCGGCCAGGACCTGTGTCCCACTGGATGATGCCACTTGCTGGAGCACTCTCCGGCCAAAGGATGCGTCTGCAGAGGCGAATTTGTCCAGCCTGTAATGTCTCACAAACGGGGTAGGCGAGGACCAGGTCGCCGCCCTGCAAATGTCCCCAATGCATTGCCCACGCCGCCGATGTAGAGGCACTGCGGGTAGAGTGAGCAGTGATGCGCCCTGGCAGTGACAGAGACTGGAACTGATACGCTCTGGTAATGCAATCCCTGATCCATCTGCCTATTGTAGAGGATGAGACCTTCCCTCCCATGGAAGAAGGCTGGAATGAGACAAAGAGCGCTTCCGATTTGCGGAAGGCTGAAGTCCTTTTGATATAGTGGCCCAACGCCCTTCTAACGTCCAATGTGTGCCACTGACGTTCTAGGCCGTGAGACGGCCGGGGACAAAAGTCTGGTAGGACCACCTCCTGTGACCTATGGAACAAGGAGTTCACCTTTGGAACAAAGGTCGGATCCAGTCAAAGGACCACCCTATCACTGTGAAAGACGCATAGGTCCTCTCTGACCGAGAGGGCCGCTAGTTCGGAGATGCGTCTGGCCGACGTGACCGCAATGAGAAAGGCCACCTTCATTGACAAGAACTGTAAAGAGCTGTTTTTAATGGGCTCGAACGGTGACGAAGTGAGGGCTTGCAAGACCCGTGGGAGGTCCCAAGAGGGATAATGATGAACCACGGGCGGCCTGGTGTTAATTGCGCCCTTGATAAATGACCTCACCAGGGGGTGCTGAGCCAAGGGCGTGTCACACGTGAGCATTGTGGATAAAGCCGCCAGTTGCCGGCGGATGGTATTGGGCGATAGGCCCTTGTTGAGTCCCTCGAGCAAATACTCCAAGATACTCGATATCGTGACAGCCGATAGGTCGAGGTGATTCCTTGAGCACCAAGCACAGAAGTTTTTCCATGAGGAGTCGTAAATTCTGTTAGTGGAGGGGCGTCTGGAGGCCTGAATCATGGCAATTACGCCCGCAGAACACGACTCTCGGGCTAGGTACTGCCTTTCAAATGCCAGACGGCTAATTGGAGGCGCTGTGGTTCCGGGTGCCGTAGAGTCCCCTGGCTGAGAGCTACCTGTTCTGGAGGGATCTGCCACTGTGGGGAGATGGAAAGACCCACTAGGTCGGCAAACCACGGTCGCCTTGGCCAATGTGGAGCAACCACTATTACCTCTGCCCGCTCCAGTAGTACCTTCCTGATTAGGGCCGGGAGCAGGGGGAGAGGGGGAAAGGCATACAATAGCCCCTGGGGCCATGGGCTGCGGAGCGCGTCCGTCCGTTCCGCCCCTGGAGACTGGAACCTGGAGAAAAACCTCGGGAGCTGTGTATTCGCCGGTGAGGCGAATAAGTCCAACACCGGGAGTCCGAACCTCTCCGAGATTTCTCCGAACAGGTCGGGATGCAGGCGCCACTCTGAGTGGTCCACTGTCGACCGGCTCAGTGAGTCCGCCTGCTGGTTTGCTGCTCCCGATATGTGCTCCGCCCTGAAGGAGGAGAGATTGGTCTCTGCCCAAGTACCGAGTGACTGAGCCTCGGCCATAAGGCTCTTGGATCGGGTGCCCCCCTGTCTGTTGACATGGGCCTTTGCTGCCACATTGTCTGTGAGCACTAGGACATGTTGTCCCGCCACCTTGTCGCTGAAGCGTAACAGCGCCAGATGTATGGCCCTGAGCTCCAGCCAATTGATGTTGTGGCTGAGATCCGCCTGTGCCCATCGTCCCTGTGCTAGGTGAGAACCTAGGTGCGCTCCCCAACCGAACAGACTGGCATCGGTTGTTAGGATGAGCCTGTCCGGTTCCTTGAATAAGGATCCCCTGGTTATAGCTGGGGATATCCACCACCGGAAGGAGTCCAAAATTTGGGAAGTAACCCTGACCCTCAGATTGGATGCACTGGTGCCCTGCCTCTGGTAGGGTAGTAAGAACCATTGGAGGGTTCTGAAGTGTAGCCTGGACCAAGGTACTATCCCCATGCAAGAGACCATCTTGCCCAGTAGTTGGGAAAGTAAGGCCAATGTGACTGTCAGCTCCCTTCGTATCCGTCTGATCAGGGAACAAATACTGTCCCAGCGTTCCGGGGACAGGTAGACCATGCAGAGCTCGGTGTCTATAATCGCTCCCAGGTGAAGGATGCGATGCGAGGGCTCTGTTAGGCTCTTCTGGAAGTTGACTGAAAAGCCGTGGGTCTGAAGGGTTCGGACAGTTGAGGTTATGTCCGACTGGGCCTGCTGAAGGGAGGAGGACAGTATGAGAATATCGTCCAGGTAACATTGAACCCGGATTGGGATCAATCTCAAGTGGGCGACCAGTGCAGCCAGGATCTTTGTGAACACCCTCGGGGCGGACGATAGTCCGAATGGTAGGGCCCTGTACTGGTAGTGGTGGGACCCGTAACAGAACCTGAGGAATCTCCGATGGTCGGGAAAGATGGGGACATGGAGATACGCCTCTGTGAGGTCGATGGAAGCGAGGTAATCGTGCCTTCTGATGCTGGCCAGAATGGACCTTAGTGTCTGCATCTTGAATCTTTTGTAGACAAGATGCGAGTTTAGTCCCTTCAGATCGAGGATTGCTCTCCATCCCCCCAAAGGCTTTGGGACCACGAAGAGGATGGAATAGAATCCCCGATGTGTCTGGCCAGCCGGCACCGGCTCGATGGCCCTGATTACCAGCAAATGGTGGATGGCCTCGGTCATAAGCTCCATCTTGGCTGGCTTTCTTGGCATAGGACAAGAGATGAAGCGGTCCCGTGGCCGGGACTGGAACTCTAGGACAAGGCCCCGCCTGATGGTGTTGAGCACCCAGGTGTCCGTGATGGTGGCTTCCCATTCCTGCGCAAACGTGGAAAGTCTGCCTCCAATGGGGAGGTCCGCCCTCAAGTCATTTATTTCTTCTAAAGGGACGGCCTCCCGCGCCTCGAAAGGGCCGCTTGTTGTGGAACTGCTGTCTAGGCCTGGGAGCTGGACGGTCCGGCTGTCGTCCAGGTCTGGGGAAAAAGGGGCGAGACGAAGGAGACCACTCTGTCCCCGAGCCCTGGCGGAAAGATGGCCTCCGCGGGTATGGGGCGGATCGTCTGTCCGGCTTTCTGCTGAGGTGGGACAACACCTTGCGCTTGTCTCTACCTTCAACGAGGTAAGGATCTAGTGCCTCTCCAAAGAGGTGTCCGTCCCTGTAGGGAGCGGATGCCAGGCGCCACTTGGATTTTAGATCCGCTCGCCATTGTCTCAGCCACAGAAGCCTGCGTGCAGCAATGTTAGCGGCTATGGACCTCGATGAGAACCTGGCGGCATGAAGTGAAGTGTCCGCCATGTACTCGGCCGCGGCTAGCAACTTACCCAGATTCTGGTGTGCACGAACCTGGTCCGGGGGGGTCAAGGCCTGGAGCTCCCTAAGCCAGAGGATGGATGTCCTGGCGAAAAAGGAGGTGGATGTGGACGCCTTCACTGACCATGCCGATGCTAGGTGAGACCTACGCAAGGAGAATTCAGATTTCTTATCCTCCGCCCTCAAGGCCTCAGCCATATCACCTGGCACGGTGGAGGAGGAAAGAATGGGAGTTAGAGATGCCTCCAGAAGGTCTGACAGGACCGGGGCAACAGTACACAGTTTCCGCTCTGCTCCCCCTGGTGCTGGGAGAGTGCCCGGATTCCCCCATTGTTTGCGGATGGTCTCTAGAAAAAATGGGGGGCAAGGGATGTGCCTCTCCGTAACCGTAGGTTCGGAGAAGAGCGGCTTTGGGTCTTGGCTCATGGAGGGAGACGGCTGTGCATCCTGCTCTGGGCTAATGTTAGCCGATGTGGTGGCCTTGAGCAGGAGCGATTTAAACAGACTCAGGTCAAAAAGGCCAACGAAGGGAGAGGGGTCTGGGGCCGACTCCTCGTCTTCCGACAATTGGAAGCCCGCCGACCCATATTCCTCGGAGCCTGAGTCCCGACCTTGGGGGGAGTAGTCGGAATAAACAGATTCCGGATACTCCGGAATTGCCTCCCGTGATTGCAGTGGAACTGTGGCCCCCGGTCTAGGATTCTGCAAGGAGGAGGCGGCCATGCCCTGGGCATATGCCTGGGCGAGTAACGCCTGGAGCTGTTCGGGCCCCACCCCTTGTGGCTCCGGGGGACGGAGGCCCGCCGCTGTGGGCGTGAATGTGGCCTCAGGTGCCGAGTGAACCCTTGCAGGGGAGGGCAATACCTGTGGGCTTAACCCACGGTCTGTAAACAGAGCCGTGCCATGTATTGGTAGGCCTTGCGGAGACCAGGCCCGCTGAGCTGCTGGAGCAGGTGGGCCAAACAGCGGGATAGCAAGTGAGCTCTCCTGAGGGGCCAGGGGTACCTGTTCCCCCTCATTTAGCTGCTGAGCTCTGGAGAACTGCTTCTCAAGGGCAGTATGTCTCCTGCTAGCCTCCTTATTCAGCAGCCTTAGAGGTCCGCTTAGCAGAGATGGCCTTGGCCCTGATCTTTCCCGCTGCCTCCTGTTTGGAGGACCTGCGTTTGCTTGAAGTGGGAGTGCCGGGTGCGCCCTGCGCAGACTGAGGAACTGCGCTGTCAGCCATTGTAAACTGTGGCCAGTGGCCTTGGTGTATCAGGAGCAGGAGCCGAGCACCAGGCTAATGGTGCAACAGAGGCTGACGTCCCGTCAAGGCTCCGGGGCTGTGATCGCCTAAGCGCCCTTACGCCCCCCTTCAAGGCTCCAAGCGGCTGACAATGCCCCCCAAGGCGCTGTGGCGCGCGGGCTGGGCGTCTTACAAGATATCCCTCAGCAGCGGTTGAACCGCAATCGGCGAGTGCCGGCACGCACTTTGGCCGATCAGTGGCGGCTATCACCTCAGTGATCTGTGCCTGCACACTCCTCTCCTTATGGTGGCGGCTGTCACCAGAGTGAACTGTGCCTGCACACGAAGCCTAGGTGGTGGCGGTGCCGAGAGGCGTGCCAGCTCACACTAACAGTGTCTGCCTGACTGAGGCCTGGGCTTGGAATGCCCTGGGAAGGCGGATGCCGACCAGAATCTGGGTTAGTCGTGCCAGTGGAAGCCCCTAATTAACTGGGCTGTAATGGCCGCCCTGTCCAGACACAAAATGGCTGTCTCTGAGAGATTGACTGCGGCTGAGACAGTCTAGTGGTTTGCCTGGCATGAGGGCCTAAACCAGATTTTTGGACCCAAGTCCCAATAGCAGTCCTTTTATTTTGGCACGCTTTTGGCCTGTCTGTGGCCTTGAATCAAAGGCTGACAGTTACTGGGGCCGTCCCTGTGAGGCCGATGAGTCTCAAAATGGCGGCCGCTGTTTGCGCGCCAAACTCCAGTCCGTTAGAGCCCGTCAGATCTTGGCTCTCGACTGTGTGCAGGAGAGGTGCAAAAAAACAGCTGTCCTGGCCCGGCTGAGGCTCCCAGGGGCCTGGTGCCTCTCCAACGCTCGGGCTGAAGGATCTGTAAGAGCGTGGCTCCAAGCCGACGCTCAGCTGTTTGGCGGCCGCGGCGAATCTGCCTGCCGCCGGCTGCTCCCAGGCAGCGAGAAATTGCCTCTCAGTCTCTTTGCTATCCGGCCGGGCCGATACCCAGCTGCTTCGCGGCAGCGCTGGGAGCAGGGAAAAAACGAGCGGGCTGCGCGAGCCTAGGCTGCCCCTTTCTGCTCCCCCCTGCAGCCTCCGCTCAAGTTTTAATCTCTCTTCGGTGGGCGCGCCGATCGGCCTGCGAGCAGGCCCGGAGGCCGCCGCTCAGCTGTTCAGCGGGAGAGAGAAGGAAAGCCCGACGCTCAGCTGTCTTATCGGCGATTTACGGGCTGTGAGTCTTTTTGCTGTTTTTGGATCTGGGGGATGCTAGGAGGAGAATTCACCAATGGATATGATACAACCTGCCTTCAGAGTCAACACGCGTCCTGTTTGGGCTGAAGACTAAGTCGTGTCTGGGGAGCATCAGCCCAGCAGGAGGCGTATTAACTCTGAGAGACTTAGTCTTATTGGGCAGGAAGATAGTCTAAACCCATTGGTGGATTCTCCATCTCATGCTGGAGAACGGTGCACTTAAGAGAAGATGACAAGGAAGTAACAGGCAGCAGAGAGAAAGCAGAACTGCTTAACTCATTCTTTGCATCAGTCTTAATGCAAAAAGAAACTATAGCCCAACCTACCAAAAACATAACTGTAAAAGACAGACTAGAAATAAAAATTAAAATAAGCAAGAACACTTATCTGTTCTTGATGAATATACATCACCAGGACTTGATGTCAGCCTCCATCTTTGCTTGCTTGCTGTCAGCTGTCATGGCAACAGGGAGGGGAGAGGGAGCAATAAGCAATTGAAAGGGGGAAATGCACTTCAGGAGACAGAGATGGCGGAAATTTTTCATGAAGTTGTGTAACAGCCAGCTTGGACTTTGCTCATCTCTACAAGGTCGTTTCTTTTAAGTTTGGTACGCAGCAGCCAGAGATGATGCACCTGATTCAAAGACTTTCCCAAAACATTTTTGGCTGCTGCGTGAACTCTGGTTGCCTAGTTGCAAGGGGGTGGGATTTTGCATTTGTTACAATTTGATGCTTCAAATTGTTTTGCCTCACATCTTGCCTAAATTAACTGCAGTCACTTCTTTCCTAGTAAAAGTACCTTTTCTCTAAATTTATGAAGTGAAGGTTTTTTCCCCCTAGGATTTGGGTAGAGGCAGCCCTGACACCTGATGGATTACATCCCAGAGTTCGGAAGGAGCTGGCAGATGTTCACTCAGAACCATTGTACCATATCTTTAAAAAATCCTGGAACACGGGGGAATTACCTGAAGATTGGAAAAGAGCTGATGTAGTTCTCATCTTAAAAAAAGGAAAAAAACAGATCCAAAAAACTACAGACCAATCAGCCTAACATCAATACCTGGGAAGATCCTGGAAAAAATAATAAAAAAACAGATCTGTGAACATCTAGAAACAAATAAAGTTATAACTAAAAGCCAGCATGGGTTTGTTAAAAACAGATCATGCCAAACCAGTATTTCATTTTTTGACAGAGTGACTATATTAGTAGACCAGCGAAATGCTGTGGACATAATATACTTAGACTTCAGCAAGGCATTCAACAAAGTAGACCACAACCTACTTCTTGGTAAGCTTGAAAACTGTGGGATAAACATCACCACCAGATGATTTGTAACTGGCTGACAAACCGTACTCAACGAGTAGTCTTTAATGGTACTATATCTACATGGAGGAAAGTAAGTAGTGAGGTACAACAAGGTGCCGTCTTAGGCCCAGTACTCTTCAATATCTTTATAAATGATTTACCATAGATGAAGGAATAGAAGGGAACTCATCAAATTTGCAGATGACACTAAGCTGTCAGGAATAGTCAATACCCCAGAAGACCAGCTCAGGAGCCAAAAAGATCTTGACATCCAACAAAATGAAATGTGGAAAAAAGCAAGGTTTTACACCTAGGCAGGAAAAACCAAAGGTACAAGTACAGATTAGGCAAAACCTGGCTCAAAAACAGTAACTATGAGAGGGACCTTGGAGTCCTAGTGGACAATCACATAAACATGGGCCAGCAGTGTACAGCAGCAGCCAAGAAAGCTAATACAATCCTGGGATGTATAAACAGGCATAGAATCAAAATCACATGAAGTATTAATACTGCTTTTTGAAGCCTTAGTTAAGGCCACACCTGGAATACTGCATCCAGTTTTGGTCACCACATTACAAAAAAGATGTTGAGACTTTGGAAAAAGTGCAAATAAGAGCAACTAATATAATTAATGACCTGGAGACAAAAACATGAAGAATGGTTGCAGGATTTGGGTTTGGCTAGTCTAGAGAAAAAACTCCTTCATGGATTACTGCCTCTCCTTCATGGATTACTGCCTTGTCGTGGCGAAGGGGCTTACGTAACTCAATGAAACTATGAGCTATGCCGTGCAGGGCCACCCAAGATGGACAGGTCATAGCACAGAACTCTGACAAAGTGTGATCCACTGGAGAAGGAAATGGCAACCCACTCCAGTATCTTTGCCATGAAAACCCCATGGACAGTACTAAAAGGCAAAAAGATATGACGCTGGAAGATGAGCCCCTGAGGTCGGAAGGTGTCCAATATGCTACTGGGGAAGAGCAGAGGGCTAATACTAGTAGCGCCAGAAAGAGTGAAGCGACTGGGCCAAAGCCGAAAGGACGCTCAGCTGTGGATGCATCTGGTGGTGAAAGGAAAGCCCGATGCTGTAAAGATGTTTTCTCCATAGGAACCTGGAATTTAAGATCCATGAATCAAGGCAAACTGGACGTGGTCAAACAAGAGATGACAAGACTGAACATCGACATCTTAAGAATCAGCGAACTAAAATGGACAGGAATGGGTGAATTTAATTCAGAGGACCATCAGGTATACTACTGCGGGCAAGAATCCCTCAGAAGAAATGGAATAGCCTTCATAGTCAATAAAAGAGTAGGAAAAGCAATACTGGGATACAATCCCCAAAATGACAGAATGATCTCAGTGCGAATCCAAGGCAAACATTCAATACACAGTAGTCCAAGTCTATGCCCCAACCACTGGTGCTGAAGAGGATGAAATTGACCGGTTCTATGAAGCCCTACAGCACCTTATAGAATCAACACCAAAAAATGATGTCCTTATCATCATGGGGGATTGGAATGCTAAAGTAGGAAACCAAAAGATAACTGGAATAACAGGCAAATTTGGCCTTGGAGTACAAAATGAAGCAGGGCACAGAGAATAGGATGGTCATAGCAAACACTCTTTTCCAACAACCCAAGAGACGGCAGCAACTAAAACCATCCCTAAGAAAAAGAAAGGCAAGAAAGCAAAATGGCTGTCTGAGGAAGCTTTGCAAATAGCTGAGGAAAGAAGGGAAGCGAAAGGCAAGGGAGAAAGAGAAAGATACACCCAATTGAATGCAGAATTCCAGAGAATAGCTAGAAGAGATAAGAATGCCCTCTTACATGAACAGTGCAAAGAAATAGAAGAAAACAATAGAATAGGGAGAACCAGAGATCTCTTCAAGAAAATTGGAGATATGAAGGGAACGTTTCATGCAAAGATGGGCATGATAAAGGACCAAAATGGCAGGGACCTAACAGAGGCGGAAGAGATTAAGAAGAGGTGGCAAAATTACACAGAAGATCTATAGAAGAACGAGCTTAGCGTCCCTGATAACCAAGATGGGGTGGTGACTGACCTCGAGCCAGACATCCTAGAACAGTGGTGGCGAACCTATGGCACTCAGAACCCTCTCTGTGGGCACACGCGCCATGCCCCGGAGACGGCAACCGTCCCTCTTCAACCAGCCACCCGCTAACTCGCCAAGGTCCCACGTGGCCGGATGCATCCCAGCACCCATATGCTTGCTGGCCTCTGTGTGCGGGGGCCGATTGTGTCAGGCAGCAGCTGCCCCAGCCCCTGCCTCGCCTTGCCCTGTGACAATGGCACCCCCACCCTGCCTCGCCTCACCCCACAGGACGAGCCTGCTGCCCACTACCCCACCTGCCAGAGACCCCCTGGATCTCCCCCAACCCTACCCGGTCCCTACATGCGTCCCGCCCCACGAGCAACATCGAGGTGATCACGCCCACCTTGGCCACACACACCCAGTCTGCCATGACCACCACAGCCCCGCCCACCCAGTGGGCCACGCCCACCTGGCACCCAGTGATAAATAAGTGGATTTTGGGTTGCAGTTTGGGCACTCGGTCTCTAAAAGGTTCGCCATCACTGTCCTAGAATGTGAAGTGAAATGGGCCTTAGGAAAGCAGAGCAACAACAAAGCTAGTGGAGGTGACAATATTCCAGCTGAGCTATTCAAAATCTTAAAAGACGATGCAGTAAAAGTGCTACACTCAATTTGCCAGCAAATTTGGAAAACTCAACAGTGGCCACAGGATTGGAAAAGATCAGTTTACATTCCAATTCCAAAGAAAGGCAATGCCAAAGAATGTTCAAACTATTGCAACATTGCACTCATTTCACATGCAAGTAAAGTTATGCTTAAAATCCTACAAGCTAGACTCCAGCAGTATGTGGATCGAGAACTTCCAGAAGTACAGGCAGGATTTCGAAGAGGCAGAGGAACTAGAGATCAAATTGCCAACATACGCTGGATCATGGAGAAAGCTAGGGAGTTCCAGAAAAACATCTACTTCTGCTTCATTGACTATGCTAAAGCCTTTGATTGTGTGGATCACAACAAATTGTGGCAAGTTCTTAAAGAGATGGGAGTACCAGACCATCTTATTTGTCTCTTGAAAAACCTATATGCGGGTCAAGAAGCAACAGTGAGAACTGGACACGGAACCACGGATTGGTTCAAAATTGGGAAAGGAGTCCGGCAAGGCTGTATTCTGTTGCCCTGCCTTTTTAACTTATATGCAGAGCACATCATGAGAAAGGCAGGGCTAGATGAATCAAAAGTTGGAATTAAGATTGTCGGGAGAAATATCAACAACCTAAGATATGCAGATGATACCACTCTAATGGCAGAAAGTGAAGAGGAACTAAAGCGCCTCTTGAGCAGTGAAGAAGGAGAGTGCAAAAGTTGGCTTGAAACTCAACATTAAGAAAACCAAGATCATAGCATCCGGCCCTCTCAATTCCTGGCAAATAGATGGGGAAGAAATGGAGGTAGTGACAGATTTTATCTTCCTGGGCTCCAAGATCACCGCAGATGGGGACTGCAGCCAAGAAATTAAAAGACGCTTGCTCCTGGGGAGGAAAGCTATGGCAAATCTAGACAGCAAAGCAGAGACATCACTCTGCCAACAAAAGTACGTATAGTCAAGGCCATGGTTTTCCCAGTTACAATGTATGGCTGTGAAAGTTGGACCATAAGAAAGGCTGAACGCAAAAGAATTGAGGCCTTTGAACTATGGTGCTGGAGAAGACTCCTGTGAGTCCCCTGGACTGCAAGGTGATCAAACCGGTCAGTCCTAGAGGAGATCAACCCTGACTGCTCTTTAGAAGGCCAGATCCTGAAGTTGAAACTCAAGTACTTTGGCCACCTAATGAGAAGGAAAGACTCACTGGAGAAGAGCCTAATGCTGGGAAAGATTGAGGGCAATAGAAGAAGGGGACGACAGGTGGCTGGATGGAGTCACTGAAGCAGTAGGCGTGAGCTTAAATGGACTCCAGAAGATGGTAGAGGACAGGAAGGCCTGGAGGAACGTTGTCCATGGGGTCGCGATGGGTCGGACACGACTTCGCAACTAACAACAACAACAGAGAAAAGAAGGACTAGAGGACACCATAGCAGGATTCCAGTATTTGAGAGGTTGCCACAAGGAGGAGGGGGTCAATTTATTTTCCAAAGCACCACTTGTCTAAAATAGTATAGGGTCTCCTGCTTGAGCAGGGGGCTGGACTAGAAGACCTCCAAGGTCCCTTACAGTTCTATTCTGATTCTGATTCTTCTTGTGTTTATTCTCAGAGGCTGATGGAGGGAACCAAGCTCTGTAGCTTAAAACCTTGCCATGCCCCCCCCCCCAAGTCTGCATTCAAATGACACTGGTAGCCAGCTGAGATAAATTAGCCATAAGAACAAACTCCTTTGAGTATTCCTCTGTAACTACAGTTTAATCTATGGGTCACACATTATGACTCAAGTTCCTATCATTTTAGCCACAATGCATGGTGCAGGTATTGATGCAAATACACACTTGGGTTTGGACAAAGATGTGCAATTTTGTTATTCTGATACAAATATAGGCTTGAAATATTCAGATTAAAATCTATTCTCCATTTATAATTTCCTGAGCAATCAAAAAATGAAGTATTGTTGATGTTGGAGCCATATGCAGTGGTGGATAAAACGGTGGCTCATATTCACATGCTGTTCATTGTAATCCCAATAGATATTAAAAGCCAGTTTGGTTTAATGATTAAGACACCAGGCTAGGAACCAGCGGGCACTGGGTTCTCGTTCTGCCTTCGGCTGGATAATTTAGAGCCAGTCGCTCTCTCAGTCCCCCTCACAGCACAGGGTGCAGTGGGGAAAATAGCAAAATTATTAGGTATGTTTGCCACCTTGAGTTGTTTATAAAAATAGTAAAAGCGGGATAAAATAAATTTAGTCCCCAGTTCTATTCAATGCTTTATTAGTTGTATCCAGATAACTCACAATCTTATCTTCCTGGGCTCTAAGATCACCACAGATGGGGACTGCAACCAAGAAATTAAAAGACGCTTGTTCCTGGGGAGGAAAGCTATGGCAAATTTAGACAGCATACTAAAAAGCAGAGACATCACCCTGCCAACAAAAGTACGTATAGTCAAGGCCATGGTTTTCCCAGTTGCAATGTATGGCTGTGAAAGTTGGACCATAAGAAAGGCTGAACGCAAAAGAATTGAGCCTTTGAACTATGGTGCTGGAGAAGACTCCTGCGAGTCCTTGGACTGCAAGGCGATCAAACCGGTCAGTCCTAGAGGAGATCAACCCTGACTGCTCCTTAGAAGGCCAGATACTGAAGTTGAAACTCAAGTACTTCGGCCACCTAATGAGAAGGAAGGAATCACTGGAGAAGAGCCCTAATGCTGGGAAAGATTGAGGGCAATAGAAGAAGGGACGACAGAGAATGAGGTGGCTGGATGGAGTCACTGAAGCAGTAGGCGTGAGCTTAAATGGACTCCAGAAGATGGTAGAGGACAGGAAGGCCTGGAGGAACGTTGTCCATGGGGTCGCGATGGGTCGGACACGACTTCGCAACTAACAACAACAACAACTCACAAAGGCATGTTCACTTCAGTAAGTTAAACTTTTACAGGAAATGCACAGCTATCATGACTGATTTCAGATGTGAACTTCAGAATAATAGACATTACCATAGAATTATATGAGCCTATAATTATTGGTGGTTTTATTTTTGACATTCCTCCTAATGAATCCAAGCATGGGATATGTTATTTTTTATAGCAACCACACATCAGGTTCTGTGGGGCTGAGGCTTTGTTAATAGGCAAGGAGACTGGATGTTCTGCTGCACACTATTTATTCTGTATCGCTGTGTATAATATGTGCTGGGGACAGGGAACTTCTCAAAATTTGCGAAGCAAAATGCAGCTGTATGTTTCCAGACAGCTGGCCATCTAACATCTTGCATATCTTCAGCAAAGATGGGAACATAGATGGGAGAGGGATATGGTCTTCCAGATTTCCACATTGTCTCCTGGTCATACTGGCTAGAACCAGTGAGAGTTGCAGGGCTGCACCACCTCGTGGCTCCAAATTTCCAACCCTCCTCCTACACCGGTTGGCTTTAGCTTATCTGCTTTTGGAGGGCAGAATAAAAAAAAAAAACCCTCACATATTGCATGGGAAGTCTGTTCTAGAGTGCACAATTCACAGACGGCATAAGACAAGTCTGTGTTGTTTGTCTTGCTAATAATCTGATTATTGGGAAACCCCAATCTTTGTGAAATGTCTCAGTTGGTAGAAATGCACCACCCCAGAAATTTTGATGTCTCGAGACAGTGAAAACAAAGGGCATCGATGCTGCTTGGTGGCAGAGCATCTTCTTGATGTAGAGAAGGCCTGGACTTCCATTCCAGAAGGAGTCTGGGAACACCTTTTCCAGTCCGTAAATTTATTAAAAGGGAGAAGCTTTCCTGAGCTGCCCCTCACTTCATCACATACATAGTGTGACTGGATTGATGCAGGACTTAGGGAGGGGGAGGAGGTGAAGAGAGTTTGATTATGCTGGTGCAGGTTGCATGTGAGACAGATTACAGATATCTTATCAATTAAACATTGTCATATGTTGGAAACCCATTCTCAAGATCTTTTGAGATAGTTTGAAACCTTTTAATGTACTCTATGTGAATTCAGCAATTTTAATGGTGTGATTAAAGTCTCATTTTCCCAAAACAATCACTGAGAGGGGAGCTTGAAATGCTGTAACTTTGTCCTGGTTCTGATATCTCCTTCTCGTATCTCCTTGAACTAATGGCTGTCCTCCCACAACTTATATCTCCACATCACTGGCACTAGATGGAATCGAGAAAGAAGTTGGGAAGCTTTGACTGAAATAGACAAAAATGGATTTGTAGCCCCCGTTCCTGGCTGTCCAAGGATTGAGCAGAAACAGAACTTTGGCAACTCTGCTTTTTTTCTTAAACATTGAAGAATCATTTCTGAAAACATGCAACTTTCCCCCTGAATTTTGCTGGCTCTATCTGGGAGCTTGCCAAATTAGAATTGGTGGAATCCAATTGTGGGAAGTCAGCCCCCACCCGAGAAAGAAATATGTTTGGAAATATTTAAAAGGCAGAATATATTTCCCTAAAGGATTTTAAAGGCAGAAACCAACCCCCCCCCCAAGTCTCTCTGTCCTAAACAGAAACCAAGTCTGCAGAAATGCAGATGTGATAATCTTGTCAGAAAGACTGGAGTCAGGAAACTGGGATTAGGAAGAAAGATCCCTAGAATCAACAATCCTTCACACCAAAAAATCTTAAGAGTCATCAGCCACAGCCCCAGGGAAGCAGGATATGACCTTTGGGACATAAGAGGATTAACCCACCACCATCAGAATACCAGAAAGGCACACTCAGACTCGGGTCAAAATTCATGCCACAGGAACAACTCCAAACAAAAAGCTCAAGAAGGTATAAAAACCCACCATTCCCTACTACATGTGCTTTTTTACTCTCCTTTCTTCCAAAGCCATCTTTCTGTCTGGCTCTCCTCTTCAATAAACTGCAACCTTCTTTCTAAAGCAGTCCCCATGTTGTTTATTCCTGGCTTGGACTGAACCATGATGAAGACCCCTGCCCATCACTCATGTTGTGAGGCTCTGATTGTAGGCAGTAACTTTGAGTCGTAGAACCTCAGTCCTCCTTAAGGTCTCCGTACCCAGAGCATGTATTCCCAGGAACCTTAATGTTAAATCTTCAAGACAGGACAGCAGAAGGCAGTTTTCCCCTTCTTGTGGATGATCAGAAAGGCCTTGAAGATGATCTCTGATCAGCAGACTCTGTTGATGCTAATTGCTATGACTTCACCTGGCTCAGAGGGAAAGTTTCTCCATCAGACAAATAACAACAAATGCTCTGGCCCAACTTTCCCTGTCCTGGTGACCTCTAGAATAGTTGGGAGTTCACCTTCAAATATCTCCACTCCTCATCTTGAGGGCAGCTGCTCTGATCTGTTCATGTTTCTCAGCTGCTTTTCAACTTAGGAGCTGTTGCAAAACCAATGTAACCTAATATAGTTTGAACAAGGATATGAGGCAAGGGTTTCAAATGTGGTCCATAGGAGTTATTGCAGATGCTCTATAATGTACTAACAACTAAACATAAAATTAATTTTTAAAATTCTGAAATCTTAGAATTGGCATTCTTTCTTTTTTTTTGGTCATCACGTTTTTGACACCTTGCTAGGCGACTGGTGGTACTTTTAGGATATTGCCATATCCTAAAAGTGGTACAATCTGTAAAAAGGTTGAAAAGCCCTGGATTAGAAGACCTGCAAGATCCTTTCCAGCCCTATGATTCTATATTTCTATGAATTTGTTATTCCCCTCAGAAATTTCAGGAGATCCTGGAAAAATGCTAGGAAGGTCTTTCCAGCCCTATGATTCTATATTTCTATGAATTTGTTATTCCCCTCAGAAATTTCAGGAGATCCTGGAAAAATGCTAGGAAGGTCTTTCCAGCCCTATGATTCTATATTTCTATGAATTTGTTATTCCCCTCAGAAATTTCAGGAGATCCTGGAAAAATGCTAGGAAGGTACCTAGCATTTTTCCAGGATCTCCTGAAATTTCTGAGGGGAATAACAAATTCATAGAAATATAGAATCATAGGGCTGGAAAGGATCTTGCAGGTCTTCTAATCCAGGGCTTTTCAACCTTTTTACAGATTGTACCACTTTTAGGATATGGCAATATCCGAGTACCGCCAGTCGCCTAGCAAGGTGTCAAAAACGTGATGACCAAAAAAAAAGGAAAAAAGTGATAAAGTACAGGTAGTCCTTGACTTACAACAGTTCGCTTAGTGACTGTTTGAAATTACAACGGCACTGAAAAAAGTGACTTATGACCATTTTTCACACTTCTGACCGTTGCAGCATCCCCAGGGTCACGTGATTTATATTCGGATGCTTGGCAACTGATTCGTATTTATGATGGTCCCAGGGTCACGTGATCCCCTTTTGCAACCTTCTGACAAGCAAATCAATGGGGAAACCAGATTCACTTAAGAACTGTGTTACTAATTTAACAACTGCAGTGATTCACTTAACAAATGTGGCAAGAAAAATCATAAAATGGGACAAAACTCATTTAACAAATTTCTCACTTAGCAACATAAATTTTGGGCTCAATTGTGGTCATAGGTTGATGACTATCTGTACACCCACTTACCACACTTTTAATGGGAAACGTGTGCCTGTTTCTCTAACATTAATCTTTGCACTGTTCTATCCCCTTCTCTCCCTCTGCTTGCCTCCTCTTCTCCGTCTCTCTTTCTCCATCCCCTTCTCTTTCCCCGTTGTCTTGTTTTTCTCTCCCTTTCCCTCCAAAACCTCCTCCTTTTATATCCTCTCCTTTCTCCCCCTCCTCCTCCTCTTCTCTTCGGTGTAGCTGCAGCTGACTCCCCGAGGCTGTACGTTTCTCTGCCTCTCTTACTCCGTCCCCTTCTCTCTCTCCCTGTCGAGGCTGCGGACTGCTTCCAGAGGTGCCAATCAGCTGGAGCCCTGCACAGATCCTGGGCGCTCAGCAGAGCCCTGGCAACACTGCAGCGCCAGCTGACTCTCCCACAGGCCTGTGTGGCATTGCCGCTGCTTCAGCTCATCCCCCCACTACACTTTTACACTTTTTTTTACACTTTTTTTTTACAGTGCTTTTCAACCCGTCCTACGCCTACCACCTGCCTGGTGCCAAAGTATCGCCAGTGGTATGTGTACCACAGGTTGAAAAGCACTGTTCTAATCCACCCCCCTCCCTATCCAAGGCAAGAGACCTTGTCCATCCTGGTCAAATGGTTGTCCAATCTTTTCTTGAAAATCTCCAGCAATGGAGCATCCACAACTCTGGGAGGCAGGCTGTTCCATTGATTAATCGTTCTGTCAGGAAATTCCTCCTTAGTTCTAGATTGGATTTCTCTTTAACAACCAGTTGTTTATTGTCCTGCCTTTTGGTGCTTTGGAGAATAGATTGACCCCCTCTTTTCTGTGTCAGCCCCTCAATATTTGAACACTGCCCTCATGCCACCTGTGCTGCTTCTCTTTGAGAAGCTAGACATACCGAGTTCCTGCAACCTGTAGGGACCTGCCCCAGCTGGTCCCTCAGGAAAGCAAAACGACTCCATTGAGTTGAACCAAAAGAATTTTCACTGGGAGAAAGTGGTTGCAGAAAAGTCAGGTGGAATCTGAAGGTCCCGCACAAAGCACAAAGCAATTCTTTCATTTTCTCAAGCCCCCTGGCCACTGCAGCCAACGTGATGCCACAAGGTTGTTTTGAGAATGCTGAGGTGCTCAGTAGATAACAGACTGGGAAGGAGTCTGTTCCATCTCCAAAGACAATCCTGCTCCCTAATTCCCAAGCGGTTACAGCAAAAGCGAAAGCAAGCCTCCCCCCCCCCCCCCGACCGAATGGCAGGACACGATGGTGGACCTGACACAATCAGTGATTGTATGGTTTAGCCTCTGATCATCTTTGTTCTTGTGAGGTGTCTTGATCTTGTGGGATTGGAGTCTTTTCTTAAACATTAGTTTCTTTTAAAAATATTGGAATCTTATACATGCCATGTGGAAGGAAATCACACAGGTTGCTGTATTTTGGAATCTGCATAGAGAAAAAAGTTGGCAGTCAACTGCCCAGATAAGCCCCAACCTTCCTCCATAGATGAGATATAAATTGAAATAATAAGACATAGATAAAAGTGGTGACCTTTATCCACTTTTTCAGCTCCCAGACAGGGAGAGGCAGGCTCTCTTCAGAAGCAGGTACCACGCCCACCACGCCCTCTGCAAAGGCCAAAAACATCGTGATACGTCACCATATGTCACGTGATGCGATCTGTGTTGTAGATCCTCTTCTTTTTGCCAGCCAAAGCTGCATCAGTGGTATCTTTGACAGAAACAGCTACACTTTTTGCTGGCTACTCTCAGAATAACCTTCCTCTTAAAAATAACCACTCAGTCATTCTGGTGTGTTGTTTTTGCAAACCTATTACAATGCATCAATGGTCTGTGTTGTTCATTTCATTTCAAAGTGCAACACACACACACTCTTACCCAAGGTGGGAGTGACCGAGTAATAGGCACAGAGTGGCATCCTCTCTGTTCTGTGCCCATTGCCTGTACTTTGCCTCTTGGTCCTCCCATCCCATGGGGCGCTGTGTTTATCCCAACAGAACTCCTTTGAGAGTGTGTGATGACAACAGTAACCTCTCTCTGCCATCAGCTTGATACAATTAGAAAAATATTTTTAAAAGAGAAATATCCCAGAGATACCTGAGACGCTGTTGTTCATGGACAAACTGACTAATCCTACACTTAGGTCTCCCAGTTGCTGTGTTCTCATGACATGCAAACAAATAAACAATCTGATGGCTTAATAGGATGATCTGGTGCTCACAGATCAGTGCAGTGACAAGATTGGGTTTCCCACAACAGCCACAATGCACAATTCCCTTCTTATCTTCCTCTAATCTGATGTGACACCTCAGCCTGTCTTTTCTAGCATTGCTGGTTCCTCACCTGGAAAACCTCAGGCTAAACAAAGTTCTCTAAACTGGTGGTGCTTCCAGTTGAGCTCCATGGACTCTTTAGTGCTGTGATAGTGGTGTTGCACCAACACTTTAGCATAAGGAGCAGCAATCTGCATGTGGCCCCTGCCCAGAGTGGGGAGAGATGTAATTTCAGGCTCCATGGCTCCATTGGGTGCCAGCTCAGACGATGAGGAAGAGCCGGCTCTGGGGACATCTGACAGGGACTATGGGGAGCACCAGAGGGACGCAGAAGGCTCTGTGGCAGGTTTGGATGGTCTAGGCAAGGCCAGAAGAGAGAGGCCACTGCACAGGCTGGAGGAGAGGTGCAGCTTCAGTCAGCCAGCAGAGAAGAGGAGGAGTTGCCATCCCCACACTTGATCCAAGGTTGTGCAGAGCTGAGCGAAGTGAGGTGCAAGGGAAGTCAGTGAGGCCACTCATGAGAAGGCAGCCTCATCCCTCTTAATGAGGCATACCAGTCAGCACCTATTTACTTCAGGTGATTGGAGTAGGGGGATTGTCAGAGACAACTGTTCATAATCTGTCCATCCATGAACAATTTGCTGCCTTGAACCCATTGACACCAAGCTACTTTCATTGGGTCTTGGACCTGCTGGAGTCATGTTGCTGTTGTCATGTCTTGAACCCATCGAAGTCAAGTTCCCTTCGTTGTGCCTTGGACTCATTGATACCATGTTGCTTTCATGTGTCTTGAACCCATTGATGCCACTCTGCCTTCAGGGTGCCTGGAGTCTGTTGAAGTTGTCTGGCTTTCATTGTGACTTGAACTCATGGAATCTGAATTTGCCTTGACCGAGCCTTGAACCCCAAGCATTGTGGGACTGTTATCCTGCTGCAACGTTCCTGTGCCCAAGCGCAGAAGGGACTGTGGCTGGACTTACTACCATTGCCTTTGTTACGTCCAGATCATTTGGAATGGACTGTCAAGCTATGAACCCTACTATCTTTAGGATCACTGCAATGCCGCTAGCTTGCCAACAGTTATGGGGGAGGGGGGAGGAAGAGTTTAGGATTCACAGATACTCCCTATCAGTGTGAGAGCCAAAACTCTTGAGAGAATGTTTTGATGGACTGAAGTTTCTTCTCATAACAATTGCTGGAAGATTCATTGGACAACGTGACCTGAACTGTCAGAGAGAGGAGGGAATGTTTTACTCTTTTAATTATCGGTTTCCCACCATAGTTTCAGAGTTAGCTTTCATTCTACCTTGCCGGATTGTTTATGCCTAATAAAGTTAACATTGGAGTTCACAATGTCTCTGGTGTTTTGCTTGGTTGGCCTTTTCAGCCGGAATATGACACTAAGCTAACTCTCAAAAATTTCCCAAATTAACTAAGGGCCCTTACACCCTTCTGGAGGCCTTCAGAGGGATTGTGAAGACTCAAGAGAAGATGCCTGAAATGGAGAAGCCGGCTGGAGCCGGGTTGGGATCGACCAGCGGGACTCTGGCTGGGGCTGAAAGCAGCTTTAACCCCACTGGCCTCGACGTGTCCTAAGGAGCAAGTTGAATGTAAGGAGCCGACCCCAACCCTGGAATGGATGGGTGGAGCAGTGACGTTCAACCAGCCTGAGTTGGAGAAGTGATGAGGGGAGTTACTGCCCTCAACCCGAATGGGGCAGAGAGCTGGAGTGGTGGGAGCGAGAAACCTCGGAGTGGACAGTCCCCAAGGTGTCAACTCTACAAATGAGCATGGCTGCAGCCATTTTCCTTTTCATTCTAGGTTGCCACATAGAATGGAGGGAGCGGGGTTGCCCAGGTGCTTCGTTAGTCAAAATAATATTTTGTCCCATGGGAACCAAGGTCATTGGCTGCTCCCGAGACTACAAGCTAGGTGTTTCATAAAAAGCCCACCAAATAATCATATTGGGGAACGTAGTTGCTTGTATAGCTTTTGTGGGTGGGACATTTAACTTTGTATTGAGAAATTGTTGCTTGTGTATCCAGACTTGGTTTCATTCTTGACCATGCCAATACTTTGTAACTAATAAACATGTTCTTTCAGGAATTTGCAAACCTCGGAGTTCTGCTTTATTTGTCTCTGTCTGTCGGAACCTTGACATTAAACCAAGTCTCATAAAACTTTGTTTTCTTGGGGTGCTGGACCCCGACCGCCTATCCACTCACTTTTGGGAGAGCGGTAAAGACTCGGTGAAGATTCGAAATGGAGGAGAAGAATGAAACCACTACTAGCCACAATGGAACTTCAGCTGTTGGAACACAAACTGCTGCTCCAGCCACCGAGGAGGTGTCACTGACAGGGGCTTGGCTGAAAACAGGTTAATCCAACCTGGGAGACTGGTACTGCAGGAAGGATCTACGATCCTGCCTCAGCACAGGAACACTCCTGTAACCACTGGAGAGGAGCTCCTGTTGCTGCTGTCCCAGGGTTCTTCATCTGCAGATAGCAAGAAAAGAAAGGTGTCAATACGATGGGATGATTCCGGAGAGTGGAAGTTTCCATCTGCAGTCCTCAGCCCCTTGCTCGAACAGCTGAAGGAGAGGTTCGGCAGGCTGGATACGATTCCTGTTGCCCATGGGGGGGAATGCCAAAAACTACCCATCTCTTTCCTCCCCTCGTTGGAGTCCCAGCCTGACCGCCAGAGCCCATGCTGCTTTGCCCATCCCCCAGCCAGCTGTGATGTCAATCCCTGTATCCCAGCCAAGCCCACTGCCACGGCCTCAGGATGCCAGTCCAGGAGCCCAGCCATGAGAAGTCTGGAGAGTGGTTCGGCCACATCCCCAGGACCAGCAAGCTGCCCAAGCCCAGCAGCTGGTGCAGGCAGCTCTGCCAAGGTTTGAGCCACCTCCCATCAAGCCCACCTTTGATGGGGACCCCGAGAAGCTAGCCTTCTTCCTAAACCAGGTGTGGGCTGATTTAAATCGCTATGCTTATGCCTACCTGAATGGGGCTATGATGGTGAATGCTGTGGCGGCAAATTTAGAGGGGGAAGTGGCCAACTGGGTGACCAACCTCCATGATGAAGGGGCTCCTGAATTGCACAATATTAATCTATTCATGGAGCAACTGAGGGGTCATTTTGAAGATGAATCCCAAGCCCTGCTGGCTGAGAAGGAGATCCACCACCTGAAGCAAAGAGGTCGCCCCACTAAGGAGTACGTTCGAGAGTTCAGGAGAGTTGCTAGTTGGCTGGGGCAGTGGCCAGAATGGTCACTGCTCAACTACTTCAAGCAGGGGCTAGATCACAACTTGCTACAAGCCTGCATCATTTGGGGTTTTCCTAACCTATTGCGGGAGTGGTACCATATGGCAGTGGTGCTACACATCAAGCTGGACTGCCCCCGAAAGTCCAGCACCACCAAACCCAAGCTGCCACGTGTCCAAGAAAAACACCTCTATGGTCAACGTCCCCAAGCCTCTGCCACCATCAGCGTCTCCCAAGCACCAGCCAGGACTCCAATCAAGTGCTACCGGTGCGGTCAGATGGGCCATCATGTTGTGGAGTACCCAGCTCCTAACCCTCAACCCAGGAGCGGACCAATCACCGCTGCAAAGCCATGAAAAGGGGGGGAAGAGAAAAAACAAACTCGGCACATCAGGACCCGAGTGTCGAGGCCTCCCCTCCCACCGAGCTCGAGGCCAAAACCTGATCCGAGCTACAGCAGATGCCGACACCTTACGACAGTGATGAGGAAGGCAAGCAGGACCCCCATGGTGAGTCAGCCCATTCCCTCCTTTGCCATTCCCACTAGGCTAGTAGTGCCCAAAACAGGGGCCCGCATGAATTTGAACATCCTAATAGACTTGGGGTGCGCTTGGCGCTTAATTAACTTGCCCACTGTACTCAAACTGGGCATCCGAGCCAAACTACTGCCCCTACCCATGAGGTTTGAGCAAGCCAATGGGTCCCTCATCAGAGGTACCCCTGCTAGGCACCTAACAGAACCTGTGCATTTGGAAATGGGTCGGCATTGGGAAATCATCCATTTTGTGGTGGTTCCGAAAATGTCTGAAGCAGTAATTTTGGGACTAGTGTGGCTTGATAAATGGCTTCCCAACATTTGGTGGGAGGAGGGAATGCAGAAATTAAGAATGGGGACAGGACTCCTCCCACCTGCCGCTGACGATAAAAACACTGGCCATCAACGAGATTCAAGGGGAGCCCCGTGAAACCCTAAAGACTGTAGCCGAGAAGCTGCTGGGGATTCAACTTGTCCCTACAGAGTACCGTGATTTGGCGGAAGCATTTAGTGAAATAAAGTGTGACATCCTTTCCCCACACCGGGCGACAGATTGTGCTATTGAAATTCTGCCCAGTGCCAAGCTCCCAAAACCCAAGATGTACTCTATGATGCCCAGAGAGAATACATTGATAAAAACTTAGCTTGGGGTTTCATTCAGCTAGCCAAATTACGTGTGGCTGCTCTCATGCTATTCAAGGAAAAGAAAGATGGTTCTCTTAGATTATGCATTTGTGGGAGTTTGTGAAGATGATTGGGTCTTCCCAGGGGCTCAGTTCTGCTTTTCATCCAAGTATGAATGGATCTGCAGAACAGGCTAATGCTATAGTGGAACAGTACCTGCACTGCTATGTCAACTGTCAGTCAGAGCTCTTGCCTTTTGCAGAAGTGGCATATAACAACGCAGTGCACAGCAGTACTGGTTTCACTCCATTTAAGTTAGCCACAGGAGTGGAATTTGTACCAATTCCAGAATGCCCACATGAAACCCCATCCTCTACCATCGCTCCAAATCCTTTGAAAGGAACCCACCCAGTCACTTAGGGTGGCAGCTTCATAACTCTACCGGCCTTGACACGTTCTAAGGAGCAAGTTGAATGTAAGGAGCCGACCCCAACCCTGGAATGGATGGGTGGAGCAGTGACGTTCAACCAGCCTGAGTTGGAGAAGTGATGAGAGGAGTTACTGCCCTCAACCCGAATGGGGCAGAGAGCTGGAGTGGTGGGAGTGAGAAACCTCGGAGTGGACAGTCCCCAAGGTGTCAACTCTACAAATGAGCATGGCTGCAGCCATTTTCCTTCTCATTCTAGATTGCCACATAGAATGGAGGGCGGGAGGTTGTCCAGGTGCTTCCTAGTCTAAACAATATTTTGTCCCATGGGAACCAAGGTAATCGGCAGCTCCCGAGACTGCAGGCTGGGCGTTGTGTAAAAAGCCCTCCAAGAAGATGTATTGGGGAACGTAGTTGCCTGCATAGTTTTAGGGGAGGGATTTTTTAACTTTGTATTGGGGAATTGCTACATGTGTCTCCAGACTTGGTTTCACTTTTGATGTGCCGATACTTTGTAACTAATAAACATGTTCTTTCAGGAATTTGCAAGCCTTGGAGTTCTGCTTTATTCGTCTCTGTCGGAATCACAGAGTGATTCACAGGTGTTCCCTATGAAAGCCGAAACCATTGAGAGAATGTTTTGACGGACCAAAGTTTCTTCTCATAACAATTGCTGGAAGATTCATTGGACAATGTGACCTGAACTGTCAGAGAGGGGTGAGAAAGTTTTACTCTTTTAATTATCTGTTTCCCACCATAGTTTCAGAGTTAGCTTTCATTCTACCTTGCCGGATTGTTTATGCCTAATAAAGTTAACTGTCAATGCTGCTAACATCGAATGTTTTTGCCTGACATTATATGTGGATGCAGACATTTACTATTTAACCTGTGTATTACTTTAGAGCCACTATTAGATAGCATGGAGGGGGGGAGTGGAAGAATGTGCTTGGGAACTAGTTAGCCATAACAATATTTCAGCAAAGCATCTTCAAAGCTGGATGAAATACGAGGAGATAAAATATGGCGCGTTATGGAACGGGAGGGAAAGTTCACACTTTAAACTAATTGGAGAATGTGATTAATGACTGTCAAATGAGGGAGGGGAATGTGCTCAGATACTGTGGGATGAAGTAGGAGGGTTCAGATTTTAGCTTCGCTTATGTATGTGCCGAAGCTATGTTGCCATTAAAAGATTCTTAAAGGAAAACAATGCCTCAACTTTCTTTGAAAAGCCTCTTCCTTCGGAACCATAACATCAAGCCAAAATCCAACAAACTTTTCAGACTTTTAGGGATTCCGAACCCTTAGTCGCTATTCCTAAACCTAAAGGAATAGACTGACAAAGATTCGGAGAAAAGAAGATCATGGAAGAAGAAGAATTGCCTGAGATCAGCACCCCTGCAGCAGCAAGTTCCCCAGAGAGGGGAGCAACAGCGAGCAAGCCAGTAGAGAGAGAACCCTCGCAAATCCCCCAGCTGGGAGCAAGGCCAAAGAGATTAGGAGAACTGATCTGGTCTTCAGACTGGGAGAAACCGAGCATGGAATCCGGAGATTTCGTAACAGCCTTTCCATCTTCAAAAGCTTCCAAGACGGATGAGTTGGAGCCACAACAAAGAGATCCTCACAGATTACATCCCCCACACCAGTGGAGAACTGCCAAGCCTTCTGCCGCTGAAGACTCGGGTGAGTGGAGATATCCAACTGCCACTCATAGTCAGTCAGTGGAGAATTTGGCAGAGAGATTTGAAACATTAGAAATGAGGGGCGCGGAACAGTCCCTGCTGAGAGAGGCCCCCAGCCCCTCCCTCGCAAACAGTCTTCCAATCCCTGGAGTCCCCTGCCAGGGCCTCCAGCCCCACAGAGAGAGGGAAATCCAGCCTGGCCCCCCTGCCTCAATGGGGAGTTTGGCAGCCCCCGCAGACGGAGGATCAAAGGCCTCTGAGCGTGCGTCAGCTAATAGAGGCCTCACAGCAGCTTGGGGTGGTGCCAAAGCCAGGAGAGCAACAGCAGATGGGTCCACAAATGAGAGAGGCCCAGCAACCGTGGAGGGGCCTACAGCAGCAGAGGGCGCCATCATCCCCCGCAGGCCAACAACAGAGAAGGCAACACCCGCCCCCACCTATTCAGCAACCTTTAGAAAACCTCCCACGATTCGAGAGTCCAGCACTGCCAATATTGCAACCACAGCAGGGTGGAGGACCGCAGGCCCCGAATGTGCGACCCCTGGGCATACGACAGCAACCAGGGTGGGGCCAGCCACAACTGGGAGCGCCATTCCTACAGTGGAGAGCTCAGCAGCCGTTAAATCAGCAACAAGGGTGGGCCCAGCAGCAACAGCCACAGTGGGGCCCACAACAGCCTATAATTGGCTCACCCTTCAGAGCAACTTTCGATGGGGACTCAGAGAAGCTAATTTTTTTCCTCAACCAAGTACGTTCTCATTTAAACTGCTGGGCCTATCTCTACCCAGACCCAGGTGCCATGGTCGATGTGATTGCGTCCAACCTAGAGGGAGAGGCATCCGAATGGCTAAACAATTTATATAATGAGCAAGCCCCCGAATTAGATGATCCCCACCTCTTCCTCCTAGGGCTGAGAGAAAGATTTGAGGACCCTTCCATTAGCCTTAGAGCAGGAGGCCAAATCCACAAAATAAAACAAGCTGGCAGATCTGCTCTAGAGTATGTGCGCAAATTCCGCAAGATAGCCGGTCGAATAGAGGGGTGGCCTGAACAATCCCTAATCCATCTCTTCATTGAGGGATTAGATGACCACCTCTCCCAGGCCTGCATTATTCAAGCAGTACCTGATCAACTGCACGAGTGCTACCAGACAGCGGTGAAGCTGGACGTTCAACTCACCCGTTATAAGAAGCCTCCCCCACCTGAACCCGAGATAAGACCAGAGCAACCCAGACAACAACCACCACCCCCGAAAGCCCCCAACGGCTACGACCGCTGAAAGGCCCAGACCACCTGCAGGTCCGCCGATCACATGCTTCCGATGCGGACAGCACGGAGATCAAGCATCGAACTGCCCAGTTCCCTACCCCCAACAGCAGAGCAGACCGGGACCTGCAGTGAGGAAGAGACCTGGCCAGCAGCCATCGAGAGAAAAATCCAGCGGGATCACACAGCAACTGGTTGCCCAAGCTACCTCCCCTACACAGGAGGACACTGGAGCTGAGGCTGGACCCACCCCCACTCTACCATTTTTTGACAGCGATGATGAAGGAGAGAACGACCCAATGGTGAGTTGACCCATCCCTCCTTTTTCACTGCCTGCAAGGCTAATCAGCCCTAAGTCAGGAGCACAGACAGACTTAAAAGTGCTAGTGGATTCTGGATGCTCCCGATGTATCATTAGCTTGCCCTTTGCCATGAAATTGGGAATACGAGCAAAATCGCTCTCCAAGCCAATGAGGTTTGAGCAAGCCGATGGCTCCCTGATGGGAGGAACTTTTGTCACGCAACTAACTGAGCCTCTACGCCTAGAAATAGGTGAGCACTGGGAGTTCATACGCTTCCTAGTGGCTCCAAAACTGACTGAGGCTGTGATCCTAGGATTAGCCTGGTTGGACAAATGGAAGCCATTTATCTGGTGGGAGAAAGGGATGAGAACTGTGAGGCTACCAATAGGACCAACCCCCTCCCCCCCGATTCAACAGACGTTGCGGAACACTTTAGGCCACCTAATGAGCGAGCACTTATAACTGCCTCTCCGTCACCAGACAAATCACTCATCCCCAATGAATACCGGGACTTAGCGGAGGCATTTAGTGAAAATGAATGCAATGTCCTACCCCCTCACAGGCCCAATGACTGTTCTATCGAACTGGTGCCAGGAGCCAAGCTCCCACGCCAGAGAATGTATGCTATGTCCTCCCTCGAAATGGAAGATATGCAGCAATACGTGAATAAAAACCTAGTGAGGGGGTTCATTGAATGGGCCAAATCTACCGTGGGAGCCCCCGTGTTATTTTTTAAAAAAAGATGGGTCTCTTCATCTTTGCGTAGACCATAAGGTCTCAACGCTGTAAGTGTGCAAAACAAATACCCCCTCCCCCTCCTACAGGACTTCTTAACTCATCTGGCTAAGGGGAGTGTCTTCACTAAATTAGACCTGAGAGAGGCATATTACCGAGTGAGAATAAAGGAGGGAGACGAGTGGAAGACTGTCTTCAACTGCCCCATGGGGAGCTATCAATTCAAGGTCATGCCATTTGGACTACAGGGGGCCCCAGCCGTATTCATGCAGTTGATTAATGAGGTCCTACATGATCACTTGTACAAAGGGGTTCTGGTGTACCTTGACGATATCCTGATATACAGCACGAATATGACTGATCACATAAAGCTGGTGAGAGAAGTGTTAAAGAAACTATTGAATGCCAAGCTTTATGCCAAATTGTCAAAATGTGAATTTCACCAGACCCGATTAGATTACCTCGGCTACAGAATTTCCAACGAAGGGCATTGAGATGGATCCAGCCAAGGTGAAAACTGTAATTGAATGGCAGCCCCCAAAAACCCGCAAACAGCTCCAGAGCTTTCTAGGTTTTGCCAACTTCTACCGTCAATTCATCCCCTCTTTTGCCAAGATTGCCCTACCCCTTACAGATTTACTCAAAACAGGCAAAAAGGAGGGAAGCCGCGACCGGGCCAACCACTAGCATGGACTATGAACTGTCAAACAGCTTTTGAGAATTTAAAGAGACTATTTGCTGCTGAACCGGTCCTAAAGCACCCCTGCCCAGGGGAACCCTTTGTAATACAAGCCGACGCCAGCGATGTGGCAGTTGGAGCTGTATTACTTCAAAAGAATAAGAATGGAGTCCTGCAACCCTGCGCCTACACCTCCAAAAAATTTACGGAAAGTGAACGGAGATGGGCAATATGGGAGAAGGAGGCCTTCGCAATTAGATGGGGGCTGTTAAACTGGCGACACTACCTAGAGGGGAGCAAGGTGCCATTTGAAGTATGGACAGATCACAAAAACCTAGAGGCACTGAAAACTCCCCGCAAATTGTCCCCAAAGCAAGTACGGTGGGCACAGTACTTTAACCGTTTCAACTTCACTCTAAAGTACGTACCAGGAAGAAAAAACTTCCTAGCTGATGCACTATCGAGATTGCCCCAGTACAAAAGCGAACGCGAAGAGGTTAATGAGGCAATTATCTCCAATCCACAAACTGCCCCTCAGCTCACGCCTCGCAGGGTCCCAAATCCTGATGACCCTGGGGTAAAGAAAATAAAACAAGAGCTCCTCACCGATCAATGGTTCAAAGATAATCAAACCTCCTTGACATGCAGGGATGGTCTGGCTTACAAGGGGGGGAAACTGTATTTGCCTGAAGCCCTCCATCTTAATGCTCACAAACACAGCCATGATGTAAAACAGGCTGGACACTTTGGATATCTAAAAACTCTACATCTCACCTGCCGGCAATTTTGGTGGCCGGGACTGAAACGGGATGTGGAAAACTATGTGAAGAGTTGTACCATATGTGCCACAATGAAAAGAATCCCGGGGAAAACCCCTGGGTTACTGCAGCCGGTGGCAGACCCTTCCCAACTCTGGGAAGAAATAGCTATGGACTTTATCGTAGACCTACCTGAAAGTAAAAGAAATACTGTCATCTGGACTGTAATAGACCTGTTTTCAAAGCAGGCTCATTTCATTGCCTGCAAAGGACTCCCATCTGCCCGGCTGACTAAATTGTTCCTGAAACATATCTACCGACTGCACGGCGCCCCTAAGCGAATAATCTCAGACAGGGAGGTGTAGTTCACAGCAAAGTTTTGGAGGAGGTTTTTTAAATTAATTGGATCATCTCAAGGCTTATCATCTGCTTTTCATCTGGCCACCTATGGAGCTGCAGAATCCGCTAACAAAATGGTGGAGCAATATCTCAGATGCTACGTGTCCTATCAACAGACGAACTGGACTGACCTCCTCCCTTTTGCAGAGGTGGCGTACAACAATTCTGTGCACAGCAGCACCGGCTACACACCTTTCAGAGTAGCCACAGGCAAAGAGTTTGGTCCAATACCTGAATATCCCCAAGTGCCAACCGCTTCCAGACACTTGACCAATGGGTGAGGGGATAGGAGGAAGTTTGGAGAAACACAAAATCTGCTTTAAAAAAGACTTTTGAAACCTATAAAAAGCAAGCTGACAAAAAGAGGGCTCCCCAAAGAACGTTCCAAGTTGGGGAAAAGGTTTACCTGTCGACCAAATATTTACGCCTCAAATTACCCAGCAAGAAGTTAGGACCAAAATTCTTAGGGCCTTTTCCTATCATAAAGGTCATCAATCCGGTCACTGTAAAACTGAAACTCCCTAGACTTTGGGGTAAAATTCACCCTGTTTTCCATATTAGCTTGTTAAAACCTTATCGGGGCTCCACTTTAAGACCTCCCCCGAAGAAAGCACCTGGGCCCCTCGTAGTTGCAGGGCAGACCCAGTATGAAGTGAAACTTATTCTTGATTCTAGAATTTTTAAAAGCAAATTGCAATACTTAGTACAATGGAAGGGGTACCCGTTATTTGAAGCCACCTGGGTGAAATCAAGTGAGGTGAAAGCTGACAGATTCGTCAAGAGATTTCATGTGAAACACACCAACAAACCGAAAACTAATCATTAACATATGCTTTTGTTTATATTACAGGATCTGTCGTTTTTGTAAGGGGGGCCGGATGTCAATGCTGCTAACATCGAATGTTTTTGCCTGACATTATATGTGGATGCAGACATTTACTATTTAACCTGTGTATTACTTTAGAGCCACTATTAGATAGTATGGAGGGGGGGAGTGGAAGAATGTGCTTGGGAACTAGTTAGCCATAACAATATTTCAGCAGAGCATCTTCAAAGCTGGATGAAATACAAGGAGATAAAATATGGCGCGTTATGGAACGGGAGGGAAAGTTCACACTTTAAACTAATTGGAGAATGTGATTAATGACTGTCAAATGAGGGAGGGGAATGTGCTCAGATACTGTGGGATGAAATAGGAGGGTTCAGATTTTGGCTTCGCTTATGTATGTGCCGAAGCTATGTTGCCATTAAAAGATTCTTAAAGGAAAACAATGCCTCAACTTTCTTTGAAAAGCCTCTTCCTTCGGAACCATAACATTAACATTGGAGTTCACAATGTCTCCGGTGTTTTTCTTGGTTGGCCTTTTCAGCCGGAATATGACATGGACTTTAAAACACTGCTCACATGGACTTGGGAACTGGGGAATGACAAGGGGGTTGGTTGTGTGGAATAAACACGCTTACTCCACTCTGCTGTGTGTATGTGTGTGGATTGGGACAGGATATCCTGTTTTAACGGGAAAGTTAAGAGGCAAAAATGAGTGCCTTAAACTATGGTTGAGTGTACATTTCACTCTGGGTCTTGGCCATAGTGGGTTACTTGAAAGAGAAGAGGAGAATCATATCCTTAATCTTTTCCCTTCCTTCATAGAATCATAGAATCCTAGGTCTGGAAGGGACCTCAGAGGTCTTCTAGATCAACCCCCTGATCCATTCTCAGTCAAATAGTTGTACAGTCTATTTCTGAAAACTTCTGGTGATGATCCACAATCCCAGGAGGTAAGCTATTCCATTGATTTATCATTTTTAGTTCTAGTGTCAACGCTGTTAATATGGGATATTATTGCATTGACAAGATATGCAGAACTGTTTGGTATTTTTGGAGTTAAATCAGATGACAAGACAGAGGGAGGAGAATTGTGAAGAAAGCGGGAGATTGGGAAGGGAAGTGAATCTTTGGCCTCCAGCCTAATTGGAAGACGTAAATCATGACAATAAAGTAAGGGAGGAGTTAGCAAGATAAGACAGACGCCAGCCAGAGAAATCCAGATTCTGGCATCCGCTTTGTAATGTACCGAAGGGTTGTATCAAAACTCCTGGCAAGGAATGCAAAATAAAGAAACTAAAACAGAGAATAATGTCTCTGTTTTCAAGGATTGTATCCTCCTTCGGACCACAACATCTAGGTTGGCTCTCTTTTCAACAAACTTCTACCCATTACTTCTTGTCCTCCCCTCCGGTGTTTTGGAGAATAAGTCAATCCCCTCTTTTTGGAAAGCCCCCCAAGTACTTATCATGTCCTCCCAATCCTTCTTTAGAATACAGAATAGAGTTGGAAGGGACCTTGGAGGTCTTCTAGTCCAACCACCTGGTCAAGCAGAAGACTATACCATTGCAGACAAGTAGCTGTCCAATCTCTTCTTCTTCTTCTTTTAATAACTTTTTATTGATTTTCTAATGTTACAATTATATCTTTGAAAAACAACGTGGTGGCTGAGTTACAATAATTCAATCACATACAGATATTATTAGTACAAATCTCAAACTATTACAGCCAATATTTCCTCTCTTTTTCCCTTAATATGTACTGTCTCTTATTTAAGTTAGTATACTTCTTATTCTATCAATCAGATAAAAATTAACTTTCTTGCATTTATCAATAATTTTTAGTTTATATATGTCTTAATTGTTTTAACATTCCATCTTTTAGACAATCAATAACCTAATAAATTTTTCCCAGTTTTAATTTTCCATTAATATTTAAGTTTAACATTTAATATTTATCATTTCCAAGTTTTAAATAATCCCAATTCCCTTTGTCACAGTTCCCCACAACATCTGGTGTTCAGGATACATATCTTATCTATTTCAATTCTCATCATCTACATCAACAAATTAATAATACAGTATAATATTCTTGTTTTCTTATAATTTCCAAATATCTTAAATTCAGTAACCAAAGTTTCTTCTATTTCAGCATTTAGTACTTCCTCACTCTTCTTCTTTATATCTACTTTCTCGTATCTAAGCTAATAATTTCCATTCTTACCGCTACATCAAAACATATTTATTTACATTAATCAATAAGTTTTTAGCATATATATGTCTTAATCACCTTTACCTAACCTTTATAAGCAACTCAATGTTCAAATTTAACTGTTAATATTTATACTTCTAAATATTAAATAGCCAAAATTTTTCTTTATCTTCAATTCATAACAATATCTTGTATTCAAAATACACATCTTATCTACTTGGATATATTCTATTTTAAATCTCATAAATAGGTCAAAACCCCATTCTTCTTCAGTCTTATTCTAGCTTTCTTTCTTTGCCAAATCATCTTCCATGTCCGTGCTTTTGAGTCGTCAAACAAATCTCTTTGTATTGTTATATGTATTGTATAATGTTGAAAAGACCATCCAGTCGCCATTTTTTTTGAGAAGGCTAGCAGGTCTGGCAGGTCTAGCAGGTCATCTCTTAATTTTTCCCTCTCGACATAGTTGTCCTGAATTATTTATCTTCTCTTCCATCTGTTCCTCTTCTTGGTCCTCAGGTTCCTTCTGGTTTATATAGCAAGTTTTTTCCTCCTTCCATATTGTCACATTCTTTTCTGGATTTTCCATTGTCTGTACTTGTTGGGCAGTTAAATCTTCTGTCATAATATTTAATTGTTCCATTTT
The DNA here is from genome assembly GCA_023970755.1 of Azemiops feae. NCBI lineage: Eukaryota > Metazoa > Chordata > Lepidosauria > Squamata > Viperidae > Azemiops > Azemiops feae. The sequence continues at coordinate 387,503 of JALGBA010000623.1, forward strand.
TTCTGTTGTATTCTGTATAGTTGATTTTTTAGTTGTAATCAAAATTTCAGTTTGCATATCTGAGCTGCTTTCTCGTTTTTTTCTGAAGGCTCTCATTTCATCGCCAGCTGTAAGAAGGGCTTGGTAAATTGCTTTCAACGTAGCAAGAATTTGTTCCTGATTTTGCTCCATAAGAAAAGTCTGTTCTTGATCTTCTTCCATAATGATGAGTTAGATTAGAAGCTTTTACAGTTGTTGTTGTTGTTGTTATTATTATTGTTATTATTATTGTTATTATTATTATTATTATTATTATTATTATTATTATTATCATCATCATCATCATCATCATCATCATCATCATCATCATCATCATCATCATCATTATTATTATTATTATTTTTCAGTAAGTAGAAAGCACAGCTGAGTCTCTCACAGGTGGTGTTTCAAGGTTGCATGAATTTTATCTTATTTTCTGGGCTGTCAGCCAAGTCTCTTTTAGAGAATAACAGATTGAAGTTTCAGATTTAGCCACAAGATGTCGCCCCTAGCATTTGAAAATTTCCTTTGAGTCTCAAAGTTATTTTAATCTTTTCAGTTTTTCTTCTATTTTATGAGGAAAAACCCAGATTCAATAAAAATTAGAAAGTAAAAAATAGATAGTAGAACATCTTTTAGTCCACAAACTTTAGGAACTAAAATTCCGATTGGGATCCAATTATTTTTTCAATGTTTTAAACTCCCCTGGATAATCGGTCGCCGCTCTTTCTGGAGGGAGGGCTAAAATCCCCCTTCCCTCTCCACAGGGGGGAAAGTACTTTAGCAGCTTACATAGGTAGAAAAAGGTAGTTAGGATTTAAGAGAGGTAGATCTCAGCCAGTCTCTTCCACGCTGCTTTAATGTTGCCTGGTGATAAGTGTGACTTCGGCTGTCCGCAGCCTAGTGACCGGCCATATTGCTATGGCCGGTCTTTCATCTGCCAGTTTGGAGGGTAACGCCAGCTCTAACAGGAGAGCTACTGCTCTCCTGCGATCCGGCGAGAGCCCCTCCTTGCTGGTCACCTCTATGGGGCGACTTTTTGACCCTTTTAGGGGCCCCCAGCGATGCGAAACTGGACGAGGAAGACGGAGCTCGTCTTCCAAGTGTCCATGGCGGCCGCGTTAGCAAACCGGAAGTCTGCTGTCCAGTCTCTTCTTAAAGACCTCCAATAATGAAGCACCACAACTTCTGAAGGCAAGCTGTTTCACTGATTCTCACTGTTAGGAAGTTTCTCCTTAATTCCAAGTTGCTTCTCTCCTTGATTACTTTCCATTCATTGTTTCTTGTCTTGCCTTCTGGTGCTTTGGAAAATAAGTTGACCCCCTCTTCTTTGTGGCAGCCCCTCAAATATTGGAATACTGCTATCTTGTCACCCCTAGTACGAAGGTTTTATAAAGCAGTACTAATACTTCACATGATCTGATTCTTGACTCTATCCCTCTGTTGATGCATTCTAGGATTGTATTGACTTTTTTGGCAGCTGCAGTACACTGCTAGCTCATATTTAAGTCATCATCCACTAGGACTTCAAGATCCCTCTCACAGTTACTGCTATTGAGCCAGGTTTGACCTAATCTGTACCTGTACATTTGATTTTTCTTGCCTAAGTGTAAAACCTTTTTTTTTCTCTACATTAAATTTCTTTTTGTTGGATAGGGCATTTTGTTCAAGTCTGTCAAGATCCTTTTGGATCTTTAGCTTCTCTTTGATAGGTTAGATCAGGAGTGTCAAACTGCCGGCCCGTGGGCCGGATGTGTCACGCAGAAGCCACGCCCACCCCAGCTCTGGGAAAGGAAAAAAAGTCACAATATGTCATGACACGTCACGTGACGCAGCAAGTTTGACACCCCTGGGTTAGACCTACCTAGATCCCTCAACTGTTCTTCATATGATCTAGCCTCCAGATTCTTTATCATCTTTATTGCTCTTCTCTGCACATTTTCCAGGGTCTCAACTTCTTTCTTATGTCATAAAATAAGTTGGTCAGTTGCTCAATAGCCCAGTAAGTTTGCCTTCAGTTTGTTGTGATTATTTATTTATTTATGGCTAGTCAAAAAAAGATTCTTCAGAAACAAAAAATGCAAAAAGTTTGAGTCTATGCCTCTGTTTATACAACCAAGGATTGTATTAGCTTTCTTGGTTGCTGCTGCAAACTGCTGGCTCATGTTTATGTGATCATCCACTAGGACTCCAAGGTCCCTCTCACAGTTACTGTTTTTGAGCCGGGTTTCAGCTAAAGACCTCGGACCTTTGGTCTTTCCTGCCTGTGCGTAAAACTTTGCTTTTCTCCACATTAAATTTCATTTTGTTGGACAGGGCCCATTATTCAAGCCTGTCAAGTTGCTGTTGTTGTTTTTTGGATCCTGAGCTTGTCTTCTGGAGTGTTGGCTATTCCTGCCAGCTTAATGTCATCTGCAAATTTGATGAGTTCCCCTTCTATTTCCTCATCTAAGTCATTTATGAAGATATTGAAGAGCACTGGGCCTAAGATGGAACCTTGTAGTACCCCACTGCTTACTTCCCTCCATGTAGATGTTGTACCATTAAGGACGACTGGTTGAGTACGGTTTGTCTGCCAGTTACAAATCCACCTGGTGGTGATGCTGCCTATCCCACATTTTTCTAGCTTACCAAGAAGTAGGTTGTGGTCTACTTTGTTGAATGTCTTGCTGAAGTCTAAGTATACTATGTCCACAGCATTTCGCTGCTCTACTAATATAGTCACTCTGTCAAAGAATGAAATAAGATTGGTTTGGCATGATCTGTTTTTAACAAACCCATGCTGGCTTCTAGTTATAACTTGATATTCACAGATCTGTTTTTTTTATTATTTTTTTCTAGGATCAATCAAGCTGATTGGTCTATAGTTTCCTGGGTCTGATTTTTTCCCCTTTATTGAAGATGGGAACCACATCAGCTTTTTCCCAATCTTCTGGTAGTTCCCAAGTCCTCCAGGATTTTTTAAAGATATGGTACAATGGTTCTGAAATAACATCTGCCAGTCCTTCAGAACTCTGGGATGTAATTCATGAGGTTCCGGTGATTTACATTCAAGATCAGACAGGTGTTCTATTACCATTTTTTTGCTTATTTTAATTTTTATTTCTAGTCTGTCTTTTACAGTTATGTTTTTGGTAGGTTGGGCTATAGTTTCTTTTTGTGTGCAGACTGATGCAAAGAATGGGTTAAGCAGTTCTGCTTTCTCTCTGCTGCCTGTTACTTTCTTGCCATCTTCTCTCTTTAGTGGACTGACTGTGATATGACTCTCAAGGATATGCCAAATGCAAGATACTAGCAACATTAACATTTCATGGACAGGATGTTGGCTTAGGTAAATTGATCACTTAAAGATACTGTGTCATGCAAAGTTGATTGACCAATGGGCTTATTTGCATGGCTGAGTCTACTTTATTCTCCTGGCTGCATGTTAGCCTTGCAAGGTAGTCCAGACAGGAAGCCATCCAGATGAACTAATTCCACTTTAGTGTAATTTTACATTCACAGAATTTTGCAGAAAGTACATCTCTCCCCCCTTTATAATCTGAGAACTTAGGGAGGGTCCCTTCTGAGATATTTGGTACAGCTTTCTGTTGGCACAGCTTATCTTATTGACTGTTGGTTGGTCCATGGACCAGTACCGGTCCACGGCATGCCAGCAACCAGTCTGCACAAACAAGCAAAGCCCCATCCATGGGATGCAGGCAGCACACAAAACCACCCACTTTCCGGTTCACGGAAAAACCATTCTCTACGGAACCAGTCCCTGGTGCCCAAAAGGTTGGGGACCTCTGGTCTAGTCTGTGGCTCTTCCATGTCTCCCAAGGTCATTCCTACATGCTCTTACACTGCAGCAAAAGATTTTGTAGCTTTACAGTTCTTGGGCACCTTCTGGTCCATTGGAGCTAAGCTATCCATGGGCTTTTTGCCACTGTGAAAATCATGACTTCCCCAGGAACCCTTATTCCTCACTGGGAATTTGGGATAGAGCTTGCCTGCTGCACAAGGATTTTGGAAATGCAGTTCAGGCCTGCTGTGACCCTCATTTAGAGTGACAAAACCGGGTTCATGCCTTTAGCAGCTGCAGCTCTTTGGGTGCAAGAGTAGGTAACCCCATTGATGCGAAAGCTCCAGTTTCTCCTCAGATCACACATCCCTGCCAAGCAGAAACAAGGCAGTAGCAAAAGGAAATAGGTGGTTATGGGGTAGTGGATACCAAACTGACGTGAATAACAATAATCACACAGAAAAAAATGGTTTTGAATTTACAATTCATACAATTTGATTGGAGCATAACGTTTGCCACTGAAATGCTCTCTGTTTTGTTGCGTTGACTTTGTTGCCTTTACCTGTGAGTAGAATCTGTGGCAGAGGAAAGGAAATGATTTCTGCAAACTTTCTGGCCTGAGACAACTCCACTCTGTCTTGTCAAAAGTACTTTTAGGATTAAGGCTTCTTTATGATTAAAAAGACTAATGGAGGGTTCACTCCCAAAGGAAGGAACCGCAATTAACCCCAATGGGTCTCCATTCCCTTCAGAAGTAGATGAAAAATGCTGTGTTCCCTTTTGCAGCATTTAATAACTGGAATTCAAGACATAAAGGAGCAAGGAGCAAGGAGCAAGGAAGGCAGCTGATCAGAAGGCTGTTCCATTCCAGGCCAGGGCTTCAGAGATGGGTCCCTGCTCAGTTCGGGGCATGAGAGGGCAACAGGGGACTGTTGCTTGTCCAACAAGCCAGGTTAAATTGTGGTTGGCTAATTTGGGAGATTTTTTTTTTATTTTTATGGAAGGGTGCATAGTACACTCAGAATATTTTTTTGGCTAGTAACAAAGATATTATATGGCACAAGCTCTCCTGGATGCTTGAAGTGTTAGAATTAGAAAAATCTTAATTCAATATTTCTCATCCTTGGCAGCTTGAAGACATGTGAACTTCAACTCCATGCAGGCTGGGGAATTCAGAGAGTTGAAGTTCACCCATCTTCAAGTTGTCAAAGTTGAGAAATTCTGTCCTAATTGATATTCATCACCTGATTGTGAGAATGAAGCCATGATGCTAGTTTGAAGCCACTTAGATTTGGACTATCTATTTGGAATCTATTCAATTTGAAATAAACTGAACTGGACAGCAGTTTGTCCTGAGTTTAGCAACTGGAGAAGGATCAGCACCAAGAGAACCATGACTGCCCTTTCAAATCTGTTGTTTCCCTTACAACCATAATTTCTGATGTAAAAATGGGCAGACTAGGGGGGGGGGATATCTTAGTGCTCCCAGCTGGATGCAGCCCATTTTCCTTTGTTGTCTGGATTGGCAGCTATCCAAATCCACTCCCATTAGAGTTACTCTTGTAGTCCTTCATTGACTCATCAGCTGGATCTCTGAAATATCCAACCACCTTCACTTTGCCATTAAAACCCTCCAATCCCCCCTGATGATCCTTTGCAAAAGGTGCAATTGATGTCAAACAGCCTGATAATCTTGTATTTCGAATCCATTATCTCTGACTTATTTCATGGTCATATGGTGTTCTCGAGGCAAAAGGCATGTGCCAGCCGCTGGGCGGACAAGGCTGGGTGGGGAAGGTGGGAAGGCAACTCTGATCCCATTCCAGGAAGCTTGTCTGGCTTCAGACTTTTTCCTTTGGGGCAGAGTTGAACAACCAGCAACCATTGTTTGTTTCTAAATTGTATGGCCAAATGATCAAATCTGTGTGAACTTTAGAAACTTTCTACTCTCCTTCCCACCATTAACCCCCAAAGCAATTTTAGTGATTTAGCTTGACGTGTGAAAGGCAAGAATGCTAGGTGAGGAGAGGGTAGATCCCTCCTATTCACACTTCCAAATGTGGGGCCACTGGGAGGTCTGGGAGCCTTAAGGATAGGAGAAGAACACTTTGCCCCATGGAGGTTTTCTCCTCCAATTCCCCCTCCCTTTCCAACCCTTTAAAAATGAAGGGAAAGGGAGGGGGACTTTTAACCTGCTCCCTCCAAATTATGCCATATTACTCGGGTGGCTTCCCTGCATGAGGGTAGGAGGCCAGAAGGTGTTGTCCACCTCTGCGGCAGGAGCCCTCACGCCAGGGGCTTCACCTGGATGCCGAGGACATTTTTCCTGCTGCAAAGATGCCCAAGAGGGGATGTTTCATTTCAGGGCTGTGTTTCGCAAGGTTTCCTTCATGGCAACACCTGATGGCCGTCAAGGCATTCTTGGAGCCATCTGAGTCTCACCCTCATCTTCTCATGGAAAGGTCATTGGTCCAGTTCCCACAATCAGAAGGGTCCCAGCTTCTTTCTTCTAGTCAGGCATCTCAACACTGTGCTTCAGGGCAACTGAGTCTCTGCTGCAGCCCTTCTGATCAACATGAAGGACATTGAGAGGTTGTCACTTTCTACTGCTCCCCTTTTTTTGAATCAGAATGGAAAAACTTAAAACCTTCATGACAGAACTATTAGGGACCAAGACATCGTGGAGAGATTTAAGGGAAAGGTCTTAACCATCTAGCCAGTGAATTGCAATACTTTGGTGTCCCTTGCAAAATTTTGAAAAAGCTAAAAAGGGTCAAACCCAGTTGGTATTTAGATTGGGGACCTCTGGGAAACCCCAGGGATGTAGAGCAGTTGGGAAAGTTGGAAAAACATCCAAGGAGAAAGCGATAGCAGGCCACTTCTGTACTGCTGCAAGAAAGCTACCTGGTTATATTCCTGCAGCTTAGCTTGAAGGGGTCTTTGTTCTTTTAGTCAGCTTCTACCCTTTTCTGCTTGTTTCCCTTGATGGGGCTTGGTAAGGGAGTGAGAAACCCAAAAATCATAGGCAGGAATATCTTGAGAGTCCCCTTTTAAGATGAGGGCCTCGTCTCAGTGTCAGAAGGGGGAAGCATTGGTAAAAGGGCTGGTCCAGCAATGGCAATTAGTTGAATGCATGATGGGTCTGTTCAGGGCTAAACCCCATGTCCTGGTGGTAATTAGGACAATTAATCCTGTTCTGAAGTTCCCACAGGACACAAATGATCCACAAATGACCCAGTTACATATGTGGTACATGACAAGTGATCTGATACAGCGATACAGACAGAAAATTGAATCTAAATACCTTCACATGAATCCCAGAAGTGAGGGTGGAGGTTGTTCTCTGAGCTTGTGGGGCTTTACCCCCAAGCTCGGAGAATGAACCTCCACCCAAGCTACAGTTCTTTGCCATTAACAATCCCAGAAATCTAGAATTGGAGTTTTTTCAATTCAGACTTGACTCCTGATTGCTATATGAGTTTCCATGAAGTTTTGGCAGCAGCATTTTCAGAAATAGTTTGCTAAGGCGAATAGAGAGAGGGACTGGTACAGAGTCCCCTCAGGGATTTTCTGTACTGGGGGGGGGGGGGTTGAATCAGATCTGGACTGCTTATTTTGAATATTATGGATCTACATAACAGTACAGAAAACACTGATTTGTTTATATAACACAATAATCTGCAGGAATTAGGCTGCATATATTAATGCCTCAGTGGGGGGGGGGTGTGACACGGCAGAATGAACTTGGGTCTGTTGGTCAACCCTCACCCGCCCCAACCAAAGTGAGAGTCGATGGTCTTAAAACCATTTGCTAGTTCTGGGAGGAGCTGTCTCTGGCAATGTTTTCTGTTTCTGCTCTCTGTGTGCCTCACCCGCTGGGATTCAATTAAGTTGCCATCCTCAGGAAAGGTATCTATGGTACCTGAACTTCAGAGGCCACCATGAGTCTACCTTCGGTTTCATCTCCAGTCTCCTAATGAGGCATCCGATGTAGCTTTGCAAGTTCCTTGGCTTTGTTGCTGGAGACCTTGGGAGACATTGTTCCCAGAAGCAGTCAAAGAGCATCCTTGCTGTCTTTCGTGCTCTCTTCCTCTCAGCTTATCTTGACTGCCAACTGTTAATCGGAGCACACAGCCCTGGGGGAGGAGAGATTTCTCATTATCGCCCCCCTCTTTTTTCTTTTTGGAGGCAGCTGGGCAGCCTGTACATTAATAGATTAGTTTCAAGATTTGAGATTGTTAACAGCCGGAATAGGATCCTTGTTGGATTTTGTTTGGTGCAGTTGCCATACGCATCAGTGAGGAAACAATCTCAACTTTTATTTGGCTTAAGGAGCTGCTCTTTCTTCAAGGTAGAGTATAAGTTTGGTTTGCTTTTATTGGATGGTAATGATTTCAAAGCCTTTACCTCTTGCAGGAATGAACTGGAATCATCAGTTTTCCATGTAACTAAATAGAATCACCATGATCAGAAAGAGTTTGACTTTGAGTGTCAAAATGCTGATGACAAATACAAGGTAGACCTTGATACATTTGGCTCTGGGTGCAGATGTTAGAATAGCTGAACATTTTCTTTGATCCCACTGGTGACTAAGTATGTGTGCGTTCTCTATTTCTGAAAGAATTGGTTGAGATTTGGTTCCCATTTCTTGACAATTTACTTATTGGAGGATTTATTTGGGAAAGGGGGCTGACTTTGCTTGGCTTCTTAAGACATCCAAGAGACAGTGCAACTGACAATCACTGTGGACATGGAGATCAGTTATTAGGGGTTATTGAATTTACTTCTGCCTCTCTCTATTTGTAGTGGTCAGCTTTCTGATTCTTTTAAAGGCTATATGAAAATTTATCGCATGGTGTTTGTCCACTGAACATAAGTCCTTCAGTGCCTTGGAAACTAGTTTTAATTCCAGCTGTGCAGGTATTTGGGAGGAAGATAGGCTGATGGAAGATCACATCATGCCTAAGGGATCTTGCTGTGTTCAAGACTAAACATATGACCTGAATATTAGTATTCTTTAAAAAAAAAAGCATGACATTTTGAGATGCACCTCCTGAAAAATCCTGCCTGCTTCAGGCTGCCAGAACAGCCTGAATGAGATGTGATGAGACACTAACTCAGAACATCTGGAAAGTCTGATGGGCTTCCCTTCACTGGATTAATTGGGTTCCCTACATTAAGTAGGGGGTTGCCCTTGATGGCCAAAATGCCCCCTCCAGCTCTAGGAGGCCCTGATCCTGTTCCATTCAGTCTTCCTCCTCTGCGCTTCTGGAAACGGATTCTGGCCAGAAGTGCCCCTTTTTCTGGTCCTGAAGACCAGCGATGGTGAAACAGTTCCTGGGATTTCACCTGAGTCCATCTGCTTTCTGCCAGAGGACCGTGCGGCAGGTTTGGTTTCATGTAGGATTATGGACCAGCAGGATTTTATCAGCTTTTCCAATTGCTTTCAAATTATTCCAGAGGGATTATACAAATGTAGTCAAAGCAGGTCATGCAACTCATTGGACTGATAGCTGCAAGACACACGGATGATTGTGAGATTAAAATCAGAGGAAGGATCCATGGAAATCGCAAGATGCAACCAATGCTAGTTTTACTCTATTTGGTTTCCTCACCCTAAAAAAGAGTTATTTAAAATGTGAACATTTGTAGGCCTGGAAGACATCCATTGGAGAGTTTGATTTCAAATACTGTATGTAGTCCAAGTTTTTCTCACGAATGAAGGCAAATTTACGTGTCCCAGGATAATGTTGCAGGATCCCATCCGGGTCGGTCACTGGGATCAGTGGCTTTGTCTCCCGAGCTTTTGGACTCGTGCTGGACCCCATCCCCAGGGAGAAGTTCTATCTCACCAGAATGTGTGCTTTGGGCTATTCTGTGTGTGGTGTTTATGTGGTGCCTGGTTGTGTGTGGCTTTTTAGTTGTTGATTGAGGTGTTGATGGTCTGCTATAAAGTCACTGGTTGTTGTTTCTTTGTGTTGCCAAGCCCTTGCCTCCTTGATAAGCTAGTGGTAAATGAGCATTCCTGTTGATGCTGTCAATGACAACAGTCAATGACTTAACAGCTGGCCATCAATACCCCAATCAACAACTAAAAAGGCACCATATAAACACTACACAGAGATTAGCCCAAAGCGCACACTCTGCTAGAGAGAGGTTCCCTGATGATGGGCTCCATCACAAGTCCAAAAGTTCAGTAGACTAAACCTCTGGTCCTGGTGACCAACCTAGATTGGATCCAGTTTTTTTTGTTCACTAGAATTTGCCACGCAAAAGGAATTTTTCTAGTTTATAAATAAATATTTCCATAGATTTTAAGTAAGAAAAAAATATCTCTGGGTGTGTTAAAACAGTTTTGTTAAGCCTGTAGATTTTAAAATCTCCTTTGGGGGGATATTTCTTGGGTGTTTCTGAGGTGCTCCTTAATGAGAGATAAAGGCCAGTTTTTGGATGGAGACCACCTGAAAATCCATGGCTGGAGGCTAGACTGGGCAGTCCAAACATCCCAGATGCCAAGGGAATGTCTCTCCACATGGTGGTCTAGAAAATGACCTGGACCACCCACAAAGATGCTGGAGTTCATTCAAGGAGATGCGTATTTCTCCATCTTGCCTGCATTTAGCCTGGAAGGGACCCTCCATACGTAGCACCTGAGGCGGTTGGGAAAAGCCTTTGCTGACTCTGGCTCTGTGCAGGCCCACTTGGTGCTCCCTGCCAGCCTCGGGACAGGGTGGGGTCTGGCAATCTAAAAAAGAGGCAGTCAGAGTCCGGCAGCAGGAAGGAGCCGAGAATTACTCGGCAGGGGGTTCCAGGAATAGCCACAGGGAATATCTGAGAGGAAGCCTTCCTTTGGAGAAGAGAACTGAATGGCTGGTTCCACACTTTGTACAAGACCAGAGCTGTTGGCTTGACACGCTGTGCTGTTCTAAGCTGTAATATAGTTTGTTTTGTTTCCATATACTCTAAAACTTGTAACTTTAAATTATAGACCACTTTTCAAAATATGGTTTCAACAAATGTTGGCTTCATGCAGCATTGGAACCCAAGAATCCAACCAGTCCAGTTGGAACTGGAGCTGGGACCCACTCCACAGCCCACCCACACAACCCTGGTTTAATCAGAGTTGGTGATTGTAGAGAAGTGACCTGGATTACATGTTGTCCTAATCCATGCCTTGTTTTATTGAATAATCTTGCTTTATTGAATAAGCCACAACTAACTGAGCTGGGAGCCAGAAATTGTGGCTTGGAAAAGAATTCACACAACCTGTGAAGTCTGAAACAGGCCAAGCAACAGTGGCTGAGGATGAAATATGCCGCGATCTCCAGCTGAGCAGAAACCAGAAGATAATACACTCTTTTTTTACCTGTTTAAGGGAGCTGGTTGGAATTTAGACAACCATACAGCTTGACTTGGGCAAAGATTTCCTGCCCTAAGCAAGACAAAATTCCACCTGGCGTTTATTTTTTTGAAACAAAATCTTCCAAAACAGTGAGGGACTTTTATTTTCTCAGTGTTTCTGCTTTCTCCAATTGTAAAAGCAAATTAGAGAAAAGTTAAACCAGCAGCATCAACACAAACCAGAACTGTACAAGACTTGAGGCAGCTTGAGCTGGGAAGACGGAGGCCAGGAGAACAGAAGTGAGCAAGCTCTTTCCAAGATGCCAATTTTCTCTTAGCCAAACACGGTGTGGAACTTCTCTTATTCCAGCCTTCTGACCCCATTCAAATTCTAATCAAATCAGGTCCCAATAGTGCATTCGCCTTCCCACTTTCGCAGAGAGACCAACCCCTCTGTTTCCAGGATGCAGAGGTTGCTTCAAGCTGCCTTTCCCTGGGGAAGGTAAGTGTTTTATCTCTGCTGTGGCTAATTCTAGGTGTGTGATGGAGGCCAGGCTAAAGGAAGAGAGATGAAGGCTGAACCATAGCAACCACAGCCATAAAAGTCTTGTGTAGCACAAGTGGGCAAATATTTGGTCTGCACACTTAGGTTGTGTGTTTATACAAAACACACGTGGTTTAGTCAATTAATCCAATTCTCTGGATTGATTGAGATACTGAATTATAATAGTTCAGCCAGTGCCAGCCAGTGGTGTTCTGAAGAGATAGTGCTAAAAACAGAATATTTTTTGCGTCCTTTGGAGGTATGCAAGTTTTTAAACAATGTGAAGTTTCTTTTAGAAATCATCGTTAACCTTTTTGTCCAGTTCTGCACTCCCAAAAGGAAGGAAACCTACCCCTGATTTGGGGCAGCTTGTCATCCTCTTCCTCAGCCAGCTCTCTCCCCCCAGAGAAGACAGGCAGCTGGGAACCTGTGACCAGAGAGTGGGAAGCAAAGGCACCTTTGCAAGGGTGTTTTACGGAGGAGGAGAGGAACAAGCTGATCGATCCTGCTGAAGTGAGACTAAGCAGGGGTGATTTGCCAAGCGTGTGAGAGACATAGGTAAGCCACACCTGGTACTGATGCAAATATAGCAAATATATATATGGAAGATGGCCTTGACAGAGATATACAGAGGCCCTTGCCTAGGAAAAAGGGGCTGAAGCTCCTTTTAATCCCAGAACTATCAGGTAACATTTGGAAATGGCGCAGGCAGCTGCCTCCCTGATCCACCCAAGTACAAGAAGTGGGAGAAGGTACAGCACAACTAGACTTGCGAGGTTATGTCATGATAGGCAATCTCAGCAAAGGTAGTTTTAGGGTTCCTGTGGAATTGGATTCTTGGCCTGTCCTGTCCTGTGGGGCTGACAGCAAGGTCAGAGGACCAGAGGGAATCCTCCTCTCCAGGGAAGGTGAAGCGCACAGGGCTCTACTCAAGGCTCCAGCAGCCACTCCCAACCAGAAAGCTAGATTCTCACAGACTCTTATTGCAATTTGCTGTAATTACAAAGGGGTTTAGGTGATTATTGAATCATGGAATTTGTAACTGGCTACTTTAGTTTTCATTTATGGATGAATGGCAGGGCCACCTTAATGCCTTTGATCATCTTTCTAACTACTCTTGATGCATGGGAGATATGGCAGATATAGGGACTATATACATCCATTCTACTTCTGCAGCACTCCTTCCTGTTCTCCAGGAAAGGTAGCAGCAGCAGCAGAAGAAGAGAGTATAAGAAATTATGATCAGAAAAAGACACACACACCCCCAAGGAGAAAGAAGTAATCCAATGGAAGTAGTAAGTAACTACTTCCTGTGGAAGTTGCAAGTTAGGGTTTAAAAGCTAGTGGCAAGAAGAAGTGGATGAACAGGAGAAGGTCCATGGAACTGAGGCTGCTCAACCAACTGGAAGCTCACAAAGGAAGTGAGCTTCAACCCCTCTGCGATATTATTATCATCCTGGTCTCTCCAGAATAATAGAAAAGATTCTCAACTGTGCAAGGATCACCAAAGCCAAAGGTTTCCTCTGAGGTAGTTGTAGAACACTCACTAGAACATGGTGGAAAGATGACCAAACTGCATTAAATTGACCAATTGCTATCCATTCTTGCTTATCAATGTTGGGACAAACAATGCTGGCAGAGGACAAACTCTTTATAGGGTTAAAAGTGACTGTAAAGTCTTGGATAAGAAAGTAAAGTTGCAGATAGTGTCTTCATCCATTCTTCCTGTTAATTATCATGGAGCAAGAAAGGCTCCTGGAGGTGAACAATAGCCTAGAAGATGGTGGCATCAAGAAAGATCTGGATTCCGGCTTCCGGTTCCGGTCTGCAGCGCCTGTGGTCGTGCGAAGAGTCCGTTCTCTTCGCGGGCCGGTTTCCCCCCGCCGGTAAACCCTGGACAGGGTTGAAAGTCGCCCTGGAGGGATGACTACTGCTGAGGAGGATACTCGTTGACTGTGGAGGGAGTGGCAGCTCCCTCCGTGATCCGAGACAGCTCCTTTGGGCCGACGGGGAAATGTTAATGGCTGATCACTTAGCTGCTCCAGCCAAAAGCCACAAGAACAGCTAAGCAAAAAGAACCACCGTGGAAGATCCGGGTGAGACCTTTCCTTCCCTCTCTGTACTCTAACTACTTTCCTGTCAAAAGCTTCTGGAATTATTTCCCTATTCTAAGAGAGCGGCGTTCGGATATTTGGGAAAACGAGCTCTTGAAAAATAATTAATTGTTATTGACTAATTGAGTTGCTGGATTTCGGGGATCCTGAAATTTTTTTTTGCTTGTGAAGATGGATTTCTTTTCTTTCTGCCTACTTGTCTTAGCTTAAGTGGAAGCTTTTAGGGAGGGGGGTGGAGTGTTTTTTATTCCTCCCCCCCTTCTGTACATAGTGCTTTAAGCTATATTTGAACTTATTTCTTTAAAGATATTTTGCTATGTTCAGAAAAACCATTTCAACTGTATTGTTTACTTTAAAACCTCTTCTTTCCTCATTCTGGGTGGGTTTCTTTTTGCTGCCTGAAGTTTTGGTAACAAAGTATCTGTTTTAAGCTGAGAACTTTCACTCCCCCTTGTCTGGTGTTTACTCAGCTCAAACTTGGCTCGACGCCCAGACATTCCTATTTGACTGAAAGAAGACACTTTTTTTATCTTTTCCTGTTCTGTCTCCCATTATTCTAACTTGATCTTACAGTACTATCTTAGATATATGGACCTGCCCCCTTTCTTGGATTACAAATATAAGAATTGACTTTTTAATCTCTGTTTGGATATTATATTTTATACTGTCCCTATTAGACAATTTTTACTGCTTTATCTACTTTTCAAGCTGATTTCATCAAACTTTTTAGAATGAACATTAAAAACGATGCTCCAGAACTAAAAATTGAGATGGAGGAAGAACATCCACAATCTATTTGTAAACGTATGCTCAGAAGAATTCATGAATTTAATGAGCAAGTGAATACTAGAATCGATGCTTTTTTTACAAAACTTCAAATTGACTTTCAGATTTTAATGGACTATCCTACAAGGCAAACAATAATAGAAGAGGAACAAAATATAGAGGAAGATACCATACAATCTCATTTACAAGTCATTGAGAACCTTGATGACCACAGATGGATTTCAATTAAAACAGCTACAATGCCAAAAGCAAGAGGAATTGAATTACAAATACGAGACTTTGAGAACTGTGACAATATGGACAATCAATGAGTAACCACTACATTGAAGAAGACTGACTATACAGCGCAGATAATATTGGAAAATAATCAAATATTGAGACTTGATGGCTTAGAGGTTCTTTTATGGCAACCTGTTTGGCACAGAAAGAAAGCTAGAATTAGATTTAAAAATGAGAGTTAAAATATTATCTGATGGGTTAAAAGGGCTTTTAGAGATTTTGATTGAGCTAATATTACTGAGATGGAAATATTGATTGAACTATGGTTTGGAGGTGTAAGATGGAAAAGGTGGTAATCAAGAAGTTAATAGAAGAAGAAAAATATAAAAATTATTGATTTGATTATGGTTTGGAATGGTAATATGGAAAAGATTGTAACCAAGAAGTTAATAGAACAAGAAATAGAATATAGATGTAAGGAAGTAAGAAAGTAGTTTTTTTTCTTTTGGAATAATATGTTTTTTAGGCATAATAATTTTGATGGGATCTAAATTTTACGTAATGAGTTAAAAAGGTTTTTTTTTTAGAGATATGGATTGATTTATAAAATATATACTGGAAATAGAGTAGAATAAGAAATAGAATATAGTTGGGAAATATAAAAATATAATGGTTGGAATAATATGTATATTCTAGAAATAATTATTGTTTTATGAGGGAAATTGGGAGACCTGAAATGCAAACTAGGTGTTTATTCAAGGCTAAATTGGAAAATGGTAATTGTAAATTTGTTAAACTTAAAAACAGGATTTGGATTGATATAGGTGAAATATTATTGATATTCTTTTTTACAATGATTGAATTTTATTTAGAAACGTATTAATTTGATTATGTTATAGCAATTGAGGGAAATAGAGAAGGAACTTTTAAAGAATTATTGATTGATATATGTATGATTATATGTGGGGTTTTTTTGGTTTCCTTTTGGATGATTGATTACCCTATCTCCACGATGATTCCTAAGCACTGTGATGTAAAACTTTAAAAAAAAACACCAATAAAACTTGTTTTTTTTTTTAAAAAAGATCTGGATTCCCAGATCAGTCTGTCTACCAACTTAAGGCCCATTAGGGATTGCACCCCACAAAGCAGATGAAAATATATTTGTTTTTTTTTATAAATATTTTATTAATTTTCTAGTTTTACAGTCAAATACTTAATAAACAATGTGTTGTCTGGGTCCATTAGTAATTCAGTGGTATATATTAACTTCTTCAGTCTAGATCCAATATTACACCATTAAATGTTTCCTTTCTTCTTCTGGTAGTACCTGTTTTTCCACAGTAGGCAAATACAATTCTTATTGTTATTAATAAATATACAATTGAATATCAACATCTTTGTTACATTTTTCTAATAATATCAATAATGTCAGATTAAGATATCTTTTCTAACCAAAACATATTTTAATTCAGGCATGTCAAACTGCCGGCCCGCGGGCCGGATGCGTCACGCTGAAACCGCGCCCACCCCATTGCTGGCAATGGCGAAAAAGTCGCGATACGTCATGTGATGTCATGTGACATCACGGGTTTGACATGCCTGTCTTAATTGCATTTGCACTTAATATCCATATGTTCAATCAGTATCCTGTTTTTGCTTTTTTTTTAATTTTAATTTCCCATCAGTGTTCAAAATGTCTCTATTGTTTATAATTTCAAAACAAGTTATATTTGGGTAACCAAAAACTTCCCTTATTCAAACTTCTTAGCATTTTCCTGTTTCCCTTCTTATATCAAAATTTAATATTCTAATTACAAATCTTATCTTTCTAGTTATGATAATACTTATATTTCTAGCAATTATCTATTCTCCACCATATTCAAACATCTAATTAATAATATAATATCCCATCTAATGGGTCAAAACCTCTATTTTCTTCAGTCTTACTCTAGCTTTCTTCCTTTGCCAACTAACTTTCCAAGTCAATGCATTTGAATCATCAATTAATTCTTCCTTTGTTTTTGTGTATATTGTTTGGAATAAGAAAGACCATTTGATAAAGTATTTTTGGAAGAATGCTCAGTCCATTGATATTCATTAAACAGCCTCCCTCCTTCTACAGTTCTCCTAACAGCTCTATCTTCCATTCAATCAGTTCTTCTTCCTTTTCCTCAAATGTGTTCTGAAATCTTGATTGGTAAGATGACTTTTCCATTTCCGATATTATCGCTATGTCTTCTAGTTCTTCAATAGTCTGAGTCTGTCTGTTAATTCCTTCCTTTAGGTCCTCCATCTTTGGATCTGCTTCTTCTAGTTTTCCTTCTATTTTCTGGGTTGCTAGTTCCTTCTTTGTAGTCATTTTCTGGGTTTGTAAATTTAGATTAGAAAATTGTTCTTTTATCTCCTTTGTGTTATTTTTAGTCTCATCACGAACTAAAGCAATTGTCTCTTGTATTGATTTCAACATGGAGAGAATTTCTGAGCTTCATCCATATTTTCTTGGTGGTATATCAATCTGAAGACTTTGAGGACAGGTGTTGAGGATGGCTTTTTTCTATTTAAAGCTGAGTATGGGACATCCATTTTATTTTTTGTAGGTAGTCTTTATAGTAAAAATTGTTCATCAATCAAAGATTTATAATCCAAAATATTCCATCATCTCAAGCAATGATGTGTGTTTCTCATGCAGGGAAATAGTTTCACAACACAGCTCTGAAAGTCAGTTAATATTTATACTCATAGTTCAGGAAGGCTGGTTTCAAAGTAGTTTATCGTCTCTGACACACATATAAGCAGCCCAAGAGTTGTTGTGTTTTTCCCCCCTTTTCCCACCTGCAGTCTTCAAAAGTGAAAGTTTCCAAGGACAGTAAGAGTCTTATCTGAATCTGGGCTTCAAGCCAGGTTTCCTTTAGGCATAACAAATTGTAGTGCCATAATTCGCCACTAGATGTCATTAGCGCCATTTTCCAGCTTTTTAAATCCAAATTGATATTACAAGCTTTTCAAGTCTCGTTTTTAAAAAAAGTCTCAAAAGCACTTTGTCCCCAAATTTCAAAGCCATATATGTGTATTAATTCCAAGTTAATCTTGTAATTTTCTCTGTTTTCCTCCAAGCAATTAGTTCGCCGCTTTTCTTTTCCTGAGGGAATGGGATGGAAATTCCCCTTCCCTCTCTCATCAGGGAGGGCGTTTTGGGCAATTTTTTCCAGGAAAAAGTCAGAGTCATAAAGAGAGGATAGGGTCCCACCCAGTTTCATCCATGTTGCTGAAAAGTTGCTCCTTGGTGCTTATTTTCTTTGGTTGTCAGCAGCTTCTGACTGGCTACATGAATGTAGCCAGTCTTTCCCCCACTGGTTTGGAGGGCTTCCTTGGATCAAAAGAAAGGGCTGCTGCCCTCCTGCGATCAATGAAGGTCCCCTCCTTGTTTCTCGCCTCTTTGGGGCAACTTTTGACCCTTTCCAGGGTCCCCAGCGAGGCAAAATCGAACGTGAAAGACGGAGCCCCGTCTTCCTGTGCCCGTCTCGTCGCAACGTCAAACCGGAAGTTGAAAATATATTTGTTGAGAGCCTTGTGAACCTTATCATTCAAACTTTAAGCTTGAATTGACTGAAAAGGAGAGGGAGTCGAAATCACAGGATCAGTCAGATAACTTCTCTACAGAAAACACAGCTGCCCCTGAAGCAGGAAAGAGCATTTTCAGATGCATGGAGACCAATCCATGGGGACTCCCCCAAACCCCACTGTTTGTACAATGCACAAATGGATAACAAACAGGAGGAATTAGGGATACTAATATGGGAAAGCAGGATGTAACTTGTGAATGTAGTGCCTGAAGGATATTGGTAAAATAGCCTATATGCCCAGGCCCAAATTCATATCCTCAAATGCAAGAACTTGTTGAAAGCATCTGGTTAAGATTGGAAGGAGCAAGAAATAAATGGATACAACTGAAAAGTTTCGTATATGCCATCTTTCTAAAGCAGATGATGGGGACAATATTTTTCTAAGTCAACTTGCCAAATTCTCCAAAGGACAGGTCAATGGGAGATTTCCAGTCCCTGCTGGAAGACAAAGTCCGACAACAGATCATGAAAGTTTCATTTTTCAGAAGCTGGAAGAAGAAACAAGGGAGCCAGCTATTCTGGACCTAATCCTGACCAAGAGAGAGGAAATGGTGGATGATCCAAGGGAGAGACACCTTGGGGAAAAGTGACATTATTGGCATTTTAAAAAGCAGGGAAGGAAGTGCTTTGTCTTGGACATTATGTAAGGATCCACCTCAATTTACATCTTAAGAAGAGAGAACTCTTGGAACGGTTCTTCCAACGGGAATCTTTATTAAGAAAAACTGACTGAAGGCATGCTAGACAGGATCTGAGGAACCCCACTGACCATTCAATGTTTTAAAGTGTTCCCAGGCAGCCCCACTCCACATTCCTTCCGGTCAATTCAAATTGGCAAATGGCTGGGTGTTAAATCCATCGGAATCTCAAACGTTGCAATCTTTCCCCCCTTTTTCCTTGCTGCCGGTAAAAGGAGGCTTCATAGGGAGTGAGATCAAAGGCTGATGGCCGCATTGTTATGGTTAGTACTCTCGAAGGGAATCCACAGAGGATGTTCCTTTGTAGTTGATAGGAGGAATGCCAGTCATAAACACCTGTGTTTACTCCCCCCCCCTTTGTAGTATGACAGAATCCAAAAGAGAGTAAGAATTGGGTTTTCTCAGAGTAGATAGCTAGAAATAAAATATAATTGGATTCTGACATCTTATAAACAGTAGAATGATATGGACAACTGTTCAAAAAATCATTTATTGGGACTGCAGAGTTGCAACATCATTGATATGTTCCGAAGCGAAGAAGCAATCTTAAAGAAATCTGATCCATTTTGTTCAGAAAACTCTTTATTTATGCAACATACTTCAGTACGAATAAAGTGTTGCCAAAAACTGAATAACTCCTCCTTCTTCCCACAGTGTCTAAGCATTTCCTCCTCCCTCAAATGACAGGTCATAAATCACATTCCACAATTAGTTTAAAGTATGAGCTTTCTTTCCCGCCATGTTATCTATCTTCTCACATTTCATTCTTTGAAGACGCTGTGCTGAGATATTGTTATGGCTAAATAGTTCCCATCACATTCTTTCACTCCCTCCCCCCATACTATCTATTAGTGACTCTTAAAGTAATACACAGGTTAAATAGTGAATGTCTGCATCCATATATATATTGTCAAGCATAACATTCGATGTTAGAAGCCTTGACAATCATCAGTGGAGGCTAGAGATTCTTCAAAGCCACCCGAGTGGTGCCTCTGGCATCACAGCTCACAGATGTCTGCCTAAAAAGAACTTCGGAAGGCGGAAGACTAGTAACCCCGGTATTCTGAACCCTGCTGAGTGTAAAGATGGAGGTTCCCACAGATGACCTGTGTCCTCTGGACATTTCTGAAAGTTTAAAGTCCTCATTTTTGTACCACAAGTATCTTTGGATCACATGAGGTTGAGCTGGCATTTGCACTTTCCCCCTCAACCAAAATTGGACAGCGATGTCCATAATCTCGAGTGGAAAATACCCATGTGCAAATTCATTCTTGGCTGCCCATGAACCTTAAATGATTGTGTCCCCTTTGTTAAGTGGTAGGGCCAGCTCTGCTAGGGAGGACTCTAAGGCCAAGAGAAAGAAGAATTGCTTTGGAAGCAGACGGCCACCTGCCCTTTTGTTACCCACCAACGCAGGCCTGCCAAAGCAGCTCTTTGCATCCGATTAAATTTTGCATTTTCATCTAGCCAACAGCAGCTGCTTGCTCTTCCCCCCCTCCCCCAGCATTTAGAAGGATTTGTTAGTTAAATGCTAATGCCACCAGATAAATGATGCAAATGTGAGGTGGGAGAGCTTTATTTCCCAATTAGCCCAGAGAAGCTTGGGGACAAGCCTCTGAAATATTGGATGAATATACAGTATGCTGGGGTCATTTTGTAAGCTCAATAACCTTTAAAGGAAAGAAATGGACATTGAGTCACACTTGAGCTTCTGAATCTAGATTTATCCCATGCAATTTATGGAAGAAAAATTACTTGACTGGCAATAGATGGAAGCTTAAAGTTAAAAAAAAGCCCACAAGTTTTGCAGAAAAACTGCTATTTCACACAGATCATCTCTGAATTGGAAAGCTATCATTAGTGGTTGGCATATCTTTGCAAAGGATCTCCCCCACGTCTCTTCTCTGAATGAGTGGTTAAGGGTGGTCCAACATGCAGCTCTTACAGAAGGATGGTGACCTTCAACCTCCAGCAGAACTTTGGCAAGCCTGGGAACCCCGAAGAAGGGAAGTGGGGGTTAGGGGACAGATGGACCTTGCACTATATGTCCCCAGATGCACAAATCCAGTGAGAAAAGCAAAGTAGCCAAGGTTTCCTTTGGCATTCACTGGCAAAGGAGTCCAAAACAACCTCTTAGATATTTACCACTTCACCATTTGCACCATCCAAATGCCCATAATCCCCAGCCACCACAGCTCTCAGGCCAGGTATTGGTCATCCAATCTATCCCAGGGCAAGTTGCAGAGGGCTGAACACCCCAGCTGGGGACCTTCTGTCCAGGAGAGGGGAAGTCAAGCGGAAGGATCTTTGCATTGCTTGGTGCCTGCTGTGGCTTCATAAGACAGGCTTGAAGAGAAACTCCCCCGGGCCGCCAAAGGGTTAGGGTCTTGAGGGCTCTTTGGCTTCTGGGCCACAGCAAAGCTTTGCCACTGGCCTGCTTCTTCTCTGCCCAGTGTGGTGGTGGACCCGCTTCCCCCTCCCCCCCCTCTCCTGGTGATATTCACCAACCATTCAGCCTGATTTCCCCCTTTGCTGCCACTTTTGGGTTAGGGCCGAATGCTTGCTGCCCAGAAGGCAGGAGGTGCTTCTCGGCCAGCCCTTGAAAGAGGAAGAAAACCTTTAATCACCAGGCTTGGAACAGCTTCACAGACTGGCTTCTGCAAATAAAACCAAGCAAGCACGTGCCTTTGATAATAGCGGTATGAGTGATAGCAGGACTGACAAACAATGAAGTAATCTTTCATTAATTGCCTTAGCTGGGATTCCCTGGGGCCAGTCCAGCATGCTCACCAACCATTCTTAGCAACTTGAGCTCACTCGTTCTTTCCAGGTGACTATAGTTTAATTCCCATTCCTCTGCCATCCTCACCCCTTTAATACAGAAATATCAATTGCAAAGGCACACATAGAAGCCTAATACTCACCTTATGGGACACATTATGCAGCCACTTCTTTGCTACAGTGATGGGAAAAGGTTACAAGAGTTTTCTTTCAACATCCCTTTGGTCTAGTTTGATGGCAAATGCCAGTCTTGGGTTTTATTTGCAGTTATTTTGGGGTTTTTTCGGGATTACGTTTTGGTTTTGACATTGTTGATTTCCCTATTGTTTTTGGCTCATCCAATGGATTATAACTACAGATAGTACAGATGAACAACTGTTCATTTATCAACCATTCAAAGATACTGGAAAGTCATTTATGACCATTTTCACACTTACAATCATTCCAGCATCCCCAGGGTCACGTGAACAAAATTCACACTTGGCAACTGACTCACATTTATGACAGTTGCAGTGTCCTGGGGTCCTTTTGCAACCTTCTGACAAGCAAAGTCAATGGGGAAGCCAGATTCACTTAACAACCAGGTCCTTAACTTAGTAACTGCAGTGATTCACTTAAAAACTGTGGCAAGAGAGGTTGTAAAATGGGTCAAAATTCACTTAACAACTGTCTCACTTAGCAACAGAAATTTTGGGCTCAATTGTTTGTAAGTCGATACCCTCCCTGGATGGAAATTCATGGAGAGTCCAAGGTGCTCTTTGGCGTTAAACCATTGATTTTCTCTCTAGCCTACACAGGTAGTCCTCAATTTACAACAGTTCATTTAGTGACTATTCAAAGTTGCAACAGCACTGAAAAGTGACTTATGACCCTTTTCCACACTTATGACCACTGCAGCATTCCTAGTCATGCTTGGCAACTGCAACCGTCATAAATATGAGTCAAATATGATCCTGTGATCACCTTTTCTGACCTTCTGACATGTAAAGCCAATGGAGAAGCCAGATTCACTTAACAACCGTGTTACTAACTTAACATGATTCACTTAACAACTGTGGCAAGAATGGTCGTAAAATGGGGCAAAGTTTACTTAACAAATGCTTCATTTAGCAAACAGAAATTTTGGAGTCAATTATGGTCATAAGTCAAAGACTAGCTGTATTGCAGGCAAAAAATATGATGATGGTGGGAGTAGCTTCTGTCCTAAGCTCTTTGGAACAGGAGTGCCTAGAAATGAACGAAGCCTTTTTTTGTTTTCTCCTTAGAGAGGCGTCTCTCCTCCTTCCTTGACCAAAGGATCGGCAGAGACCAGGCTCCATGGATGAGTGGGATGCCCCCCAGTGGAAAAAGGAAATTGAAAGCCTTAAGTATCAGCTGGCTTACAAGCGGGAGGCGTCATCAAAAACAATTCCTGAGTGAGTTCACCAGATATTATTTTGTGCAAATAGAGAACTAGAATGTTACAAGCCTTGAGTTTCTAGCCCCTAAAGTTGCAAACAAAAGGTTTGAAAATGAGTGGGAAATGTGCAAAAGGGGGAAGGGCTAGCAGGAAGTTTGATTATTCAGTTTTTGTTCCAGTAATTATGTGTTAGTCTTTTTATTTGGTTTCAGTAGAAGAATTTGAACAGTTAAATAATGAACAGCTGCATTCCAGCAACAGGGTTGGGCGTTTTGTTTATTTCCAATTAGTATACTGCGTGAACTGCACCTGTTGGGTGAGCAGGATTCCATGCAAACTTGCAAAATGAGTTCAAAAACAAGTTAACATGGAGGCTGGATCTGCACATTTACATTTCCAGATTTAATTTCCAGTTAGAACTGGAAAGATCCAGTCTGAAATCTGGCAAACTGCAGCCTGATCCAGGCCAGATTTTCCAGTCTGTTATTCCAACATTCTGGGTGTTGAAGTAGACCAGGGGTCTTGAAACCTGGCCCTTTTATGACTTGTGGACTTCAACTCCCAGAATTCCTCAGCCAAGTTTGAAGACCCCTGAAGTAGACCAAACCAAGTTAGATGATGACTTTTGATCAGAATAACATATTGATAAGCTTCTGTGCAGGGAAATCAGGCTGGGAATTCCACTGCTGGCATTACTTTGTATCTCTGTAAAGAAATCACCTCTGCTGTGTGTTTCAAAATATAATTTTCCTCCTCCTTTGATACAGAAGACGATTTGATGTAGTGGTCAAACACATTGGACTAGCGAAAACTGGTCCAGTTCTGTTTGTCTTCCTTTAGACACAAAGCCAGCTGGGTCTTTTAGTGTCACCGAAGGCAAACTGCTCGGACCTGGTTCATGTGGAGTGTACGTTATGGATACATGCTACATCCAGAAATCTCCTGCTTTTTATGGTATCAAAACCATCTGTGGCCACAATGGCACGCTTTATTCAATAACTGTTTTAAAGTAGTTACATACAATTACCTATTTTTTTAAAAAAATATATATTATTGTGGTGGCAGAACAGCGATTCTTACAGAAAGGTATCCAAGAACCTTCCTGAGCTTTGGAAATTTTCAAATAACATTATACCAAAGGCAGCCATCCAGAGATTCATATGAGTAATGTGGATGCACAAAAAATTAAGGCTCTGTGAAACAAAATTTTGTTGCTCCTCTTCACACTTCTGATTACTTTCCTGCAAATTCCTGCTTGCAATTGTATTGAGAAGCAATTTAGCATCACTTTTTAAAGATGAGAATGTTACACCTGGAGATGATAGTTTCATCTGTATAACAACAGTTCAAAGCATAACACTAGATTCTATCAGTGAGAGATCTTGCTTTCTGTTTCTTTCCAGATTCCTTAAATGGATCGAGGATGGGATTCCAGAAGATCCATTCCTGAACCCAGAACGAATGAAAAACAACCCCTGGGTGGAAAGAGGAAAATGCACAATCCTCTAGTCCATGTTCTTAGCCCAGCACCATCCCTGATTGACAAATGCTTTCCTTTGGATATGCTCCAAAATTGCATAAAAAAAGAAGGCTCCAAAATTATTCGCTTGCCGCTCTGGCTAAATCCTCATTCATAGTCCTTTGTTAGTGCTGGGGCCTTAAGTAAGGACTGTGTTAAAGGCTTCCCAAACATTTGGTCTCCTGGGCGCTATTGGGGTGGGTGTGGCTTTAAGTAGAGATCCAGCTTCATGCACAAGGGGCACTGGAGGTGGGCCTTATGTCAGTGGCTCCCTCTGAAATTCTGACGGCACTGAATTTGCAATGTCTCCCAGCTCCTGGCTGTGCGTTTGCTTCCAAGGGATTGTCCTACAGAAAGCCGGATTATCCTTACCGGGGATAGTGGCCTGGCCATCTGTTGTGTGGTGGGAGAGAACCAGGATGAACTGACCCAGAATGACGGGAGCCTCCAGTGCCACATTGTAGTATGTAGTTGTACTGCTTATTTTAAACCTGTCGGTTCATGATTTGGGAACCATTGGGAGGGATAAATTTGTATGGAGGAGACTTCCTATTCTGAATCACTGCAACTAAAAGAATGGAAATTAATTGTAACCAGAAAGAGTGAAGCAGAATCAAAGTCCTTCTTAGGAACCAGTTGCTCTTTCTTGTAAATCTAATTTTGTTTGCGGTCTTCTTTCTTTTTTTAGATATAAACATACAGTTTGTAAGCATTTTCATTTTTTTCTATTTTAGGAAATTCAGTTTTGCAGTAAAAAACTGCATGAGTGTAATAAGTTTATAAAAATGAAATAAAGCAATACTAAGCATGTCTTTATTTACTCCAAAATAGGATTTCATAGAAAAAATACATTAAAAATTCCTCCTTTTGCCTGATTTTTCATGCCCTTATTTCATTTTTTTGTTTTTTTAATTGCTAGAGCAAATCTTTAATATAAATGTTTCTCCGAACTGCATTGGAAACACCTTCATTAAACCGGAACCAAACATCACTTTGCCCAACAGCTTTTCCAATTTGCTTTTCTACTGTATTTTTCTCAGGTACCTGATTAGCTTCTAGGAGGAAAAAAGAAGAGAGAAAACGGTAGCTGTAAGGCGTCTGTAAGGGCTTTGACGATCATAAAGTCAAAATGGTGACTAGAATAACACAACTAAAATCTCCCCCCTCCTTTATATGACTTGTTTATAAACAAGAGGTGGTTGATTAGGTCTGCCTTGAACGGAGAACCAGAGAATGGCTCAGGCTGGTTAAAGAAGACAGCTCTAACCATAATCAGATGATGATTTCCTTGTCCTTGGGTTCTTCAACTTGTCCTACCTGAAGGGGAGATTAAGGTATTTTTTTCCCTTGAGCCCTGCAGGGGAACAATAACAAAAATATCCCTAATCTGCTATTTGGTGGGAGAAGTTGAAGAACCCAAGGACAAGGAAATCATCAGGCTGATCGTGCTTAGAACTGCCTTCTTTAACCAGCCTGAGCTATTCTCTGGTTCTCAGTTCAAGACAGACCTAATCAAGTCAGAAAATCAAGGTATTTTTATACCATGTCCCTCACTGGGGTGCAATCACCACAATAAAAAATCACAATCATAAACTACAAAAAAATATTCAAGTTGGTATAATCATGATACATTTATAGTCACTGCATAAGTTTAAGAACTACTAACTTAGTGAGCTAAAGGGGCTTGACCGTTTTTCATTGTTTCTGTCAGCACTTTAATGTATTAAGAATTTTAACAGATTAAAGAAAATATCACGGAGGGGATTCCAGGAATGCTACTCTATGGTTGTGGGGTATATTGCCACTGAAATCTCATCCACAGCCTTCACTGCCCCCCTTTTGGGGACCACAGGGACAAGATGGGGTTTCTGTTTTCCTGGGGCTGAGCTTTCACTAAAGCTCAAAATTACTACAATTTCTATGCTGCATACTTAAAATCACTTTCAAACCAAGTGAATGCTACTACTGGTATGGCCAACCAAGGAAGCAAGGAAGGACTCCGATGATTCTCGGTATGCTTCAATAACAGAGAGCGCATCACACCCTGTTGTCCCTGCAGAGGACAAAGAGTGAAAGGGCTACAGCCAGTGGTGGGATTCAGCCAGTTCGCACCACTTCGGCAGAACTGGTAGCTAATTTTTTGTTGCCCAGGCCCGGAATGGACTTCTGGAAGCGGCATCCACACAGAGAACCGGTTGTTCACCTATTTGAATCCCACCACTGGCTACAGCCCACCCAACGCTTCCTCTTCCCCATGAGGGTTATTTCCCTGAAGAGACATTTCAATCCAATCTGACAGGTGAGCCGAACCGTATTTTAACCCACCATTTCCTCAGAGGAGGGGCCAGGAGGTTTCCCTTCGGCCGAAATCTTACCTGGTGAAGGGACTGCCTTTTTCTTGCGGACGACCTGGCCAAAGAAGTCTCTCTCTGCCTGGGGGAGGGAAGCAGAGATCATCAGCAACTACTCTCCTACTTTTCTCAAAGAGCAGCACAAAAACAACAGGCTGCAGCTGTTTCAATCTCCGCCAGAGCCTGGATCTCCACTAGGGCACCCAGGGGCATAAAAGTGCTCTACTTGGCACCTTCTTTACGGAATTTCTCTCTACATTTTTCAACAATGAAAGGAAATGGGAAGTTGACAGGTACAAGGCTAAATTCAACTTTAGCTTTATGATCTTCATTCCCAAATCCCCCCAGGACTCCACCTTGACCCCACTGGTGATTTTAGACAAAATGGGTGACTCCCGGCTGATGCTTTGTTGGGAAATGTGCCCCCCTGCATGGCCAGGTTTTCTGAGAACTGGGTCAATTTATACTAGGAACTTTGCTAGTCTGAGGGGATGAAAAATCACCAATTAAAAAAACTATACTAGAATTGGGGGACTCAAATAATGTTTTTCATTTGCAATTTGTAATTTTTCATGAAGCAGCTTCCTTACTTAGTGGATGTTTTGATGGGTGTCCGACTCCAGCTCCTTTCCAAAACTGCCTAGCAATGTGTTCCAGAACTGTGCAGCTCATGTGGTTTCTCGGGCCAAACAGAGTGTTGGCTTTCTTTTATGCACAATTTGCCTCACAAGGCCACACACGCCTTGGCCAAACTCCGCCATACTGCACCATCCTGCCCTTCTAGCTCTTATACATGGTCATCACCTTTTCCTCAACTGTCGCTCTCTTCACAATTTGGTCGAGACTTTGCTCGTGGTTCCTGATCCTGGGTTTGCGCAGCTCCCCACCTGTCCCCGCTTCACGGTTGGTTTCTGTGGGGAGTGAGCTGGCCTCTACTGCCTGAGGGAGGGCAGAGAAACATTGGGGTGGTTAGGAGGGGGGAAGAATAAAAGAAGGGGGAAATTACATCAGTTTTACCAGAGCTATTATATGCAACCTTCAACTGTTAGGCTTAAAATTTACTTAAAATAAAAATCCTTATGATCAGTTCCAAAAGGCCCCCATTAAATTGTGTATTTTCCCCAAATTGTTTATTTTTTAAAAAAGCAGATTTAAAACATTTGTTTTCTTTTAATGCATCACGGATCACCTTGGGAGTGATCACCAATGCTACACCCGGGAGTTAGTGGCAGATTTAAGATACGGGATGGGCAAAAAAAGAAAAACAAACGAAGATCCCCCTGCCTTTTTTTTACTGCCTCCCCCCCCCCCCCCCCCGTTTCTTCTCAGAAGCCCTCTGGATATTGTATCATAATGAATAATAATTCCATGGTGGGGAAAGTGAGGTGATGGGCAGGTGTAGCCAATCGCTTTGGACTCACTCTCTGCAAACGAGGCAATGAAACGAGAGCTTGGCTCTTCTGAATTACCACCAAACGCCTGCCAACCTGGTGGCGTCAGGGCACGGGCATTTTGCAGTTTAAGACCAGCTCCAAAGGTACATTTGTAGCGCGAGTCTTACGACCTGCCAGCTCCTCAGAAGCAGCCACCAAGCCAGCCAGTGGTGCCCAGGGGCTTCCCAAGGGAAGTCGGTACCTGGAGAGGGGCCTCCATCTGCCTCATCTTCTCCAGTTGGACCTCTCTCGCAATGAGCTGCTTGGCCTGGTAAGTCAGCGGTTTCCGAAACGGGAGATCAGGAAACCTACAAACCTCTTCCACATTCCTGGGGTTTACAGCCAAGGCAGTATTATTGTAAAAGGAAACAAGACCCAAAGCATGTTAAAAGCAAAGCACACCTTTTCACACTTGCACTTTCATTTGAATACAATTTGGCATTTGGCTCACAAGTTTTTGTAAAACCCACTGAAGTAGGAGTTGCATTCGTGGCGTGTCCGCCGACCAATCGCCATGCCACCAAGCAGAGTCCATGTGCGCGCCTGCCTCGTGCTTGCCCCGCATCTGCCATGCTCTCCACGGCGCGCTGCAGCTGACCTGAGGTGGCCGGCCAGGCACTGAAGTGCCGCCGAAAACAGCGGAGCCTGTGTGCACGCCTGCTACACACTCATCTGTCAATTGTGCTCTCCATGCCTCGGATCAGCTGCAGCGTTGGGGAGAGCATGGCGGACACGGGGCGAACGCGAGGCAGGCACACACACGGACTCTGTTTTTTTCAGTGCCCTCCCGAGAGGTGGCATGGTGATTGGTCGGCAGACACGCCACAAATGGGGACTCACCATCCCCCAAACCCTGCTGCTGCTAAAGTGGATCCCGGGCTGCAATGTGTGCTGCAATGGAGAGACGGGATGTGGAGCAGCCGGCGCAAGGGAAGGAGGAGCGGGCAGAAGAAAGAGGAAAAGCAGCCAAGTGAGAAGCGCCACCGAAAACAGCAGAGACCATGTGCCTGCCTGCCTGCCACATACCCGCCCCTTGTTAGCCATGCTCTTCACGGTGCGCTGCAGCTGATCCGAGGTGTGGAGAGCATGGCTGACACGGGACAGGCATGTAGCAGGCGCATACACAGACTCTGCTGCTTTCAGCAGCGCTTCCTGCCTGACTGGCCGGGACGGCCCCACTCCTCGCTCGGCCGCTTTTCCTCTTTCTTCTCCCCGCTCCTCCTTCCCTCGCGCCGGCTGCTCCACATCCCGTCTCTCCATTGCAGCACGTACTGCAGTCCGGGATCCACTTTGGCAAACCTCTTTTGTTTGTGGGACTGCTCACGGTGGTGGAGAAGCGCGTCAGAGCTGGAAAGAAGGTTAGTAAAGAAATGCTTTGGGAAGGGAGGGCATCTGGGCGGTGGTGGGTGAGGCAAGCTCTCCAGCTCCACGGCGGAAGAGAAATGCGACGCTTTCTGGCTCCGGCACTCCACCTGGCACTTCGGTGGCTGTGTGGGCAGAGCTGCAAAGAGGGCCAGGTGGCCAAAAGCGCCAGCAGTCTGGCTCGGAAGGGGAGTGAAACGGCAAACCCCCTAAGGCTGCCAGGCCTGAAACGGGCCCATCACTCTCTAGCAGCTGCCCAGGCCCACCAGAGGGAAGGCCGGCATCTACCGGTACCAGCACTTATGGTAAACACGGCGGCATTTCGGCTCTGGCAGGGAAGGGGCAACCGGCATGGGCACTATAGACATTATGGCTTGCTTCAGCACCTTCCCTGACCCTCCGGCGCTCTGCCGGCACTTTGGCCTTGGGCTGCCTCCATATGCGCAGGCCATGCCCTGCCCCAGCGCACTCGCCACCTGCTGTAATGTAAGACAGGGGTCCCCAACCTGTGGGCCACGGCCCGGTAGTGAGCTGTGGCCTGTTGGCTACTGGGCCGCAGGACAGGCTAGCCAGTGCACGCATGTGTGTGCGCACACCCCCCCACTTGTACTAGTGCCGCGGCTGCGGGCACGAAAATGGGCTGCTGCCAAGCTGCACAAAAATGGGCCGCCGCCACACCGCAGGGCGCAAAAACGGGCTGCTGCTGCACAGGGCATGGAAACGGCGCTGCGCCATGCAAGAACGGGGCAGGGCTAGTATCACACTGGCGCTAGCCCCGCTCCGTTTGCGTTGCGGCATCCTTGTGGCCCTGTGCGCACACGCATGCGTGTAAAATGCTTCCCCCTCCCTTTCCCTCGGGTCCGCCAACTGAGAAAGGTTGGTGACCTCTGATGTAAGACATCCTCCGAAAATAAGATCTAATGGGTCTTTTGGTAAAAAAAAAAAAAAAAAGACCCAGTCTTATTTTCGGGGAAACACAGTAACGTAATCTAGTTTCATGTACCTCTTTTATTGTTCTTATTTAAGTGTTAAATACATGAAATAATAAACTACCTTTTGGTATATCGGTTTTTTATACTTAAAACGGTCATTAGGGCAGAGAACCGGTTGTTAAATTATTTGAATCCCACCACTGAACAGACCCTAAGCACTTTCAGATTCTGGCTATGAGACGCCACTTATGAACATAGCCTTGTATAAAACTCCTGTGTGCACAACCCTGGAAACCAAAGGGATTTTTCCACAGAGCTGGTTTTCTCAGGGAGCTTAGGTAACTAGGACTCAACCATCCCATTTGGTAGATTGAAATACTACTGGCTTTTCCTAACATTAAGCATTTAATCAGCTGGTTCTTCTGCACCATAAAACTCAGGGTCCAGCACCATCACCACTGGCATGTCTGATTTTCACAAAGGGTCCAGACTATGCTTGCTTGAGATATTGTATTTCCAGGAGAACAATTGTGAAATCATGAAAAACCTATCTGCTACATGAAAAGGTGGTACTTACGGGTCAAGCTTATAGATGTACTGGCCTTCGGGAGTCTGCTCCTGATGGTAGGTAAGATTGAATGTCAGCATAATATTGATCAGCTGTGACAACTGCTCCTTTTCGTTCTGATTGTACAGCTGTGTGTTCACCTAAGAAGATAAGAAGAATGGATCATCCCAAGTTCCATCTTAATTTAGTATTTTGCTTCTCCCACCATCCAGCAAGCAGGAGACAGAGAACCAGATTTCTGTTCAGTAATATTTGGGGAGAGTTGCCCTCAATCTGAAGATAATGTAGAGGCTTCCTCCATGCATTCATCCTATCATCCTGTATGAAAGCAGCCCAAGTTCGTTGCCATGTCTTAAGGACATCAAAAGAGCTCTGCTCGATCAGGCCAAAGCTCAAATTAGTCCCGTGTCTTATTTTTCACAGCAACGAAACCATGCTGCTGGGATGCTTGCAAGCAGGAGACAGAGGCCAGGCCTCCTCCCACGAGTGTTCTCCAAAACGGGCATTTGGAGGGATGAGGAGATATCATGGAGGCTTCAATGCCAATAGGTTTTACCAGCTGTCAGAACCCTATCTTTCTATGGGGACGGGGTTTCTTGTTCTTTTCAGGTTCTGCCATTCTCCTGGGGAGAGGGGGAAGCTTGGGGTTGCTGATGTGTATTTCCTTTGCTTTGTTCCTTGTTCTATCCTCTTTGATGTTTCTCTATCGGGGTGAAAGATATGCTATCCCACCTGTCAAAGGGGAAAATCTTCTCAAAGCTAGATTTGAGAGAAACCTATTACAGGATCAGAATAAAGGAGGGGGACGAATGGAAGACAGCCTTCAATTGCCCCTTAGGATGTTACCAGTTCAGGGTTCTACCTTTTGGATTACAAGGAGCACCCGCAATATTCATGCAATTGATAAATGACGTACTTCGGGAACTACCTGTACAAGGGGATGCTTGTTTACCTAGATGACATCTTGATATTCACTGAGACAATGGAAAAACATGTGAAACTAGTCAGAGCCATCTTAAAAAAGCTCTCTAAATGCGAATTCCATAAGGAGAAAATTGACTATTTGGGATATCGCATCTTACCAAATGGCATAGAGATGGATCCCGAGAAGGTCCGAACAGTATTGGAATGGCCTCCGCCCCGCACCAGAAAGCAAGTGCAGAGTTTCCTTGGCTTTGCTAACTTTTACCGGCAATTCATCCCCTCCTTTGCCCAAATTGCATTACCAATTACGAACCTACTGAAAATCAAAGGGGAGGGGAAACCCAAGCCAAGCCAACCATTAAAATGGACAGTGGAATGTCAAGCCGCATTTGAAAGGCTTAAAAGACTATTTTCCGCGGAACCGGTTTTGAGACACCCCGACACTGATAAACCTTTTGTGATTCAGGGTGATGCCAGTGATGTAGCCGTGGGGGCTGTACTTTTACAGGAAAACGATGAGAGGAAATTACAACCCTGCGCATACACATCAAGGAAGCTCACAGAGACAGAATAAAGGTGGGCAGTCTGGGAGAAAAAGGCTTACGCAGTGCGATGGGCTCTTCTCACTTGGCGGCACTTCCTGGAGGGGAACAAAATTCCTTTCCAAGTGTGGACCGACCACAAGAACCGGGAAGCACTAAAAACGCCCAGGAAATTAACTCCTAAACAAGCGAGATGGTTGCAACATTTCCACCGGTTTAACTTCATGTTAAAACACTTGCTGGGAAGAAAAAACTTTTTAGCAGACGCTTTGTCCAGACTGCCTCAGTATAACAGTAATTGAAGTGACGTAATGAAACTACTCATGCCAAATAAACAACTAGCAGCACAGGTCACCACCCGAGCACAAGCCAAACTCCAAAAACCTTTAGCAAGCGAAGCGGGAATCGAGTTCAACAAAGCACTAGAAACAGATGAATGGTTCCTAAGCCACAAGAACCTATGCACCATAACAGATGGTCTGCCATGGGTTGGGGGGAAATTATACATACCCAAAAGCCAGAGATTAACATTCATGCAGTTGTGCCACGACTCAAAGTCAGCAGGCCATTTCGGGTTTGTGAAAACGTTGCACTTGGTCAAAAGGCAATTTTGGTGGCCATCAATAAAAAAGGACATTGAAAGCTACGTGGCTAGCTGCCCAATCTGTGCCTCAGCGAAGAGATTGCAAGGGAAAACACCTGGATTACTGCAACCAGTAGCGACCCCCTCAGCGCTCTGGAAGGAGATTTCCATGGACTTTATTGTGGAGTTACCAGAGAGCGGGGGGAACACAGTCATCTGGGTCATAACGGACCTATTCTCCAAACAAGTACATTTTATTCCCTGCCCAAAAATCTCCAATGCAAAGACACTCGCAAAGCAACACATATAGCGACTTCATGGAGCCCCACAGCGCATCATATCCGATAGAGGAGTACAATTCACATCAGAGTTCTGGAAAGCATTCCTAAGCTTGTTAGGAATCACCCAAGGACTGTCATCTAGTCATCATCCGCAAACAAATGGTGGGACTGAACGGTCGAACTCAGTACTAGAACAATATTTAAGATGCTTTATTAATTACCAGCAGGACAACTGGACTGATCTACTCCCCTTCGCAGAAGTTGCCTACAACAATGCAGTTCACTCCAGCATGGGTTACACTCCTTTCCAAGTTGCAACAGGACAGAGTTTTAACCCAATGTCTAAACTTCCTTCAAGCGACCCTGTCATCCTCTCCCTAAAGGAGTGGATCGCACAACTAAGAAACAGCTGGCCAGTTTGAGGAAAGCCTTAGACGAAGCTAGACAAGCATATAAAATGCAAGCTGATAAAAAGAGAACCGAGCCAAAACCCTTTAACATAGGGGAGAAGGTTTACTTGCCCATCAAATAATTAAAGTCCCTACAGCCCTCAAAGAAACTAGTACCAAAATTTGTGGGACCATTCCCCATTACCAGAATCATAAATCCTGTCACAGTAGAATTAGAACTCCCCAAAAAACTCAGACAGATTCACCTTATTTTTCACTGCAGCCTTCTAAAACGCAAGCAGCAATCACCCTTAAGGCTAGCTGCTGCTCCTCCCCCTCCTCCAATTATGGTGGAAGGAGAACAGCATTTTGAAATTAAAGAAATCCTAGATTCCATGGTTCCACCCAATACCTAGTAGCATGGAAGCATCTTCCACCCTCCCACGTTAGGGCCCCCAAGCTCCTTAGCAAGTTTCACGCTGCATATCCCGACAAACCGGACTAATCCCTGTCTCCTTTTGTTTTCTGTTTTCTCCCACAGGTAGATCTCTCTTTCTTTTAAGGGAGACAGGATGTCACTGGTGGAAGACAAGGGATGAACTTGATCAAACACAGGTAAGCTTTTAAGGCCTGCCTCATGGTGATTCGTGAAGTGTAAATACTTCCCCGCACTAATTGTGTCTGCAGATAATCGACCAGTGACCCTCTTTAAGATGAGCTGTCTCCTGAGGTCCACCTGAAGGGGTGCGCTGAGGAATTTGCAGATTTTCTGGAAGACAAAATTGCTCGACTTCGTTCCCAGTTAGATGCCGGTGTGGTTGCTGGTCCGGTGGAGGCTCCTGGGGCAGGTTCTTGCCCTGTTATCTGGGAACGGTTTGACCCTGTTGCTCCTGAGGAAGTGGATAGGATCTTAGGGAGTATGCGCACAAGCACCTGTGTTTTAGACCCATGTCCTACCCAGGAGGTGACATGCAGGTAGACTCTGGTGGTGATTAATGCTTCCTTATAGCAGGGGGTATTGCCCCAGCACTTTAAGGAGGCTGCGGTCTGCCCTCTTCTCAAAAAGCCATCGCTGGATCCCACCCTGTTGGATAATTTCTGACCTTTCTCCAATCTTCCCTTTTTGGGGAAGGTAGTTGCGCGGCAGCTCCAGAGGTTTCTGGATGAAACGGATTATCTAGACACCTACCAGTCAGGATTCAGGCCTAGATATGGGACAGAAACGGCATTGGTCATGCTTGTTAGAACCCATTTTTCCCTGGGGGGGGGGATCTATTTAATTTCTTCTTTTTTGTTTCTGAGGGTTCTGCCATTCTCCTGAGGGGGGAGGGGAGAGCATGTTTCTCTGCTTTGCTACAATGTATCCTTCCCGCTGTTTCTACAAACTTACTCTTTGAACTGTCTCTCCTTTGATGTTACCTTGGGGCGAGAAAGGAATGTTCCTCCAGCCATCTGGCTTATCTCTCACTGCGGAAGGGAAGACCCAACATCTTCACAAGCATGGGAACGGACCGTTATCAGCTCCTTTCCCACAGTGGACGTAACACCTGAGGATTGGCCCATTCAAACTGCCGGATGAACTATTAGGGTGGGGTTTGCTTGGGACTCTTTTAACCGATCAATCTGAGCGGGAAACCCTCAGATCCTGCCTATTATGCCTGCTATCAGCTTCTCCTAATAAAAGTTCCTTTTGGAATGAAACTGTTCCAAGAGTCCTGCTTTCTTGGGATGAGGTTTTGAAGTAGGCCCTGACAACGCTTTTTGATGATCTCTGGTGGGAGGAGGATGGAGGTAGCGCATCCATCCTGGCTCTGCTTGACCTCTCGGCGGCTTTCGATACCATCGACCATGGTATCCTTCTGGAGCAACTTAGAGGGTTGAGAGTGGGGGGGCTTTGAGCTATCCTGGTTTATTTCCTTCCTCTGTGGCCGCTCTCAGTCAGTGTTAATAGGAGTCGAGAGATCCAGCCCTCGCCCACTCTTTCGCAGGGGTCCCACAAGGCTCAGTACTCTCTCTGCTCCTATTCAACATCTACATGAAACCGTTGGATGAGATCATCCGTCACCATGGACTGAGGTATAATCAATATGCTGTTGATACTCAATTGTATATCTCAGCTTGTGGTGAGTTAAGCGATGCCATGACCTCCCTCCCTCTCGCAGTGCCTGGAGGCTGTTGGGGGCTGGATGGGGAGCAACGGGTTGAAACTGAACCCTGGCAAGACCGAGTGGCTCTGGGTTTGGGGTTCTTTGGTCAATGGAGAATTGCCATCTTTGGTCTTGGGTGGGGTAGCACTGCCCCAGACAGACCCAGTGCGTAATCTGGGGGTTCTCCTGAACTTGCGACTCCTACTTGAAGAGCAGGTGACACTCGTGGCCAAGAGGGGCTTTGCGCAACTGCAGGTTATGTGCCAGTTATGCCCTTTCCTGGACCAACAATCTCTACTCACGGTCACTCATGCCTAGTCATCTCCCATCTTGACTATTGCAACACGCTCTACATGGGGCTGCCTTTGAAAAGCATCCAGAAGCTCCAGTTGGTGCAAAATGTAGTGGCCCACATGGTTTTATGCAGACCTTGGTGTGCGCATGTTACCTTTCCTGTGGGAGCTGCATTGTTTGCCAATTTGCTTCCGGGTGCAATTCAACGTTCTGGTTGTCACCTTTAAAGCCCTTCATGGCTTGGGACCAGGTTATCTGAGGGACCGTCTCTTGCCGGTCACATCCACCCGAGCCACTAGAGCGGGGAGGCAAGGAACGTTGCGGGTCCCGTTCCCCTAAGGAGATACATCTGGTGGGACCCAGAAGAAGGACCTTCTCCGTGGTGGCTCCCTCCCTCTGGAACATCATCCCTCCGGAAATTAGACTGGCCCCCACTCTGACACTCTTTCGGAAGGCCCTGAAGACCTGGTTCTGCCAGCGGGCCTGAGGAACCCAGAGTGGGATGGAGCCCATTAAATGGCTGGTAAGAGTGTGTGTTGTTGCCTGGTGGGGGTTATTTTATTTTATTTTTAATTTCTTTTATGTTGTTTTTATTTTCTGTAAGCCACCTTGAGTCGTTATAAACAAGTAGGTGGCAATATACATTTTCCAAATAAAAAATAACAATTATATTATTATTGCTGCTGTTATTTTGTCTAGTCATTCAAGCTTTCACAACTTGCCCCCTCCAGTTTTTCCCCCACTTCTCTTTCCAAAGTTGCCTGGGCTGAGAAATGCTTAGCCCAAAGGTGCTAAGTGAGCCGAGGGGAACAGATCTTTCCCTAGTCCCAATCCACTGCTGTGCTGTCCTATTCACACATATAAGTTACTTGATTTCTACAATCATGGATTATTTGTCTTATGCTATAATACTCCACAGTCTAGTCCCTACTCTGTCTAGAGCTAATCTAGATGTGTGGTGACTCCTCCAGGTACCTCTTCAGATGTCAGTTGGAAGGAGGATGAACCAATCCCAGGCACGTCAGGAGGGGAGGTGGTTAACGGCTCTGAGCAGTCGGCTGAGAGTGAACCACAGCTGCAGCAGGACAGCCCCGAGGCTTCAGGAGGGAAAGCACACAGCTGCAGCTGGTTAATGATGATGATGAGGAACTGCCTTCTGCATCTTTTACGAGAACATGCAAGGCAGAGAGAAAGCAATAGCAGCTAATGTCAGCTGATTACTCATGAGGAGGCAGCCTTGTCCCTCTTGATGGGCTGCACCAGAAGCACAGCAGACAGATGGAGACAATGCTGGGAATGTGTTCATTTCCTAGCTGTGTGTTTTCTGGTTGTTGTGATTCCTGCCTTGCTTTCGACTGACATGGTGCCTTGATTTTGGATCGTGCCTTGTGAACTCTGGACTTTTCTTGTCTTGTGAATCCTCTTGTGTTGTGGATTTAATTTTGCCTGGTGGATCTATCTTCTTTGGGAAACACCAGGAGGGGAGTTGGTCAATGGCTCTGAGCAGCAGGCTGAGAGTGATTTGGTTGAACCACAGCTGCAGCAGGACAGCCCTCCTTTGTGGACTCATTGGCCACTGCTCTGTGGACTAGCATTGATCGGCTTTTGGCTGAACTTAATTGGGAGAGTTTTGGGTTTTTGGTGAAGGGAATTGCTGGGCAATACTAATAAACCCATTATACCATTGTTGCACCACTGTGAGTGAGTGGGACAGCACAAGATGCAATTAATCCTTGTTTCTCCAATATAATCACCACTATAACACTTCAACAAGGGAAGCTGGACGAAAAGTGAGTGACTGGTCTGTAACCAGCCTGGAAACTGGAGGTGGACTTGAATTTGGATCTGGGTTTGGTACAGATTTTATCTCCAAAATTAGGCTTCTTGAAGCCCCAGGTCCTTCTGGATAATGCCCTTTGCCGGGGTTGAGTGTGTAACACCATTCAGTTTTGTAGGACAGGAAGAAGGATCACTGGGGGAACTGGACACATCAAAGATGACCCACAAGTCCATGCACCAAACTTTCCAATTAATATTTTTAATTAATGAAATAAGTTGGGCACCTAGGAGGTAACAAAAAAGCTTCCTGGGCACACTGATGCCCAGGCAGAATGGGAGAGTCCTGGGCATCTGACGGAGGCCACAATGACATCAGAATGTTTCACATGTTGCAATGAACACAATATAACTAGCATCAATAATTAATAATTGCATCATTTGTGTCAAGAGGTGCATTATGGCATTTGCTCTACCCACCCGCTGTAACAGACAGCAATTTGTGTTAACTGGGAAGGAATAATCCTGAATGAGCTGCATTTTCAAACACCATCAAATGGGGGAAGGAGATAGGGTTGTTTGGTTTTGCTTTCTTACAGGCAGACTTCAAAAAACAGTTAATTTGTGGCTTAGACCAGCATCTAAAGCTAGCTGATGAGATAGGCCACATCATGCCAGGCGGCCAGGCAGAACTCACTCAGCATCACAGAATCTCGTAAGTTGGAAGCAACCAGGCAGGATCTTCTGGCATCCGACAGATATATGTAACTGTTCCACTGTTGGAAGACTTCAGGGAATACATTAACACACAAACTTTCTTGAGATTAGCATGGCAAGAAAAGAAAATGTTGCTAACATTTCCTGAGACGATGGTTTTCTATTCACAGGAATATATTTATTTGGAAGCTATAGCAGTGCAAATCTGTGGACAGGTCTTAAGCTGGAGAGTAATTGGCAAGGCAGGCTGGCATAAAATTGTTTTTCTCGGTAAGCAGCTCTCCATTCTTGCTTCAGCTGGTATTGTTTAGCATCGCTTGCCAGAATGCATTGTTATTGCATTCATGCTCTGTGTGTGTGTGCGCGCCTCTGAGTCATTGTTGCCTGGACAGGTCCCTGCAGTTTTCCTGGTAAGATCTCAGAAATGGTTTGCCACCGTCTGCTGAGAGGGCTGGGAAGCTGGCCCAAGATCACCCAGCTGGCTTTTTGCTTAGGCAGGATTAGACCTCCATGAACTGGCTCTCCTTCAGGTCTTACACTACAGAACACGAATGAGGCCAAAGCAGAGACCGAGCTGCAGCTCTGGGGCAGTGTCTCTGACCTAAGGATCTGGATCTTATCGTCTCTCTAGCCACCGTGCTGCTTCTTCAGCCAGTCCAGACCTATGAAACCCTTCCAACCCCCAGTAAGGAGTTTTTCTTACCGGTCTCAGTTTTGGTGAAATAATCTCCAAGAGGAGGCAAAGGGCTTCGAGGGTAAAAGACTGAGGTCTGACACGACTGCGCGAGTTGGGTGAAATTCCAGAAATCATGGAATCTACCAGGTGATGCATCTGGGTCAGTTTTGATAGAGCCTGAATGGGAAAAAAAAACAGTCAGGCAAAGTTCCAAAGAACTCGGTGTCATGCACAATACTGTCAAAGAGAGCAATTTCTCCACAAAGGTTGTGAAAGGTTTTTTGCCTGTTAAAGCCTCCCTGAGAAGCTCCCTTCTAGAGAGAGCCTGGAGGGAAAATGCAACAATTGTTGGGAAAACATGAACTTAGTTCAGGAAAACATAGGCATGAGAAAGAAAGTCAAGATTACCCCATCTTTGGTATAAAAGAGAAAGAAGTAAAAATGTCGACAGGCTTTCATGATTCTTTTGTTATAATAAAATGAGGTTCTAATCTTTCTTGTGGCATTCATTTCTTCCCCCGTCTATCTGGAAGGGTTGATACCAATTCAGTAGATCTTGCACTTAGAGGAGTTTTCTGCAGTTTTCCCTCTCAGACCTAAACTTGAGTCTGTTTGAATTTGCATGCAAAACTGCAATTTTTTTTTATCCCTAAGCTATGGCTCCTCTCCATAAGAGGCATATGAACTTTGAAAACAGGTACATCAGGAGCCAAGGAGAGGCAAGGGCAGTTCTTCACTCCATGATCATCTGGGAATGTTCTGAATCCTAAAGGTGACTGATGTTACAACTCACTTTTTTGTTTTCCCTAACCCACGTGTGTCAAACTCGCCATGTCACATGACGTGTCGCGACATATCGCGACTTTTTCACATTGCAGGAGCTGGGGTGGGCGCGGCCTCCGCATGATGCAACCGGCCCACGGGCCGGCAATTTGACACCCCTGCCCTAGCCAGTCCCCGATGGTTTTCTCTTCATTCATACCTCTTGTTGGCTGTGTGGATAGACCAGTCTGGGAATACTGGAAGCAGCAAAGAGCAAGTGGAAAGAAACTGGGAGGAAGGGTAAGTATCTCATCAACTGAAAGCTCTGGCTGTGCAGGATGGCCTTGCCCAGCAGATCAGAGAAGCCAAGCCACTCCAAGGCCAAGCAGACCGAGTCCAAACTGGAATCCTTCACCTTCATATTGAGGAAATTGTCGTACAAGCCCTGCAAGAAAGGTGGCCGGGGTGAAGCCAGGAACAACAGAAGAGTCCAAAACTAAACCGACCGTTATGTAGATGGGGTCCGGGACAATTAACCATGGGAACATGGCTGCGCCCACTCCACCACAGGCCCCACCACCACAGCTGACCCACCACAGTCATTTATTCTTGGCTGGCCAGCGCTGAAGGAGACAGGAGGATCATGTGAGATGAATACAAATACATTCTGCAACACATCACTTTAGCTAAGAAAGAATACAACAGAGGATCAAAATGGCGAAGGGGACTATTGATGGGAGATGTGAAGGAAGAGCACGAGAGAGATAGCAAACAGAAAGAAACTATCTCTTCACACTTTTTGTATCTTTTTTATTACAGGTAATCCCCCAGATACAAGCGTTTATTTAGCGAGATTTCACAAAAACGAGGTTATTAGAAATTACATTATATTACATTAGCGTGTGGCGGCTGCTGCTCCGTTCCCTAGCATAGACCCACCAGAGATTCTGCTAATACTTACTGGAAGGAAATCCCCCCCCCCCCATTTTGGATTTTGGCTGGAGGCTTGTCCTGATAAGGAGCCGTGTTGTTGTTGTTGTTTTTAAAGGTTTTAAATTTAAATTGCCTCCAGAGGTTGTGGGTGTTCCCTCACTGGAGGCTTTTAAGAAGAGTCTGGATAGGCATTTATCAGAAATACAGTACAGTACTGTACTCTCTTGTGAGAGCAGTGGGTTAGACTAGATGACCTCAAGGTCCCTTCCATCTCAGTTACTGTTGTAAGCCAACAGTTCTGTAAACTCCACCCTCATCTCCCTCTGCATGCCTGCCTGGAGACACTTAAGCTAATGGCCGGCAAGTGTTTGTGTGTGTGTTTTAAAGCAATTGGAGATTTCTGTGAACTCCTGGAGACACTTAAGCTAAATTACTTTAGGGGCAGCTGCAATGGTAGAGTTCTCCACCCCCCTCTGAAGAAGCTTGAGCTGCCTAGCAACAAATGGCTTTTTTAAATAAAAGCCTACTGCCTACTTGGGAGGCAGTTTACAAGTACTGTGGTTACTGAAACCGGAAACAGCTGATTTGTGGCTGGAAACAGCCTGCAGCAGCGGGGAGAAAAGTCTCTCATTTAGTAAATCAAATCTTTGTTCATTTAACGATCCATTTGATTCAATTAATGAGTTTGATTTTAAAATGTTGTAATATTGAGTCTGATTCATTTGATGATTACGAGCCTAATGGACAGGCTCTATTGGGCTCGTACCTCGGGGACTACCTGTATCTTACTCTGTATTATTTCATGCTTTATTTTTGTGAAAAGCTTCAATAAAATTTCTTTCTTTCTGATGAATCAATAGAACTCTTTCAGCAAACTAAACACAATTGGACCACTGCCAGATAGGTCACAGGTGGTGAGATGGGGAGACAGGTTTGAACAGAGGAAATGAAGTTAATCTAAGTACTGGTAGATACCTGGCTAAGCTTTTCATGTTCTCCTGAAGAGACACTGAGGTGCAAAATGTGCTGGAACTGTTGAGTGGAGGAACTGATGGATGTCTGACCTTCTCCTCTGCCAAACTCATCATCAGCTCCGCTAAGAAGGCTGGCTGGAAGGGGAGGGTTTGTTCCTAAGTTCTTCCTTGGCAAGAAAAAGGAAGCAATAAGACAGAGGTTGGTTTCTTTGGGAATAGCAAAGAAAAGACAATAAATGGCATTTTGATGTTATTTAAGTTAAGAAACAGATAAAGGGCAGCCAATACCTTAAATAATGAATGAATGAATGAATGAATGAATGAATGCTTTATCTTAGCAAATTGGTGAAACTGGAAGAGAAACCAAAAAGCCTGTCCTCTGGATAATAAAAGTTTGAATATACTATTATCTGCTCCCCAATGCCTGATAGCTGTGGCATGTTAACATCTGGAACCTTAATGGAAAGTGCACTCACACTTCACACAGAAGAAAGAGTAGGGCAAGAGTCTTGGCTTGAAGGATGCAGAGTCAATGATCCAGTGACACAATAAGCAACCTTTTTAATCATTTGTGTCTCATTTAAAGTCAAGGGGGTTGACTATTGTATCTAGCTTTCTTCAAATATCATAATAAAATAAAAAAGTGCATTCAGTGTCATGATATATAGTCTGTTATTTTCCCAGCCAGAACAAAATATTTCAAGGGTCTAAAGTAGGGGTCCCTAACCTATGGGCTGTGGCCCACTACCAGTCCGTGGCCTATTTGCAACTGGGTCGTGTGAGTGGCTGGCTGGTGGGTGCGTGCGTGCGCAGCCCCACTCGTGCAAGTGTTGTGGGTGCTCACGCCCCCATTCATGTGAGTGCTCAGGGCCCCACTCGTGGGAACAACGGGTGCTTGTGTGCACCTGCCCCTCCAACAAAACCGTTCCCTTTCCCCCCCCTCCCCCTGTGCCAGAAAGGTCGGGGAACCCTGGCCTAAGGTCCCTCTGCACAAGTAAGGATACCTGGTGAATTCCTGTGCAGTTTAATTTATTGCAGCATACAAGCAGTTATCCCGTGTCATTCTGATTTAGGCACTTCTGTTTTAAAACTTTTGAGATTTGTATTGGACAGTTCTGAATACAAACTTGAAAAATTTCAGCAAAACCTGTTCCATAGGCCTTGGAAACAATGATTAAAAAAGAATTTCAAAGTGTTAAAAATTAAAAATTCAAGAACGTTCAGAGAATTAACATGAAGAAAAAAATCAGTTTTGCAAATACAGCCTACTAAAAACGGGAGGCCTGACTGGGTTTGTTTTAATCCATATGGATAACAAAATGCTCCTGCTTCTGATGGGGGCTGTTGTTTGTTCCCCAGGATCAAAAGATGATTTACATTGTGCATCTTCCACACTTCTTCCAATGACCACCCTGGCAAGGTAGGTTGAGTTGAAAGAGCACAACTGAGTCAGGGCCGCTTTATTGAGGTTGTAGGGCTGAAGAGGGTCTTTTTGGTCTCAAAGTCAAAACTTCTTAATCAGCACACAATGGCTGCAACTTGTGCAATTGGTCTCCTCCTGTCTAGAAAGGGTTGAGTGAGACACAATAATAATTCTTTCTCACCTCCGCACTCTGGGCAGCTGGAAGATCTCCTGCCAGATGGAAAACAGCCCTTTGTTCCGGTCCTTTAAGCCAACTGTTGCAGCCTGAACTGTCCTCACATTCAGCTTTTTCTTGCCTCGGCTATACAGGAACTTGAATGAAAGGAGACTAGGTCACATGGGGTGGATGGAGACAGGAAGAAAAATGCCAGATTCCGATTATTACCAGCTTAGCTCAGGAAGAATCTGAGCAAGCAAAAGATAAAAGTTCATCTGTCCGAGAATCTTTCACCAAATTTCTACTCCTTATGGATATGCAGCAATTTTTGAGTTCGGCACTTGTCTTTTAGAGCAGGGCTTTTCAACCCATGTTACGTGTACCACGGGTGGTACACTGGCACCTGGCAGGTGGTAGGCGTAGGACGGGTTGAAAAGCATTGTAAAAAAAAGTGTAGGCCCATGGGAAAGTCAGCTGGAGCTGCGATGTTGCCGGGGCTCTGCTGAGCGCCCAGGATCAGCTCGGGGCTCCAGCTGATTGGCGCACGGCTCAGGCTGACTAGCGCTCGAGTCTGCCTGCTTCATCCTGCAAAGCAGGGCTCATCTGGCGCTCTTGCCCGATGTCATGCCAGCAGGCCCGGCGGGATCAGGAAGGCTCCGAAGGAGGTAGCTGCAGGGGGGAGGGGGAAGCAGGATCCAGCCCCGGCGGGATCAGGAAGGCTCCGAAGGAGGTAGCTGCAGGGGGGAGGGGGAAGCAGGATCCAGCCCCGGCGGGATCAGGAAGGCTCCGAAGGAGGTAGCTGCAGGGGGGAGGGGGAAGCAGGATCCAGCCCCGGCGGGATCAGGAAGGCTCCGAAGGAGGTAGCTGCAGGGGGGAGGGGGAAGCAGGATCCAGCCCCGG
Organism: Azemiops feae; assembly: GCA_023970755.1. Taxonomy (NCBI): domain Eukaryota; kingdom Metazoa; phylum Chordata; class Lepidosauria; order Squamata; family Viperidae; genus Azemiops; species Azemiops feae. The sequence goes on from JALGBA010000623.1 coordinate 432,456, forward strand.
CGGGATCAGGAAGGCTCCGAAGGAGGTAGCTGCAGGGGGGAGGGGGAAGCAGGATCCAGCCCCGGCGGGATCAGGAAGGCTCCGAAGGAGGTAGCTGCAGGGGGGAGGGGGAAGCAGGATCCAGCCCCGGCAGGATCAGGAAGGCTCCGAAGGAGGTAGTTCTAAAATCGATGGGCTGCTGCTGGGGAGGAGAATCAAAATAGGACAAAACAAGCGTAGTCCATCATGGTTTATTGATTGCCAAGTTTTCCTCTGGTTTTCCTGTCTCTTCCTGGGCTATTAAAATCACATTGGCAAGGTCTGTTCCGAACATCTGGCTGCAAACCAGTCAACTGGATTTTAGCCTAGCCCCTTGTGCAATCCTAAACCACATTCCGGAGGTAAAGAGGATGTAGTAACAGGAGAGAGCTGCAAAACTGATTTATTTTCTTGCCTTTAATAGCAGTAACTACGCTCTTTGATGACTTTGTTAGCAACCTGCAGGCTGTGAACTTTCCTTTCCTCCTTGGAGAAAGAATTCAGAAATGCTAGATTTATTTTTCCTGCTAATTACAGTATACTTTGTGGGTTTTTTAAGGAGCTGTGAGAAAACGATGTGTCTGAAAATTAAAGGATGTATCAATTGAGTTGTGGGACAGGAACAGGAAGTACATGGACTTATGTACTTCCAGTTGCTGAAAGGTATGCCATTAATATTCTGACTTGACACCTGCATGCTCTCAGGGCCCAAAGATTATTTTCATTCTTCATAGGCTGGTATTGCGGATTAACTAATTTTTTCTGGGTTTGATTTTAAGGTGAGTATCCTGAGCTATGAAGGCCTTTGATCGTCTTCTTGAATACCTAATAATAAAATAATGAGAACTAAAGGCTCAAAGGGAAGGCAGATTAGAAAGACCTTTTGGGGTCTTCAATTCCCTTCCTGTTAAAAGTTCCTTAATAAGGTTTGCTCTTCCTTCCTAACATCAATAAAGGTGGTTTTTCCAGAAAATATGTGAAGACCTGTAATTAGTGATTTAACTATTGTTTTCTTTTTGGCTGTGTTTTAATTTATATAATGTATGTTTAATTGAGGAGGGCTTGGAGAGGTAGAAGTGGCCAATATGGAGGCTGCACCTTGCCCTCCAGATCTGCCTCCCCTGCAGATCTCTGGAGAGGAGGAGGGGGTGGCAGGGGAGCTGCGTGAGGGAAGGCTGCCCCAACAAGCCAGCATCCTTACCAAGCACAATTGGAAATGGGAATTCCCTTTCGAGAATAGCCAGCCTCCCTTGTGCAGGACCTGGGAGCGCTGCTCCCCTGCCACCTCCTCTTGCTCTCCAGAGATCTGTCAAGGCAGAAGTTGGACTCAGAGGAAATGGCTTCCTGCAAACTTTCTCCTCCGCGCTTCCACACACAGCAGCGTTGTCCTCCATCTCCTGCTTTGCTGGGAGGGGGCACCGGACAGGGAAACACCAACGATGTCTGGGATTGGGAGAAGAACGTCTCCTTTGGAATGCTATGCACGCGCGCGCGCACACAACATTCCAAGCTTGGAGACTTTTATCCACATCTGAGCTAGCAAACTGCCAATCATGCCTGGGCTTGGGGAGAAGGCCCTCTCCTTCCTCTGTGTATAAAAGTCCCCAAATTTGGAATGCAGTGCGCGTGTGCGCATGCGCTTAGGTGCAAGCAGTTTGGGGAGGTGAGGAGTTTGTGGGGCACTGAGCTGTCCCCATATCAAGTTGGCTGGTGCGACTGCTGGTACTTGAATATTGCCATATCCGAAAAGTGGTACAATCTCTGAAAAGGTTGAAAAGCGGTTTTAGAGCTGCATATCTGGTTCTCTAGCAGCACATTTTTATAGTGACCCAACAGTATCATGATAGGGAAGTGTTTATTCAAAACCTTTTAAATCTGACGGTATGAGCATGGTTATCAAATAATAATAGAGCATTTGTATGGCATTCAAACCCTGCTTTCAACTTACAAGATGGGGAAAAACAGAATCTGCCAACAATACAACTAACCTGCAGAGTGTTAATACAAGACCGAATGTCGTTGTCAGTCTTCTCACACAATGCTGTGAGTGCCCCAATATCAGCTTTCATGCCCTGTAGGATGGCAATCTGAAAAGCATAAGGATGGGCATTATGCTGCTGCACAGATGGCCCTGCGTACACAAAATGTATTAGCAAAGTTGTTTTATTACAGTAATTAGCATAATTAGCAAAATCCTGACTATGGTTTGGAGCAAAAAACCTTTGTACCAGTATTGTTTTTATCTAGCTTCTGAACATTAAGAGTGACAGGTAAGTCAATCTTCTAAGATAGAGAAGTCCCTTCTGACATCGCAGGCAAGAGAAGGATAAAAGGACCTTCCATAGGACTAAACAAGCAGGTAGGAACTGAAAAAAGTGACTTATGATCATTTTTTACTTACAATTGTTGCAGCATCCTCATGGTAATGTGATCAACATTTGGATACTGGATAACTGGTTCATATTTATTATGGTTACAGCGTCCCAGGGTCATGTGATCACTTTTTGTGACATGACAAACAAGGTCAGTGGGGAAGCCAAATTCACTAAACAACCATCTTACTAACCTAACATTTACAATGATTCACTTAACTGTGGCAAGAAAGGTTGTAAAATGGGGCAAAACTCACTTAACAACTGTCTCACTTAGCAACAGAAATGTTGGGCTCATTTGTGGCCGAGGACTACCTGTACCATACTGGGCAAAAGCCAAGCATCTTTTGATGCTTACTCACACAATATTCTTACTGCAGAGAAAATGATCACAAAAAAGGAAATATAAAATTATGTGGTTGGTTGTGCTTGCCTCATGTAGCCTCTGGACCAGTCTAGATTGCAAAGTTGAAGGAAAATTAAGAATAAAAGCTTGCTGCTTCAGAAGCCGCAAAGCAGGAACATATCTGGAAAATAGAAGAAAAAAATATGCACGAAGATGGAAAGATATGAAAATACCCGTAACAGAGGAATGGCTGGCGACAATAACAGAATTTGACAAATGGCAAATTTGACTTTTAGTAATCTAAAAGGAAAAGACATTTGTGACTAGAAACACTCTTGTGACCTTTTTGCTGAAAATGGAAAAAATGAATTGGTAATTTATAGATTTGATGATTAGAAAGGATAAAATATGGGAAGAAGAGAATCATGATGTAATGTTAAAGAGGGAGGACAGACAATAAATTTATCTGTAACTGTTGTAAAGAGAATTGGAAGCTGTTTATTCTCCCCCCCCCTCTTTTTTCTTTATTCATCACTTTCCTTTCCTCTTTATTTTTCTTAAAATTGTATTGTTTTTACCATGACACAAAATTCATCAATAAAATTTGATAATCACAATAAAAAAGAAAATAGGAGAAAAATGTATACTCAAATTGGTATAACTGCAGATGTGAGGATGTTGTACTGGGACCTGGGAGAAATTGATGGGATGATCCAGGGCCAGTTTTCTCTCAGCCCATCCTACCTCAAAGAGACGGGAACAAAATGGATGCTATTGGGATCCTCCTGAGGATTTTTTAAAAAAAAATTTATGGTGCCTTTGAGTCCATTCTTGACTCTTAGCGACTGCCTGGACTAGTCCGTGCAGGTTTCTTTAGCCCGGTTTTTCAGAAGTGGCTTGCCATTGCCTCCTTCCTAGGGCTAAGAGAAAGCGACTGGCCCAAGGTTCCCCGCTGGCTTTGCACTCCAGGTGGGACTAGAACTCACAATCTCCCAGTTTTGAGTCTGGCGCCTTCACCGTGACACCAAACTGGCTCTCTAACCTAGAGGAAAATAGGATACAAATGCTGCAGCAACCATCACCAGCCTCAGAACCACAATACTGAAGACGTTTCCCCAAGAACAAAGAATCTACTAGGGAATCATGGTGATTGGGCAACAGCAAGATCTCACGTAAAAAAAAGGAGGAGGGGTTTGAAATAAAATGTTCAGACAGCTTTAATAAATGGGAAATTTATCCTATCAAGGTTTATTAGCCTTGAAAGCCTGCCAAGATTTTGATGAAAATCCCAGTGCTTTGCTTCCCTTTCTTTGCACCCGGTGTGGGGTGATATACCTGCTCTCACAGATACCTTTCCCAAACACAGTCTCTTACTGGTCATTGCAAATGCAGATGATTGGACGGAGAAGAAGCCTGCTTCGTCCTTTGCTCTTTGCCCCAATTGGTCGGTCTTCAGATTCTACCATCCCAGCTTTCTGATTGGTTATGCTTAACAGCACATTGATAGATGCCTGAAAAGACAAGAGGGCCAAAATAATTGCAGGAATAGTACATGGGGCCAGAAAATTCTGAGAAGGGTCATCTTGAATCAACCTAGTTGAGCACTACATCATTAACCAGTCATATCACAAGCAAGGAAGAAGGTAGACCAAAGGTTCCCCAGAGGGTATCCTACGCCATTGGACATGGAGACTTTTTCATCTGTCATGACTAGTAGCCATAGTTTCTACCCATAGACCTTGGCAGTCTTCTAGTCCAATGTCCTGCCCAAGGCAGGAGACTCTACACCATCCCAAACAAATGGTTATCCAGTCCTTTCTTGAAGATCTCCAGTGATGGAGCACCCACAAGGAGGCAATCTTTTCCACAGATCAGGAAATTTCTCCTTAGTTCTAGGTGGGATGTCTCTTTAACCAGCTTCCACCCATTACTTCTTGCTCCTCAAATACTGTAAGGCAGTATTGACCCCAAATCCTTCTCTTCTTTTTTTTTTTGTTTTCTTTTTTTTAAAATATTTTTATTTTTTTAAGACAACAAAACATAACACACATAGACATACAATGTATACTCCTTTTTTTTTTTTAAACAGCAATTTCGTAACTGTAATCTTCTATTATTTACATTTTCCCCCTTTATTCTTCTTTTTTAAAAAATATTTGTCCTTGTTGTCCCATTGTTTCTTATTTCCATTTTCTTCGTTCATACTATATTTCATACTAAGAATAATACATATTATTACTATACAATATTATACATTATTATACACACATTTTCCCTTTCTTGACCTTTCTGCATTTATTTTCATTTATTATTTCTAGTCTCCAACCAATCATACCACTTATTCCATATTACATAATATTCTGTGTCTTCCTTTTCTTTTATCTCTTTTGTTAATTTGTCCATCTCCGCACAGTCTAAGATTTTCCTTATCACTTCTTCCTCTGATGGTATATTCTCATTTTTCCAGAACTGTGCGTAGACTATTCTTGCTGCCGTTGTTATACGTAAGATTAAGTACCGTATTTCTTTACTGTATTTTCTATTTAAGATACCCAGCAAGAAGATCTCTGGTTTCCAATCTACAGGTTGATCTATTATTTCTTCCATCCATCTTCTTATTTTAGTCCAATATTTTTGTCAGAATCCAATTATATTTTATTTCTAACTAATCTACTCTGGGAAAACCCAATTCTTACTCTCTTTGGGATTCTGTCATACTACGAAGGGGGGGGGGGAGTAAACACGGGTGTTTATGACTGGCATTCCTTCTATCATCTACAAATAAACATCCTCTGTGGATTCCCTCTCTGGAGTACTAACAATAACAATGCGGCCATCAGCCTTTGATCTCACTCCCTATGAAGCCTCCTATTACCGGCAGCAAGGAAAAGGGGGGGAAGATTGAAACGTTTGGGATTCCGATGGATTTAACACCCAGCCATCTGCCAATTTGGATTGACCGGAAGGAATGTGGGGTGGGACTGCTTGGGAACGCTTTAAAACATTGAATGATCAGGGGGGTCCCCCAGATCCTGTCTAGCACACCTTCAGTCAGTTTTTCTTAATAAAGATTCCTGTTGGAAAACCTGTTCCAAGAGTTCTGTCTTCTTAAGATGTAAATTGAGGAGGGTCCTTACATTAGACAGGATCTGCAAAATTAGTCAACCTGGAAGGAAGAACCTTGCCGGGGGACTTTGCAAAAATTACCATGTCAGACGACGAAGCAGGGAAGGGGGAAAGCCCCCCGGAGAGGGAGCCGTTGCCCCAACTGGAAACCTGCCAAATATCCGGATCTGAAGGGTCAGATTCCTCAGGAGAAGAGGAGGTAGAGACGCGTAACCACAAGCCTCGGTGGTCAATGGGCGTTGGAAAGAAAGGCGAGTGGGAAAAGAAATCAAGAAAGGTGACCCTGAGACGGGGGACCAACCAACCAGGATGGAAGCAGGAGATGGAGAGATCCCTGCACACAAGCGAAGATGAAGGGAGCTGGGCACAGCACTCGAACTGGATCCTAGAGAAAGCTATCAACTTGATGAAGAGAACCCTCAGCTCCCTAGGAGAGGAGAATCCTGAACCCCACGACCGCACCAACTCCTGGAGCCGCAATTGGAGAGACACTGAGGGGGAATTGGAACCTGCAGCCCCGGGGACATCCGCTGATCCAGTAGTCCCCACCCCCCGCCGACCTGCAGAAGGGAATCCAGATAGAAGACAATACCGACGAAGAAGACACCGCTCCATTCAAAGACTTCCGCCGTTGGACGCAAAATTCAAGGGGGAGCCGACACGCTTGGGGTTCTTCCTAACCCAAGTCCTTGGCTACATGGAGGAACACGGGCGACACATCCCTAGCGACAAAGCCCGTATCCGGATCGTGCAATCTGCTCTGGATGGACCGGCCGCCGATTGGGTGGTGAATTTGCATGATTCCAATGCCCCAGAGCTCAACGACTTCAACCGTTTCATGTCCTCTCTGAGAAGGCGATTTGAAGACCACCTGGCTGATCGCAAAGCACGCGAAAGAATCAAAACGATGAGGCAAGGCAGACGGCCAGTAGCTGAATATACACAAGAATTCCGAACTATTGCCAGCAAGCTGAACTGGCCGGAAGACATCCTCCTTAGCCATTTCAAAGACGGTCTGAATTACGACCTATATGACGCTTGCCTGCCCCGGGGGGACCCACACCAACTCGACGAATGGTACGTCCTGGCAGAGGAAGCAGAGATCGACCTACTGAGGAGGCACCGCCGAGGAAAACAATGGAGCCGCTCACCGTCTGAACCAACGCACGAACCAGCAAAGCCATCGGCTATGGCCAAGAAACCAATGGGCTGTTTCAAATGCGGGAGAGAGGGGCATCGGGCTGTAGAATGCCGCTCAAAAGCCCCCCAGCACAACCCAGACAGACCACCGGCCAGCAAATCTGGGAAGTCCCCAGCTAAGTCAAAAGAATCTGCCATGAGAGGAATAGAAGCTGTGGAATCCCCTACCTCCACCCATCGTGAGGAAAGAGCCCCAGCCTACACCGCAGGGCCGGTGGACGCCTCAGATGACACCTCGGAGGGTGAACCACTGGTAAGTGGATCCATCCCACCCATCCTCAAGACAGTGACTATATTAGCCCCCTCCATGCCCGAAGCTGTAAAAGTAAAAGCCTTAATAGACTCTGGCTGCACCCGCTGCCTAATTAGCCCGACTCTAGTGGGAAATCTGGGCATCCCAGTGAGGAGGCTGGAACAACCAATCTCATTTGGTCAATTAGATGGGTCCATAGCAGGGGGGGTGCCAGCTACCCTAGCCACGTTACCAATCCACCTATCCCTGGGGAATCATGAGGAAGACCTAACGTTTATAGTGACCCCAGGCATGGAATGCCCGATGATCCTAGGGCTGGAATGGTTAACAAAATGGAACCCCTGGGTAAATTGGAGGACGAAAGAAATCAATTTCCTGAAGGAGGACCCTACAGACTTAAAACCCCAAGGGGATCCATCAAAATTAAAAACGGAAATAGCGTCCATGGGTGAAGAAAAGGGGCTACCAGAAATACCAGAGGAATACAGAGACCTGGCTGAAGTTTTCAGTGAGGAGAGGGCGGATGAGCTTCCCCCCCACCGACCCACGGACTGTGCCATAGAGTTCAAGCCCGGGGCAAAACTCCCAAAGCCCAGATTATACTCCATGAGCCCAAAGGAGAAGGAGGAAATGGAGAGATTTATAAAGAAAAACCTAGAAAGGGGGTTCATTGAACCAGCCAAACCTAAGGTGGCCGCTCCGGTCCTCTTTAGAGAGAAGAAGGACGGCTCTTTACGCTTATGTGTGGATTATAGACTCCTTAATGCGATCAGTGAAAGCAACCTATACCCCCTACCCCTCATGAAGGACATGTTATCACACCTCTCGAAAGGAAAGATTTTTACTAAACTAGATCTAAGGGAAGCGTATTACCGCGTGAGAATTAGGGAAGGAGATGAATGGAAAACTGCATTCAATTGCCCAATGGGGTGCTACAAATTCAAAGTTTTGCCTTTTGGATTACAAGGGGCCCCCGCAGTATTTATGCAATTAATCAATGAGGTACTAAGGGAGCACCTATTTAAGGGGGTCCTGGTTTATCTTGACGACATCCTCATCTTCACAGAATCAAAAGAGGAACATGTCAACCTAGTCAGAGCGGTTTTAAAGAAACTGCGAGCCGCCCACCTATATGCCAAATTATCAAAATGCGAATTTCACCAGGAAAGAATAGACTACCTAGGTTACCGCATATCCCCGCAGGGCATTGAAATGGACCCAGAAAAGGTCAGGGCAGTATTAGAATGGGCACCACCTCGCACAAGAAAGCAACTGCAGAGTTTCCTGGGTTTTGCAAACTTTTACCGCCAATTCATCCCCTCATTTGCCCAGATAGCCTTGCCCCTCACGAGCTTACTAAAAACGAAGGGAGAATCCTCAGTGAAACCTAGCCAGCCACTAAAATGGACAATGGAATGCCAAGCGGCATTTGAGAGATTAAAGAGACTTTTTTCTGCCGAACCAGTACTGAGGCACCCAGACATGGACAAACCCTTCGTGATACAGACGGATGCAAGTGATGTAGCAGTGGGGGCTGTATTATTACAAGAAAATGAGGAAGGGATGTTACAACCCTGCGCGTATACGTCCAGGAAACTCACTGAAACGGAACAGCGCTGGCCCGTGTGGGAGAAAGAGGCATATGGGATACGTTGGTCATTACTTACATGGCGCCAATTCCTTGAAGGCAATAAAATCCCTTTCCAGGTGTGGACAGACCACAAAAATTTGGAAGCCTTGAAAACACCCAGAAAACTCAGCCCCAAGCAAGCCCGCTGGTCCCAGCATTTTCACCAATTCAATTTTAAGCTCAAGCATTTGCCGGGGGGAAAGAACTTTTTGGCAGATGCATTATCTCGCATGCCCCAATATAACAGCACGCGAGCCACTGACTCTAAACCGATCATGGGAGAATCACAACTGGCAGCACCAGTGACTACCAGAGCCCACGTTAAATTAAAACCACAGCTGGATAGCCAGACCGGAATTGAATTCCGGAAAAGTTTGGAAACAGATGAATGGTTCCAGAAAAATAAACACGTGTGCACAATGAAAGACGGACTGCCTTGGGTGGGGGAGAAGTTATATATACCGACCACCCAAAGAATCACATTCATGCAACTTTGCCACGACACAAAATCAGCAGGGCATTTTGGATTTGTAAAAACATTACACTTAATTAAACGGCAATTTTGGTGGCCATCCATGAAAAAAGACATAGAAAGTTACGTGGCCAGCTGCCCAAAGTGTGCAATGGCAAAAAGGCTGCAAGGGAAATCACCAGGACTGTTACAAACAGTGGCAAATCCCTCAGCCCCCTGGAGGGAAATAGCCATGGATTTTATAGTGGAATTACCAGAAAGCAATGGGAATACTGTCATTTGGACGGTCACGGACCTATTTTCCAAACAGGTTCACTTTATTCCTTGCCAAAAGATCCCCACCGCAAAAGCTTTAGCAAAACTTTTTGTGCAACATATTTACAGATTGCATGGGGCACCCCAACGCATCATATCTGATAGGGGAGTGCAATTTACATCTGCGTTTTGGAAGGAATTTCTATCTCTTTTAGGGACCACCCAGGGACTGACGTCTAGCCATCACCCTCAGGCAAATGGTCAATCAGAAAAATGTAACGGAGTACTTGAGCAATATTTAAGATGTTTTCTAAATTTCCAGCAGTCAGATTGGACGGACCTGTTGCCGTTTGCAGAGGTTGCCTACAATAATGCAGTCCACTCCAGCACAGGTTACACTCCTTTTCAAATAGCTACCGGCCAAAGTTTCAACCCCATGCCAGAACTAACCCCAAACGAACCAGAAATCCCATCACTGAAAGAATGGATGGAACAATTACAAAACACCTGGCCAATAGTGAGAAAAGCTCTAGAGGAAGCTAGGCAAGCATACAAAGCACAAGCAGATAAGAAAAGGGTGGAGCCCACACCATTCATTATAGGAGAAATGGTCTATCTGTCTACAAAATATTTAAAATCCATACAACCCTGTAAAAAACTTGGACCAAAATATATAGGGCCTTTTCCAATTAAAAGAATCATAAACCCGGTAACAGTAGAATTAGAATTACCCAAGAATCTTAGGCAAATACACCCAATTTTCCACTGCAGTTTGCTGAAAAGAGAACAACAGTCACCCTTACGGCCAAAAATTCCCCCCCCACCAACACCAATCATGATAGAAGGGGAACAACACTTCGAAATAAAGGAAATCCTGGACTCTAGAAAATATCATGGGTCAACTCAATACCTAGTAGCATGGAAGCACCTCCCCGCCTCTCACAACGAGTGGGTCCATAAACATCATATCAAAGCCCCGAAGCTTTTAAAGAAGTTTCATACAGAGTATCCTAACAAGCCAGACTAACTTTTATTCCTGTTTTGTTTTCTCTACAGGTGGACCTCTCTTATTTTTAAGGGGAGCCGGATGTCAGAATCCAATTATATTTTATTTCTAACTAATCTACTCTGGGAAAACCCAATTCTTACTCTCTTTGGGATTCTGTCATACTACGAAGGGGGGGGGAGTAAACACGGGTGTTTATGACTGGCATTCCTTCTATCATCTACAAATAAACATCCTCTGTGGATTCCCTCTCTGGAGTACTAACAATAACAATGCGGCCATCAGCCTTTGATCTCACTCCCTATGAAGCCTCCTATTACCGGCAGCAAGGAAAAGGGGGGGAAGATTGAAACGTTTGGGATTCCGATGGATTTAACACCCAGCCATCTGCCAATTTGGATTGACCGGAAGGATGTGGGGTGGGACTGCTTGGGAACGCTTTAAAACATTGAATGATCAGGGGGGTCCCCCAGATCCTGTCTAGCACACCTTCAGTCAGTTTTTCTTAATAAAGATTCCTGTTGGAAAACCTGTTCCAAGAGTTCTGTCTTCTTAAGATGTAAATTGAGGAGGGTCCTTACAATTTTTTTGCAACGGGGCATGTCCACCATAGATGATAATATGTTCCATGTACCTTTTTGCATTTCCAGCATGTCGGTGAGTTGTTCTGGAACATCTTAGCAAGCTTTGCTGGTGGAAGATGCCATCTGTAAAACATCTTCAACTGATTTTCCTTGAATGCCGCAGACATAGTCAGTTTTATGTTTGTTTCCCATATTTTTCCCATTTCTCCAATTCTATGTTGTATCCGAAATTTTTTGCCCATCTAATCATTGTGTCTTTGACAACCTCATCTTCCATTTTATATCTCAGTAAATATTTATATATATTACTAATTAATTTTATTTCTGTTCCATGTATAATTTTATCCAATTCTTGCGATTCTTTTTGTATTTCATATAATTTTTTGTCCTCTGTATATTTAGATTGGATTTGTGTGAATGTCCACCATTGTTTGTTTAGTATATATTTTCTCAACCATCTTTCCAAATTTTGTCCCAAATTCCATGTAGTTCAGTTGTGTTATAATAAATTTCCAATTCAAATTATCAAATGCCTTCTGGGCATCAAGGAAAACCAGTGTAGCTTGTCTTTCAGAGTGGACTTCATAGAATTCTAAGGTGTTCATTATTATCCTCATATTGTTTTTTATCTGTCGTCCTGGTAGAAATCCATTTTGATCTGGGTGGATGTAGTTATTCAAGATTTTTTTAATCCTTTCTGCTATTATTGTTGCAAATGTCTTATAGTCTGTATTCAGTAAAGAAATCGGCCTATAGTTTTGAATTTGTTGCAAGTCTGAGTCTTCCTTAGGGATGAGAGTAATAATTGCTTCAGTCCAAGATGCCGGTATCTTCGCCTCCTCCAGCACCTCATTACAAATCTCCAACATTATCCATTGTAGTGACTCTTGTGTATTTTTATAAAACTCAACCGGAATTCCATCTGGGCCTGGTGATTTATTATTTTTTTGTTTTTTCAATGCTGTTTCTAGTTCTATTGCGGTTATTGGTCTATTCAACATTTCCTTTTGTTCTTCTGTGATTTTGCTCATTTTTGCTGCCTCTATATATTGTTTAACTTTATCATCTGCTATATCTTCCTGATAGTATAGCTTTGAGAAGAAATTTTGTATTATGTTCTTTTTCTCTTCCCGTCTATATTGTACTGTTCCACTTTCATCTTGTAGTTGATGTATTGTTCTTTTACCTTTTTCTTTTTTTAATTTATAGGCCAACCATCGACCGGTTTTATTCGCGTTTTCAAAGTAATTTTGTTTCGCCATCCTAATTTTCTGTGCCATTTCTTTTTGTGTTGTCAGATTAATCTTGTGTTTTATAATATTCCATTTTTCTTTTATCTTTTTGTTTTGTGGATCCTTCTGTAGGTCACTTTCTGTTTCTTTAAGTTCTTCTTGCAGTTTTTCTTGTTGAAGTCTCCTATCTTTATTTTTCTTAGAGTTGTATGCAATTGTCAATCCCCGAATGTAGGCTTTTGTAGTATCCCACAAATTTTGTGTTGATGTCTCTTCCTTTTTATTTACCTGAAAAAATAATGTCAGTTCCTTTTCTAGCATCTGTATATATTGTTTGTCTTTACATAGTCTTTGATTCATTGACCATCTTTTTCTCTGTTTCTGGCCTTTCCATTTTATTGATATTGGGTTGTGATCTGCCCAGTCATTAAGTCCTATTTCAATTTCCTCTATCCCGTTCTGTATTTCTGTTGTTACCCAGGCCATATCGATCCTGGACCAGGATTGATGCGGATACGAATAAAATGTGTATTGTTTGTCTGATCTGTGTGTCTCTCTCCATATATCCCGAAGGTTAAGTTCTGTTACCATGTTAAAGAATGATTTTGGTAATATATTTTTCTTCTTTTTGCTCTTTTTACTACTTTTATAGTCTTTCTTAACATCGACTATTGCATTTAGATCCCCAATCATACAAATATTTTCATAGTCCAGATCCACTAGTTTCTTATGTACCTTTTTAAAAAATTCATGTTGGTTATTATTTGGTGCATATACTGCCGTTAATAAAGTTTGTTTTTGCCCTAATTCTATTTCCAACATTAAAATTCTCCCCTCTTCATCCGAATATATTAATTTTGATTTTATTTTTTCTTTAACATATATAGCAATTCCTCCTTTCTTGTTTTGTGCTAGTGTTGTGTATAGTGTTCCTAATTTTACATTCTCTAGTAGTTTTCTATAATCCTTTTTTATATGAACTTCCTGTAGACATATCACGTCTGCATCCAATTTCCTTAATTTATTAAACGTTTGTACTCTTTTTCTTGGTATGTTTAAACCATTAATGTTTACAGAAAAGAGCTTAATTGCCTCTCCCGTTTTTTACTTGATCTGGTTTTTTTGTGCTTCTTGTCTCTATTACCCTTCCTTTTGCTCCTTCTCTTTCTAACCTTTCTCTTTCTTGTTTCTTTTGCGTTTCTCTTTCTCGTTCAAATTCTTCTATTAGGTCTTCCTCCTGACTTTTACTCTCTGGCTCTTCCCTACTTTCTTGTTCTTCTCCCTGCACAAAGTGACATTCATAAAAATCCTGCGCTTTCTCGAGTGTGTCTATCTTATATTTTTTTTCTTGCCATGTTACAAATATGCCTTCAGGTACTAACCATCGAAACATAACTTTGTATTTAGTTAATTGGGTTGTTAGAAATTGGTATTCTCGTCTCTGATTTCGTATTCTACGTGGTATTTGCTTTAATACAATTATTTCTTTACCCTTATATACTATCTGTTCGTCTCTTGTTTTTTTATATATTTCATCCCTTATTGATCTTCTAGTAAACCTTATATGTACCTCTCTCGCCAGTCTGTGCCTTCGTGCATAATTTGTATATACTCGATATATTTCATCTATGTCTCTTCTTGTTTCCTGTTTGTCCTTTCCTAATATCTCGGCCAATATCTCCGCCATCTTCTCTCCCAAATCTTCTTCTTTTTCCTCTACGATATTTTGAAATCTTAGGAAGAACGAAGCTTTTTCCATTTCCAAGAAGGTAATAGATTGGGTCAGCTCTCTGTTTACTTGTTTGGATATCTGATCCATCTTTTCTATTTTGCCATCAACTTGATCTATTTTTGTTTCAACTTTTTGAATTCTTTGTTCGTTCTTCATCATTGTTTGTTGTATACTCTCTATCTTGTCATTCATGTTTTTAATTTCATTTTTGATTTCTTTGTGGTGAATTTTTGTTTCTTCATGGTTATTTGCTATTGCCTCTTGGGTCTTTGTCATTGTTTCCTGCATCATTTGTAGCATTATCTGTATACTCTGTGGGTTCATCGCCAATTCTACTTTTTCTTTTTCTTTCCCCAACATGGTTCCTATCGTTCTTTGACCTATAGGAGAGGCCATTATAGGTGTGGGATTTATAGCTGTTTTTTTACTTATTTTAGTTGTTGCTGTGGTACTTGTCATTTTTATTACTTGGATAATATTTTTCCACACTTGCATATATCAATTTTATATAACGTTATTCTTTGGGTTAACCTTAAAAATAAGATTACAAATAGAGTTATACCTTTTCTTATCCCACTATTATATAATATAATTTATAATACTCTTAACACCTCTTATATATATTTCTGTAATACTACACACAATGCATATACATATACTATTCTCAAAATATTATCACCACTCTTAATTTCATTCGCTATCACTCGTTTAAATAATCACCTTTCTCTCTATGATCCCTGCTTGTTAACAGGTGCTGCAATATTGCATCAGCCTTTTTTCTCTCTGTCTCAGTTTAATGTGTCCACATATCCACCAAATGTCACCTTATTTCTACTTCTGTATATCCAATAAATCCAAAACGTCCACTAGTCACTTTGTCCAGATATATGTCAGTTAAGATTCAAATTTCAATGGTATTTGTTCTTCAAAAATAAGATCCAGTAATTGGTATTGAGTTTCTCCGTTGTCTCACTTCAACTTTTAATCCTTATGTTGATTTTTTCAAAGTCTCTTAATCACCCTTTGTTGCCTCTGGCCGTCTCCAGTCCTTTCTCTAGTTTCAATCTCTGCTTCTTGCAGCTTTTAAATTCCAGCCTTTCACGTTTTATAAACTTTACTGTGGGCTCTCTGCTTCTTCTCGCTGCTCTCGTTCTGCTCTAAGGCTCCCTTCTCCGCTCTATTCAATTTCAGTTGCCGCTGTGTCTCTCTCCTTATCGCTTTGCTTTTTCCGCGCCTTCTATCAAATATTCCTCACCTCCTTCAGGGGTTTCCTCCTCTCCCGTACGAAGCTGTCAGTTCTACTTTTCACTTCCCTCTCAGGCTGTCGCCATCGCTCCCAGCCGGCCTTAAAGACCGGCTTCTTCTCCGCCAATTTTAAGAGTGCTGCTCCTGTCTGCTCGGGTGTTTGCTTTCCACCCGGCTTCTCTGAAGCTTCCTCTTTAATTTACCGGTCTCTCCGGGATCGGTAAAGCCCTTACCGGGCTCTTAGCGAAGAATTTCCCGGGATTTAGGAACAGAGATCTGTTCCTTCACCCGCTCCACGATGACGTCACAGCCGGAAGTCCCTCCTTCTCTTCAATAGGCTAGAGCACAGGTCGGCAACCTGCGGCTCCGGAGCCGCATGTGGCTCTTTGAGCCTTCCCCTGCGGCTCCCAGCCTCCTCTGCCATTTGCAGAGAGAGACAGAGAGAGACAGAGCTTGCTTCTCTCTCTCTCTCTCTCTCTGTGAGTGTGTTTGTGTGTGTGTAAAAAAGAGAGTAGCCTCACCCTGTTCCGAAGAGCCGACAAGCTTACGGGGTGAGGCTCCTCCCTTTCCTGCGTCTCTGCAGGACGCAGGAAGCAGGAAGGGCAGGAGAGAGCTAGCTAGCCCAGCTATGTTGACTCAGGAATTCTGGGAGTTGAAGTCCATGAGTCATAAAAGAGCCGAGGTTGCCTATCCCTGAGCTTGTTGCAGAACAGCTTGAAGCCAGCTTGCCAGGTGAGCAGAAGATCAGAGAGAGGGAGAGAGACAGAGAGACCCTTTTGACATCTAAAATGAAGATAACACTGCATATATCCTTTTTTACCTTTATTTTATATATATATGTGTGTGTGTATATATATATATGTGTGTGTGGTATGTATGACCACACCAACCTCACAGGGTCCAACATTCCAGAGCAACAACAACATCGGCCACACACATAACTTTACCTTACATCGGTGGTGTTTCTGAGGCCACGGCACGTCTGCTGGCCCCCCACAATGTGAGTATTGCCCATAGACCAGAGCAGACCCTAAGAACCAAGATCATGCCTCCCAAAGAGCCGCTCCCCAACGAAGAAAGATCTTCGATAGTTTATAGAATTAATTGCAAGAACTGCCCTTGCAATTACGTTGGGGAAACGACCAAAAGGCTCAGGACTGAGGTCCATGAACATGAACTGGCAATTAAAAGGCAGGAGCAGCGCTCACAAGTGTGGGCCCATGTGGCCAGCCTTGATCATACATTCGATCTGGACAATGCGCAGGCCATATCTTGTGAGACTACCAAGGGTGGCCGCCTTCTTAAAGAAGCCTGGCTCTCTGATGAGAACTCTATTAACCGACATATAGACCTCCTACCGGCTTACCAGACCCTCAGAAGGTGGGAGAGACAACGCGGTGACCCACGGAGCAGACGGCCAGCCCGCCCTTTGCAAAAGCAGGGGGATGGAATTACAAACGTGGAGGTGGCGATCCCCAGAGAGGACAGCGAACCGGCAAAAAAGGGGAGGGAGATCAGGAGTCACAACAATTGGACAGCTCCCTGCAGGAGTGGGGAGATAGGGCTATAGGTGAAGTGGCGATGACTGCCATGGGAGGAGATGATGGACTAACAAGGGCATTTGAAACGAATGTGCGGAAGCGGCTTGGAAAGAGTAAAAAGGGGGGGGGGAACAGAGAGCAGGAATGCCCGAATGGCCATCCTTCGCAAGGTTGGGGTGAGGGAGCTACGGGTGAGACAACAGCGGCCTTGGGGGAGGGTGACAGCCTCACAGGGCGTCTTAATTGTAGGTTGAGAGATCGCTCCAAAACGGGAGGGGAAGGAGATAAGGAGCAAAGGCAGCTGGACACCCACCCCCCGAGTGCATGTACACGCTCAAGGAAAGCGAAGGAGGATCTGAAGGCAACCAGCAAGGCCACTGACAGATTGCCAGGTGTAGACCAACTCAGCACATTGTGGACTATTACAACCAATGGGCCGATGACGCGCTCGAGAAGCCGGGCGCAGAGGCAGGAGGCTATATAGGCCAGCTCCCAGAATGCCTCCCACTCCAACCCTGAGGACGTCTGCAGTTTGGCCGACGAAAGCTAAGTGCTCTTTTATCTACAGGCTTGTTTATATTAAACAGCCTTGTTTATTTTTATCCTGGTGTTCGCCCTTTTTTCTTGTAAGAATTTTATCAACATGTGTATTTCCAGGATTCGCATTTTTAGTGTTATAAAGGACATATATATACATATACACACACACACACACACACATATATATAAACACACACATATATATACACAAATACATATATATACACACACACATATATATATATAAACACACACACACATATACCTATAATAAAGGTAAAAAAGGATATATGCAGTGTTATCTTCATTTTAGATATCAAAAGAGTTTTGCGGCTCCCAGTGTTTTGTTTTTGGTGGGAAACGGGTCCAAGTGGCTCTTTGAGTGTTTTGGGTTGCCTACCCCTGGGCTAGAGATATCTAGTTCCCTCAATCGTTCATCATATGGTTTAGCCTCCAGACTCCTAAACAAATCATCTTTGTTACTCTTCTCTGCAGTCCATCTAGGGTCTTAGCATTTATTTATTTTTGGATTGTGGTGAATTGGACAAAATTGTTTAAAATATTTTTAAACAGACTGCAGAAAGCATGCTTCACTGTTGCCTCTGCTGTTCCTTTCACATATCTTAAAATGTTCATTTAAATAAAAAATATTATTCTTTAGGGAAATTTTTTTCATGGTGGACTGAGCATATGCGGCCAACCTCCCACATATGGTACAAGTAGTCCTTGCTTAACGACCAACCACTTTACAACCATTTGAAATTACGATGGCATGGAGCATGTTCTTTATGGTCTGTAAAGCATCTGTGGCCACCATAAATGCTGTCACATGACTGCAGGTTGGGCAGGTCAGCTTTATAACTGGTCTCAGCACTCCACTGTCACGTGAACAAAATTCACAGTGTTTTTTGCCGATTGCAGCCAAAAACACAAATTCAAACGAACATGTTTGCTTAACACCGCAATTGCTCTACAGCCAGTCCTCATTTAGTGACTACTTCTGTTAGCAACTATTTGCAAGTATGAGAGTAATACACATAGTAAAAAAGATTTCTGATCGATGCATACACTTATGCCCAAATTCCTGTGCCTGATAACAACACATGCCAAGGTGGGAGCACTGCTGACACTGCTGCATGAGAGAACTTTATCTAAATGAGACAGCAGCAACCAGCAATCTTCAATGTCTCTCATTCATGAGGTTTGCTTAGCAATCATGCTGCTTAATGACCATTTCATTGGAACCAACTGCAGTTGCTAAACAAGGACAGAGTATACTCCATTTGAACATTGGATAACTATGTCTCTTGTTTTGAGTGCGGAATATTCAAACCATTTCATCCTAGCAACCAAGAGAAGGAAAATGGAAAACCCCAGGTGGACCACAGTCAGGACCTAAGCAGGAGACCTAATTCATCCATATGGAGGATAAAGCACCTCTTAAAAAAGATTCCACACACTATAAAGATGGAGGAAGCAACTGAGGAGAGCTAGATGTGTTTATCCCTGAGAGGAAAATGTGGAAGGACCAATATTATTTCACAGGGCTTCACAGAGAAGGTCAAGCTCTCTCACATCATTAACTGCAGAGCACAGAAGAACTGACTGATAAATCAGCCAAGATTCCCTTACCATTGGAGCACCATCTATCTCATCAATGACCAAGCAGTTCGGCTTCTCATTGGCTCCCAGCACCGATTTCATCTGAGTGGCAGCCTCAATTTGTATTTGGAAGACATCTGGGTTACGGTCGTCACTGAAACAAACATTCTGGGTTAAAGACAGTTGAGGAAGTCACCTCAGGAAGAAGCCTCAGGAAGGGCCAGGCTGGGTGCGCCTTGTCAGCAGCAGGAGTAAGAAGACGCTGGAAAGTCAGCTGGGGCGCATGCAGTTCAGGACAGCAAGTGCAGCTGCAGATGGGATGGCTGCAGTTTTGCACCTGGTCCTGGGCCAGGGCAGCCATGGCTTCCACTGCAGTGTTTGGGTGAGGTAGCTGCGGCTTCACCAGGGGCCAGCTCAGGTGTGTTTTGTTAACAATGGGAGGAAAAAGACAATGAAGGTCGGTTGGGCTGGCAGAGGTCATCCCTAGCCTAGCTGCACTTGCCCTGGGCTGCAGCAGCCACTTAGCTCTCCAGAGTCACAACTTCCTGCTGGCTTCCCCACTGACCTTGTTTTGGAAAGCTGACAGGAAATTGTGAGAAGGTGCTTGCTTAATAATCTGCGATTTCCACTTAATGACGGTAATTGGACTGCAAAGATTGCTGTTATTAGGCAACATGGTCACATGACATCACACCATATGACCGCATCACATAGTGATGAAAATTCCCTTCCCAATTACTGTTGTTAACTTACAATTAATGTTTGGAATAAATATAGGTAAAACATAAGTCCAAACATCTCTCCTTGTTTCCTTACCGAATATCTACTTTTATGATGAAGAAACCACAGAGAAATTTGGTCATTACAGAGACAATAAATTGTTTACATTACAAGATTTAGATTATTAACAGGACAAAATTAAGATCTCAAGTCTTTGTTACTTGGTGCTCTTCCATACTCAGCTGGTTCCAATACAGTTAATTGGGATGTGATTGTAAAGTGTGGCGACACATGACTTGCCACTTAGTGACAGCGGTTCTGGCACTTCCAGCTGCTGCTGCTAAGTGAATCATCACAGGTTGTTAAGCGAGGACATCACATGATCACCATTTGTGACCTTCTATCAGTTTCCCCATTGGCTTTGCATGTAGGAAGCTGGCAGTGAAGGTAGCTAATGGTGATCATGTGACCATGGGACATTGTCATAAATGTGAACAGGTTGCCAGGAGCACAGATGGCGATCACGTAACCATGGGGATGCTGCAAATGAAACAAGTACAAGGATCGTAAGGAACACTTGATCAGTGCTTTTTGTAACTTTGAACAATCACGGAATGAGTGGACCACCTATACTCTCAAATACGTAGCACACAACAAGAAAATTAAAAAAAAGAAAATATTGAGAAATCTGACTGAATATGAAAATCTTATATGGCAAACTCAACAATATTCACCATACTACACATTTCTTAGAATACACTGAACTGGCATTACATTAGGACTGTAGTGGACGATCACTTGACTATGAGCCAGTAATGTGCAACAGCAGCCAAAAAAGCTAATACAATCCTGGGTTGTATAAACAGAGGCATCGAATCAAGATCACACGCAGTATTAGTACCGCTTTATAAAACCCTAGTAAGACCACACCTGGAATACTGCAGCCAATTTTGGTCACCATATCACAAAAAAGATGTTGAGAGTTTGGAAAAAATTCAGAGAAGAGCAACTAAGATGATCAAAGGCTAGGAGACTAAAACATACGAAGAATGGCTGCAGGACTTGGGTTTGGCTAGTGAAGAAAAGAAGAAATAGGGGCAACAGGATAGCAGTGTTCCAGTATTTGAGGGGTTGCCACAGAGAAGAGGGGGGTCACATTATTCTCCAAAGCACCAGAGGGCAGGACAAGAAAACAATGGTTGGAAACTGATCAAAGAGAGAAGCAACCTGGAATTAAGGAGAAACTTCCTGACAGTGAGGACAATTAACCAGTGGAACAGCTTGCCTCCAGAAATCGTGGGCGCTCCATCACTGGAGATTTTTAAGAAGAGGCTGGACAGTCACTTGTCTGAGATGGTATAGGTCACAGGTCAGCAACCTGCGGCTCCGGAGCTGCATGTGGCTCTTTGAGCCTTCCCCTGCAGCTCCCAGCCTCCTCTGCCATTTGCAGAGAGAGACAGAGAGAGACAGAGCTTGCTTCTCTCTCTCTCTCTCTCTGTGTGTGTGTGTGTAAAAAAGAGAGTAGCCTCACCCTGTTCCGAAGAGCCGACAAGCTTACTAGGCGAGGCTCCTCCCTTTCCTGCGTCTCTGCAGGAAGCAGGAAGGGCAGGAGAGAGCTAGCTAGCCCAGCTATGTTGACTCAGGAATTCTGGGAGTTGAAGTCCATGAGTCATAAAAGAGCCGAGGTTGCCTATCCCTGAGCTTGTTGCAGAACAGCTTGAAGCCAGCTTGCCAGGTGAGCAGAAGATCAGAGAGAGGGAGAGGGGGGGGGAGAGAGACAGACAGAGACCCTTTTGACATCTAAAATGAAGATAACACTGCATATATCCTTTTTTACCTTTATTTTTTTTGTATATATATATGTATGTGTGTGTGTGTATATATATGTGTGTATGTGTGTATATATATGTGTGTGTATATATGTGTGTGTATATATATATATGTGTGTGTATGTGTGTGTGTGTATATACATACACACACATATATAAACACATACATACATATATACACACACATAAACACACACATACACACACACACACACACACACACATGTATATATATACCTATAATAAAGGTAAAAAAGGATATATGCAGTGTTATCTTCATTTTAGATATCAAAAGTTTTGCGGTTCCCAGTGTTTTGTTTTTGGTGGGAAACGGGTCCAAGTGGCTCTTTGAGTGTTTTGGGTTGCCTACCCCTGGTATAGGTCCTCCTGCTTGAGCAGGGGGCTGGACTAGAAGACCTCCAATGTCCCTTCCAGCTCTATTCTATTCACTATTAAAAAACAATAAAAAAAACTTCACTTTCCCCACATCAGACTGATGATGTTACCAAGGAAAATGCCAAACACCAAGAAAACTAATCCTAACTCACATGTACAGTATTCTCCATTACTGCACTTCCCTTTCCAACTCTATTATTTTGTATTCCTCTTGCTAAAACCAACAAATCTTCAATGGCCAAAGCTTATAGAGCCATTCTGAGTTGCCAGGTATCTCTCTCTCTCTCTCCTTCTCCAGCTCAACTCAACAGCACCTTTCCCCTTCTGTTATGTGAAAATCCTCCTAAGGGAAGCAATGCTGTGTTTGCTACTCTTGGGGTCTATTTATCAAACTCAAAAGAAGAGAGTAGGGGAGAGGGCTTCCGGTGACTTTGCTGACTGTAGACCCGGGGAAAATTGCTCCGCTCCCCGGGTCCGAAATTTCTTCGCTGGCGGGCCCGTTTGGGCTAAATGCCACCCTGGAGGGGTGGCCACCGAAGGGCGAACCTTTGAGGAACGGGAGCCGGCGGTAGCCGGCTTACTGAACCCAAAGCAGCCCCTGGAACCAGCAAAAGAAAGGCGGATCGCATTTATGCGAGCCGCCATTCCCAGCTGATCGTCGGAGACAGAAAACAGCTGATTTGGAAGGCAAGCAGCCCGGACGGGTGAGAATATGCTTCTTTTCTCTTTATGAAGTGGATTTAATTGAAGACTGTCTTTAAAACGAAGCTGGAAGGCTGAAGGGAGGAAGGAGGTGGATTTATTCCCCTCCCCTCTCGGATAAACGGCGGTTTAAGCGAAAGAACCAATTTGGATTACTTTAAAAACCTTTTTAACTGGAGAAAATATTTTATTTTTGGAAGGAGAGGAAGACTTAATAACTGGGAAAAGCCAGTTTTTTTGTTGTTGTTACTTTCACTAACTTTAAAGAACTTTAAAGAACTTTGAAACTGAGTTCCCACTTCGGACATTTTCTTTTTCTTTTTTTCCTTTTTTACCACCTAGAGGCTACATTGTAATTTTCCTCTCTTTGTTCTCTGATAGCTTTGTTTATTCGGCTGCAAGACTTGGCTGCAAGCCCAGACATCCTTATCTCTCTCAAAGCTACTGAGAGGGAAGTTCCCAGCTCCTTCTGTGAATGTTGGGTCTTTTTAATTAGCTATATATTTTCTACAGCAAAAAAATAGGGTTTTGTTTTTTCTTGTGGGTGACTGTGAAATAAATTTTTTAATTTACAATTAGATCATTTTTCTCTATAATATTTTTGTTTTTACATCACAATTCTCTTTTCTTTTTCTTTTTGATTTTTCTTTTGGGTATAAATACATCTCCTTTTTTGGCCTTTTTGTTTGCTCTTTTTACTTTTCCTTTTTTATTCTCCCTCCTTTTGGGATGGTTCCAGAAATTTTCTGTTGTTCCCCTTTTTTTTTCTTTTTCTTAATTAATTTTTTGTTGGAATTATTAGTACTTTTTCCTTTCTTTTTTCTTTTTTCCCGTTAAAAGTACGTGTGCCTTGTCTCCTGATAATAGGAGGGCATTGGATTACAATTGGCCATCGGGCCCTCTGGTGGATTATAACTGGCCATTGGGTCCCTCAGTGGATTATAAATAAATACAACAACTAGAAGATGAGCATCTCAAATTTGGCTAAAGGGGTGAAGAAGGGCTCTTCAACCCCCGCTTCAACCTCAGTGAGCCCAGCTCCTCAAAAATCAATTACTACATTTCTACAACAGGAAACTCAACAAAAAGATACGCAAGCGATACTCCAAGCAATCGCAGACTCTAAAATGGAAATGAAAAAAGATTTGGATAAAAATTATGAAGACTTGAAAAGTGATCTTCTTAAAATGGATCAAAAAATGGAAACTTTCCAACAGGCGATGATAGATACTCAACAAAGAATACAAAAAATAGAGGATAAGTCGGAGATGGTTGATCAGAAATTAGAAGCATTACAAGATGAGAACCAGCGATTGGCACGTTAATGCGGAATTGGAAGATAGCATCGCTGTCATGGAGATGGAACGGGCGTCATACTTCTTGAGATTCCAAAATATCACAGAAGAGAAAGATGAGAACCTGTTAGAGTTGATGTGTGAGCTATTGGCGGATCGACTTGGAATGGAAATGGACCAAATGAAAAAAGAAATGGACCAGGTCTTTAGAGTCAATTCAAGCTATGCAAGAAGAAATAGAGTTCCCAGAGAGGTCCACATAAGATTTCTTAAAAGAGCAATACGAGATGAGATTTTGAGAGCAATAAGAGACCAACCACTGAAATATAAAGATAAAGAACTTCTAGTTCTTAAACAGATCCCGAAGAGAATAAGAGAAGCACGAAGAGAATATCAATTTTTGAGAAGGAAACTACTGAACAAAGGAGTGAATTTTAGATGGTTGGTCCCAGAAGGCTTATTAATTTTTTGGGACTCGAGAAGATATAGATTGGATACCCCATTTAAAGCAGAGGAATTTTTTAATAATCATAGAACCTTTCTGGAAGGAGACGATATCAGATCTAAAAAACCAGAGGAAGAAGCAGGAGCATCGAAACAAACAGAAAGGAAGAACCTAAAAAGACTCAATCAGAAGAAGACGTAAGACCCAAGGATCAGAGACAGATAACTTCTCCTAGAAGACTGAGATCTAAGTACAATTAAAACTATGGAAGAAATTGGAATTTTCTCAACAAATATAAATGGTCTTAACTCCCCATCAAAAAGGAGTAAAATATTTTATAGATTACAAAAATTAAAAATGGACATAATCTGTCTCCAAGAGACACATATAAAAAGACAACACTTTAGATTTCTAGAACAACCAAAAATAGGCAAACTTTATTTTTCATCGGCACTGCAAAAGAAAAGAGGCGTAGCTTTCTATATAAAAGAGAAGATGAGCCCAAAACAAATTTACGCTGATGGTGAAGGAAGACTATTAATGGTGGAAACTACATGGAACCAAAAACAAATTTTGATGATTGCGATATATGCCCCCAATGAGAAACAAGACCAATTTTTTCAGCAACTATATGATAAGTTAATGGAATTAAACTATCAAAACCTTTGTATTCTTGGAGACTTTAATGCGATAACTGATGCAAAACAGGATTACAAGAGCTACAAACAAGGGAAAAAAGGGGGAAATACCTTATCTAATTCTTTTCTAAAGATGAAAGACGAATTAGGTATACAAGATATATGGAGAGAAATGAATCCAGATAAAGCACAATATACATTTTATTTAAATAGACATAAATCCTGGTCACGAATTGATATGATATGGACTTCTTATGATTTAAAGACTATGATACAGGAGATTGAAATAGAACCTAATATTTGGGCAGACCATAATCCAATTAGAATGATGTGGAAAGGAACTAGAAAGAAATTAAGATGGCGGTTCAACAAAGCTATATTGAAAGAAAAGGAATTTTTGCAATTAGCAACGAAAGAAATGGAATTTTTTTTTTAAATAAATAAGAAAGAAGAAACTTCTATTCAAAATGTATGGGATACAGCGAAAGCATATTTTAGGGGCGTGGTTATAACCTATGTGGCCAAAAAGAATAAAGAAAAGAAACAAACACAACTTAGATTGAAAGAACAATTTAGTAAATTGGAAATGGAGCTACGAAATGATCCACAAAAGAAAGAATTGAAGACACAGATGGAAGTAATAAAACACAAATTAAATCTAATGGAAATGGACATAAGGGCACAACAGATTAAACGATGTAAACAGAATTTCTTTGAAAATGCCAATAAACCCGGAAGATGGTTGGCATATAAATTGAAAAAAGAAAGAGAAAAAAGATTGATAAGTAAACTACAAGATACAAAAGGCCAATTGTACTGTCACAATGATGCAATTAAAAAAATTACTACAGCTTATTATGAGACACTTTATAAAACTGAGGTGGTTTCGAATGAGACAATACAGGAATATTTAAAAGAAGCGGACCTTCCAAAGGTACCAGAGAATATGCAATACATATTAAATGAGAACATAACAATGATGGAGATTACAGAGGCGATAAAAAAACAAAACAAGGATAAAACTCCGGGACCTGATGGTCTCCCTGCAGAATTTTATATAGCTCTACAAGACATTGTCAGTCCGATTTTGAAAGACCTTTGTAATGAAGCTTTGTCAGAGACAAAAATACCAAATTCCTGGAAAGAAGCCAACATCTCTCTTATACCTAAAGAAGATACTGATTGTACACAAATTAAAAACTATAGACCAATATCTTTATTAAACGTGGATTATAAAATATTTACTACAATAATGGCAGAAAGAATGAAGAAATTTTTGACTGAATTCGTCCATCCAGACCAAAATGGCTTTTTACCAAAAAGACAGATAAAGAATAATTTAAGGATTATTTTAAATGTGTTGGAGTATTATGAAAACCATCCAGGGAAACAGTTGGCGCTTATATTTCTTGATGCGCAAAAAGCTTTTGATAATCTTAATTGGCAATTTTTGTTTCAACAGTTGAAGGAGATGGACTTTGGCGGAAATTTTATAAATGCAATTCAAGCAATTTATAATAAACAATCAGCAAGGATACTTATAAATGGAGACTACACAGACAGCTTTGACATTAAAAAAGGCACAAGACAGGGATGTCCATTGTCCCCTTTGTTATTCATTTTTACATTGGAAGTGTTGGCTAGAAATATTAGGCAAGATATTGAGATTAAAGGATTGGAGATAAAAGATCAAAAATACAAACTACAGGCTTTTGCGGATGATTTAGTTTTTATTTTGGAGGAACCACTAGAGACAGCTGTTAAACTCTTGCGGAAAATAGAGAAATTTGGAGAAGTGGCGGGGTTGAAGATAAACAGGGAAAAGACTAAAGTATTAACGAAGAATTTAACAGATAAACAAAAAATTCAATTTGCTAAAAAGACAAACCTTCAAATAGCGAAAAAAGTTAAATATTTAGGTATCTATTTAACTTCAAAATATACAACAATAAAAGAAGACAACTATGAGAGATTACTAAAACAAATAAAAGTGGATTTGGAGAAGTGGAAAAATCTTCAATTATCATTACTAGGAAGGATAGCGACCGTTAAGATGAACATTTTACCTAAGCTAATTTTTCTTTTTCAAACAGTTCCTGTCAAGTTAAATCAAAAATTCTTTGATGAATTAAACGCTACAATAATCAGATTTATATGGCAAAGTAAAAAAGCTAGAATTAAAATTAAATTATTACAAGATTCTAAAGACAGAGGGGGCTTTGGACTCCCGGATTGGAGACTTTATTATCAGGCAGCTATTTTGCTTTGGCTTAAAAGAATGGATTACATTGAGAAACAAAAGGCTTCTTTATTTAGAGGGGCATGATTTGCAATTAGGTTGGCATGCATTTCTGTGGTATTAGAAAAATAAAGTACATAAATATTTTCAAAATCATGCTATAAGGAATGTACTGTTTTCAGAGTGGGAAAAAATTAAACATAAAATGTACATGAAAATACCTGAGTGGATTTCGACAATGGAAGCCTTTTCCTACCCAAATTTAATTAACTATGATAAACTCGTTAGCTATAAAGATATTTTGGACAAAGATGGGAAACTTAAAGACAGACAAATTCTTCAGCAACAGGGTATTGACTTAACATGGTGGTCTTACTTGCAAATTCAGACAAGATATGAAAAAGATATAAAGTCTACAGGATTTTATAAAGAACAGACACCGCTAGATAAAATGTTGTTAAAAACTGATGAACATTTGATTAAAAAACTCTATAAATTTCTGCTAAGATGGAAGAAGAACAAGTAAAAGAAACAATGATAGTATGGGCTAAGAACTTTGAATATTCTATAGACTTAGAAGATTGGCAAAAACTATGGGATCGAAATATTAAACTTACTAAAGCGGCTGCATATAAGGAGAATTTATACAAAATGTTTTATAGATGGCACATGACACCAGTTAGACTAGAGAAAATGTTTAAAAATGTATCAAATATGTGTTGGAAATGTAAACAAAAACCAGGAACTTATTATCATATCTGGTGGATATGCCCTAATGCAGATATATTGGCTTAAAATTCACAAATGGCTAGAAAAGATGACTAAGATACAGATAGAATTCAAACCGGAATTGTTTTTATTAGGAATATTAAGATCTAATTATGGAAAAGAGAATGAATATTTAATCTTACATATATTAACAGCCGCGAGAATAGCATTTGCCCAATTTTGGAAAAATGAAGAGATACCACCTGACCAGACTATTATTATGAAAATATTGGAATGTGCAGAAATGGATAGATTAACTTTAGAAATTAAAGAGAAAGAAGATACAATTTACTTTAAAACATGGGAAAAATTCTATCAATGGTTAGCAATAAGATAGAATGAAAAAGGATGATGAAATTAAATAAGATAAATGATGTACTTTCCTTTGAATATTTTTTTAACTTTTTGGTTAGATGTTTATATTTAACTATAATTAATAAGCGTTATATTGATATTTATATGTAACTATATTTACTTAGTAATACATCACTAATTGTATACTGATTATTGTTACTTATAGAATGAATGATATGTATTGGGTTAAGCTTTTACCATTAATAGTGATAAATTTATTAATATAGCTTTTTAGTATTATGTTAATCATGCATACTTAATATGTATACCCGGACGGCAGTCTGCTTGCTAAAGCGTTGATTTAGTGTTGGGGTTAACCCCATTATTGTATCTATCCCTACCCTTGGTTTAATCCTTGTTTTTTACCCTATGTTATACCTTTACCTACCCTTCCCTTTCTATCCCGATAAAAATAATAAAACATTTTTTTTTTTTAAAAAAAAGAAGAGAGTAGGTGCTCGCATGGATACATGGCAGATGTGCAGGAAGGCAATGACTGCACAGTAAAATCAGAGATCAACACATCACAGAAAAAAAACAGAAGCCTGTTTTTGACTTGAGCTTAGGGGTTTAGATTCTTTTATATACTAAGTGTGTTCTAGCACTCACCACTTTGTTGTCCAGCAGTTTTGTCTGACTTCATTAAAGCTGAAAAAAGGGAACTACGACTTACCTGGCATTCATTTCCACCACATTATATCCAGCATGCTTTGCAAT
Organism: Azemiops feae; assembly: GCA_023970755.1. Lineage (NCBI taxonomy): Eukaryota > Metazoa > Chordata > Lepidosauria > Squamata > Viperidae > Azemiops > Azemiops feae. Next base: position 461,713 of record JALGBA010000623.1, read on the forward strand.
GACGTGAGCCAGAGTAGTCTTCCCCAAGCCAGGTGGTCCACAAAGGAGAGCAATCTACAGGCAGAATAGAAATGATTTATAGTCATTTTAAAGGGTCTCCAAAACTCATTGCTGATCAGTGTGGTGTAAAAACTAGAGAGGGGAAAGGGATGAATAAATAAGCATTTATAACCTTCGATCCCCAGGAGCGTTACTCACTTAGTCAGAAGGTGGGAGGCAAAGAAACACACCTGCAACCGGTGTGAATACTATGTGCCCTAAACTGTCAACTATGAGGTTTTTTTTTGGGGGGGGGGGCGGGGAGTTTGTGGAACAATTTAAAATTTCCAAAAGAACAAATGGATTAGCAGAAGGCAAAAAGCAAAAAGTGGTGAGAAGACAATGGAGAAGAATCTTTTATGTCGAGGGAGAAAAAAGAAAGCAGCATTCACCAGTAGTATCCAATCTCACTGGTAGTAGCGTTCACCAGCAGTACCAAATTTCATTGGCACCAAAAATTAAGGGCACTGCAGCCCCTTCTTTTTTAAGCCAGGAAGGGGATGAAGTCATTCCTAAGGGTCTCCTTTGTGAGGAAGAGAAGATTTTCTGCCTACCTTGGAGGCTGAGACAGATGCAAAATGGAAAGTGGAAGAGCAGCAGTAAAATATGCCAATGAGACAACACTGGATGTGCAAGCTTCCGTCTGATGCGTATATGAAAAAAACCTACTGGATCTGGAATTCACATCTAACTTTTGCTGTGAGTTCACCACTCCTTGGTAACTTTCAACTTGTAGGACAGGAATTCTTGTCAAGGATGGATTAGCTTAAAATGATCTGAGTAACCTGAAGTACAAAGGTTATGCTTTCAACCGAGCCTTTGCCACAGTGACCAGCTTCCCCACCTTGAATTTTGGTCGATTGTGCTGGTCCAGTTCAGCCTCCAAGACCTCCTCTGTCATCTGTGCTTTGGTCTTCCACCTGGTTCCCTGGTCTCTGGAAGGCTTGAAAGGAGGGTGGATCCCGGAGGGCAGTGGCACCTTCCGGCAGGGTTTCTCCTTCCCAAACACCAGCACATCCCACAGCTTTAGCCACTTCAGGAGGCACCGATTTGTGTACTGAAGTAAAAAATGATGATGAAGTGGATGAAACTCCAGGGATAGACAAATCACATCGCAAACCGGACCAAACTATTAAAACAGGCAAATGTGACAGACCTTGTTTTGGTGGCTGCAAGTGGCCTGGTACCTTTTTACTCTTTCTACACTCAAAGGAATATTGAAAAAAATACATAAAGGGCATGGGGACTCATCCATCTTTCTGTCAGCAGGACAATTCTCCAAAAACAGATGAAAAAGAGACCAATTTTGGCCCAAGAGGTAAAAGGAAGATACCAACTAAGAGAAATGTATGCTGCATGCAGTGTGCTTCTCAAGACACACAAACACATGACACAGAAACAGCCTGAAAGTCTATGCACATGATTAACACATTACGTATTACCCAGAAAAAAACACAGAGCCCTCCAGTTGTCATTGCTAGTGAAAGCCTTGGAAGAAAACGGCAGGCTAGGCATATCTCATTTAAATTTGATGTGTAATTCAAAATTGTCTGCTTTCACAACTACAAAACAATCTGGTCCACCTGTGACATTGCAATCAGCAGTGTTTTCTTTGTTCTGGGAGCTCTGAAAAAGCTCCAAAGAAACAATTTCCTATTGAAGCAAATTACACTGTCCATTCAAATTCTTCTTTCGGTTCTGAATGTACATTGTCTACATTAGTGTTTCCCACCCTAGGAAATTTCAGCTCCCAGAATTCTCAACAGTGGCCATGCCGACTACATTCACGCTCCTGGAAACTACCTAAATGGGGGAATGCCAGTCTAAACATTTAACAACCGCAATTGTTAAATAGGAGGAAGAAAAATGGTGACAAGGAAACATCTCCTGTAAGGAGCTCTCTTGGAGTGACAGCTTCTATTGTCTTGTTTTATATTATTCCATTTTGACTGACTGCTTTTACTTTGCTCCAGTTTTTTAAAACTTAATTTTTAAAATTCCTTATCACTTGCCTGAACCTTCTGACACATACAGCAATCAGACTGAAGGACAGGAACACAATGAACACGTGGAGGAGGAAGAAGAAAAGGCAGGCTGTCATTCTGCCACAAAGCTTCATCCAACCCCCTAAATAGCTGGAAGTCAACTGATTCAATCCAAGCAAGCAAGTTGGGTCTGTGAGTAATGCAGCTCCTCCCCTGGATTCAGGGGTACCTTGGTACTCAACTGCTTTGAAATGAATCAAATCTGATATTCAACTCATTTTGACGCGAACATTTTGTGCCAGTACTCGTTTGTTTGGTACTCAACGCACAAACTAGAACGTGTCAGTATTGGCTGCCTTGTCACTTACTATGTTATTGCTTTTGGGAAAAATTAGTTTGATACTCATCGTGCTTCCTGGAACCAATTAATGAGTACTGAGGTACCACTGTACTTTAGAACAGGATCTCCTAGGGAGAGATTGAAAGCCAACAACTTAAGAGATCTGTCCTCACCTTTACAAGGACCACCCCCACCCACCCACCCACCCCCTTTGCTGCCTCCTCAGCAGCAGCACAGCCCTGGCTATAAGAATACATTCACCTATATGTTATATGGAAGGCTACCTTACGGTTTCCATCACCGGGCATTCCAGAGACACTAAATGGGATGCTGCAGGTTTCCAACTGCTCTCCCAAATACATAACTGCAATCTCTATATTGTGGGAGGCAAACATACTTATTACATCTACCCTTACACCTTTCACTCTGGGAAATCCAGTAGTGCCCTGGATTACATATGTGCCTCAAACAAAACTGGGCGCAGATGGCCAGGTCAACATTGGTGAGGGAAGATAGTCATCATCAACCAATTGTGGTTAACTTCTTCAGCAGTTCCCACTGGTGCTTAAGCACATCCTACAAGAAAAAGCAGTTAACTAACCTCAAAGGAGGCGAGATTAGTAACTCAAATGGGCTAAGCTAAACCCAAGTGAATTATCTACAGTAATTTCTTGAATTCAGGATATGCTCAAACTTGGGCAAAGATGTTTACTCACCTACTGAAGGTTTCAACAATGTGCTGGTTAACTATACTAAACCATGTTTAAAAACTTTTTAACAGATAATGTCTTCCCAGAAATAACCAGCTCGCCAGATGTAACTGGTTTGATCCAGAATGCATCATGCAAGAAAGACATTACGGCAGCTAAAATACACCCACTACAACAAACCACACTAAGATGTTAAAGTTTAGATATGATTATAACAGGCTCCTTATAGTCCTTCCACAAATAAGGCCCATTTTATGGCCTCCACATGGTCAGAATTAGAACTTTCAGCAAAAGGCCCAATTCAACCACATTCTAGCACAGGGCTTTCCAACCCGTGGTAGGTGGTATGTGTATGATGGGTTGAAAAGCAACTGTGAAAAAAAACGTGTAAAAAAAAAGTGTAGAAGTGTAGCATGGGGATGAGCTGAAGCGGTGGCAACGCAGCACAGGCCTGTGGGAGAGTCGGTGTTGCCAGGGCTCTGCTGAGTACCCACTATGTTTTCTTTTTGGCTGTGTTTTAATTTATATATAATGTATGTTTAATCGAGGAGGGCTTGGAGAGGTAGAAGTGGTCAATATGGAGGCTGCACCTTGCCCTCCAGATCTCTGTCTCCCCTGCAGATCTCTGGAGAGGAGGGGATGGCAGAGGAGCTGTGTGAGGGAAGTCTGCCCCAACAAGTCGAACATCCGTACCACGCACAATTGGAAATGGGAATTCCCTTTTGAGAAGGGCCAGCCTCCCCACCCGGGAGCACTGCTCCTCTGCCTCCTCTTGCTCTCCAGAGATCTGTCAGGACAGAAGTTGGACTCGGAGGAAATGGCTTCCTGCAAACTTTCTCCTCCGCGCTTCCACACACAGCAGCGTTGTCCACCTCCTGCTTTGCCGGGAGCGGGCACCGGACAGGGAAATACCAATGTCTGGGATTGGGAGAAAAACATCTCTGTAGTGTGCTATGCGCGCGCACACATACACACACACACATTCCAAGCTTGGAGATTTGTATCCATATCTGAGCTAGCAAACTGCCAATCATGCCTGGGCTTGGGGAGAAGGCCCTCTCCTTCCTCTGTGGATAAAAGTCCCCAAACTTGGAATGCGGTGCGTGCGCATGTGTGTATGCGCATGCACTTGGCTGCTAGCAGTTTGGGGAGGTGAGGAGTTTGCGGGGCACCAAGTTATCCCCACATCAAGTTAGCTGGTGTGACTTGTTCCATTCCGACCCAGCTGTCTCGAGTCAGCTATGTCCAGTGAATGGCGTTGAGCAGGCCACACCCACCTGCTAGGCGACTGGTGGTACTTGAATATTGGCATATCCTAAAAGTGGTACAATCTCTGAAAAGGTCAAAAAGCACTATTCTAGAACACTCTATCTGGCATTCTGAAGGAACAGAAATTCTTCCTCAACATTTCCATCCAGCCTCAACATGGGAGGAATACTATAGTACGTTACAACAACTTTAAACAGGCTTCTCCCTCAACTTAGAAACTTGAGTTTCCTTCTCTGAACAATCTGTGTTCTTGGCCAAAGATTACAGCAGTAGAAACCACATATCACATACCCTCTAAAATCTAACAAAGCACTGGCAAGGAGCTTCTACCTGCTCAGCTTTTTATACTACACGGTGAACCCCATTACTAGTGGGGCCGTTCTCTCATATAAATAAAGTTATTGTCAACGCTGCTAACATCAGATGTTCTTGCTTTGACAACAGATGGAAATGCAGCCATTTTTCCTATTCGCTTTTAGAGTTAGTTAATGCTGGGAGGGGGGATGTGGATGAGAGTCCAGTTAGTCATAACAATGATAACACAGCCGTGGGAATCCAAGGTTATTGCGCCCAGAGTTGATAAAGATTTGGCGGGCTGGAAAGCTGGGGAGAAAGCCCACGCTTCAAGCTAATTGGGGAATGTGATTTATGACTGTTAATTGGAGGAGGGAATTGTGCTTTGCTACTTTGTGCCCAGGGGAGGGGAATTCAGTTTTTGGCTTTAACTATGTAGTGCCGATACTTTGTTTCTCAAATAAAAGATTCTTTAAGGTAAACAATGCCTCGAAGTTCTTTTGAAGAGTTTCATCTGTCGGAACCATGACAGTTATATTCTGTTTGACTGCCAACTATATGCTTCAGCTAGAGCACAGCGTTTGGACTCACTAATTAATAGGATAGCCTATTAGGACGCCCTCAATAAGTTTTTTAACCTCTTCCAAAATACAGACCCATGGACAGTAAGAAAGATGGCATAGTTTAGAACTAAAGTTGAATTTAGAGCTAAATTCAACTGAGAGCTTCCCAGCTAGATCAAATTGGGGTCAGCTGCTGGGATCATCTTACCTGATTACTTCATTATTTATTATATCCCAATACACTATTACTTTATTTGACATGGCCATTAGACTAATCAATAAACTAAATTAAAAACATGAAACCCAAGGGAAATATGCAATTCAGCAAGAATGCTGGGCTTCTCTTGGGGAACAGTATATCCAACTAGCCTTGTCGCACTACGTGGTTGGAGATGCAACATCTCCAGACATCTATCCGTCCACACCTATCAGTCTGGCCAGCATAGCCAATGGTCAGCAGTACAGAACTGTAGTCCCAAAAGATATGCGGCGCACCCAGCTACCTACCGTTCTCCTGACTTCTAGGATGCCCAGAAGGAAACACTTACATCATCACTGAGCAACTCCATGTAGCGTCTGGGAGTGAACTGGTCAACCCAGAGAGTGTGCTGGGCAGATGCTTCTGCTTCCGATCTGTCACTGCTCTCTTCTTCCCCATTAGGCCCAGGGGCTTCATCTTGAGTTTCCTCAGCCCCCAGTCTGCAAGAAGGAGAATCTGGCTGAAAACGTGTCTGGGAAAAGCTCGAATTTGAACTGAGGGAATTCCGCTCCAACTTGGCTATTAGAAGGGCTTTAAACCCATTTTTTTTCTGTATCTCAAGGCTTAATCTAGTCAGTTAATTTTTGTTTTATCAAAAACAACTTTGAGATTCTGGAATTTGGTGGCATACAATGCAGTAATTAACAAATATAAGAGCTGAACAAAAAAAAAGAAAAAACACTATCTTCAATCTGTATGACCTTCTCAAATTAAGGTATTTCATTTTGCATAATGGATCCACATCTTGCTAATCAAGGCAAAGAACACAGCAACTGATTGGACAGTCTTGCGGACTCTTTTTGATTTTAGAGATTTTAACCCAAAAGTGTTCAGTTTCCAAGCCAAGGAAATCCTGTGAATCTGTTTGTGAAAATAAGGAAGAGGTATTAAGGACACTTTTCTGATGTATGCACAGATGTATGTGGTTAAAGCAAGAAGCATGCCTTTGAATGTTCCAGCACTGTTCAAGAAATCTCCCATAAAGCCAATAAAAAGACAATCTGGGAAACTTTCATCTAGAGGTAAATTTCAGCATAATCTTATAGGGCTGAATTTCTTTCAAAGGGGGAAACACATGCATGATGGAATTACCTTAAACCAAAAACATGCTTTTCTGGGATCACATAGGAGCTGGAAAAGACAAAGTTTGTTTAAGGAACTGCTGACTTGTGCTAGGTGAGTGCCAACTCTGCATGGCAAATCACCGTTTCCCTTTGAATTTGTTTTTCTCATAGGACTTTCTGTGAAGATGGCCGACTGACTAGAAGCCCAGGGAGGCTTGTCTCTCTGGACTGTGCTTTTTCAACTTATTAACAGAAGTAACAACTATTCATTTAGTTTATATATGTGATTCCTGGATTAGGGAAGAGTCCCGGGATCACCCCACAATATCCTCTGCAGAAGCCCCGGGAGCTGTGCTTTGGAACAGCCAGTGAGCCGTTCAACTGGGAGGCGGGGCTGCAATCACTTTGTTGTTGAAAAAGCAGCCCTTTGAGAATTTATTTTTCAAACCGACAATAAATTCTACCTTTCATTTCTTAACCATTTTATGGGATTATTATCCTTATTAGCTAAAAGAGGCTCTTTTCAGGTAGAGCCTCTTATTCCTTTTTGAACATCTGTCCCATTTTTGAGACTTAAATTTTTAAACGACAAGGAAGACGGTTCCTGGAGGTAAGCTAAAATAAGGAAGTGGAGTATCCTTTTTTCAACTTTGATGGAGAAAGGTGGTTTTATTTTACTGTTTTAAAGTAATTTGTAGCTCTGGATTGCTTTGTTATAGGTGGCTGAAATGTTCAGATTTTTATGAACTCTGATTGGCCAGGAACTATTAATTGATTTATAAAATATCTATTCCTTGACCACAAGGAGCTAAGAAAATGGCAAAACATGAATTTGAGCATATTTTTAGAGAGCTATTTGAAAATCACTTTCAGAAAACTATTCCATTTATAGATCCATTACGTTCCAAAGATGGAAAGATCAGTAATTCAGAGATGCAACCATGCATTGAAAGTTACCAAACCATTCAGAAATATCTGACAGTGCAAGGACTTAACTGCAACTTTGGAATACAAATCTGACACTAATCTTTGTTACGATGATGGTTTAAACACAACCCTGCCAGCGCAGCTCCAAGCAAATCTACAATTCTCAAGAGGACAACTTTGGGATTTTTTCTTCATGGATATCTAACAAAGTTGAAAATTTCTTGAGAAAAAGAGACTTAATAGACATTCAAGAAAAGAAAAATATTTTATTCTGTGAGGATAAGCTGGAAGGAGTGACTTAAATTTAATAATTGAATTCAGGATGGATTTTTATAAGTTTTGAAAGAAAAATGTAATGTGTTTGAAGTCTGAAGTGGGTTTGAGGTTTTTTTTCATATATAATGCTTGATTAATTCCTAAAGTTTGTAAAATATTATTAAAGGTGAATTTGAAAGTATTAATGTTAAAGGAAAGTAAAAAAAAGATGTATTAGAATTTATTGATTTTAGAAATAATTTTAAAGAAAAGTTTAAAGTTTTAAAATGTAAAAATGTTTTTCATCCTTTAAGGTTAAACAATCTTGAGAGTATAGTAAATTATGTTAATATAAATGTCTATAAAGATTAATAAGCATAAACAGAAATAAATATTTCCCACAGCAAGGAAAAAAAGTAGAGATGATTAAATTGATTGTGTTATTCAAAGAACATATCTATTTTTGTTTCCATTTGGAAACAACTTCTGGATATATATTTTTTAAGAGTAGTATATTCTTTATTGGCCAAGTGAGATTGAACACACAAGAAATTTGTCTCCAGTGCAGAAGCTCTCAGTATACATACAAGCAACAAAATGATAAATCATAAGATACAACCAACTAGTGATAGTCATAAGATACCAACAGGAGTAGGTAATAGGAAAGGTGAGAAGGATAATAGTAATACAGTCCTACTACAGATTAGGTATCCTTAGGCCTAAGACAGCACTGAGGGAATTAAGTGTTCAGCAAAGTGATGGTATGGGGGGGATGGCATGCGGCATCCAGAGGGGAGGAATTGAAACAGTTCATTTCCAGGATGTGAGGAGTCTGTAGATATTTTCACAGCCCTCTTTCTGGCTTGTGCACAGGCAGGCTGGCTGCGATTGTTTTTTCTGCAGTCCTAACTATCCACTGAGATCTGTACCTGTCCTGTTTGGCTGCTGTGCCAAGCCAGGCAGTTATACAGGTACAAACGACAGACTCGGTAATTCCTCTGTAGAACTATCGGGTCTGTCATTTGTACTTCTAACTGTTTGGTTTGACACAGCAACCAAACAGGACAAGTATTTGTGATGGAAAAAATGAAACTTTGATTTTGGTTTTGCTGACTAGATAGATTTGTTGTTATAGAAGTGGCTAGTACATATTATTGTGTAAAAGTAAAAAGTTGAGGCTGTAATGTTATTATCTTCTACTGTGCTAAAAAGAGTCAGAATCAATGCCTTTTTTTCTTTTTCCCCTTCTACCCCACATTTTCTCCTTTACGCCCCTTTCCTCCCCTAGTTTCCCATTATTTTCATTCTCTTTGTATTTTATGTTTTGATAAACTAATAAAAAATTTAAAGCAGAATTTGTTTATCCCATAGACTGCCTGGTGAAAGCGCCAATAAGCAGCAGCTGGAAAAGGGAACCTGGAAATTCCACAAGGCTGGAAGTACAAAGTTAAAGACCCCCTTGAGTCGAGCTCGACTCCTGGAAATACACCCCCATACATTTTTTTCACAGTATTATGAAAGTGATTTGCTACTGACGTCTTCCTGGAATGCTTTTCATCCTTCCGGTCTAGTCACAGCTCTGGGATTTCCCCTGGAATCTCTTATCCAAGTACTAACCATCCAACCTCCCTTTTTCTTGAGATCACCCCAGGTTGAAGCTGTTCAAGTTTTAATATTCATTGGGTGGCCCTCAAGCACAGATTGGCTCGCTTCATTGAAGCATCATGGAACATACTGTATGAACCCAAAAATCAAGTTAGTTATCCATAGGGGCTTACAGCCTGAAAACCCAGGCATGAGTTTGGCAGTTCAGCAAAAGGGTCTGGATTTCACCTTGGAAAATGTAACTTTCCTTCTCAAGCTTAGAATTCATTGCCATTTTTTAAAAAGTAAAAAAGGGGAAGGCTATTATCAAAGACACTAACCCGTGAAATTATATACTGAAATAAGAACTTTGACTATATTGTGGTGCTGTTCTTTAGAAGTGACAGGAGTCGAGAGCCCAAAATAGCTGGAAGGCATCAGGTCATGAAAGCTGAGTGTCTGCGATACAGACCGTGGATCTCACTTGGCAAAGGGATTCCTTGGGCCACCAGAAGAGGAGCCATGAAGCTCACCTGCTCAAAACTTCCATCAACTGCTCCGAAGACTCAAGGATCTGCTTCCGGCGCTGAAATACAGAGGATAAAGTCAGGAATGCTAGATTTACATGTAAATGAGATATAAGCTGAGAGGAATCCAAACTAGAAAGTAGCAATTTTCTGACTATTAATTAGTTGCCATCTAGATTTGTGCACCCCAAATGTCATAGCTCTCCATATAAAATTTTGCTAAATTATGGCTATTAATCATGGTTTGTTCAATCAGCTATATTAGCCTAGTTCATACAATTTGCTAAGCCATGGTTTACTTGCTTATGCTTGGGTTGACATGTTGGACTAAGCTGAAAAAAACTACATGCTGGCTTTGTGCAAAGTGAAAATTCAATCACAAAATAAGAAACTGAGAGACTTATCCTCCATGATCCAAATGCCACATCTTCATTATCTAAGCAGGGATCTTATCTGGATAATACAGGAATAACAGTTTTCAAGTATCCTATTGTTGAATTTATATGCAACAAAAGCCCTCCGTGTGTTCCTTTGGCCAATACACTTGGAGACTTCTTGTATGAAGCCATACATCTTTGGTGTAAAGTCTGATTTCGAGATATTGGTTAATAAAACCAATTGGAATTGTGGCTCCAGGCTTGTCCCAGGTGCTCCCAATTCAGATGTAATAGAAAAATCATATTTAATGAAAACTAGGAAATCTTCAACCTGTATGTGCCAAGAAATGGAAGAATGAATTGCATGGAAAAAGCTAGCATGGTCCATGCAAAGAGGATTATTGCTGAATGAGAGCAAGAACAAACTTGTAATTATCCAGCATTTAGATTCTGACCCCAGAGGCCATGACAACTGGCACAAAATTCTTTAGAAAAGGGTTTTTAAACAGTGCTTCCCAGAGCCCCAGGGTTCCATTAGAACAGGCATGTCAAACTGCCGGCCCACGGGCCAGATGTATCACGGTGAAACCGTGCCCACCCCATTGCCGGCACTGGGGAAAAAGTCACGCAACGTCACGTGATGTCGCGAGTTTGACATGCCTGCATTAGAAGGATGGGTTTTTGTGGGATCTTAAGGGCAAAATGGATGCACCAGGGCGTCTGCAGCAATTTTTTCCTAAGGAAAAGCAATGATGTCACAATCATTGAATATACATTTGTTTAGTAAAACACTAATCTCCAAAATAATTGGGAAATACAAATTTTAATTTTTGTACATTTGAAATATTCATTTTGCAAATACAACAGTTTTACTTTATACTTAATACTGGAGAAATTTTCTGGGATAGTAACTGGGGAATCCATTTTATAAAATTCAAATAACTTTTGCATATAAATTTGAATAAACAGATTGCAACTATCACATTTATTGTCAATAAGTGAATTCTGAGGATTGATCATCTGATACAATTTTCAGATACATATAATTTTGGGTAAGCGACGTGGCTACATGAAAGCCAATTAAATCACATTTTTTATCCTTGGCAAGTCTTGTTAAAAAAAAATTTTTTTCTCTCATCATCCTTGGGTGGATAGCCATGAAAATTAACATACCAAGTAGAATCCTCAGGACCCGCCTTCACTTCAAAGTCTCTGCTGTATCTTTGCCAAAAGCTGAGGCAAAAGCCAGGTGAACCAGGCAGGGGGGATGGAACACAGGCAGGATTCTGCTTTGGGGGGGGGGGGGAAGGGGAGGGTTGTAGAGAAGAAATGTACCTCTTCCATTACTTCTTCTTTAAGGTAGGCAAATGGAACACCCAGAAGGTGAAGTGGTCTCTGTCTCTTCCAACTAACAGAACTGGCAAACTGCAAAACCAGACAAAGCATTCCTATAACAGGCCTAGCAGGATGTGACCCACTTCCAAACCTGTCCCACCCCATTCCAGCCAAGCAGAAAAAGACCATGGTGAGTTTGCACAAAACTCAAGCCCTTCTTCCATTGGTACCTCAATTGCTATGTCATCCTCCTTCACAACCATAAAGACCCGTGTGCCATTAGTAGAGGTCACATTGATGTAGTCCTGCAGAATGGGTGGACGTTTGAGGATCTTCCCGGATTCCTTCTTCCCTGGAGGTGTGTCATGCAGCAGGACTATGTCACTTATTTCCCCCAGATCTGCGACATCAGGTCTTGGATTCCTACCCAGTTAGAGTAGGGAAAGAAGAACAACTCTTACCAAACCTTTAAAAAGGCAGCACAGTCAGGCTTCCTCCAGTGGCCTCCAGATTATAACTCATCTGGTTGGTCATGAGAAGTAATGTAATTTCAAGTATCTGGAAGGCACATGCTCTGTGCCAAAGGGAAGATACATGTTTCTTTCTTTTCTTTTCTTTTTTAAACAAGTTTTATTAATTTTCCAGTTTTACAAAAATCCAAATATTAAGGAAGCAGTGTAGTGATTGGGTAATCCATAATCCAATAACAAGATCTTTCGTAAATAGGTCGGATTACATCATCAAAAATTTCCTCTCTGTTTCCCTTAGTTATTTTAGCACATTCAAATTAATACATTGCTAATTATGACTCAATCAATTAAAACATTTATCAGTATATTTTAACTTATACATATCCATGTCCTGTATTTAAATTTTACCTAATTTCGATTACAGTATTCCAATTAGCTTAATATTCATAGTATTTAGATTTCGGGTAGCCCAAAGTTCCCTTATTTCATTACAAAATAGTTGTCATATCTAAGATACACATATTGTTTACTCGAATAAAGTCTTACTTTATTTCACAAATATATTCTATTTCTCATCCTAGTACCTCGTCACTTACTAATAAAATATCCTTTATTGTCTCACTCCAACTTCTAAATTATAATTCAGAACTGTTATTCTAGGCTATTTTTTATTTCCCTTATAAGTCTAAGTTCTAAATATTAAGTCAGTTAATATCTTTTAAAATCTTCTTAGCTCGTTAAGTGAGATTTTAAGCTCTTCTATTATAAGTCACACACACACACAAAAAACACAACCCATTTTTTAAGTCTAACTCTAGCTTTCTTTTTGTGCCAAGCAGGCTTCCATACCAGTGCCTTTAAATCATCAGATAGATCTCCCTTCATTCCTACACATAATATTTGAATCAGGGGAGACCATCCAGTGATCAATTTTTCAAAGGAGCTGGCCCCTTTGTAGTCATTGGGTTGTTGGCCTGGTAGTTCAAATCTCCATGTTTGGCTTGGTATATTTGTCATCAGTTCAGTCTGGTCTTCTTCTTCTTCTGATTTCATCTGGCTTAAGTAAGGAGTCATGTTCAATGTTGTAATTGTTGGTTGGTTGTCTAGGTTGTCTAAGTTCTCGATGTGTTGTGCATATTGGTCTTCAACACCTTCCATCTTAATGTTGCTTTCTTCAGTTTCTGTTGCTTTTTGAATTGCAGATTTTTTAGTTGAGATCAAGGTTTGACTGTCAAAGTTTTCAGTAGATTGTTCCTGGTATTAAGATCCACTTCGATGTTAATTTCTTTCTCTTCTGTTGCTTTTTGGATTGTAAGTTCATCAGTTGAAGTCTGGGCTGCATTTTGTAAATTTAGGGTGGCACCTTTATCTTTCAGTCTGGAGTTCATTAGCTCAGTAGCCTCAAGGATTTTTTCAAGTATAAGTTTGTAGTTAAGTTGTGGGTAGTATTCCTCCATTTCTGTAGTATTTACAGATAGTCTTTTAGTGGAGGCTATTTTTGATAAAAGTCAGTAAACGTCCACCTCCACTATAAAGAGTTGTTTTCACCACCCAGCTGTTCCAAATTCTTATCTTTTTTGATAGTGCCAAGGACAAATCTTAGTCTCACAGGTCTCACAGACAAAAAGAAATACACTTGCTATGCCAGGTTTCACCACAAAATGTCCCCGATAGCATGTAAAGTCTTTTTCCAAACTCAAGTGAGGCTTTTATCCAGTTTAAAAAAAAAAAAATTTCAACTTAACAAATAGATAAGGTAATAGGTCCCCGTAGAAACAGGAACTTTTGGGGGCCCCAAATATCCAAAAGGTGCAAGTCCAGTTATTTAGATGTTTAGATTAGTTGTTCTTTTTTTTTTTCCCCCAAAGCTTTGTATTCCCAAAGTAGACAGACGCCGCCCAGTTAAAAGGGGGGAAGAAATTTTCAAAAGGCTTCTACAGGAAAATAATTGGGATACAGGAAAGGTAAGGTCTCACCCAATTCCTCCGCGGTGCTTTTGTTGTGCTTGGTGATACTTTTGGCTTTTGGCTGGTACGGCTTAGTGATCGGCCATGTTGATGGCCGATCTTTTCTTCGTCGGTCCAAAGGAGCTGCCTCGGATCAAACGGAAGGGCTGCCGCCCTTCCGCGATCTATCGAGGGTCCTCCTCACGGTGGTCGCCCCTCCAGGGCGACTTTCGACTCTTTTCAGGGTCTTCCGACAAAGGGAAACCGGACAGCGGAGCGCTCTCTCCGCACATCCACCGGAGCCACGATCGCAAACTGGAAGCCGGAAGATACATGTTTCTGTAACATTTCACAACCTTATTTATAACTCATCTTCCTTTAGTAATGTGCTCCCAGACCCTTCTCTTGCTGCCCACTAGCCTCCCTCAGTCTTGGGCTACCAAACCTAGACTGCAAGGTGGTAGACAACCACTAGATGGCAGTCATTATGGCTTTCTGTACCTGTCCACTGTCATCTAATAGTCAACAGTAGCTCAGTGTAGTAGCCTATCAATAGCTCAAATCCTATCACTGTCCTATTTAAAAAATATATTTTGATGGGAAAAGGCACTATTTTTATTATCTGGGATGCCTTTGGATCTTACAAATGTCCCACTGCAATGGTGGAAAACAACTGGGGAAGCTCCTCATACTTCCTATGAGGGCAGATCTAGTATCATTCTGACCTTGAGGCTTTGGTTGACCTGCCCAACTGAGCAAAAGCCTCTTTACCACCCACCACCTTGAGCATGTTTTGTTAGTCTTGATGAGCTAACCTTGCATCCAGGTATTCAGAAAGGGCATTAGGAGAAAGAGTTGGTGCTGAGCTATCTTGTGGTGAGTCTTCAGAAACAATTCTGTTGAGCTGCCCAAAGTCCAGCCTTTTCACAGCTTCAAGTCGCCGCCGCTTTGGTTTTGGTGCTGTCAGAATGCCAAGGAGCAAAGAAAAATAGCTGTTTTATTTGTAAATGGGCCTTCCTCAGCCTGGTACTCTCCAGCAGGGCGGGACCTCAGCCCCTATAATTCGTCAGCCAGTTCAGAAATTTTTGTTCCCAACTCCAATGGACTTTCCCAAATTTTGTCATTTTTCAGAAATAAAATACTTTTAAGCCTCTGCAAGGCTTAAGGATTTGAATATTTTGGCCACGTCCATGTTTGGAGTATCATCACCCTTGCAGCCCCCAACAAAGAAAAGCTATCCATCCCTGGTTTAGACAGGTATTTCTGTCTCCTGTCAAGAGAATCCGAACCTCTTCTGGGAATTTTTTTTTATTTGTTGAATTTATTTGCTGCCTATTTCACTGTGGGGCTACTAGGCAACTCACAACAATAAAAACAGAGAAATAAAAAGTGTAAATATAACAGTAGCAAATTCTAATGGAACAGAATAAACAATGAAAAAAGAAAACAATGAGGATATAACGATATGACAATAAAAGACAGGCAGGTAAGGAAGTGGGAATGAGAGAGAGGTGGGGTTTGCTGTCAATTCAATGCTACTCCTCCACTGAGTCCCCATCTCCATCCAAAGGTAAGTTCCAATGATTCCCACGGTCATTTTACCGGGACTCTGGCTGTGACCTTTTTAGTAGCTGTACCAGATTTCTGGATCTCCTTTTTGAGAGCATCCTGTCTCCCTTCTTTACTGGCAGCTTCCCTAAAATTAGAAAGACCCTTTATTTTTAGAATGTTTGAAATACTTGGGAGACTGAAATTGTTCCAAATCCATTGAGAGATAAAAATTTCTGCCACTAATTCTGCCAGTTTATCCCACCTTGAGGGATAAAAATTTCTGCCACAAGGCTGAAGTTTGCTTTGCAACATGCCAACTTCCTCTTTAAAGGGCCCAAAGAAGTATCTGGGAAGGCACTGTTGCTGAAAGATGCCATCTCGCCTTTTGCCCCAACACCAAAGAGCACAAGCAGTCCATGTCATAGCTACAGCCTCTATAAAGTCAAATTGCCTTCAGCTCCTTAATTAAACTCTAAATGTAACAGTCATCTTTTTGTAAATCAGCAGCTGAAACAAAACACCATCACTTTTATTGTACAGTGGACTTTAAAACTCACTGTGAGCTGTGCCAACCTTCTGAATCAGATGATCTGCACGATCTTCTACCATTTCTGTGATTGTTGAGGGGTGTTCTGGCCCCTCACATTTTGGGTCACCTTCACCCAGCATCTTCTTGGGGAAAACCTGGTTCTGGCCATCTTTTTCCAGACAAAAATGGAGGTCCCCAGCAGAGAGCGCCTCTTCAAATGTTCGCTTTTGGCTTCGGAACTTTGAGACCTTATTGCATCCTACAGCTAGGGTTGGACCTGCAAAGAATAGGACAGCAATCAAACAATTCACATGTTGAAACTAATCTCCAGCTGGGCTGAGCAAACAAATTCATAATCCTCGACCACGCCACGGTTTAGGCAATGATAGATTACATGGGCCAAATCTGGTCTTCAAACCATTTCATCTAGCCCAAATAAGATGAAAAGTTTGCTTGTACGCTCTCTTACAGAGAACTGTACTCTCAATTGATATGCATGGAAATACCCTCTAGGACAGTGGTGGCGAACCTATGGCACGGGTGCCAGAGGCGGCACTCAGAGCCCTCTCTGTGGGCACTCGTGCCATGCCCCGGAGATGGCAACCATCCCTCTTCAAGCAGCTGCCCGCTAACTCGCCGAGGTCCCACATGGCCAGATGCATCCCAGCACAGCTGGTTTCCCTCCCCCCATCCCATCTCTCCTGGCCTCGCATGCTCTCCTTTTCATGGGCACGACCCACTGCATCGCCTCCTCAGCTGTTGGCCGGCCATCGAGCTCAAAGGCGGCTTCTCTGAACTGCTGGCAGCGGGCTGCGGAGCCCTAGAGTGTGCCGATTCAGGGGCCAGCAGACTGTGGCTGCTGACAGACACCGTTGGCCCCCATGCACTCGCTGGCCTCTGTGTGCGGGGGCTGATGGTGTCAGGCAGCAGCCTCCCTGGCCCCTGCATCGCCTTGCCCTGCGACAATGGCATCCCCACCCTGCCTCGCCTTGCCTGGCCTCGCCCCGCAGGAGAAGCCTCCTGCCCACCGCCCCACCTGCCAGAGACCCCCTGGATCTCCCCCAACCCTGTCCGGCCCCCACAGGAGGAACATCGAGGTGACCACGCCCACCTTGGCCACACCCACCCATTCTGCCATGAGCACCACAGCCCACCTGGCACCCGGCGAAAAATAAGTGGGTTTTGGGTTGCAGTTTGGGCACTCGGTCTCTAAAAGGTTCGCCATCACTGCTCTAGGACCAGGTCAGAACATATGGCAGATAATTAGAAAAGGGAGACCATTAATTGCTGTCAAGTCACTGTCAGCCATAACTGAGACAGATGAGACTTTCCCAGGGATGATTTGTGTCCACCCTGGTCTTCCCATGGTGCATTCACTACCACTGCAACTGAGTCCATCCACTTTTCTGCCTCTCCGTCCGCCTTTCCCAGCAACTCCAGAGAGCTGGGTCTTCGCAAGCCTGGTCACTGATGCCTGGAGTGAGAGCTGAATCCGTTTGGGGTTTTTTTTACAGTAATTGGCTCTAGGTGGCATTCTGGGAGCCTTTTCCAAGGCACCCGGGCTGCCGAGATTCAGGGCACCTCGGGATGGCAGCAGAGATGCGGAGGGCATTTGCTGAGCTGCTGACGAAGGGCGCAGATAAAGCAGCCCGTCTAGTTACAGGGGAAGCTGCAGCCCCAGAGCTGCAAGCCGGGACGCCTCCCTCTGCGGTGGGGAGCCGGCAGCGCCTTCCCCGGGCGGAGAACTTCTCGTCCTCCGGGGCCGTTTCCTGGGAGGCGGCAGAGTCCCTCGTACAAGCCCTCTCCCCACATCCGCCCCGGGCCTCTGCAGCTCGCCCCTCTTCTTCGGGGCGCGTCTCGTTTTGCCCCACGCTCTGCCCACCTTCCAGCTCCGCCAGGGCCTCCAGCTCGTCGGCGAACTGCGCCTCGAACTCGTCCTCGATGCCGTACAGCTCCCGCTCGTCCTCCATCGCTCGCCCGCTCCGCTCCGCTTGGCGGCGGGAAAGAGGCGCGCCCGCCGGGGCCGCCCTCTTCCGGCCGGAGAGCCGGCCGGGCGCGCGCAAAACCTGCACTTCCGGGGGAGCCTCCCAGCCACCCTCCGCTCCCCCAGGGAAGCGCCGATTGGTCCGCGCGGGCCGGGAGGCGGTGCTCGCGGGGCCGCCTTCGCCGACAGCCGGGACCGGGGCAGGTGGGTCGGCCGCTCGTTTGCTCGCCCGCCCCTCCCTGTGCAGCGCGCGGGTGCGGGAGGCCGGCTGCTTTGCCCAGGCTGGCGGCCCTGAGCCGGACCCGCCGCACCGAGGGGCGAGGCGTCGATGGCCGGGACGCGTAACGGGCCAAAGGAGCGGCGCGCCGCCCCGTCTCCCGAGTCCCTCCCGGGCGCCAGGGATGGGCCGCGGAGGCTGGGCTGCGGCGGCGGCCCCCCTCAGCCCAAATCGGGGGGGGCGGGGCGGGCCCGGTTGTCCTTGCGGGGAAACCGCGACGTAGGCCAGGCTGGGAAGTGGCGGGAGGAGCGAAGGAGGCTCGGGGAGCCCCGCGGCGGCCCCGAAGGAAGGCGCGCGAGGCTGCTTCCCCGGCCCCAAACTGCGGGCTGGGCGAACTTGTGAATGGCGGGAGAGCAGAGCTCCTGCCCACGCGCAGAGTTCTTTCTCCCTGACTGCTCAAAAAAGTCGGGTGGCCGCCCGTTAGACAAGTTCTCTGCTAGGCCTAGTTGCTCTCAGTGGGGAACACAACCGTATTTACATTTTATTTATTTATCAAATTTAGGTAGTGCCCATCTCACTTTTCTTGACCCGGGGGTTGCCCCTCGAAAATGGTCGGGGGTGTGCCCAGGAGCCTTAAGGACTGGTGTGTTTTGCGGGTCTGGTAAAAGGTGATAAGGTACTGTGCAGTCAGTTTTCCTATAGGCTTGGTGGCTATTCCAAGACTGCAAACCAATGGGCAGCCCTGGGGCCTCGGGCTGCCCCTTGTGCCTGCCATAAACCACAAATTTAAAAATTACAACACTGGGATTCACACAACTCACTGAATCTTGTGAATGAGAACAGGATATACATTTTGTAAGAAATAAACTCAAACCAAACAAGTCATGTTTAGGACTATGAGGAAGAGTTTCCTGGTGATAAGATCTACCAACCATGGAATAGATTGCCACAGAAGGGATCTGTAAGGACCCTCCTCAATTTACATCTTAAGAAGACAGAACTCTTGGAACAGGTTTTCCAACAGGAATCTTTATTAAGAAAAACTGACTGAAGGTGTGCTAGACAGGATCTGGGGAACCCCCCTGATCCTTCAATGTTTTAAAGCGTTCCCAAGCAGTCCCACCCCACATTCCTTCCGGTCAATCCAAATTGGCAGATGGCTGGGTGTTAAATCCATCGGATCCCAAACGTTGCAATCTTCCCCCCCACTTTTCCTTGCTGCCGGTAATAGGAGGCTTCATAGGGAGTGAGATCAAAGGCTGATGGCCGCATTGTTATTGTTAGTACTCCAGAGAGGGAATCCACAGAGGATGTTTATTCGTAGATGATAGAAGGAATGCCAGCCATAAACCCCCGTGTTTACTCCCCCCCCTTTGTAGTATGACAGAATCCCAAAGAGAGTAAGAATTGGGTTTTCCCAGAGTAGATTAGTTAGAAATAAAATATAATTGGATTCTGACATCCGGCTCCCCTTAAAAATAAGAGAAGTCCACCTGTAGAGAAAACAAAACAGGTATAAAAGTTAGTCTGGCTTGTTAGGATACTCTGTATGAAACTTCTTTAAAAGCTTCGGGGCTTTGACATCATGTTTATGGACCCACTCGTTGTGAGAGGCGGGGAGGTGCTTCCATGCTACTAGGTATTGAGTTGACCCATGATATTTTCTAGAGTCCAGGATTTCCTTTATTTCGAAATGTTGTTCCCCTTCTATCATGATTGGTATTGGTGGGGGGGGAATTTTTGGCCGTAAGGGTGACTGTTGTTCTCTTTTCAGCAAACTGCAGTGGAAAATTGGGTGTATTTGCCTAAGATTCTTGGGTAATTCTAATTCTACTGTTACCGGGTTTATGATTCTTTTAATTGGAAAAGGCCCTATATATTTTGGTCCAAGTTTTTTACAGGGTTGTATGGATTTTAAATATTTTGTAGACAGATAGACCATTTCTCCTATAATGAATGGTGTGGGCTCCACCCTTTTCTTATCTGCTTGTGCTTTGTATGCTTGCCTAGCTTCCTCTAGAGCTTTTCTCACTATTGGCCAGGTGTTTTGTAATTGTTCCATCCATTCTTTCAGTGATGGGATTTCTGGTTCGTTTGGGGTTAGTTCTGGCATGGGATTGAAACTTTGGCCGGTAGCTATTTGAAAAGGAGTGTAACCTGTGCTGGAGTGGACTGCATTATTGTAGGCAACCTCTGCAAACGGCAACAGGTCCGTCCAATCTGACTGCTGGAAATTTAGAAAACATCTTAAATATTGCTCAAGTACTCCGTTACATTTTTCTGATTGACCATTTCCCTGAGGGTGATGGCTAGACGTCAGTCCCTGGGTGGTCCCTAAAAGAGATAGAAATTCCTTCCAAAACGCAGATGTAAATTGCACTCCCCTATCAGATATGATGCGTTGGGGTGCCCCATGCAATCTGTAAATATGTTGCACAAAAAGTTTTGCTAAAGCTTTTGCGGTGGGGATCTTTTGGCAAGGAATAAAGTGAACCTGTTTGGAAAATAGGTCCGTGACCGTCCAAATGACAGTATTCCCATTGCTTTCTGGTAATTCCACTATAAAATCCATGGCTATTTCCCTCCAGGGGGCTGAGGGATTTGCCACTGTTTGTAACAGTCCTGGTGATTTCCCTTGCAGCCTTTTTGCCATTGCACACTTTGGGCAGCTGGCCACGTAACTTTCTATGTCTTTTTTCATAGATGGCCACCAAAATTGCCGTTTAATTAAGTGTAATGTTTTTACAAATCCAAAATGCCCTGCTGATTTTGTGTCGTGGCAAAGTTGCATGAATGTGATTCTTTGGGTGGTCGGTATATATAACTTCTCCCCCACCCAAGGCAGTCCGTCTTTCATTGTGCACACGTGTTTATTTTTCTGGAACCATTCATCTGTTTCCAAACTTTTCCGGAATTCAATTCCGGTCTGGCTATCCAGCTGTGGTTTTAATTTAACTTGGGCTCTGGTAGTCACTGGCGCTGCTAGTTGTGATTCTCCCATGATCGGTTTAGAGTCGGTGGCTCGCGTGCTGTTATATTGGGGCATGCGAGATAATGCATCTGCCAGAAAGTTCTTTCCCCCCGGCAAATGCTTGAGCTTAAAATTGAATTGGTGAAAATGCTGGGACCAGCGGGCTTGCTTGGGGCTGAGTTTTCTGGGTGTTTTCAAGGCTTCCAAATTTTTGTGGTCTGTCCACACCTGGAAAGGGATTTTATTGCCTTCAAGGAATTGGCGCCATGTAAGTAATGACCAACGTATCCCATATGCCTCTTTCTCCCACACGGGCCAGCGCTGTTCCGTTTCAGTGAGTTTCCTGGACGTATACGCGCAGGGTTGTAACATCCCTTCCTCATTTTCTTGTAATAATACCGCCCCCACTGCTACATCACTTGCATCCGTCTGTATTACGAAGGGTTTATCCATGTCTGGGTGCCTCAGTACTGGTTCGGCAGAAAAAAGCCTCTTTAATCTCTCAAATGCCGCTTGGCATTCCATTGTCCATTTTAGTGGCTGGCTAGGTTTCACTGAGGATTCTCCCTTCGTTTTTAGTAAGCTCGTGAGAGGCAGGGCTATCTGGGCAAATGAGGGGATGAATTGGCGGTAAAAGTTTGCAAAACCCAGGAAACTTTGCAGTTGCTTTCTTGTGCGAGGTGGTGCCCATTCTAATACTGCCCTGACCTTTTCTGGGTCCATTTCAATGCCCTGTGGGGATATGCGGTAACCTAGGTAGTCTATTCTTTCCTGGTGAAATTCGCATTTTGATAATTTGGCATATAGGTGGGCGGCTCGCAGTTTCTTTAAAACCGCTCTGACTAGGTTGACATGTTCCTCTTTTGATTCTGTGAAGATGAGGATGTCGTCAAGATAAACCAGGACCCCCTTAAATAGGTGCTCCCTTAGTACCTCATTGATTAATTGCATAAATACTGCGGGGCCCCCTTGTAATCCAAAAGGCAAAACTTTGAATTTGTAGCACCCCATTGGGCAATTGAATGCAGTTTTCCATTCATCTCCTTCCCTAATTCTCACGCGGTAATACGCTTCCCTTAGATCTAGTTTAGTAAAAATCTTTCCTTTCGATAGGTGTGATAACATGTCCTTCATGAGGGGTAGGGGGTATAGGTTGTTTTCACTGATCGCATTCAGGAGTCTATAATCCACACATAAGCGTAAAGAGCCGTCCTTCTTCTCTCTAAAGAGGACCGGAGCGGCCACCTTAGGTTTGGCTGGTTCAATGAACCCCCTTTCTAGGTTTTTCTTTATAAATCTCTCCATTTCCTCCTTCTCCTTTGGGCTCATGGAGTATAATCTGGGCTTTGGGAGTTTTGCCCCGGGCTTGAACTCTATGGCACAGTCCGTGGGTCGGTGGGGGGGAAGCTCATCCGCCCTCTCCTCACTGAAAACTTCAGCCAGGTCTCTGTATTCCTCTGGTATTTCTGGTAGCCCCTTTTCTTCACCCATGGACGCTATTTCCGTTTTTAATTTTGATGGATCCCCTTGGGGTTTTAAGTCTGTAGGGTCCTCCTTCAGGAAATTGATTTCTTTCGTCCTCCAATTTACCCAGGGGTTCCATTTTGTTAACCATTCCAGCCCTAGGATCATCGGGCATTCCATGCCTGGGGTCACTATAAACGTTAGGTCTTCCTCATGATTCCCCAGAGATAGGTGGATTGGTAACGTGGCTAGGGTAGCTGGCACCCCCCCTGCTATGGACCCATCTAACTGACCAAATGAGATTGGTTGTTCCAGCCTCCTCACTGGGATGCCCAGATTTCCCACTAGAGTCGGGCTAATTAGGCAGCGGGTGCAGCCAGAGTCTATTAAGGCTTTCACTTTTACAGCTTCAGGCATGGAGGGGGCTAATATAGTCACTGTCTTGAGGATGGGTGGGATGGATCCACTTACCAGTGGTTCACCCTCCGAGGTGTCATCTGAGGCGTCCACCGGCCCTGCGGTGTAGGCTGGGGCTCTTTCCTCACGATGGGTGGAGGTAGGGGATTCCACAGCTTCTATTCCTCTCATGGCAGATTCTTTTGACTTAGCTGGGGACTTCCCAGATTTGCTGGCCGGTGGTCTGTCTGGGTTGTGCTGGGGGGCTTTTGAGCGGCATTCTACAGCCCGATGCCCCTCTCTCCCGCATTTGAAACAGCCCATTGGTTTCTTGGCCATAGCCGATGGCTTTGCTGGTTCGTGCGTTGGTTCAGACGGTGAGCGGCTCCATTGTTTTCCTCGGCGGTGCCTCCTCAGTAGGTCGATCTCTGCTTCCTCTGCCAGGACGTACCATTCGTCGAGTTGGTGTGGGTCCCCCCGGGGCAGGCAAGCGTCATATAGGTCGTAATTCAGACCGTCTTTGAAATGGCTAAGGAGGATGTCTTCCGGCCAGTTCAGCTTGCTGGCAATAGTTCGGAATTCTTGTGTATATTCAGCTACTGGCCGTCTGCCTTGCCTCATTGTTTTGATTCTTTCGCGTGCTTTGCGATCAGCCAGGTGGTCTTCAAATCGCCTTCTCAGAGAGGACATGAAACGGTTGAAGTCGTTGAGCTCTGGGGCATTTGAATCATGCAAATTCACCACCCAATCGGCGGCCGGTCCATCCAGAGCAGATTGCACGATCCGGATACGGGCTTTGTCGCTAGGGATGTGTCGCCCGTGTTCCTCCATGTAGCCAAGGACTTGGGTTAGGAAGAACCCCAAGCGTGTCGGCTCCCCCTTGAATTTTGCGTCCAACGGCGGAAGTCTTTGAATGGAGCGGTGTCTTCTTCGTCGGTATTGTCTTCTATCTGGATTCCCTTCTGCAGGTCGGCGGGGGGTGGGGACTACTGGATCAGCGGATGTCCCCGGGGCTGCAGGTTCCAATTCCCCTTCAGTGTCTCTCCAATTGCGGCTCCAGGAGTTGGTGCGGTCGTGGGGTTCAGGATTCTCCTCTCCTAGGGAGCTGAGGGTTCTCTTCATCAAGTTGATAGCTTTCTCTAGGATCCAGTTCGAGTGCTGTGCCCAGCTCCCTTCATCTTCGCTTGTGTGCAGGGATCTCTCCATCTCCTGCTTCCATCCTGGTTGGCTGGCCCCCCGTCTCAGGGTCACCTTGCTTGATTTCTTTTCCCACTCGCCTTTCTTTCCAACGCCCATTGACCACCGAGGCTTGTGGTTACGCGTCTCCACCTCCTCTTCTCCTGAGGAATCTGACCCTTCAGATCCGGATATTTGGCAGGTTTCCAGTTGGGGCAACGGCTCCCTCTCCGGGGGGCTTTCCCCCTTCCCTGCTTCGTCGTCTGCCATGGTAATTTTTGCAAAGTCCCCCGGCAAGGTTCTTCCTTCCAGGTTGACTAATTTTGCAGATCCTGTCTAATGTAAGGACCCTCCTCAATTTACATCTTAAGAAGACAGAACTCTTGGAACAGGTTTTCCAACAGGAATCTTTATTAAGAAAAACTGACTGAAGGTGTGCTAGACAGGATCTGGGGAACCCCCCTGATCCTTCAATGTTTTAAAGCGTTCCCAAGCAGTCCCACCCCACATTCCTTCCGGTCAATCCAAATTGGCAGATGGCTGGGTGTTAAATCCATCGGATCCCAAACGTTGCAATCTTCCCCCCCACTTTTCCTTGCTGCCGGTAATAGGAGGCTTCATAGGGAGTGAGATCAAAGGCTGATGGCCGCATTGTTATTGTTAGTACTCCAGAGAGGGAATCCACAGAGGATGTTTATTCGTAGATGATAGAAGGAATGCCAGCCATAAACCCCCGTGTTTACTCCCCCCCCTTTGTAGTATGACAGAATCCCAAAGAGAGTAAGAATTGGGTTTTCCCAGAGTAGATTAGTTAGAAATAAAATATAATTGGATTCTGACAGGATCTGTTCTTTGGGTGTTTTCAAAGAGGCTGAATAATCATCTGAAATGATACCGCAAATCCTACACCAAGAAGCGTTGGGGCTAGATGGCTTTCCAGCTCAGCTTTTATGGTTGTGCTCAGAATGACTTGTTTTCGGATAAACACAGACTTTTACTGGTAGTGGATCATTTACATGTCTAAGTCTTAATGCAAGACTTGCATTGGCACAAAGAGAGCATCGGGCTCCTAAATTTTACAGCAAAACTGCTAGTATTTCAAATATATATAAATTTATCTTGTTATTTTAGATATCAGAGCAAACTTCTACAATTTAATCATTCTTCAATACAAGGGATCATTTTTTTCCCAATAAAAAAGATTAGGTTTCATTGCAGCAGTTAACATGTACAACATACTTTTGTGGGGATAGGATAGGATAGGATAGGGATAGAGCTGGAAGGGACCTTGGAGGTATTCTAGTCCAGCCTCCTGCTCAAGCAGGAGAACTATACCATCTCAGACAAGTGACTGTCTAGCGCCTCTTCTTAAAAATCTCCAGTGATGGAGCGCCCACGATTTCTGGAGGCAAGCTGTTCCACTGGTTAATTGTCCTCACTGTTAGAAAGTTTCTCCTTAATTCCAGGTTGCTTCTCTCTTTGATCAGTTTCCAACCATTGTTTCTTGTCCTGCCCTCTGGTGCTTTGGAGAATAACGTGACCCCCCTCTTCTCTGTGGCAGCCCCTCAAATACTGGAACACTGCTATCATGTGTCCCCTATTTCTTCTTTTCTTTAGACTAGCCAAACCCAAGTCCTGCAGCCGTTCTTCGTATGTTTTAGTCTCCAGGCCTTTGATCATCTTAGTTGCTCTTTGATTTTTTCCCCAAACTCTCAACATCTTTTTTGTGATATGGTGACCAAAATTGGCTGTAGCATTCCAGGTGTGGTCATACTAGAGTTTTATAAAGCGATGCTAATACATAGTGTGATCTTGATTCTATGCCTCTGTTTATACAACCCAGGATTGTATTAGCTTTTTTGGCTGCTGCTGCACACTGCTGGCTCATAGTCAAGTGATTGTCCACTAGGACTCCAAGGTCCCTTTCACAGTTACTGTTTTTAAGTAATACAGGTAGTTCTCAACTTACAATCACAACTGAGCTCAAAATTTCTGTTGCTAAGTGAAACATTTGCTGAGTTTTGCCCCCTTTTATGACTTTTCTTGTCACATTTGTTTGCAGTTGTTAAATTAATAACATGGTTGTTAAGTGAATCTGGCTTCCTCATTGACTTGGTTTGTCATAAAGTTGCAAAAGGTGATCACATGACCCTGGGACACTGCAACCATCATAAATACGAGTCAGTTGCCAAGCATCTGAATTTTGATGACGTGACCATGGGGATGCTGGAATGGTTGTGTGAAAAATGGTCATACATCACTTTTTTCAGGGACGTAACTTCAAATGGTCACTAAATGAACTGTTGTAAGTTGTGGACTACTTGTATACAGTTTAGAGGCAGAGTAAGAATATCGTCACTGAAGCAGTAGGAGTCACTGAAGCAGTAGGCGTGAACTTAAATGGACTCCAGAAGATGGTAGAGGACAGGAAGGCCTGGAGGAACGTTGTCCATGGGGTCGCAATGGGTCGGACACGACTTCGCAACTAACAACAACAAGAAGAAGAATATCGTGGATGGAAAAGAAAATTTAACTTTTAAACTTTATTTCATTGTGATGTTTTCTGATTGTTTTTCAGAATTATTGAGCTTTACAGCATTGCCACCAGATATGAAAGAATTATTCTGACCCGATCCTCCTAAAGGTGATTTTTCAAAAGGCAACTGAACTGTCTTTGTTTTTTCCTTGAAGGTGTTTCACTTCTCATCCAAGAAGCTTCTTCAATTGTGACTGAATGGTTGGGGGAATGGAAAGATTTATATTACTTGCAGTCATCTGGTCATTAGCACTCTCTCTAAAAGTTGTTGAGGCTACTTGCGGGTTTATCTGTGCCTTCAGGGTCACCTGAATCGGAGTGTGGAAACTTGTTGGGACTGCTGAAAGGACTGTGTTGTAGACAGGTGGTGTCATATCCCTCCCCTTCTGTTGAGAGAGGGCTATTCAACTTGTAACGTAGATGACCTTTTTGACCCCTCTTTCAAACCAGTAGTCCTCTCTGTCCAGAATGTGGAATGTGTCTGTCATCAAAAGAGTGACATTTGTCTTTCAAATGCAGATAGACTATTGAATCTTGTCCTGATGTGTTTGTTCTCCTATTTTGTGCCATGCATTTGTGAAGTAGTTGTTTTGTTTCTCCAATGTACAGATCTGTACATGTCTCAGTGCATTGTATTGTATATATCACATTGCTCAGTTTGTGTCTTGTGTGTTTTATCCATGGAGTAGACAAGCTTCTGCCTTAGTGTATTTTTCGGTTTAAAGTGTACATGATGTGAGCTCTTCAGATATTCCTGAGCTTTTCAGATATTTCTGCAATATATCGGATAACAACATTGCTTCATTTGATAAAGTGACTAAATTAGACCAGCGAAATACTGTGGACATGGTATACTTAAATTTCAGTAAGGCACTTGACAAAGTAGACCACAACCTACTTCTTGGTAAGCTAGAAAAATGTGGAATAGACAACATCACCACCAGATGGATTTGTAGCTGGCTAACAAACCGTACTCAACAAGTAGTCCTTGATGGTACTACATCCACATGGAGAGAAGTAAGCAGTGGGGTACCACAAGACTCCGTCTTAGGCCCAGTACTCTTCAATATGTTCATAAATGACTTCGATGAGACTTCCGGTTTGGCGTTGTAGTGAAGGGCCTAAAAGGGCCTAAAATTGCCCCAGAGAGGCGATGAAGAAGGAGGAGTGCCTCGTCGATCATGGAGAGACGGCGGTCGATCCGTTTGATCTGAGGAAAGCCCTCCGAACTGGCAGGGAAAAGACTGGCTGCATTCCTGTGGCCAGCCACCAGCTACTGACAACCGAAGAAAGAAAGCACTAATTAGCAGATTGTAAACAGCATGTTTGGAACTGGATGAGAATATTGATCCTTTCTTTACTATTTTACAACTGGATTTCCTGGAAAAGACTCCCAAGAAGCTAAAAACCTCCGAACGCGAGAAGGGAGGGGATTGTAGCCCCACCCTTCTAGAGGAATGGAAGTGGCGTTTTAATTTTTCTATGGGGGACAGAAATATTTAACACTGAAATGGAAATAATATAAAGCTATAGTTTTGATAAATTTGAGAATTGAGAAAATTGTTAAGATTTTCTCTCTGAAGGAATACTGGGGTGAAATACAAGAAATCAACCTTCTGTTTTAAGAGTCGGAAAATGGATATTGAATGACATCTAGTGGTGGTATAACACCATAGCTGCAATGACTGATGCAGACTTGGCAAGAAACCTAGAAATAGATAAAAACCGAGCTTCTTTGTTGTTTGGTGACTTTTAACTCAACAGAGAACAGCTGGCAAAAGAGAAAAATATTTTGGCATACTTACTACAATGTGAGAACTTAATTGTTTTGAAACCTGTTGACCTTGGATTATAAACATATACTGAGCTCTGACTTTTAAGAACTATTTGGAGAGAAAGGAAAATTTGACTTCTGGCTACGTTTGTCTGGGGGAGGCTTTTGGATTGTTCTTAGGGTGATTGAATATTTTGAACACTTTGGATTGCAAACTTCGGCCAATTGACAATTTCTGGATGCCTGAGCAGAAGGTCTATTACAAAATATTGCTTTCAGTGGTGGACTTTTATCCTGGAACCTACTGGATTATAAAGGCTACATATAAAGTCCAGAAGAACTAGATGAGACTTTGTTCTATGGACATTAAGATTGGTGCTATTAGACAAAATTAGTATTTGGGGATCAACAATTCTGACAGAATATCTGGAGGGGTGGGAATAAAATGGATCCTTTATATCTAGCCAACAGTGGTAGGAGAACATACTTAATACCCCCATCTGAAGCCCACAGCCAGGTGTACCAGGGATCTGTAGGAGTGACCCCTCAAGAAGAAGTAAATATTTTCTAGAAGGAAATATACATTCTATGCTACAATTAATTCAGGAGAAAATTATTTCGCATAAAGAAGATGCAAGAAGAAACCACGATGAGATTAAAAACAATTTTGATAATATAAATGAGCAAATCTCTAACTTAAACTTACAACTAGAAAGTTCCCAGAAAACGATTACAAAGAATGAACAAATAAGTCAGAAAACAGAAGACGAATCAGAGGAAATTGATCCAAAGACGCAAGATATAAAAGAAGGGAAACATAAATTGGCACAGACAAATAAAAATCTGTAAGACTTAGGTACAACAACAGAAATGGAAAAGGCACCCTATTCTTTAAGTTTTCAAAATATACCTGAGAATAAGGAAGAAGGTTTTAAAAAACAGATCATAAAGTTGTTAGGGGAAATGCCAGAAATTGGGAGACAAAAAATGAGAAGCTGAGGGAGAAGGAAAGTGGGAGGTGTTTAATGACTATTACTAGGCAGAATTATCCATCAAAAATACCCTACTTAAATTGTTTTTCCCATTCCAAGCAATATTTACAAAAACAGGAAGAATTTTTTGGTGATTTAATAACTTTGGCCTGGAAAGCTAATTGGCAAAGGAAAAAAGCTAGAGTTAGACTAAAAAAACAGAAGATCTGACTTACCAGATTATATATTATATTATATGATCCAATATTTGTTTGAATATGATCAAAAGAATAGATAACCCATAGGTATAAACAGATTTTTATAATAAGAAAGGTGATTTATAATTAGCACTCTTTCTTTTGATGTGGGAATTATAAAAACACTAGGATGGCTTGCATAAATGAAATTTTCGGCTACACAAATGTAACTAACTTTGAGAAAATCTTAACTGACAAAGATATTGTCAACGCTGGTAACATTGGATGTTCTTTGACAACGTGGAGAAGCAGCTTTGCTTCTTTAACGTGTGTGTTACTTTTAGAGTTAGAATTAGTTGATGCTGGGGGGGAGGAGGAAGAATGTCTCTCAAGGCTGTTTTGAAATAAGAGAAGATAAGAATTTGGCGGGTTGTTGAACGGAAGGGAAACTTTGCCCTTCAAACTGATTGGAGAATGTGATTTATGACTGCTAATTGAAGGAGGGAATTGTGCTTGAATATTATGTGCTCAGGGGAGGGGAATTCAGATCTTGGCATCCACCATGTTCGTGCCAAAGGGTGCTACACTAATAAAGAGACTTTAAGATAAACAATGCCTCGAAGTTCTTTGAAGTATTCCCCTAATCGGAACCATGACATCATGCCAAGATCTCCTTTCTTTTCAAACTATCTGGAGTCCTGAACTCCAGCTGCTGTCTCTAGGCTTGAGAGAAGCTGGCAAAGATTCAGGAGAAAATTTCATCATGGGAAAAGAGAACCTGCTTGAAGACGGTGACCCGGCAGCTGCTGATACCCCAGAGGGGGAAGCAACAGACAGCATGCTGTGGGAGGATGAGTTTTTGCAGGACTCCCAGATGGAGGCGGAACCCAAGCAGCTAGGAGAGCTGATCTGGCCGTCAGCCCGGGCCCAGCCCAGCGGAGACTCCAGAAGCCTCGAGACTGCCTTATCACCCTCAAAGGCTCCAAAAGCAGACTGGGGGAGAGCCACCCGGACGTCTGCCACTGAGGATTCGGTTGCGTGGGAATGCCTGTCTGCAGTTCGTAGCCAGCCAGTGGAGAGATTTGGAGGGCTGGAGATGAGAAGCAGAAATCAATCTCTGAGCGTGCCGCAGCTGATGGAGGCCCTGCAACAGCTTGGGGTGGTGCAGAAGCCAGGAGATCAGCAGCTGGTGGGAGGACGACTGCCACTCATCCAGCAACCATTGAGGGGCCTGCAGCAGCAGAGGGTATCACAACCCCACGCTGGCCAACAGCAGGGAATATGGCAGCAGGCTGGGTGGGGGTCCCATCAGCCAATGATGACTACACCCTTCAGAGCAACCTTCGATGGGGACCCAGAAAAGCTGATTTTCTTCCTCAACCAAGTGCGCTCTCATTTGAACTGCTGGGCCTATCTCTACCTGGACCCAGGCGCTATTGTCGATGCGATTGCGTCCAGCTTAGAGGGAGAAGTATCCGAATGGCTGAACAATTTATATAATGAGCAAGCCCCCGAATTGGAGGACCCCCACCTCTTCCTCCTAGGGCTGAGAGAAAGATTTGAGGACCCATCCATTGGCCTCAAAGCAGGAGAACAAATCCACAAAATAAAACAAGCCGGCAGGCCTGCCCTGGAGTACGTACAAGAATTTCGCAAGATAGCAGATCGGATAGAGGGGTGGTCTGAGCAATCCCTAATCCATCACTTCATTGAGGCATTAGACGATCACCTCTCTCAGGCCTGCATCTATCGAGCAGTACCTGATCAGCTGCAGGAATGGTACCAGACAGCAGTAAGGCTAGACATTCAGCTCGCCCGCTATAAGAAGCCTCCCCCACCTGAATTCGAATTGAAGCCAGAACAACCTGAATGGAAACCACCCCCACGAAAACCTCCAACTACTGTGACTGCTGAAAGACCCAGGCCACCTACAGGCCCGTCAATCAAGTGCTTCCGATGTGGACAGCAGGGACATCGAACAGCAAACTGTCCAGTCCCCTACCCCCAACAGCAGAGCAGACCGGGACCAGCAGCGAGAAAGAAACCTGCCCAGCAGATAACGAGAGAAAAATACAACCGGATCACGCAGGAACCTGTTGCCCAGGTCACATCCCCCACACAGGAGGATGCGGGACTCGGGGCAGCCGCCCCCGCTCTATCCTTTGACAGCGACGATGAAGGAGAGAACAACCCGATGGTGAGTCAACACGTCCCACCTTTTTCACTGCCTGCCAAACTTATAATCCCTAAGTCGGGGGCACAAATAGACTTAAAAGTGCTAATCAATTCTGGATGCACCCGATGCATTATTAGCCTGCCATTTGCCATGAAAATGGGCATACGGGCAAAACAGCTCTCCAAACCCATGAGGTTTGAGCAAGCCGATGGCTCCCTGATGGGAGGGACTTTAGTCACGCAATTAACTGAGCCCCTACGCCTAGAAATAGGTGAGCACTGGGAGTTTATTCGCTTCCTGGTGGCCCCAAAAATGACTGAGGCTGTGATCCTAGGATTAGCCTGGTTGGACAAATGGAAGCTGTTTGTCTGGTGGGAGAAAGGAATGGGAACTGTGAGACTACCTATAGAGCCTAAACCTCCCACTGATTCAACTGACATTGCAGGACATTTTAGGCCACCAAATGAGCGAGCGCACATGGCTGCCGCACCGCCACCAGGCCAGCCAATCATCCCCAGCGAGTACCGGGACCTGGCGGAGGCATTCAGTGAGAAAGAATGCGATACCCTGCCCCCTCACAGATCCAATGATTGTTCAATCGAACTGTTGCCGGGAGCCAAACTCCCATGACCAAGAATGTACGCTATGTCCCCCCTCGAAATGGAGGAGATGCAACGATACGTGAATAAAAACCTAGCGAGGGGGTTCATTGAACAAGCCAAGTCTACTGTGGGAGCCCCTGTGTTGTTCAAAGAAAAAAAAGATGGGTCTCTTTGTCTCTGTGTGGACTATAAAGGTCTCAACGCGGTGAGTGTGGAGAACAAATATCCCCTCCCCCTCCTAAAGGACTTACTAATCCATCTGGCTAAGGGGAGTGTCTTCACTAAATTAGACCTGAGAGAGGCATATTACCGGGTGAGAATAAAGGAGGGAGATGAGTGGAAAACTGCCTTCAACTGCCCCATAGGGAGCTATCAATTCAAAGTCATGCCATTTGGACTACAGGGGGCCCCAGCCATATTCATGCAGTTGATTAATGAGGTCCTACATGAGCACTTGTACAAAGGGGTTCTGGTGTATCTTGATGATATCCTGATATACAGCACGAATATGACTGATCACATAAAGCTGGTGAGAGAAGTGTTAAAGAAACTATTGAATGCCAAACTTTATGCCAAATTGTCAAAATGTGAATTTCACCAGACCCGATTAGATTAACTTGGCTACAGAATTTCCAACGAGGGCGTAGAAATAGACCCAGCCAGAGTGAAAACTATAATTGAATGGCAGCCCCCAAAGACTCGCAAACAGCTTCAGAGCTTTTTAGGTTTTGCCAACTTCTATCATCAATTCATCCCCTCCTTTGCCGAGATTGCCCTACCCCTTACAGAACTAGTCAAAACAGGCAAAGGAGGAGGGAAGCTGCGACCGGGCCAACCACTAGCATGGACTATGGGATGTCAAACAGCTTTTGAGAATTTAAAAAGACTATTTGCTGCTGAACTGGTCCTAAAGCACCCCCGCCCAGAGGAGCCTCTCGTAATTCAAGCTGATGCCAGTGACCTGGCAGTCGGAGCTGTATTACTGCAAAAGAACAAAAGTGGGGTCCTGCAACCCTGCGCCTACACCTCCAAAAAATTACGGAAAGTGAGCGGAGATGGGCAATATGGGAGAAGGAGGCCTTCGCAATTAGGTGGGGCCTGTTAAACTGGCGACACTAGAGGGGTGCCTTTTGAAGTATGAACAGATCACAAAAATCTAGAAGCACTGAAAACTCCCTGCAAACTGTCCCCAAAGCAAGTGCGGTGGGCACAGTACTTTAACCGTTTCAACTTCACTCTAAAATACATACCGGGAGGAAAAAACTTCCTATCTGATGCGCTATCGAGATTGCCCCAGTACAAAAGCGAACGCGAAGAGGTTAACGAGGCAATTATCTCCAGTCCACAAACTGCTGCCCAACTCACGCCTTGCAAGGCCCCTAATCCTGATGACCCTGGGGCAAAGAAGATAAAACAAGAGCTCCTCACCGATCAATGATTCAAAGACAATCAAACCTCCCTGACATGTATGGATGGTTTGGCTTACAAGGGGGGTAAACTGTATTTGCCTGAAGCCCTCCGTCTCAAGGCTCTAAAACACAGCCATGACGTAAAACAGGCTGGACACTTTGGATATCTAAAAACTCTACATCTCATTCGCCGGCAATTTTGGTGGCCGGGGCTAAAACGGGATGTGGAAAACTATGTCAAGAGTTGCGCTGTATGCGCCACCATGAAAAGAATTCCAGGGAAAACCCCCGGGTTACTGCAGCCAGTGGCAGACTCTTCTCAGCCATGGGAAGAAATAGCTATGGACTTTATAGTAGATCTACCTGAAAGTAGAGGAAATACTGTCATCTGGACTGTGATAGACCTGTTTTCGAAGCAGGCACATTTCATTGCCTGCAAAGGACTCCCATCTGCCCAACACTGACTAAATTGTTCCTGAAACATATCGACCGACTGCATGGCGCCCCTAAGCGGATAATTTCGGACAGGGGGGTGCAGTTCACTGTGAAGTTTTGGAGGAGCTTTCTCAAATTAATTGGATCATCTCAAGGCCTATCGTCTGTTTTCCATCCATCTACTAATAGGGCCGCGGAAGCCGCTAACAAGATGGTGGAGCAATATCTCAGATGTTATATTTCCTACCAACAAACCAACTGGACCGACCTCCCTTTTGCAGAGGTGGCTTACAACAACTCTGTTCACAGCAGCACTGGCTTCACGCCTTTCAGAGTAACTACAGGAAAAGAGTTCAGCCCAATACCTGAATACCCTCAAGCACCCTCCGCTTCTCAGACACTTGATCAATGGGTGAGGGGGTGGGAAGAGGTTTGGAAAGCCACGAAAACCGCTTTAAAAAAGACTTCCGAGCCTTATAAAAAGCAAGCAGACAGAAAGAGAGCCCCTCAAAGAACATTCCAAGTTGGGGAAAAGGTCTGTCTGTCGACCAAATATTTACGCCTTAAATTACCCAGTAAGAAATTAGGACCGAAATTCTTGGGGCCTTTCCCCATCGTAAGAATCATCAACCCAGTCACAGTAGAATTAAAACTCCCTAGGCTTTTAAGGAGAATTCACCCTGTCTTCCATTGCAGCTTTTTGAAACCTTTGCGAGAATCCACTTTAAGACCTCCCCCTAAGAAGGCACCCGGACCCCACGTAGTGGCGGGTCAAACTCACTATGAAGTAAAGTGTATTCTTTTTACAATAACAAGTTTTATTAATTTTTTTTGTTTTACAGCCAAGTGCTTAAGACACATCGTGGAGATAGGGCACTCCATAGAACAAAACAAAAAATACAGTCATACATATACAATTTAAACTACTACTTTAAAGGTTCCCTCTCTATTTTATCAATCAGAAAAAGAAAAAGGGAAAAAGAAAAAAAAACACAATAACAAAAAACAAAAACTGTCAATCATATTTTCACCCGTTTTCAGGCTTAACTAACTTTCAATTAACCTATTTCAATTTAATCTTACATAAACATATAATATATAATTCGAGCATTCCTACAATATAAATTGTTTAAATTCTATCTCTTATTATTCTGTTCCACATACATATTTTGTAAATGAACATAACTTTTATGTATTTTAAAACCATTACATTTTAGCCTAATATAATAAAACAATAATTATTTCTATCATAAACATATAATATAACTGTTATATTTTAATGTTTCTCAACTATATTCTATTACATATATTCTATCAAATATTTTTTATAAATCCATCCAAATCCCTAAAAGTTCAATTATTTCAATTTAGTCCACTTAATACATTGCTAATTAACTTTAAATTCTTATAAGTAAAAATATCAGTAATATTTCACCAATCTCAATCTAACTCCTTTAGTTTTAAATTTTCCAATTTTCCCTATTGCCATTCCAAACCATAATCAAATCCATAATTTAAATCTAATGTTGACTCAGACCAAAATAACCTTAAAAATCTCAAAAGTAATAGCTTAATCAAAGTCTCTAAGAACCCTTTTTACCCATCAAATAAAATTTTAACTCTCATTTTTAAATCTAATTCTAGCTTTCGTTTTGTGCCAGGCAGGTTTCCACAGTAGGGCCTCTAGTTCCTCCCATCTTAGTGTTTTGCTATGAGCATTTTCCCACCATTGAGTCCAATCATAGTCTTCTTCTCTTTTATCCAGTGTTATCTGCACTATCATATTGTCAGCGCTTTTTGTGCCTCGTATTTGGAAGTCCATTCCTGTTGCTTTTACAATTGTAAATGTTTTAGTTGAATTCTGCCTTTGCTCATCAGGAATCTCCATCATTTGCATGTGGGATGTATCCTCTTCCTCATCAGTAAGTTGTGGGTATATTTCATCCATCTCGTTAAATTGTGGATCTGATTGTGTATCATAGTCAGTCAGGATTTGAGCCTCAGTTTTCAATTCTGAAACCCCCTTTTTCCCAAGCATTTCAACATGTTCTCTAAATTCCACTCTCATTTCTAAAAAAAATTCTAATATAAGTCCATAATTAATCTGTGAATAGGATTCCATCCTCTCTTTTTTCAGCATTGTAAAATATAGAGTCCAAACCGAAATAGGGAAAGGCAAATAGTCAAGTCCAGCACAGAAACAAAAAAAAAACAGCAAGAGTCCCAATCAGTAACAGTCAATCATTATATTATAATCCTAGAATGGAAAAGAAAAATCCATTTTTTGGAAGTATGTTCAATATTGTAAAGTCAAACGTGGTACAAGTAGAAACTTGAGCAAGTTCCAAAGGAAATATACCAGTCTGGGTGTCACGCCAAGATCAGGGAGTGAAAGTTCAGCTGGAAATAGTTATTTTGTATCAAAGTTTCTGGGCTTCACGCCAAGTTCCAGGCTAGCTTGTAGCCATAACAATCCACATGAGTCCACCCAGAAAACAGGAAGGTTTTTTTTTTGTTGAAGTAGGCAATACTGTTCAGGAGGGGGGGGGAAAGCACTCCATCCCTCTCCCTAAAGGTTTTCACTTAAACTAAAGATAAACAAGCCAAAAAAGAAGGAGTCACAATAAGGATTTTTTTCAGGATGCCCGAATTAGAAGCTCGTATGAACAAAAAAAAACAAAAGAAAAGAATAATTATTTTTCCAAAGCCCATTTTCCCCAGTATCGGAACGCTGCCTTCTCAAACTAGGGAAATAGTCCTTAAAGCTGTTAACAGGGAAGTAGATAGTTTAACAAGAGGGAAGGAAAGGTCTCACCCCGATCTTCCCCGGTGGTTCTTTTTGCTTAGATGCTGCTGTGACTTTCGGCTGGAGCAGCTAAGTGATCGGCCATGTTACTGGCCGATCTTTTCCCCGTTGGCCCAAAGGTGATTTCTCAGACCGCAGAGGGAGCTGCCGCTCCCTCCACGATCAACGAGTGCCCTCCTCTACGGTGGTCGCCCCTCCAGGGCGACCTTCGACCCTGTCCAGGGTCTACCGGCGGGGGGAAACC
Organism: Azemiops feae; assembly: GCA_023970755.1. Classification (NCBI taxonomy): domain Eukaryota; kingdom Metazoa; phylum Chordata; class Lepidosauria; order Squamata; family Viperidae; genus Azemiops; species Azemiops feae. The sequence continues at coordinate 499,095 of JALGBA010000623.1, forward strand.
GGACGGCAAAGAGAGCAAGTTCTTTGCACGTCCGCTGGCGCTGCCACCGGATCCGAAAGTCAAGTAAAGTGTATTCTTGATTCTAGAATTTTTAAAGGGAAATTGCAGTACCTAGTACAATGGAAGGGATACTCGCTATCTGAAGCCACTTGGGTGAAATCTAGCGATGTGAAAGCCAACAGACTCATCAAAAGATTCTATAAGAAACACCCTAACAAACCGAGAGACAGTCCCTAACATATACTTTTGTTTTCGCTACAGGAATTGTCCTTTTTGTAAGGGGGGCCGGATGTCGACGCTGCTAACATTGGATGTTCTTCCTTTGACAACATGTGGAGAAGCAGCTTTGCTTCTTTAACTTGTGTGTTACTTTTAGAGTTAGAATTAGTTGATGCTGGGGGGAGGAGGAAGAATGTCTCTGAAGGCTGTTTTGAAATAAGATAAGAATTTGGCGGGTTGTTTAACGGAAGGAAAACTTTGCCCTTCAAACTGATTGGAGAACGTGATTTATGACTGCTAATTGAAGGAGGGAATTGTGCTTGAATATTATGTGCTCAGGGGAGGGGAATTCAGATCTTGGCATCCACCATGTTCGTGCCGAAGGGTGCTACACTAATAAAGAGATTTTAAGGTAAACAATGCCTCGAAGTTCTTTGAAGTATTCCCCTAATTGGAACCATGACAGATATTTTGAATACCGATGGGAAATTAAACTTAAATAAGAGCTTGAAAAACAGGACATTGATTGAATAAGGAGACTTTAATTGCAAATACAATTGAAATATCAAGTGGTTAGAAAAGAGGTTATAAATTATTACTATTGTTATTTGTATAACACTAGAAAACTATGAAGAGGATGTGTATACCTAATTTTGTATGTATTAATAATAGTAAGAATTGTATTTGTTCAATGTTGGGAAAATGAAAACACTACGGGAAGAAGAGGATCAGGGAAAAAAACACTGGATTGTGTAGCATTGAATAGATTTATATTGAAGAAATTAAGATGCAATATTGAGTAACAAATGGACCCGGACATCACATTGTTTACTAAGCAGTTATGATTTGTAATAATAGAAAATGAATAAAACACTTATAAAAAAATAAATAAATGACTTAGATGAGGGAATAGAAGGGGAATTCATCAAATTTGCACATTACACTAAACTGGCAGGAATAGCCAACACTCCAGAAGACAAGCTCAGGATCCAACAAGATCTCTTTTTAAATAATAATATTTTATTAATTTTCTATTTTTACAAATCATACATGCTTAATAAACAACATGTTGTCTAGGACGATTTTTTACTTAATAATACACATAGAATTCCTAATCTCTACTCCTTTTTTCCAGCCAGTGATAAACTACATTCTATATTTGGAATTATTCTATATCTTCTTTTTCTTTATCCTTCAATATCGATCTGTCCATTTCTACACAGTCCGGTGTTTACTTGATCCTCTCTTCTTCAGATAGTGTTTTTTCATTTTTCCCAACACTAAGCAAATACAATTCTTACTGCTATTAATACATGCAACATTTAGTATATATTTCCTTATATTTTTCTAATATTGTACCTAATAAAAATAGTTCCAACTTATAACATCTTTTCTATCCAACTGCCTCTACCCATGAGGTTTGAGCAGGCTGATGGGTCTCTCATAGGAGGAGGGGTTCCGGCCACCCACTTAACTGAACTAGTGCGCTTAGAGATAGGGGAGCATTGGGAGCTAATCCGTTTTGTGATGATCCCAAAAATGACAGAAGCTGTAATCCTGGGGCTAGCTTGGCTTGATAAATGGCGCCCTATGATCTGGTGGGAGAACGGAGTGAGGACTCTCAGACTAGCAACAGGACCTTCACCTCCTCCCATAGTCGGTAGCTCCAGTGACAGCCAAGGGCAGCACCTGGAGACCTTGAAGTCTGCTGGGAGAGCCACTCATCCCAAGCGAATACAGAGACCTAGCAGAAGCATTCAGCGAGGCAGAATGTGATGTCCTTCCCCCCCCCCACAGAACCACGGACTGTGCTATTGAAATTTTACCAAATTACCCAAACCAAAAATGTATTCAATGACCATCTGTGAACTGAAGGAATTGAGGGCATACATTGATAAGAACTTGGCCAGAGGATTCATCCAGCCAGCAAAATCCCGAGTAGCCGCCCCTGTGCTTTTTAAGAAAAAAAAAGATGGGTCGATGAGACTGTGCATAGACTATAAGGGGTTAAACTGTGTCTGTGGAGAATATATACCCCCTCCCCTTGATGAAAGACATGTTAGCTCATTTGGCAAAAGGAAAAGTCTTTACTAAATTAGACCTAAGAGAGACGTATTACCGAGTGAGGATCAAGGAAAGAGATGAGTGGAAAACGGCTTTTAACAGCCCATTGGGGAACTTCCAATTCAATGTGATGCCTTTCAGCCTGCAGGGGGGCTCCTGCTGTGTTCATGCAATTAATAAATCAAGTACTGCGTAATCACCTGTATAGGGGTTTTTTAGTCTACCTTGATGACATCCTCATCTATACAGAGACCATGGCAGAGCATGTCAAATTAGTACGTGAAGTGCTCAAAAAACTGCTAAATGCTAAACTTTACACAAACCTCTCAAAATGCGAGTTTCACCAAACACGCCTGGATAACCTAGGACAGTGATGGCGAATCTTTTAGAGACTGAGTGCCCAAAGTGCAACCCAAAACCCACTTATTTATTGCAAAGCGCTAGAGCCGCATCAGCATTGTGGTGCCCTCGGGGGATGGGTGGCCGTGGCCCACTGGGTGGGCGTAGCTGCGGTGGTCACGGCAGAGTGGGTGGGCGTGGGTGGGGTGGGCGTGGCCACCTCAATGTTGCTTGGGGGGACACCTGTGGGGTCCGGGCACGGTTGGGGAAATTCAGGGGGTCTCTGGCGGGTGGGGTGGTGGGCAGGAAGCTCGTCCTGTGGGGTGAGGCAGGGGGCAGGGCATGCCATTGTCATGGGGCGAGGCGGGCTGGGGCGGCTGCTGCCTGACACCATCGGCCCCCACACACAGAGGCCAGCAAGCGCACGGGGGCTGATGGTGTCTGTCAGCAGCCACAGCCTGCCGGCCCCTCAACCAGTGCACTCTGGGGCTCCGCAGCCCGCGGCCAGCCCTCCAGCAGCAGGCAGAGGAGGGGAGGGGGGAGGCACGTGATGCAGACCGCCGGACGCGCCTACTCCGTCCCATCTGTTTTTGTTTGCGGTTGGAGGCCAGGTCACTGCTGATCATCTCCTCGGCCCCCTCGCAGATCTTGCCCTTGGCCCGCGCGTAGAGACTCATTACAAAATAAAACAAATCCTTGATTCAAGGTTATACAAGGGAAAGTTACAGTATCTGGTGCAGTGGAAAGGTTACCCACTATCAGAGGCCACCTGGGTTACAAGTACTGATGTAAAAGCTGATAGATTAATACGCAAATTTTATGATAGACATCCGAGTAAGTCCAGAGATGATTCCTGACTCTTAACTTCTTTCTCTGCCTGCAGGATTTCTCTCTTCTTTAGGGGATCCGACTGTCAATCTTCGCCTGGATTTGGCTGCAGCGTTTTTTGCTTGTTCTAGGTTGCCACAGTATTGGGAGGGGGGAGATGTATTATTTTAGTTTAGACATAACAATAAATTGTTCTGTGGGAACCAAGGTCAAGTTACCTAAGTCTTTGGCAGGCTGAAGCTACCATTAGAAAGCCCGCCAAAGTAGTTAATTGGGGATTGTGATTTATGACACACTGCAGGGGTGGGGAGTTCAACGTTTACTCTGTAACCATTGTGGGGGGGAACTTTCAGTCTTGGGTTCACCTTTGTTCGGCCAATACTATGTAGCCAATAAATGTGTTCTTTGAGGAAAGTAATTGCCTCGGAGTTCTTATTTCTACTGGTCTCGTCTATCGGAACCATGACACAAACCTTCAGCCCAGTGGTAGGGTTCTGATCACTCCCATATTGTGCTTCAGTGAGTGATGAGAATCAAAATGTAAATACTGATCTGTGTGGGGTTTTTTTGTAAACTTCAATGTTAAAGCATCTGTCTTCCTTAATGTGTACTGCGTAGTCCAGGAAAGCCAGACTATTTTCCTTAACAACTTCCTATGTGAATTTAATGTATCTGTCCACAGAGTTGAAGTGTTTGGTGAAGGCTTCCACTTCCTGTGTTTTAATCTTGACCCAAGTATGGTCCACATACCTATATCAGTGAGTGGGTGGAATTCCTGTGAAGGAGTTTAGGGTTTTGGTTTCAGTCTCTTTCATGTTAAATTGGGCACAATGGGGAACACAGGTGAACATATGGTGCAGCCATGTTTTTGTCTGTAGAAACCTTCATTGTATTTAGAATACATGGTCAGGCAGAGGACCAGCATGGCACATACGTGGTTTGGGCTGAGTTTAGTTCTGTCTCCTAATGTGCTGTTTTGTAGCAGTCGTTTCTTCACTACCATGACAACTTCAGTTGTTGGAATGCAGGTGAAGAGTGAAATCATAACCATAAGAAACCATAGTCTCATCCAGATCCAGATTTAGTTTCAAAACCTTGCTCACAAGGTCTTGTGAATTACTGATGTGATGGGTAGTGTTGCCAACTGGAGGAGCTAATAAGGTGATTAGATGTTTCACAGTGTTGTAGGTAACGGAGTTGATGCTGCTGACAATGAGTGGAGTTCCCTCTTTGTGGATTTTGGGGAGTCCATATATGCATGGAGTGGCTTCCCCAGGGTAAAGGCGGTAGCGTTGTGGTTTGTTGGTGGCATTGTCCTTCAGTAGTTGTTGCAGGAAATCAATGATCTTTTTCTTATAACTGCTGGTAGGATCTCTGTTCAGAGTCTCATATGTAGCAGTGCCCTTCAGAAAACTGTTAACCTTGACACTGTAGTCATCTGTGTTCAGGATAACTGTGCATCTTCCTTTATCAGCGGGCAAGATGATGAAAGTCCACATTCTGGACAGAGGGGACCACTAGTTTGAAAGAGTGGTCAAAGAGATCATGTATGTTAAAATTTAACATCCTTCTCTCAACAGGGGGAGGGATAAGACATCACCTATCTTCTTTTTACAACACAGTCCTTTCAGCAGTTCCAAGAAGGTTCCACACCCATTTGCACTCTGATTCAGGTGATCCTGAGGGCACAGATAAACCCCCAAGTGGCTTCAACAGCTCTCAGAAAAAGATCTAACGACCAGATGAGTGCAAGGAATATAATTCCTTCAATTCCCACCAGTCAGTCAGACCTGAAGCAGCTTCTTGGATGAAACGTCTTCAAGGAAAAAACAGTCCAGTTGCCCTTTGAAAAAGCACCCTTGGGACAACTATGACCTGAATGATTAAGAATCTCCATAGACATTCTGACCTGATCATTATATTTCTAGTGTTTTTTATAAAAAAATTAATATCATTTTAGAGATCAGGACTGAAGTAATAAACTAATAATAAAACTTATAAAGTTTTCTCTAAGTATGATATTTGGCATTAATGTAATGGTCTGCCATTAAAATTCCCATTGTTGCATAAATATTACTACCATACATCCAAATTCTGTTTAATCGTGGTTTTTAACTTCGTTGGTGGTCTATCACTGAACTTTAGTAGCTATTCATAAAACATTGGGTTGGTGCTTTGCTGATACTGAGTCAAGGGATATGTGCAGAATGATTTCCCATTCCCATTGGAAAATCCTAACTGATTGCCAAACATTTCTGATTAGAGGACACTATAATTTTTTAATGGTGTGAATCGTATTTGTCAAACATCTGCTGAAAAATACAGTGTAACAGTTACCAAAGCTCAGAACTCCTTTCTTTTTCTCCAAAGGGTTTGCCACTATGGAGCCTGTAAGTATTGACAACCTGTCAATTTTGTATCAAAGTGAGGACTTCATCGTGGTCAACAAACACTGGGATGTCCGCATCGATAGCAAGATGTGGTATGAAAAGCTGACTCTGCAGAGTCAGCTGAAATACCGATTTCCAGAACTTGCTGACCCAGGCACTTACTATGGCTTCCGGTAAGTGGGTAGGTTTCCGTGAGGCAGGGTGGCAAGTCTTGATGATGGAGACCTCGAGTCGCATCTGTTAAGAGAGGGCAACTAGTTCGGCGCCAATGCTTGTTTCCAGCGCTGTTACATCTGGGAATGCTGCTTTTACTCCCTTGTCTATTGAAGCCTTTCCTGTTTGGAGCAATGCTTGGAGCACAGCACTATAGCAGGGCCTTCTCTTAGCTGCTCGATGTTCCTGCTGAGAATGGGACGGTTGCCTTCTCAAATCCTATACAACTTGCTTTAGAACAATGCTTCCATTGCTGCTATGTTGCCCATTTTATATTTTTCTGATGTTACTAGTTTTGCCTTCTGATTGGTTTTGGTTGTGTTTTAATTTTTTATCATAACTTTATAAGTTTCTATTTGCTTCTGAAGGGGAGTGAGCAGCTGTGATCCCACCAAAAGGTATAGTCCTTCAAATACCTTGGCTCTAAACAAGAAACCGACCATCTTTTAGGCCTCAGCCATGTCATATTTAACTCTTTTGAAATATAATGAGTAAGGGTCTACAAATATTTTAATTGGGTTTACATATGAACATACTTTGAGTACTTTTTTTATTTTCTAGGTTTTGCCACCAGCTGGATTTCTCCACCAGTGGAGCACTTTGTGTGGCACTGAACAGAGAGGCAGCTGGCAGTGTATACAAGTGTTTCAAAAATCGGACAGTCACCAAAGCCTACCTTGCATTGGTAAACTACCCGTGTTCTTTCCACTATGTGACAGCCAAACTGCAGTGTTTTCTAGATTGTAGAAATGGAAATGAATTTTTTTCTGAATGTTTAAATTTTGAATGAAGAGGATAGACTTTGCTGAGCAGTAGTGTGTTCAGGTGATAAGAAAAAAAATTGTCATATAACAAGAGAGGCTGCTCTATTGTGGTGGAATGGGATTATTGATAATGGGGATATTGCCATGCCCACTTCACCCTGGGCACTCCATCGCAGCTGACCTATCACAGGCATTCATTCACAGCTGGCTCTCTGCCAGCACTCCTGCCCCGCCACTAGTCCCCCGTCCTCCCCCCCCCCACCATGTGGCCATGGGTGATTCACCCAGGGACACTTATCCCTGGCTGATTCGTGATGCAGGACAACTATCTGCCAGGTCATCTGCGTGCTAAGGGATAGGCTAGCAGCCTCAGGCGCAAGGGAGGTGGGGGACAGAACGGTGGGTCCGCGTGCAGATCTTCTTTCTTCCAGGTGCCACTGGAGGGAAAGAGGGAGAAAGGAGGGAAGCAGGGAGAGAAGGAGCAAGACCGAGCCAGGAGAGAAAGGGGAGAGGAGGAGGAGGAGGAGGAAGCCGTGGCGTAGGCCAGCAAATGTGGGGAACGGAGACTCGAAGGCGGAGTAAGCAAATTTCACACTCCGTAAGGAAGGTTTTTCTCCTTGTTTCTCGCGGTCTTGGCGTCCAACCCCCCCCCCCCGGTGCTCCACCGGCTTCTATGGCTTTTTAAAAATGTTTTGAAGTGTTTTTAAAACAAATTATTATCATATTTTATTTGGGTTATGTTCAGGCGGTCCATGAGCATTGCATTGAGCTAGTTCTCTTCCGTCCTCAATGGCTGGTTTCAGTCAGTGTTGATTGTGAAGTGCTACAGAGTTTGGTACTCTGTCCACTCCTGTTCAACCTCTATAGGATATTGGATGAGGTCATCCATAACCTTGGGTTTTAATGCCCAGCTAGCTATATACTTTGCTTACTTCCCTAGTGAAGTAAGCAATGCTGCCAACATCCTGTCACAGTCTGGAGATCACAGGGGCTTGGATGGGGAACAACAGGCTTTGGTTCAATCCTGGCAAAACTGAGTAGCTTTGGGTTTAGGGCCACCTGGATCTGGGAACTTACCATCTTTGGGTCAAAGGAACTGTCTGCAGAGTTCAGAGATGGGATTATTACAAGGCAGATCTGGGGAAGGCTACAATAAAATTTCTGCTGCACTGAAGGTTCCTAAGAGCACAGTGGCCTCCATAACTCTCAAATGGAAGACGTTTGGCACAACCAGGACTCTTCCAAGTGCTGGTTTCCCAGTCAAACTGAGCAATCGGGAGAGAAGGGTCTTAGAGAGGTGACCAAGAACCCGATGGTCACGCTGACTGAGAGAGCTGCTGGAGAGAGCAGACATGCAGAAGTGGGGCTCTCCTGAATTAAAAACCTTTAAAAAAAAAAACCCAAACATGCACAGAATTGCAACCACAGGTAAAAAAAGAGAATGGAGGAAAAGACTGGACTTAGACTGGACTTGGAGAGAAGAGAAATCTTGGAAATCAAACATTTATTTGGATTCAAAGTTCCAAATTCTGGCGAGAGGTGGTCCAGCTGAGAGGCGGCCCGGCAGCCCAACTATGACATGGTCCAGCTGAGAGGTGGCCCAGCTGAGAGGCAACCCAGTGTCCCAACTGAGAGGTGGACCGACGACCCATCTGAGAGAAGGAGAGATAGCTGAGCTGAGAGACGGAGAGGCAGCCCAGCGACCCAGCCTGACACCAGAACGGAGCCAGGGCAGTGCAAATGGAGGCCACTGAGCAGTGGTGAAACGGAGCTAAATGGCAGCAAACACCAGCGACTGTGAGCAGCATGGCAGACCTTGAGCAGCAGCGGTGCAGAGCCGCATGGCAGAGGAGTAAAGTGCCCTGAGGAGCGACTAAGAGCAGTGAGGTGAATTAGCAGTGGCTGAGAGCAGTACAGAAGATCAACTGTGCAGCGGTGCCCACAGCAGAGGCTGAGAGCAGCGCGGTGGACTAGCTAAGCAGAGCGCCCACATCAGCACATTGTACCTGAAATCCCCAATAGTGTCCAGGCAATTGAAGGGCAAGAAAAGCAGGGGGGAAAAGATAAAATACAAAATGCTTGTGGACAGGGAGGAAAGGGATAAACTTTAATGTCAGCAAGTAGAAGGTTAAGAGCAAAGCATCTTCCAAAAAATAGCGTGATATTTCCAACAACAAAAAAAGTGCATATTACTTCATAAGGGGCCAAAAACTCTTGTAAATTCTTAAATTTTTAAAATCTCTTTTTTAACATTTTATTAAGTTGTAAAGTAAAATACAAAATACAAAGCAGGACACAATGGGGAGGAAAAAGGGAGAAGAAAGGGAGGGAAAGGGAGGAAAAAGAAAAAAAAAGAGATTGACTTCCGACTTCCCCTGTTGCAGTAGAATAAACCATTAATGTCGAGCCTCAGCTTTTTACTTTTTCACAATAGTAAAAACTAGCCATTTCTGTAACAACAAATCAATCTAATCAGTGAAACCCAGAATCAAGGTTTCATTTTTTTCCACTTCAAGCACAAAGTCCAGAAGCGGTCTCCATGTAGAAACGAAGGTACTTATATTCTTTTCTTTAATCAAAACAGTCAATTTTGCCATCTCTGCCAGCTCCATCAGCTTCTGTAGCCATTCGTTCATAGTGGGAATCGAAATGTCCTTCCATTTTTGTGCATATAGTAGTCTTGCTGCCGTCAACATATACAGGATCAAAGTTTCTGAATTTCTTTTCCAAATCTTTTTCCATTAAACCCAAAAGAAAAGTTTCTGGTTTCATGTTTATTTTTACTTTAAGGATTTTCTCTATCAAAATGTGAATCCTTCTCCAATATTTCTTTGCTTTATCACGTGTTCACCATAAATGATAAAAAGTCCCTTTACATTTACATTTCTAGCATTCATTTGAAATACCTTTATACATCCTAGATAGCTTGTCTGTTTTTAAATACTAGTTATACATCATCTTTTAGAAGTTTTCTTTTAAGTTGTAATTCAATGTAAATTTTAAACTTTTCATCCACATATTCTCCCATTGTTCCAGCATCACATTATAACCAAAATTCTTTGCCCATTGTATCATACAATGTTTTACATGTTCACTTTCCAAATTCAATTACAATAGAATTTATAAGCCTTAGCAATAATATGTTCGTCACTACCACACAATAATGTTTCAAATTCATTTTTAATGAAGTCAAAGCGAAAACACTTTTTATCTAGTTTAAACCTTTCAGTTGTTGGTATGTAAACCAATGACAAACATAACCCTCTGATTCTAACTCTTCCCTCGATTTAAGAATAGGGTCACCTGAGTTGAAAAGTATTATTTTACCATAGGTCCACCAGTCCAGTTTCACAACCATTTCTTTTCTAAAAAAAGCTTCCTGTGGGGATGTCCAAAGAGGCAACTTTGTGGAGTATCTTGTTTTATATTTGTTCCATACTCGTAATATGGCATGTCTGACAAAGTGATTATTAAAATCAACATTAACTTTAACTTTATCATACCATAAATAACCATGCCATCCAAACCTTAGTTCATGACCTTCCAAATCAAGTAGCCTCTTATTCTGGAGGTTCACCCACTCTTTTAACCAGGCCAGGCAACATGCGTCAAAATACAGTTTCAAATCTGTATTTGAACCCCCTTTTTCCTTAGCGTCTATATTTAATTCTTGGTTTCTTCCCTTGCCATATGAACTTGGAAATATCCTTTTGCCACTGATTGAATGGGACGTCAGTTGCAAGTATTGGTAATGTCTGGAACAGAAAAAGCATCCTGTGGTCGTGTGATCATGATTTCAACACTTGGCAACCAACCAATGGCTGCAGTGCCCCTGGGTCATGTGAACCTTCCCAGTTGGCTTCTGACAAGCCAACTAGAGATATTAGACAAGATGAGAAGATAAAGAGCATAAGTATCAAGAAAGAAGTTTATAAACTGAGGGCATTTGCTGATGATCTGGTTATATTCCTGCAAGACCCAAAAAATAATATAGAATCTTTGATGATGAATTCAGATCTTTAGCAGGTTTCAAAATAAATAAACAGAAAACAACAAAGTGCATTGACCGGTCATAAGTCACTAATTACAGCACCATTGTAACTAGTGTATGGTCATAAGTTGAGGACTATCTGTAAATAAATCGAATGAACGGATGGATGAACAAAATTCAGATTGTCTAGTTCTGCCCTATTGATTTCTTACTCCTACAGATAGGATTTTTATATTACCTTGTATTTTTTTCTTAATGGCAGCAATGACATTTCGTATCACCAGAGTGGGATAAGGATAAAGGAGGGGAAGACCCAGATTGGATTCTGAGTTACTTCCACTCTCCTAGCCCAATCTACAACACGTGGTTGTTGAGGGAAAAATGAGAGGATAATGTATATTGCCTTGAGTTCTTGGAGGAAAAGCAGTATATTAATCTAACAAACCAACCAACATGGCGTTGTAAGTCACTGCTCTGAAGTGTCTTCTGTTTGGACAGGTGAGAGGCCACATCCAGGAGGCAAAGAGGACGATCTGCTTCGCTATAGGGAAGAACACGACTGAAGGGCTGACTCACATGATGTGTGCCGAAGGGACCGATGGTAGGCTGCTACGACTGTTGAGTAATAACATCTACTAATAGATTGTTTTTCTCTTTACTTTTAATTACTTTCACTACTCAGCCCCTGTATTTTTCATTACTTTGTACCTGCTTTAGCTGCTGAAATTTCACAGTCCAATCCTCTAGGCAGACCTGGAAGAGATGCCCTCTGAAACACCAAAACACGTCTGCCAGGAAATGCAGCCTAGGCCAGATGACTTCGTAGCTTGATTCACGTGCAGGCAGCTCCCTGCCTTTTAAGCAGTCATCTGCCTTTATGATTTCTTTCTTTGTACTCCTTTGTGCTTTAATCTGCTTTGTACCTAACTTAAGAACAGTGTCTGTGCAACAAACACTGGTTTGTGAGCCAGGTTTAAGACAGCTTGCTTTTCAACCAATCCTTAATGATAGTTCATGTATTCAGAGAATTGTTTAAACTTAGAAAAAAAAACATAATTAGTTTGTCTCTTTATGGAAACTACACATGATTGCCTTAATTTGTCGGTTTGTTGAATACATAATCCTAGAAAAATACTCTCCTCTTCCTCCTAGAACAGTGGTGGCAAGCCTATGGCACGGGTGCCAGAGGCGGCACTCAGAGCCCTCTCTGTGGGCACGCGCGCCGTCGCCCCAGTCCTAGGCCTTCAGCTGGGTTTTATAAAACTTTTTCACTTTAAGCCTCCGCTGCCATGTGCAAAAAAAAAAAAAAAAAAGGTTCAGTCGATTTCAACTTCTCGCAGGGAAAAAAAAGATCTTGCAAAGTTGGAATTGATTGATTGAACTTTTTAGTCCCACCCAGTCTGCCGTTACCACCGCAGCCACACCCACCCAATTGGCCACGCCCAGCCAATGGGCCACACCCAGCCAATGGGCCACACCCACCTGGCACTCGACGATGCATAAGTGGGTTTTGGGTTGCAGTTTGGGCACTCGGTCTCTAAAAGGTTCGCCATCACTGTCCTAGAAGACAGACCTTGTATCAGCCTGTGCATCATAGATTTCAAGATAATAGTAGTAAAATGGACTGTATGCTGAAATTTTTGAAACTGCTGAATTACTGTTATCGCTTCTTAATAAAAACAATGTCTAATTCTTAACAGGTTGCAAAAGCCCAAAACCTTGTCGGTCAGAACTCGTAGTCCTTGAACATGGGTTGTACAGTGGAGAGCCAGCAACAAAAGTGCTTTTACAGCCTCTCACAGGTACAGACATCTCTCCCCCAGAATTAGCACAAAATTCCTCTTCTGCCATACAGAAGAGATGTTTGCACCCTTCCTTGTTTCTTTATTGTTCTTTAGGCTTGGTTGGTACAAATAATGCTAAAACCATTTGTTTATTTAAGTTATATGCCACCCATCTCCCTGTCCAGTGAACCTTTAGAAACTAAGCTTCAAAATTACATGTTTTGCTGATGATCTATGGTAGAAAAAATATTTTTTTAAAAAATTTAACTTTACATTTTAATTGCTCCACATATAATTATTTCAAATCAACAAGTGAAGAATTCTGTTATGTTACAAATATTGTTATCTTATGTAATGGACAGTTTAGAGTTACTTAAATTCTTGACATTTTGGAAAGTGAGGGGTATTAACTATTGAATGCATTTTAAAAATCCTTTCAGATGTGAAATGGTAACAAAAAACAGTCCATGAAATAAAACAAGATAATAGTTAGCATGTTGTCTGGATAGCTGACAATTGTTTTTGCCTGCCAGCAGAGTGGGTGTGCTCTCGGTCCCGTCCATTAAACGTGATCATCTTGTGGGAACTAGGAAGCATGCCCTCTCTGTTGCAGCCTCCACCCTCTGAACATCATCCCCCCCAGAGAGAAGAATGGCACCCTAACCCTTCCTAGCACTCTGAAAAGTTAGAAAATTTGGCTTTGCTCCCAGCTTGATGATTATTGTTTTGTTCAATGGCTCCTCTCTTGTTGATTTTGTTTATGTTGGATAATTTTAATCATTGGTGTCTGATGTTATATTTTTAGCTTTTATGATTTTTTTTAGTTTTGTACACTGTCCAGAGTCCACTAGAATTGGGCTACCAATAAATTTAAATAAATAAAAACAATAATGGTCCTATGACATACACATATTAGTCAAGCCTCTGTTAATCAGATACTAGAATGACAGCATGTACACACTGAATAAGTAAAAATATCTCTACTTGCTTGCTTTTTTCCAGGACACGGCAGTATAAAAGTTAGAGTTAGGCTATTTTTCTAGTCCTGACTGTATAGACCTATCTGTACATTCCAGGAGAAAAAATTACAGATTGCAACTTTTGTCTTAGACTGGGACTTTTGATTTCTTAGCTCAGTGATTTTCCCAAAACTGGTTATAATTTTGCAAAGAGGCTAAAGCTCAGAGGTGGAGCAATGGATTTGTCTGCAGAAGGTTGCAGGTTCGATCTCCAAATTGTGCTGGGAAAGATTTCTGCCAGATACTCTAGCAAACCGGCAAACTGGTGAACTCTAAAAATTTAACATAAGACAGCATTTTGTCTCGTATCAATTTTGAGCACAAGAGATAAAAGGCTCCATCCTGTAGCTGAGTAAATGGGGGGGAGAAGCTGACCCTCTGCAGAGGTGGCGCCTTAGCCAAGGGGCTTTGCAGAGGGCATGTAGAGCTTGAGACTCCAGAGGCACACCACAGAACTCCAAAAGTTCTTACTCAATTTCAGTTTTAATGTTCTCTGATTAAAAATAGTTATAATAGTAAACTAAATACTCTCTTCTTTATAAAATGGGGAGGGGGGTCCAAAGTGTCAAAGTGAAAGCTTTGATTATATGATGGTGGCTTCCATAAAGTATATTGGATTTTAATGAAACATGCAATGTAAATAAAATGAAAGCAGGTGTTTCTGTTGTGGCATTACTTTCGGGAATGTATTTGTCATACCAGCGAACTACCCCACACTGGGAGAAAGCTGTTTTACCAATAGTGGCTTCTAGTATCATCCAGCCATTGCATCAAAATAATAGTAATGAGGAGAGCTCAATATTGCCCCAACAGTGACTGAATGATTCCAGAATACGGTGTTAAGTCACAGCTTGGTAAATGGTCATAGACAACTTCCTGTACTTATAGTGAATATGCATGCTGTTGCACAAAGTCATCACTAGAGAATTGGAAACAATCTTGCACAAACAGCCTAGGTTTCCCTGTTTGGAAACTTGTTTTCCTTGTTGTCTTCTTTCTTAGGAAGAACCCATCAGCTCCGAGTCCATTGCAGTGCCATCGGGCACCCAATTGTTGGGGACTTTACCTATAGCTTTAAGAAGGACAGTGCTCCGTATCGGATGATGCTGCATGCGTATTATTTGTGCATTCCAACCAGCAAGGAGCTTATCGAAGTGAGCGCTCCAGACCCCTTTGTTCCCTCCTTCGACAGGAGTTGGGTCCCTCAGCGTCTTACACACCACTTGGATGAGCTAATCCAGGAATTGAAAGACAAGGGCATCTGGGCAGGGGAGGAAGAAAAGCAGGAAGATCCATCTGGTATCCCAAGTTGTGAGGTCATACTTGTAACGAAGACCCAAGAGATGGAGGAACAGCAAACCCACTGCAAGCAGTGGTTGTCTGAATGGGTGCTGGAATGAAATGGCTACTTCTTTGTGATTGAAATTGAAGCCATCTCTCTTTACTCTGTGGCTGGTGAACAGCCTCGATCCCCGGACTAAATAAGGACACATTTTTGCTTTAGTCACAAAATTCCCAAGGAATGAGGAACACTGCACTCCTGGATTGTAATTCTAAAAGTCACGTGCCTGCATTGGGATATTTTAGTTCTCTTGGCTCAGCAGTCAGGAGAGAGGACAGGCAGGCAGGATTGGTGATTTTACTGGGTGTACAAAGGGGTTGATTTGATATATGTGTAGTCCTTGATTTATGACCACAATTGAGCACAAAATTTCTGTTACTAAGCAAGACAGTTGTTAAGTGAGTTTTGCCTCATGTTATGACCTTTCCTGCCTCAGTTGTTAAGTGAATCAGTGCAGTTGTTAAGTTAGTAACAGTTGTTTTGTAAAGCTGGCTTTGTAAGGACCTTCCCCATTGGTCCTCTCAGGAAAGCACGACTCTTGACTCCATTAAGGTTAATCAAAAGAACTTTTATTGAGAGAAAGTAGATGCAGTAAATTCAGGCAGAATCTAATCGTCCCACCCAACGTACAAAGCAATTCTTTTGTTTTTTCAAACCCAACCCCCTGACCAGTTCACCGGCAGCCAATCTGACGCCACAAGGTTGTTTTGTTTTGAGAAAGCTGAAGTGCAAAGCAGATAACAGGTCATCCTCAGGGCACGTCGGCCTTGGAACCAGGCTGTTACCAGCTTGGAAGGAGTCTGCTCTGTGTCCAAAGACAATCCCCCTTCCTAATTCCCAAGCGGTTACAGCAAAAGCGGAAGCAGGTGAAGAATGCCAGCAGAGCCTCCCCTCCCCTCCAACACAATGGCAGGAGACCAGCACGGTGGACCTGACTGGCTTTCCCATTGGCTTTGCTCGTCAGAAGGTCATTACATGGCCCTGGGACACTGCAACCATCATAAACACATGCCAGTTGCCAAGCACCTAAATTTTGATCATGTGATTGCGGGAATGTGGGAATGATTTAAAAAAAGAAATGACAGGAAAATGGGGGTCTGATGGCTTGGTTAGGTTAACCTTGGAGGACGTGTGGATACAATTTACTGAATGTTTTATTGCTGTGTGGGAGATACTGGTGTTGATGGAGGGCTAAAAAAACCTCAGGATGACTTTATGGAATAGAAATAGAATTCTTTATTGGCCAAGTGTGATTGGACACACAAGGAATTTGTCTCCTTGGTTCTATACTTTCCTGCCCATGTCATACCTATGATCTTGTGGAACTGCTTAAATGTTTGCCAATATTTTAAAACTCTAGTAACCAACTGTAATGTATGAAATTTATATTCACAATTTAAGTAGAATTTTGTACAAATCACACCAGGTATAGATTATTCTGTGCATAACTTCTCCCCTCAGCTTTCCAGTGTTCTAATTTCAGTCTTTGAAATTGGTGCATTAAACAGCTCTTTTCACTAGAGGATGCTCATTCTGCAAATGGTCTTATTTGTGGCTGCAGTCCACAGTACAAATGGTCTTATTTGTGGCTGCAGTACCTCACTTTGTGCCTGGCTGCCCTTGTGGCACATATACTGAAAGAAATCAGTATGGAATCTGAATCACAGAAGAGAAGACACCACATTAAAAGATGTGCTTCAGTCTTTAAGCTGTAAAATCGCATTTACATAAAATCCCTCATTTTCAGGGTTTATCCGATTGACTGGAGTCTGTGTATAATAATAATGTGTATTATCCTAAAAGACTGCTTAGAAATCTTCGTAAAAAATAAGTTAAACAATTAAACTTATTGCCTTTGATTGTTTAGTTGATTTTTTTTTAAAGGTTATAAGCAGTGTTTCAGGATGTAGCCTAACAAGACAACTCACATTGCAATAAATGAAAGCACTTTATTCTTTATTTTTATTATTTCATTTATTAAATTTCAGTGCTGCCCATCTCGCTCCCCAAAGCAACTGTTCATAAACTTTTTAAATTTTAAACTGCAGTTAACAAAAATACAACAAAAACACAATGAGCCAATTAAAAATATGGTATTGATTATTGGTTCATCAAGCAAATTAAATCAGCTACTTTTATGCAAGCTTTGATGTAGTTAAGTGTGTTACATTTCTTTGTCAACTTCTAATCAAAGCTCTCTTAAGTAGCTTGTAAAATATACTGCAGAATAAAAATATAAAAACCAAATAACAGGTGAAACTGACAGTAGTACAAATTACTAAGATGTTCTGTGGATTTATTTATTCATTTACAATATTTAATATTTGTAATTTACTGTCCATAATTGCATTTTTTCTTCTTCCTTTCATTGAGAAAGCTCTAATACATTAATTCAACCCCCTCCAGTTCTTATCGAAGCAAATCTGTAGGGTAGGTTGTGTGGTGGCCCATGGTTTTCCAAAGAGCTGAATAGATGAAACCATTTTACTGGACATCAAGCCAGAAATTCCTGAAAGTGTCTTCAGAAATCTGGTATGTTTCTGTTAGAAAAGTCCATCTGTGAATGGACCCAAGCCGTATCTTTAGATTGCTTGAAATACGGCATGAGTCCTTTCCACTCTCCTTTTAGACGGAAATGTTTATTAAAATGGGAAAATCACAACTCGGGCCATTATATTAATTTTTTTTTAGATTATCCAAGTTAAAACTTAAAGAATTGAGAGCTTTCTTTCAGCCTCAGAAGAGCAAAGCAGATTCTTAGATCAGCATATAGTCTGACAGGTAACAAGATTCTGGAAAAGGAAAGGATTTCAATATTCCCTTAGAGTGGCAGATGTACTGGAAAACTACTCTAATGGAAAATTGAACCACCCCACCAAAAGATAATTTTTACTTCACTTGGTTTAAAATTTGTACATCAAAGGCATAATGATTGTCTACTTATCCAGTTCTAGACTTACAGATAATCTAATTTATAGATTACAAATGGACTATATGCTTTTTGTTCTATAGGTATTCCACTGTAATGTTAATAAAAGAAAAGTAATTGTCCTAAGTCAGCCATATTTGACTTGGGAGATCTCAAGGTCTATGGATTTTGAGTTCTTCAGAGGTGACCAGGATGTCTGGAGATTCCTAGGAAGTGAAGGGCCTACACCTCTGAGGATGCCAAGGTTGGAGAAAAAGTTCATTTTTTTTCTCTCTCATAGAGAACCTGAGAATTTTTTTAAGCTTCACATATTTAAATCGTGCCTTTTTTTTTTTAGAATAACTCCTGTGGTTTTAATACGTGATGCTTCTGTTGCAAAAAGATATTACATAAATATTTCTCCTAATCTGTCTCCTGAAAGGAAGTAAGGAGCAATTATTTTACCCATAAGTGTACTGTCAGGTACTATATCAGGACTAGAGATTTAGAGTTTATGTTGTTTATTTATACATAGGCAGTTTATAAAATAACATTAATAAACTCATAACAAAAGGGAAATCAATTTTTTCTCCCCAGGAAATAAAGAAAACGGTAGCTGTTGTGAGACTCTCTCTCTCTTTTTGCAGGTGGACCAGAGACATCCATAGGATCCTCTGAATGTAGAAATGAAAAAACAATGGGCTGTCATGCTCTTTCGTGTTGTGCACTATGTCATAATGCCTGAACAAAAGAGGTAGAACTGGCCTCACACATTTCCTCATCTATTCCCCCTTGACACCACTGAGTAGAACCAATATATGTTTTAGGGCAATACACCTCACACCACTCTACCTTTTAACTGAAGTGGAAAGGTCCTCTTGCATGTTCCTTAATAGTTTGAATTTTTTGTTTTTATGACCCTGTAATCTCTTGATTCGGGGTGGAGTCGGGTGACTGAATGGAGCTGAGCGTTTACTGGCCGGATGACCTTCCTGATGCCTACAGGGAGTTCACAGCAGATACTTTCTCTTTGTGCCCTGATAGAGAAACATCTGTCACTTCCTAGGATTGAACTCTCAACCTTCTAAGTGGGAGGTGAGGGTCTTCACCTCTAGGCCACCATGCCACTCTTATTTCAGCTTGAACTAATTGTGTGAAACTAATAAGGCACAGTTGGCATAAGGCATGGGTCGGCCATCCGAAACGTCGGATGAGCCGCACGGACCCATTTAGCTTAAAAAAAAAAACCGCTGGGAGCCGCGCGTTCGCGCATGCGCGCGGCCCCGTTCGCGCATGCGTGCGCGCCCTGTTCGCGCATGCGCGCGCGCCCCGCGCACCCGCGCATGCGCGTGCCGTTCGCGCATGCGCACCTGCGCGCGCGCACCCCCCCGCGCCCGCGCATGCGCGCATGCGCTCGCCAAAATGGCGGAGGAGGCTCCGGAGCCGCAGGTAAGGCCTCAAAGAGCCGCATGCGGCTCCGGAGCCGCGGGTTGCCGACCCGTGGCATAAGGTAATGCTAGCACGGGAAATTGCCAAGTGTTTTCTTGGCTAAACACTGTGGGATAACAGATGCTGCTTTCGTGACATTGCTTGCTCGCATGGCTCTTTTTCCCCCCAGCAGTCAGAATGGGTGCTGTTTTCCATCTTTGCACCTTGTAGACCAAGCAGGAAAATAATTAAATAATTAAATTCCTGGAACTCAGGAAAAAATTCCTGACAGAACAATTAATCAATGGAACAGTTTGCCTCCTGGAGTTGTCAATGCTCCATCACTGGAGGTTTTCATGAAAAGATTGGACAACCATTTGACCAGGATGCCTTAGGCCTCTGAGGTACCTTTCAGCCCTATGATCCTCCCCTCCCTTCCCCTCCCGCTCTTTGGACTGTTTTTGATAAACGTTTGTTTGGAATTGACCAGTTACATTAGATTCCACTGCATATTGTCACCCAAAGCTTCTAAATTTGCACTAACTGGGATTATAAAATAATTTTTGTACATTTGAAAACACAATGTATAGTGATGTTTTGTGCATTTATGACTTTTGTAAGATTTTGGAATACTTGTTAATTATTGTTTGACATATGTGTACATTATTAAAATAATGATACACTACTTTAGGATCACTGCCTGATTAGTCTTAGCCAAATGGAACACTATTTAACTGACACTAGAAAATAATAGATATTATAGGTTTGTTCAGTAAGATGGTTTTAAACTACTGTTCATTTCTAGTGACTTATTAGAGATTATTTTTTTTATATACTTGAAACCATGATGTCATCAAGTATGTCATTCCCCTCCATTTTAAAAAAAAATCACTCAGAATCTCACAAGATGATAAAATTCTGCCAATTTCTGGTGAACTCATCCTTGAGCTTTCAGGCAGTTATATTCAAATTAAAAGTGATATATAAACATCTGAAAAATCCCAAATGAAAAATGGGTCATTGGGAACCCATTACTCTAATTTGTGGACTCTTGGTTACTGATTGGTTTCTGGGTACAATTTAAAGTACTGGTTCTAACCGATAAGCCCATGATGGCTGTGCTCCTGGATATCTGCAGGATCCCCTCCTCCCACCCAGTATTAGCCAGGCCTGTTGGGTAAAACAAACTGCTATTGATCCCACACTTTCAGATGGAGACTGCCGCAAGAAGGTGCTGCTTTTCCATTTTTAACTTACATTTTTTACTTTGGGTATTGTTTTATTGTTTTTATGAATGTTGTACCATGGATGTTTTACTTGTT
Organism: Azemiops feae; assembly: GCA_023970755.1. NCBI lineage: Eukaryota > Metazoa > Chordata > Lepidosauria > Squamata > Viperidae > Azemiops > Azemiops feae. The sequence continues at coordinate 519,706 of JALGBA010000623.1, forward strand.
TTTTATGGTCTATTGCAGCAGGATAGAATATGAGAAAAAAAATAAATTCCACACAGGCTTAGTGGAATGTGATGAATCAATCTGTTATTTTCCCTGTGTCTTCTGGCAGGGTTGGGCTAAAGTTAGTTGACTAACTTTGCCCCAATATGGAGATGGAGTAAAAACCTGAGGTCAGAAGCAAAGGCTTTGGCCCGGGGCATCTGTAGTCCTCAGCCAAGTAAGTTCCACAGGTGTTCTGTGCATTCCAGTACATCGGAAGTGTTCTTGACACCTTTACTTCATGTTCTGGATATTTGCAAAGTATGTAGGATCTAAAGATAGATGCCTCTTGCATCAGTTTCATGCCATTTCCTACACATGGTCAGAATCCATATTCGAAATCAGTTTCATTCAATCAATTGTTGCTCTTTTTTCCTTTTCTTTTGCTTCCAGTATGGAGATAGGGTAGTGTAGATGATCAAGTAGATAGATTTCCCTACTGCTTTATAGAAAAAATCAAGAAAATTGAGGCCACCTGTAAGCAGTTTTAGCTAACCATCTGCAAAGAGAAGCCAACATGACCCAGAGCGTGGCAGGGCATTCTAGGAGGGGCCGTCCAAGAATGAGGACATACTGGCCAGGCTGGAATTCCCTGAAACCAAGATAAACCTGGCCAACCTGCTCCGAAACTATTGAATATCTTCATTATCAGCAGGTAGATGAAAGTCAAGCAAAGAGAATACAGACATCAAAGGGCTAGCAAGGTTTAAGATAGTTTTACCTGTTTGCAAGTGTAGACAAACAATTGGGACATGCAATAAAATGGGGTAGTATCTCTGCTAATGCTTTTTCCTTCTCTGTTTTTTTTTCCACAACAGTTTTATTAAGTTAAGGGAGAGTTTTTCTAATTTGCAGGCACATGCATTCCATCTAATCCTTCCCTTCTAAAATATTACTGAAAATCGTTAGGAACTTAAAAAGGTGGACATTCCTGCTTCTATTGGCCTCTGTTTTAACTGGCCAAAATCCCCACAGGATTTTGCTTTTAAGTACAGTAAATGTTGGCTTCAAAGCAGTTGAATCCCAGGAAACCTTTGAAACTGATGACACCCACAAAGCAATGCCTGACATATTTTTGCTGGGTCTTTGTCTAAGTCACTTGAGGATTGAATTTGGATTGCTTTTTGAACAAAACTTCACAAAATTTACAGTTTTCTTCAAAAGGAACTTGACTATTAACACCACAACTTCAAAGGAAAGCAAAGGTCCGTTCAATGCCCCAACGTCATTTTCATTTCAAAAGGCAGAAGAGAGATTCTGCAATTAAAAGCTTGCTTTGGTATCCCCAACCTATATAGCTTGTTTGCCTCTTTCTAATGACTTTGATCATCTGACTAATATACTGCAGGTGTGACAGGAAGGCGTTTGGAAAGAAATTCCATCATTTCATCCTTTTCAAAATGTGACAAACTTCATGTTCCAAATGGCGGACTTTGGAACCAATGAAAAATAAGCAAAAATACTACTGCTTGGGAGGTGCCTTTAATGAGAGATGTCTATCTTGACTGATACGTGGAGATTGCCTTAATATTCAAAAGAGGACTTATGGTCATCCTCCAATCATAATTTAGTCTCCTTCTGAAGCAACTGTGGAAAGCTGATACCTGCCACGCCTCTTTCTTTCCGACGTCTCCCACCTTCAGGATAATCTAGCAAAAACTTGTTCTTTAATATTATTCATCACAGGGACATCGACTCCTGAACAGAGGTGGGTAAACATTTATCTACAGGGATCCATTGATTGTATTTACTGCTCATGGTGCTATAATTTCCCTTTGTCCTCTGTTTCCCAATTTTTTCTTTCCTTGTGTGCATTTTGAGAGGTGTCTCGTTGTTTTTATCAAATATCTCAAAGCACAACAGAGCATTGCAGGTAACAATTGCATTATAATAATTCTGAAACATGGGAACTGGAAAAAAAGATTAGTTAAGACATGAAGTCAGAATAGTAAAACTTGGATTGTAAAATGTTTGGAATTTCCAAATGGTCCATTTAGTCTTTGGCAATCCATTACTGGCATTCCTCATTTTTACCATATATATTCAAGAAAATTTCCAAAACTTAACATTTGCCTCTAGACATTATTGCACCAGGATATTTGGATATGGCGTACATTTTATTATTTAAACCAGAGGCAACGGATCAGGAAGTGAATGTATTTGTCCACAGTTTGCTTTTTTAAGAAAAACCTATTAAAGATGGATTTCTGCTTGTTCTCTATTTTTTTTGAGGTCCTGTTGGCTTCACTTTTCTATATTGCCTTGAGCAATGGTTCAGATTAGGAACCTTAACTTTGCCAGGCAATCTGAACTTTTGAGAGCACTCTCTTGTGAAATGATTACTGAGCATGACCTGTCCCAAAGCATAAGTGGATAAACTGATGCGGTTGCTCAACCACCACACTGTTTTGTTCACGGGGATTGTTCACGGGGATTGTAAAAAATATCAAGATGGTCACCACATGCACGTTTGAAACTTTCTCCTTTGAAACATTGAGATCCATTTTAAGAAACTTTAAATTGCACAACTGGTGGCTGTTTTCTTTTTGCAGTTCCTGGATGAGATCCACCATGGCACAAATGTGTCAGCCTTCATTCCTGTTTGCAGCTTTTGCACTCTATATAGGTAAGTCGCTGCTTTTTTTTCTCCCAGGGCCTCTATACTAACTCATTTCCAGTAAATTGTGGCCACATTTCACCAAAATAGCTGTTATAAAAATTATGGCATTTTCTTCCACATGGCTTCATCCCTTCCAGAGATTATTTATTTATAAAATTTATTGAGTGCCCATCTTACTACAGGCTAACTGGGAGGCTTACAATAATAAAAGACATACATACATACATACATACATACATACATACATACATACATACACTAAAAACAAAACCAACAAATGTTATAATCCAATTACAGATGGGCAGGGTGGGGGGAGGTGGGATCTGTTGTTAATCAACCACTATGATGCTTCTGCATTGGAGCCCCAGGCCAACTGGCAGAGCCATGTCTTTCAGGCCCTTACAAAAGGATAGGAGGGCTGGAGCCCACCTCACATCGGGAGGGGGGAGATGTTCCAGAGGGCAGGAGCAACAGCAGAGAAGACCCTTCTCCCCAGTCAGAATAATCAGGCTGATGGGACTGCAGCATGCCTCCTCCGCCAGCACGGATAGGACAGGCCAATCCCAGTGGGATGACTGGTCGCTCAAGTAGTCTGGACCCATGCCATGAAGAGCTTGCCATCACCAACACATTGAATTGCACCCAGAAGTAGACATGCAGCCAATGCATTATGTTTAAATCTTCTCTGAAACATATCTGGCCATTGTCTCATGCAGTTATACTTGCTGCAAATTCTTGCAAGAAGGCAACTTTTCCAGGAAGAAGATATTGAGATACACATCTACAGCTGCCTGTGTATTCTCCCTAAATGTCCTCCTCGCTAAAGCTTTTAAATTTAAGGCAATTCTTAGGCTAATGACAAAATGATTTGAATATGCAGAACTCCATTGTTTTTTGTTGGACTTTTGATTCATTTTGTGTCCATTTAGACTTTCTGTTCTGGACATTTATTCAAAGAATTTCTCATCAGCTTTCCCTAATGTAGATCCTTATAGGTGTGCTAAGATTGGCAATCCCACTAACCCAGCCTTCTAACTGGAGCCAGGAGTTTTGTCTCTTGAAGTCCTCATTTGTGTTGGGGACGGCTTGCCAATTTCCTGACTCTTTAACTGGAGGCTCCAGGGCTGAGTTGGGCCCCTTCTGTTCACACTGCTGGGGCTCTGCCACAGACTTCTCTGCCAAGCTCAAATTTGTGAGGCCCTTTTAATCAGCCTTTCTTGCAAAGCTTCAAACTGTACAGAGGAGTAGTTTGTTTGCTTGCGTATACTGCTTTTTCACTGATGAATGGAATACAACATTTCTTGGGAATTTCTCATGCATTTAAGCCACAAAAGTTGTCCTGCCCCCCCCATCCCCTCCACCTGGTAGATAGTACAACACATGGAAGTAAAAGGGATGGCATAAGTAGATTTCCTCTGTGTTTGGGCACATGTATTTGGGGAGAAGTGTGCAATTCACAGGTAGAAGCTGAGGAGCTCATTTTTATTGTCTGACACGTCCGGTCGCAAGGATCTGAGTAGCAGTGTCCACTTGAAAGCTCTTCCTAGTTGGAGGAATGATGAACCAGGTGGCCAGGTGGTCTGACGAGAGAAAGCCAAGGGCCCTTTCTAATGATCTCCCTCTTCTTTTGCAGCCTTCTTCGTAGCCAGAGTGGAAGGTGCATCTGTAAGTGGCTTGTCCCTTTTGACACAGGGAAAGTGCTATCCTGAAATTGCTGTCACAATTGGCAAGATAGTGGAGTGGGCATGGTGATTGGTCTTTTGCTGCAGCACCTTGCAGATTTATTTTCCTGTGGGTGCCCTGGGAAGAAAGCTGTCCTGAAATAGTTGCGGGGCTTCAGATTTTGTGTTACTTTTGTCTTAAAGAAAAAATGGCAAAACTTAACTTAGCTGCCTGGTGCTTTACTACTGAAGATTCCTGGCAGGGGTGTGAATCACAAAAGAAGAAACAGCTCAACAAGAAGAGAAATGGTAGAGAATGGATGCCAAACATTTTTAAGCAAGGCTCCTAAATAGTCTTCCCGCCAGTTGTAAAGACCTGTATTAGGTTTATGGCAGTGTTATGAATCTGCAGAAATAAAGGCTAGATTATTTTGTAAAAGTTAAGGTTCATGATTCTTTATCACAGTTTACATTAAACGCACCACGATTGCGAATTCACTGAAATTCGAAGGAGTCAACATTAATTGTACTTTTGTACTCTTCTTCATTTTAGTGTCCCGCTGCCAGGATTAATGGTATGTGATACATTGCAACATTTGGCATTCTCCTAACAAGTATTCCTTTTTGGGGAGAAGCTTACTAATTTTTCTTTGTTCTTTTCTTACTTTCATTTTTGCAGTTTCCGAAGTTTGTGAAGATGTAGAGAGGTATTTTTATAAACCAATTAACCAATTCCTGATGCTGGGAAGATTCTGAACAAAAGTGAAATTAGCATAAAAGGGTATATCCTTGTCCACACTCAGGACTAGCATTCTATTTTACAAATCTTTGTTTCTGAGCTTTGAACAATATTTTAGTCTGCAAAAAATTAGTGTTTATTGCCATATTGCCAAAAGATTTGTTTCTTGATTTCTAGAGATCAAATGAGGAACAGTTGGGAACTCGAGTTGCTGCCAGGAATATGGCAGTTTGCAGAATGGAGCATAGTAGGGAAGCAAGGGATTAGCAGCAAGGAAGACAATATTTTTGAGTGGATTTTTTGCAAATGAAATAGTAGAATGAAGGATGAGATAAATCTGTGATCTGCAATCCTGTAACTGGTTGGGCATTGTGGGACTATACTCCCAATGCATCTGGGAGGAGCTACAGTATGTTGGGGAATATCTGAACATCTTTCTACCCTGTATCTTCCTTTCTGGTGATAACAAAACCTGTCAACAGCCGTGATATCCCCATAGAATAAAGGAAGACATGATTGTGGAAAAGCTCTGAAAATGTAAGGGAAACTCAGACTGGTTCCAAAAGGAGTATGAAAATGGAAAGGAAGGATATTTTTTTCTAATCTGATATGGAACAATCAGATAACACAAAGTTAGTAATGGAAAAAAGAACCCATCAAAACTTGAAAATTCTTTGGAAAATATGAACATTTTTTGCAGGATGGGGATTTTTAAGGCTGTGGGTGGGTAATATACCATGTCAGCTGCTGCAAAAATGCGCCTGCCTTATTGATGTGTGGAATTAGAATGGCCTTCACTACATTCTTAGGAGCCTTTTCTGGCATTATCCCTCTGTGCCCGTCTTTTTTTCCCTTTTCTTACAGCATTGATGTCAAAATATCTGCCAACCTTACTCACCTCATTTGTGACAATGTAAGTTCTCCAAGTGCCTTATAACCAGACTGCAATAGATTAAGATAAGGTTGGTCCAGGATTTTAATGAGAATGCTGCCTGTTCACAAGAGCGTTGTGCTTTCAGGAAGCTCTTTCGAGATTTGTCAGATTCTCGATCCAGGGGTAAGGAAGGTGTGCTGGAGGATGGGTCTTTCATCAGCTACTAGAGGTCATGCCAGACTTTGCCAGCCCAACACCTTCTCCAGTGCCTACTGTTAGAAACCCTCGGGGGGTGGGGGTGGCAGTTGAGGAAAACGGGACTATGCAGCGTACAGATTTAGAATAGGGTGTCTCGAGCCCAAGTCATAAGGAGTCTAGTTGTTTTGAGTTTGGTATTTTCTCACTACTTTGGTGATTTGGGGGTAGATGGCTTAAGAAAGTCAAACTGGCAGTCGTGACTGTGCAGTCAAAACTCGGCTCCTTTTTCATGTGCGTTGCAAGATGTCAGTCCTATGCACAGCCAGTGGCTAAAATCAATCCAAGCCAGCCTCTGTTAAAGAAGTAAAAATAGAATTGCCACTTCACTGGCTGGAGGGATTCCATTAGGACAGCAGTCCCCAATTTTTCCAGCTTCTTGGACCGGCGTGTGGGGGGTGCTGTTGTGTGAGTGGCAGGCACACGTGCATGCGCACAGCTCCATTTGTGCGAGTGGCCCACATGCGCACCCTCCACTTGCGCAAATGGAGCTTTGCACAGGAACGGAGGATACTTGCCCTCACGCGCGATCCTCCACTCAAGTGGCAGGCAGTTGTGTGAGTGGAGCTTCGTGCTCGGGCTTGCCCGCTGCTTGTGCGACTGGAGCTTCACGTGTGCGTGCTTGCATTTCTCCCACGGCCCGGTTTCGAACAGGCCACAGCCAATTTGCTGTTACTGTGTCATTTTTAAGCTGCCTTTGGACATCAATACTAATACTTTTTTAATCCTCTCTCCCTAGCTTCAGAATCTCAGTCACGTTAACAGTACCTTTATCATTCAAGCCTTGGAATTCACCCTGAGGAAAAAATATGACCTTCCACTAAATATAATCAGAGTCCTTCTAAATCAAGTGAATGGGGAAGAACTGATCGATGCACTGGAGGAATTTAACGAAAAGGTAAAAAAAAAACACCTGTTAAAAGAAATACTTGCTGTCTTGTGATTGGTGAAGTACTCTTGCTCTGTATTCATAACTAAATCAAGTAAAGATACAATGCCTGCATTGCCACAATATGTGATTATTGCTTGTGGTGTGATAGGAGACAGCCAGTTTGAGTTGTGGCTAGAACCTAGGAGACCATGAGCTCCAGTCCACTTTAGGGATGAAGCCAATTGGATGACCCTGGACAGTCAGTCCTACGAAGGAAACCATGGCAGCCCACATCCAAAAAGCCTTGCCCAGAAAACTGCAGGACTTGTGCAGGCAGTTTCCAGGAATCAGTGCGGACTTGGAGGCACAAAAAAGGAAAGGAAAAGGGTGGGGAAAGGGGAAAGATAGGACTACCATTTGTAGGCATCTCATATATGGAAGTACTGTTTGGATAAATTCTTAGTTGACTGATAAGCTTTATTCTTGATATCCTCCAGATAATGTTGGATTATAGTTCACATAATTCTCAACCAAAATAATTTTCTCTGCCATTCAAAAATAATTGAATAATTAAGTAAATACTTAATTTACTGTGTATAAGAAAAGAAAATGGACTATCTGAAAACTGCAAATGTAGAGCAGATGCATGTTTCAGTATCAGGCTTATTTGGGGAAAGGGCAGTTAGTCCTTTAGCTCTGGAGTCAGAGAAAGGGAGTTCAGGCCACTCCCAGAATTCACTCATAAATGAGAGCAGGAGTTATTTCATTCCCAAAATTCTGTATCCTACCTCCTTATTTCTTTCTTTTTCTTTTTCCATATGTTTCTATTAGTTTATAATATACAATACAATGAAAATGCAAAAGCAAATAGTGGAAAAGATAGGGAAGGGAAAAGGGAATAGAAAAGTGAGGGAAGGAAAAAAGGCATTGACTTCCGACTTCCTTTGGTGCAGTAATATAGAATTTCAACATCAGACCTCAACGTTTTACTTTTACAAAATAATATAAACTAGCCATTTCGATAACATCAAATCTATCTAATCGGTAAAACCCAAAATCAAAGTTTCATTTTTTTCCACCTCAAGTACGAAGTCCAGAAGTGGTTTCCAAGTAGTAATAAAAGTATTCGTGTTCTTTTCTTTAATCAGAACAGTCAGATTAGCCATCTCTGCTAGCTCCAGCAGTTTTTGCAGCCATTCCTCCGCTGTGGGAGTCGATGTGGTCTTCCATCTCTGAGCGTAGAGTATCTTGCTGCTGTCAACATATATAACATCAAGGTTCCATATTTTTTTCCCAGGTCTTTGTCCATTAGCCCCAAAAGAAAATATTCATTTTAAGAATTTTCTGTATTAACGTATGAATCCTGCTCCAATATTTTCTTGCTTTGTCACACATCCACCATAAATGGTAAAAAGTCCCCTCTTTACATTTATATTTCCAACGGTCATTTGAAATGCTTTTATACATTTTTGGTAACTTATCTGGTGTTAAATACCAATGGTACATCATTTTATAAAAAAATTTCTTTTAAATTATAGTTTAATGTAAACTTTAATCCTTTATTCCACATATTGTCCCATTGTTCAAGCATTATATTATACCCAAAATTCCTTGCCCACTGAATCATACAATGTTTTACTTGTTCATTTTCCAGGTTTAACTTCAATAACATTTTATAAACTTTAGCAATAATATGTCCCTCACTACCACACAGTAGGATTTCTAATTCATTTTTAGCAAAACTAAATCCGTCATTCTTTTTATCTAATTTAAATCTTTCTTTCAGTTGCATGTATGTAAACCAATGGCAGACATGACCTTCTGATTCTAATTCCTCTTTAGATTTGAGGGTGGGCACGCCCAAGTTAAAAGATATTATTTTACCATAGGTCCACCAATTCGGCCTCATCGCCATCTCTTTTCTAAAAAAGGGTTCTTGTGGGGAAACCCAAAGTGGCACCTTCGTGGAGAACCTTGTTTTGTGTTTGTTCCAAACTCTCAAAATGGCACGCCTAGTAAAATGATTATTAAAATCAACATTTACTTTAACTTTGTCATATCACAAATAACCACGCCAACCAAACCTTAGCTCGTGCCCTTCTAGGTCCAGTAACCTCTTATTCTGAAGGTTCACCCATTCTTTTAGCCAAACCAAACAACAAGCATCAAACTACAATTTCAAATCGGGTAAACCCAACCCCCCTCTTTCCTTAGCATCTTGTAATAATTTATATCTAATTCTCAGTTTTTCCCCCTGCCATATAAACTTTGAAATATCTCTCTGCCATTGCTTAAACAGAAGGTCAGTTGCAAGTATTGGTAATGTTTGAAACAGGAAAAGCATCTTTGGTAAAACATTAATCTTGATTACAGAAATTATGCCCAATGATGATAAATGCCTACCTCCTTATTTCTTGACACTGTGCCAAATTTTGCTTCCCAGATCATGCTTTGCTGTTAGGGAAGCAGTTTGTGAGTTTACTAGTGAATGATGGGTAAAGAATCAATAACGCTCCCTGTGCTTTATGGAAGTGAGGACAGCCTGGGTCTAAGAGGAGTTTTCCTCCAACACATCTGGGAGGTTCAGAAAGCTTGAGAAGGTGGTTTTTTTATTGGCTTCATTTTTACATTTATTCCTCACCCTCTGATATTTCCGCTGGGATATTTCAGATGGGTCTGCTGGCCTGTGGGGTAGACCAGAGGTCCCCAACCTTTTGGACACCCGGGACCGGTGCCATGGAGAAAGGTTTTTCCGTGGACCAGAAGGGGTGTGGTTTTGAATACTGCCTGCATCCTGAGGATGGAGCTTTGCTTGTTTGTGCGGCCCGCTTGTTGATATGCTGTGGACCGGTCCCAGGCTTTCTTCCATAGCTTCTCACAACCTGGGCTACACACCAGCCTACTCCAATTGCCAATTTGTGAACCCCATGACTCTCCACTTGTTTTTCAGGCTTGTAGGAGAGATGAGAAGGAAAAGGTGAAAGGCAGGTGTTAATTTAATTATTTCCCCTCTATTTATCTTACTTCCCCCTCATGTCACCTCTTATGGGGATTGTCATGATGTGGGGAGAATTTAGAGAACTTATAGCTAAAGAACTGCCTTCTCTGGCAGTCTTTATGACCATTTGCCCAGGGGTCTTCCAAAAGTTGGAATAAGATGAATGTTCTTTATCCAGCAGTTAACAGGTAACAGCAGATAGTTAGGCAGGTCAACTGAGCAATGCCCCACTCATAGATGAGCTGCTGCACCTGATTTGTGGGCACCTTCTGGGTGGCACACCCATGTAGTATACATCCACTCTCGTATCTCCTCTCTCAAGGACAACAGTTGGCAGGGATTTTTTTTCTGGCGGGTGACACGAAGGGACTCTAGCAGTTGCTTTCCTAAAGTTGTCCCACATTAGATGCATGGGGACAGCACTGGCCCCTGAGTGAGACAGAACTGGCTTGGCAAAACATGCCGGCAGATTTGCGACTGCCTCAAGGCACTTTTATCATGGCTGGGAGGAAGGCCTCCTCGATTCCCTAGCCCTGATGTTAAACTATTCACAATGTTCTCTGAGTTCACTATTCACTAACACCTCTGTCCCCACCAGTGTGTGTGCTGCTTGTTCCATTTTTCCCTGGGGCTTCAATTTCTCTGCAACTCTCATGTCTCCTCCCCAGACTGTGAACTCTTCCCTAATTTCCAATCAAGCGAAAGCTGCCGTAATGCGAGCTTTGTGGGATGAGAAGCTAAGAAACGAAGAGCGCTTCAATGAGACCACCTTTGTGACGTCCTGGTTCCAGAAAAGACTTCGCCCTTTTATCTCGGCAATTTCACCAGAGATACTCCAGTGTCTTCACAATGAGACGATGCAGTGTGAGCAATACCAGGCGATGTATGTGGTGGGACTATTAACCTTTTCTTCAGTCATGACTGCATTTTGCAGTGTTGTTCAGTTATTCCCGGGATTGCATAACACCCTGCTAGCATGTCTACCAGAGAGGAATACTGTCAATGCTCAATCTTCAATTATTTTGAAAATTTGATTTTCCTACAGCCAGCAAATAGTTGACTGAATATTTGACTGTATAGAAATATTTATATGCAAATGTTTCATTTTAGCCTCAGCATTGACTTTCTAACTCTACAAAGACAGTGTTGAATTACACACGTGGCTGCAGTAGTTTTCATAACAACTCGGATTAGTTCAGGCCATATGTCCATTTGTCTCCTTTATCCGTTTAGTAAAGAGTTTCTTAATTTTGAGAACTTCCAGTTATGTGCACTTTAGCTCCTAAGATATTACAGTGCTTGTTGGGGAATTCTGAGAATTGGAATTGACATATCTGAAACCCTCACTCAAGGTCATGAAGCTATGCTTTAAACTGTGCTGAATATTTTTGAGGTGTTCTCCAGAACATCTTTAAGTGATCTTTCTATCCCTTACTATCAAGCCTGTTTAAGAAGAATTGTATTGAGAGATGACCCTGCAAAATCAAGCATTCAGAAATTAGCAATAATGCTTCTCTCATTTGAATTCTGTATTTTGTTATGCATACTCTATAAACAGAGGGGGATATTAGGGAGGGTATTAAATAAGATAATCAAGACGTCTCCTCTGGGACCTCTAACTCAGCCGTTGCCCACCCAATAGCTCATAGGTGTCTTTGCTGCAAGTTATAGGTGACCTATAGAATAGCTGTTTTGCCCTGATTTGATCAGCCTTTGTTTTAGATATATAGGTACTACCTGTTTCTGGTAGTAGAACTGACAACTATCATATTAATTTTCTGACAAGTATAAATGATCCAGTGGTTTTTCATTATATTATTATTGTTATTGTTGAAATTGTTCTCTTGCTCTTTCTTCCAATGCAGAGAGGAATGACCTTGCAGTAAGAAAGAAGCTTTATCCTTTGCTAGCTCTTCTAATTCAGAGGGCTGCTAAGATTTGTTTGGAACTTGAACAAGTTGATTTTGTGTGGGTCCAGAGAGGAGCAAAACTGCAAGGAGACTGGTTTATTTTGGTGCTTAAAGGCTTCATTCCCCCCCCACGCCCCATTTTGGAGGATTTAGAGCCCAATTCGAAATGGTTCGATATTGCTCTTTAAAAGTAAGGTGGACTCCTTAGCTCAAGCTTCTCCAAGCTGGTGTCCTCAGGATATTTTGGGAGTGCGGCTCCCAGAATTCCCAGCCAACATGGCTGCATCAAGTTGGGGGAAGGCCACAGATGACCTCTGAAGGACCCCAGATTGGAGTAGGCTACTCCTACAAAACAGTGAATGTTTAACTTTGCCGCAGAATATATTTTTTTTCTTCCTCTTTATCCTGGTCTTCATCCTTTTATCTATCCTTTCTCTTTTGCAATACATACTTCTGTTTCTCAGTGTTAAAGGATTAGATGCAGAATTTATGAAGATGAATCATCACATCCAGCATGAAGTTTTCCACTCGTTCCAACTTCCTTATTTAAGGGGATTGAATGCTAGTGGTAAGAGAACAATTGTATATGTCTAGTGTGGCCTCTTGGTGGCTTATCTGAAATACACCGCAATGTAGTCACTAGGATGGGCCAAATGATCAAAGAATTTTTTTACAATTTTATAATGGGCAATTGCAAGTTAATATAATCTATCTTCCTTCTCCTGGTGAGGGGAAAACTAATTCCCCTGGAGTTCTAAGTAAAAAGATGAAACAATTGGCATGTGCAATGAAAAACAATCTTACCAGGACCTCTAGAATGCTTGCAATAACTCTTATTTATTTAATATTTATTTAATTATAAAATTTGTTTGCTTCTCATCTTGTATCCAACGACTCTGGGTGGCTTACAACATAAAGTCTGATGGGAAGGTCACTCCTTTCATCCAATATTAGCTCTAATTTGGTGGAAATCCATTTTTCCCCTCCTCTTCCCGTAGAGTTTCCTGATAGACCACGTGGAGTGCAGGGTCATCCGTAGCATTTTGGATGGGGCAGGAGGGACAATGTAATCAAACACCACCCTTTTTATGAGGGGGGCTTCAACAGTACCATCTTGCTTTCTCTTATACCTACCTCATTTTGCCCCTCTGGATACCTCCATAAAATAAGCATGACAATCCAGGCTTGTCTTGCTGGCTGGATTCACTCAAAATGTTTAAATCAGTTTAGTCAGACCCATTCATATAATGTGCTCTACCCTAATACACCATACTAAGGAAATTTGAGTTCACACAACTCACTAAGTCACAAACTGCCAAACTGATGCAAACCCAGCCATTGTTTAAAATATGAAATGAAATGAATGGGCTCAACTTCATGCCCTCTAAATGTGTTGGACTGCAAACAGAACCCCATCCTCAGTAACCTATGTCGACTTGGGGGTAACAATTTCTGAGCAATAAATTTGAAAATATTTTTTGACTTTGAGGTATTTTAACTTTTGTTAAATTTGCTTCCTTTATCCCCCCTTCCCCCTCCTCCCGTAAGGACCTGCCTCAGTTAAACCTCACAAGAAAGCAGAACTCTTGAAACTTGCATCATTTCAACTGGAACTTTTATTGGGAGGTATTGACAACAGGAAAGTAAGGCAGGATCTGAGGTTTTCCCACACGGAACAGTAAATTCAAAGTAGAAATCCAAACCCCACTCCAATTGTCCATCCGGCCGGTTCAAACAGGTGTCAAATAGATGTAGGAAAGGTGTCAAAGGTGTCAAATAGATGTAGGAAAGAATCGATAAGGCTGTCAGGTCTCTTAATCGATAAGGCTGTCAGGTTCTCAAGGCTGTCAAGAATCGATAAGGCTGTCAGGTCTCTTAATCGATAAGGCTGTCAGGTCTCAAGGTTGTCAGGTCTCTCCGCGGCCTCTTCCCTCCACCTGGAGATACGGCAGATGGCCGGAGGCACATTTCATTCTCACCCAAAGAAAGAGATATTTCAAAGAGGAAAGAACAAAGCAAAGGAAATACACTGTAGAATACCCATAGCCCCCCTCCCCCCCAATAGAATGGCAGAACCCGAAAAAGGGAAGAAGGGAATAGGTAAAAGAGGGGAAAGGGATTCTGACACCCCCTTTTAATATATAATAACAATAGTGGAGAATTTAACATTAGGTTGTTAACTTAAGATTGAAACCATTATCATATAACTAATACTTTGATGTGAATTGCAGCAGTTCTTTTGTTAATGTTATATTTACCTTTGGATGAAAAAAAAAGCCAAATAATTTTATGTTTGTAATATTATCATCCCAAGTTATAATCAATATTGATACATTTTTTTCTTTTCAGCACATTAAGCTATTTTAATAATAGAATGTTAATAACCACTAATCGTATCTTATAAACATCACCGTATTGAAATAGTACAAGGTCTCAAGATTTATGATAATATAATAAAAAGGGAAAAATAAAATTCAGGAGAAGGGAAAAGGGACAGAGAAAGGAAAAAAAGTATTCAGTTGGAGAAAGCTGGTACAGGGATCTTTAAAATGCAAGACTTTGTATTTCCACAGCATTCTAGTTCTTTTAGAGCTTCTTGTTTATGAGCCTAATCTTATTCCCAACTGTTTAACTGCAGGATCAGCTTGCACAAAGGACCTCAACAGCACCTCATGGCTCTTGGTGAATTTTGCACATTTCAGTCAGTATGCCAAGTATGAAGAGTTTCTTTCTCTGAATTCCAGGTTCAGTGGTGTAAGTAATTGGTTCAGGGAAGGATACTAAATACTTCTTGGCTAGTTAAGTTTTCTAAATCTTACTGTATTGGATCAGCTTTCATTTGTACCAAACATTTCCTTGCTTTTGCATGTTGTTGCATTGCTTTTTGGTGATATTTATAGATGTTTATTTCATATTAATGTGTTATTTTATAAGACAACTAAAAGATCTGTAATAAAGATATATTGAAAACAATGTTTGTAGGGAAGAGAATTAAACAAAATAATGACCTGGTCCAGTGATGGCGAACCTTTTAGAGACCGAGTGCCCAAACTGCAACCCAAAACCCACTTATGTATCGTCGGGTGCCAGGTGGGCGTGGCCCATTGGGTGGGCGTGGCCAATCGGGTGGGCGTGGCTGCGTTGGTAACGGCAGATTGGGTGGGACTAAAAAGTTCGTTCAATCAATTCCAACTTTGCAAGATCTTTTTTTTCCCCGTGAGAAGTTGAAATTGATTGATTGACTGAACCTTGGTTTCCTTTCCAAAGACAGGTCAACCGACTCTCCTTATCTTTCTAAATCAGCCAAAGTTAATCAATTGCTGAGGACCAGCATCAAAGATTCCCACCATGAACTCAGGGAACAGTTCATTATGAACATTATATTGGATCCACATTAGTAGAACATGGGTCGTTCGTTGGTTGAATAAGAAAAACAAGCCCTTTATCAGTCCTTCTTCGGGTCATTACTAGAACCCATTACCTCACATGGCTGAACTTGTTCTTCTACAGGACTAGTGCCTGTATTAGACACTCATCTGGTTTTTTTGTCCAGTGTTCTGAAAAGCACCAACTGGTTGAATCTTTTGTTTCAATTTCCCACAATCCCTCCGAAGCACCCTGGATTTCAATGAGAAATTAGAATAGCAATTCTTAACTACATTAGTACATTAAAAATTGCACATTAACTACCAGCATTGGTGGTTGCTCCAAGATATGACTGTCAAGATGTACTCAGACCTAGAATTAACCTCAGAAAAGATATACATGTATAGAATTACTTCAATTATTGCCCTCTCCTTCTCTCCCTTTCAGTATCCCCTCCGGTTCCGATCAAGGCAGATTTAGGACTGAAAAAAGGATTGCCTTAGGCACTATCTAAGTTATGATATAATTATATATCTGAGAAGGATTGTTCCTAAATTTACTGATACTGGTCAGTCCTGAGCATTTGCTGGTCCTGGGCATCTGTGCTGACACTGCATTATTGCACTGCTCCTACCCATGTATTCTAACTTTGGAACACCACAACAAACATCCTGTCTTTGACTTACTCTCTTCTTACATTATTTTCTGAACATGTTGCATGAACATTTTTTCAACACATCTTTATTAAAGGTCCTTTAGTTCTCTTATAAAAGAACACAAATATGTAACATGTGAGTTCAGATATGCTTCTGCTATGGCTTACTGAGCTAAGTACTCTGGCTAGTTTTCTTCTTCTTTTAAGCAGTATGCTATAATTTACAAACCCAAATGTTGTTTGCATATGGTTCTATGTTTCTCTTCCCAAACAAAACAAAATGGTTTAGCACAATGTGATAATTTGACCTCTGTTGTATGAATGAATGCATTATGTCCCACTGGGAAAAAAACATAGAAGCCAAAGGTAATCATCACATGAACATGAGCAACAGATTGTGGGTTTGGAGGAAAGACTACACAAAAGGACAGACGATCTGGTTTAGTATAAATAGGCATGCATGTACCTTTTAAAAAAGTGAAAAATAAGGAGAGAAAAAAGCTGATCAACAAAACCTTTTCATTTGATTCCCACCAGAACGCTAGTGAGTGCTATTTCAAGAACTGGTGAAGCTAACAATATTTATTCTACTTTTCATTCTCTACCTTCTAATTTCCATCACAGGATATCATCCCTCCACCTGCATAAAAAACAGGAAGGGATTTTATATACAGCTCACAGTTGTCTTTCTGTGAGTTATTTTGCTCTATTTCCATTGCAAATCAAAATGGAAATAGGTTGGCTTCTTTTATGAGTAGTCTAGAAAGGAATTGGTGTACCGTCTACCATCAATAGGAACACTTCAATTTTCAGATACCCTGTGAAGGAGCAAAATTCCATGGCAGCTCATCCTTCCTGTGGCCATATGTCTATGGAGCTTCTCAATCATCCAGGTCATGGATGAGAAGCGAAACATTTTCAAGGAAAAAACCAAGAAAATCCAGTTGCCTTTTGAAAAACCCCTTTGGGACTACTCTGGCCATGCTGATCACATTGCAGATCATAGAATAAATGTGCATTATCTATATCACTTTTTCAACATTGAATTCAATCTTCAGTGAAATCTTTATGTAAAACTTGGTCAACTCATTAAAAATGAACTTTACTGAATATAGATCTCTCTTATTTGTGGATCAGTTGTGCCATGAAAATATTTCATAAGTTTAGGGTTTCTCTATAAATAAAGAAGTGGAATATGGGAGCATTTTTTTAAAAAAAAGATGGACTAGAAATATTTGAATATATAGATTAAAAAGCTGTAGTTTTATTGCAGTTCTCATCTTTCCGGTGACTTGCCTGTTTTCCTTCTTAGTTGGTTGTTCTCAAGAAATTAACAGTCAGGCAACTTGCACAATTGTCTGCCACTGATGGAGCTCTGAAGACATCTAAAGATGTTGAGAGTGTGATGCATCTCATAACAACCATGACACTGACGGAATACATTAAGGAATTCAGCAGACAGGTATGACAGCAGATCAGGCCGCATTACATTTTGTGAAGTGTTTGCAACCATCAAGGCTGCATTTAATTATGTTGATTTTGCTATTCCCTCAAATCTTTCAGGTTTGCATGACATACTGAACTACAAACTACTGTTTGATTCACCTACATAATTTCATATACTTTATTTATTTAATGTGTATGTAACCTTTTTATTTTTACAAATAACAAGCATTTTCCACACACCTTCCTCCTATTTTCTTACAGCAACAATCCTGTGAGGTAGGTTGGGCCGAGAGAGACTGACTGGCCCAAAATCATACTCAGAGTCCACATAATATGGATCTCATGCATTGATTTTAGTAAACTTTCTAAAATTATGTATCATTCATTTTCTCTAGACACATTGGAAAGCTAGCTTTTCCATCTTTGAGTCTTGATTCAGGTATAAAATACATCCTTTTTTTAAAAAAAAAAAAAGATCTATTCCCCATCTTTCCTTCCTCACAACTCTTACATATTTGGTCATCATGATATGAAAAAGATGTTGAAACTCTAGAAAGAGTACAGGGAAAAGCAACAAAAATGATTAGGGGATTGGAGGTGAAAACATATGAAGAAAGGTTGCAGGAATTGGGTATGAATAGAATAGAATAGACAGATTAGGGGTGACATGATAGCAGTCTTTAAATATCTAAGGGGCTGCCACAAAGTTCATCTTATTCTCCAAACCACCTGAGGGCAGGACAAGAAGTAACGGATGGAAGTTTAAGAACGAGAGATCCAACCTAAAATTAAGAAGAATTTTCCTGTCAGTTAGAACAATTAATCAGTGAAACGGTTTGCTGTCAGACATTGTGAGTGCTCCATCACCAAAGGTTTTCAAGAAAAGATTGGACAGCCAGTTGACTACATCACGGTATAGGGCCTCCTATTTGAGCAGGGGGTTGGACTAGAAGACCTCCAAAGTCCTTCCAACTCTGTTATTCTTCCAATGAGTATTATAGCCTAGATCAGGGCTTTTCAACCAGTGGTACTTTAGCACCTGGCAGGTGGTACGCGACCCCTAGCGGGGGAGGGAACGAGCTAAAGCGGCACCGCGCAGGCCTGGAGGAGACCAGCTGGAGCTGCAGGGCTGAGCAGAAGCCCCGGGATCTGCGCGCGCGGCTGCATTCCGGTTGGAGCTTCTGGCGCACCCGGAAGAGAAGAGGAGGAGGAGGAGGAGGCAGATGGAGAGAGGAGAAGCTATTAAAGGAGCAGGTTTTGGCAGGAGAGGGAGAGAAAAAAAAACACACAGAGAAGAGGAGGCTTTTGTTAGCGGAGCGGTGAGAGCGCGAGTGAGGGGCTTTTGCGAGCAATGTGAGTGAGTGAAAGAGCGAGTGAGGGGCTTTTGCGAGCAAAGGGTGAGAGAAAAAGGGAAAAGTGAGGGGGAGAAAGGAAAAAGAACAGGTGTTGACTTCTGACTTCCTCTGTTGCAATAGAAGGAAGCATTAACATTGAACCTCAACTTTTCACTTTTTCATAATATTAGCCATTTCTATAACAACAAATGAATCTAACCAGTAAAGCCCCAAATCCCCCCCCTTTTTTTAGTCATCAAGTTTTTGACACCCTGCTAAGCATTGGTGGTACTTGAATATTGTCATGTCCTAAAAGTGGTACAATCTGTGAAAAGGTTGAAAAGCCCTGGCCTAGATGAAGTGAGAAGGAGAAACACTGATTAGAGTTCATTAGCAGGACGTGACTGTTTTATTCTAAGGTAGTTTCAGACAGAACAGGTACCTTGAAACAAGTGCATCCATCAAGGGAAATCTTTGGATAGATGTCAAGCATACGTATAATTGCAAAGCTTTTGTCAACGTCTCATCTGATTATCAGAGAGTCCACTGGTGCCAAAACATCTAATTTCTGCTTTCATCTAATACCTCTCTCGAGAAATAATACAATAATTCAGTCACACCTTTCTGCTTGATTGTCCTTTTTCTTTCAAGGACAATGTCAGCCTGCCAAAGGAGATCCAAGCCAGCCTCCTGGAGCACTTGCTGGTGGCTGCCCAGCCCATCCTTCGAAAGTCAGATGATGTGGAGTTGACACTCTGGATGATGCAATACCTCCCAAAACTGATCTCGGGAATAAACAGTTCGCTTGTTCCACTCTTATTTGAGGATCTGGAGACCAGAAATTGTTCTGCTGTCAATGCTGTGTATGAGCTCTATTACTTATTTACATTTTTTCATTTCAATAAGTTCTTTAATTCTGTTATTTTTATAAGTGCCATATTAATTGTTATTGTTATAGATATGTCACATCACGTCATATGTCGTATATCATATACCTATCACATATCATATATACCATATCTACCTACTGGATTTATAAGGCTGTCCAATTAAAAATGTGACTTTACTAGTTCTAGTAAATATCTTTTATTATATTATTTTATATATTACAGACTGGAGAGTACAGGAGATGCAAAACAATTGACTTTCCTAAGACATTCATGGTTAAGAGGGATTCTTTATTTTTTCCTGGGCTTTATATTCCTTGTTGCACAACATAGTTAACCCTAAGCTGGATATGTAGGCAAGAGCCTTCATGACACTTGTGCCTGCCTGTCTTGCATATCAGCACTTTGTGAGCACTTTGCATTCTTTCTGAATGGTTGAGAGTAATAATACTTTTTCTGTATTACAGAGTAACTCTGTTAAACGGCTCTCTTGGTCAATTTGGCAATGCTACCCAACGGAAAATTTATGAAGCCATCCTTAGGGTGATCTCAGGTAACTAGCAGCCAAAGCAGTCCCGGTGCTTTAAGCTGCACTAAGCAAAAGGCTCATGTGCTGCATTTTGGATGGAGGGGGCAGAGCAGCAGAGACTATAAGGGGTGAAGGACACGTTTGCCAGACCCCCATTCAGCTGACTTCATTGGGTGCCTTAGGAGGTCCCCATATCTGCACTGCTCTGCCCTTGGATCCTCAAATGGGGCTCATAGTATTGACTTACCTTTTACAGAGTGCTTGTAATGATGTTAAAATAATACATAAGAGGAACTTCACATAAATTAATAGTGTCAATGTTTTAAATAAATGGGAATATAATTATTACTAGGGATGCAGGCTTTGCTGTCATCCTCAGTAAGGGTAATGTTTAAATCTTAAGTATAATTTTTTTTAATTTTGGAAGAATCAAGCTTGAAATTTCAAATATTAAACATCCTGATGATGATTTTACTTGAGAAATTTAAAAATTTCAAATAGAAAAGATCTGACCTGATTTTTATTGGAATATCTTTTGTCCTCCCTTCCTTGACTTCTTCAGCCTCCTCTCTTCGATGCTATGCTTCAAGCACCAATTTTTGGGTGTTTCTAGAAGAGACATTTCAGGGTTTTATTGACTTCCTGACTTTGAAGGATCTGGAAACTTTAATTCCCCCCTCTGACCTACAAAAGGTACGGTTGCTATTCACTGACATCAAAATTGTATCTAATTATTCATGCAGAATTTTTTTCCCTTCCTAATAATTTTCCTGCTTTTTTCAGATGTGTGGAGGGTTGATCTATTGGTTGCGACAGGAATTGATTGGCTGGCTTGTTGACCAAGCCTGACATTGTGGGCTGAGAGAAAGGGACTGGCCCAAAGTCACCCAGCTGGATTTCTTTCCTCAGCCAGAACTAGAAGACACAGTCTCCCGATTCCTAGCCCAGTTCCTTAACCACTAGACGAAATTGTCTCTCAATCATTCATGCAGGAATGACCCATGAAAAGTGTTCCCATTAGCCAATACCAAATAACTAATACCCGTGGGTCTGCATTTCCCCCTCCCCCCCCCAATTATCTATTTTCCTGTAGTACTTCTGTGCTAAGGCCTGTCTCTAGCCTGATTTGGATGCTGATTTTCTATTTTTTTTTCTTATTTTCAGCTTGTGAATACAGTTCCAGCAGATGATCTGGCTGATTTGTTTTCTAGAGAGGGATTCATTGATGATGATCCTTTCTTGACTGCTGTGTTAAAGATCTATAATAAAACTGGGTTATTTCTTGACAGACTTAACCAGAGAAATATTATTGTAAGAAACAATTATGGCTTATTTTCCCAAACCATTATAAAGTGAACTTTAAGTATAATAAGTATGTACAGTATAAACATTATTATTAATTAGATTTAATATAGCTGCCCACTCCAGGGACTCTGGGTAACTTACAAAATGTAATACTAAATTAAACAATTTTAAAAAAAAACATTGTAAAAGGCAGGCTGAACTAACAATAGCCAATAAAACAAAGTATCCCCCTCCTGAAATATCCCCAGCCTGGGTCCAACTCTAGGCTTTAGGGGCTCTCTGGAACCCCAGGAAAGATGCTGGGCCAGAGGGTGGGGGCCACCACAGAAAAGGTGTGCTTCCTCAGATCTGTGACAATTTTTAACAGAAGGGATCTGGAGTCCACCCACCCTGCTAAATGTACCCCCAAAAAGGGAGGGGTGAGACAGGCAGCCTCTCAGGTAACCAGGCCTTATGCCGTGTAAGCCTTTAAAGGTAAGTACCAGCGTCTTGAATTGCACTCATGGCACAGCCGAGACACGTTGGCATAACAGAAGTGCCTGTTGCTGCTCGCACTGCTGCATTTTGAACCAGCTATAACTTCCACAACAGTGTTTCGCAACCTCAGTGCGGGCTGAGAATTGAAGTCCACTCCAGATGTCTTAAAGTTGCTGTGGTTAAGGAACACTGTTCCAGATGGTCTTCAAGGGTAGCCTCATCTGAAATGCTTGCATGACTGACCGCCTGCAAGTCCTCCTGGTCAAGGAAAGGGCATAATTGGCACACAAGATGTACCTGTGCATTGTTGTTTTTGGATTGTTCTCATCCCTGGTTAGATTTCTGGCACTCATAACTTAGTTCTATGGCTTTTCTCTTGCAGAACATTCTTCCAAACGGCACCAAGGCAGCTCTTTTGGCCGGAGTGTGGCCCAGCGTGGTTTCTAGCAGCAAAGAGCCAGAGGTGTCCTTGTGGCTTGATAGCCGCTTGGCTCATTCCTTCATGTTTCTTAATGGTGATATATTGAATGCTAGTGAGACCTTGAACACCAGCTGTGAGACATTCCAAAAAATGTAAGTATGTGGCCATATCAGTATGCTGACATGGAGTCCTACCTCAGTTTGGAACTCTCCAGATATAGACAACACTGCAGTATAAAACTAATGGGAGTTAGGGGTAGAGGAGGCAGAGCTGGACCAACTTTTTGTGAAACAAATAAATCTAATTCAGAATAGGTGGCATAGAACTCTGTCTCATGTTCCAACAATGCCACTCCTTATCATTTTTAAAAAAACAATAATTGCTTTCTATAAGCAATTATAGTGGTGGTGGCGCAGTGGTTAGAATGCAGTACTGCAACTCACTGCTCACTCCAGGAGTTCGATCCTGACCAGCTCAAGGTTGACTCAGCCTTCCATCCTTCCGAGGTCAATAAAATGAGGATCCAGATTGAGAGGGCTGTAAAACACTGTTGGGTGATATATAAGTCTAAGTGCTATTGCTATTGCTATAAGCATTTTAGGATGAGAGTGTTTGTAAGGACCTGCCTCCGTTTTCCTACTAAGAAAGCAGAACTCTTGAAACTTGCATCATTTCAAAAGGAACTTTTATTGGCAGGTACAGGATCTGAGGGCTTTCCCGCCTGAAACAATAGGTAAAACCATGCAGCGGTAACCCCACCCCAACTGTCCATCCCTCGGTTCAAACAGGCCAATCCATAGGTGACAACGAGCTGTGGGAAACGAAATGATAAGGTGCCTCTCTCAAGGTTGTTAGGTCTTCGCTGTTTCCTCCCTCCGCACTGAGATAAGACAGATGGCCCGAGGCATTCCATTCACACCCCAAAGAGGATACATCAAAGCAGATAGAGGAAGTGTTCTACCTGTACTACAAAGCCCCCTCGTCACTCCCCTCCCCCCATAGGAGAATGGCAGAACCTGAACAGCTTAAACACAGAGAATATAAGGAAGTAATAAAAATGAGGGTTCTGAAAGTGTTGTCAGTTTCCGTTCCCATTCAATGATGTTTCTTCTCTAACTTCTTCTATTCAACATTTTATTTATGTTCTGCTTGTTGCAACTTACATTACAGCCAATAAGATTTTGAATTCTGAAGCAAAGAGATTGTTTGTTTTTATGTGTTTATCTAATACGTTGTCTAAGTAGTGGTCAAGTAGTAAAGCTAATGAGTTTGCAAGAAAGAAGTCTGCTTCTCTGAGTTATTTCTTTCTGTCTAATGGCCAATATTTACTCCATACCTCTTTTTCTGCAGAGTGAACAAACTGAATGAAAATATTGTGATGTTCAAAGACAAGGAAGAAGAAATGTACTTTTCCATCAAAGCTTATTTGACTGGTAAGCATTCAGACCATGGGAGAAGTTCTCTTTCTGTTTCCATTTACAGTCCCCACATCTAACTATACATGGCAAACGTGTAACACCTTCTCAGATCAGAACATGGCACAAGAACCTTCACATCAGAATGAGGTTCATTCAGTCTCTACAAATCTTAAATGAAGCTTGAACTAGATTGGCTTATAAAAGCAGATGTCCACCTAAGCTGGAGCCCTCATGTAAAAAATGTCTATCAAAACTCCTGCACATAAAGTTTCCCTTATAAGTCTAAAGGAGGAAGAAAAAATCAAATATCTATCTCAAAGTGCTTAGTGTAGTAGAAATCCCTTACTTATGTGCCACTATGACAAGTGTGGCACATCTGTCTTGATCTGTCTTGATCTCAGGTCTTGGAGTGAGCTGACCTGCTGGTTTTCTGCCAGGAACAATCAGAAAGAGAAAGATTCCAGTAATTGCCACCTGTCTTGATCCCATAACATTGCTAACTCCTCATTCTAAGGATTGTGTTAATATTAGCTAGTTTGTTTATAGCATTTTCTAGGGGTTTTTAAAAAAATGCAAGTGCTTTAAAATACTTACAAAACTGTAAAATAAAAGTCAGGAAAAAAATCTATCGAAGAGACCAATATCTGGAACTAGGCTTCTTTAAAAGCAACTAAAATTATCTTTCATACAGCAAGCAAAAGCAGACCCCGATGCTACAATGCCAGCAATCCAGAGAGGTCCAATTGGCTTGCGACGTATCTTGGGAACTATATCCGTTACAGCAGTGCCAGAGATATGCGCTTACTCACAAACAACAGTGCTGCCATAGTACGTATTGCTGCTTGAATTGTTTTAAACACAGTGTGTTGGAAAATAATAACTTATACCTGATATGTTTATTGTTGATTTTTATTCAACCCCCAGGAATGGCATCACATTGTTTAGAACAATGGAACGATAAATGGGGCCTCTGCTGTGGGGTCAGTAAAACTAAGATAGCAACTCTGATTAGTGAGCAGAGTTTTGATTACCCAGCCATGGTTGCCATCTTGACTTTTTTGACCCCATGTGAATAAACATTTAGAATATATTCAAAATATTTTGTATACATCTTTTTCTTGGTTAAGTTTATTATTTCCTATTACAGAACAGAATAGAAAAATAGAATGGAATGCAGAATGGAATGGAATGGAATGGAATGGAATAGAATAGAATAGAATAAGGAATGGAATGGAATGGAATGGAATAGAATAAGGAATGGAATGGAATGGAATGGAATGGAATGGAATGGAATGGAATGGAATGGAATGGAATAGAATAGAATAGAATAGAATAGGTTTTATTTGGCCAAGTGTGATTAGACACACAAGGAATTTGTCTCTGGTGCAGAAGCTCTCAATGTACATGTGAAGCAACAGAGTAATAATAATGGTAATATGATACCAATAAGAGGGAGTAGTACAGACGATGAAAAGGAGAATAATAATATAACAGCCTTACAACAAGGATCAACATACCTAAACCTAAGACAGTACTGTTGAGGGTTGGGTGTTCAGCCGAGTGATGGCATGGGGGAAAAACTGAGGAGATACAAAATCTGTTTGCTTATAGCATTTCACCATCACATGATTTATTTGAAAAAATTCTACAGGGGTTTGGACTCCCCCTCCCAGTCCAAGGAGAGAGCCGGAGAAAACAGCCAGCTTTTTAAAGATTCCCAAGATAATCAGGGTGGGGAACATATGGATCTCTGGAGGATGCAGTTTCCCAGAGCAGGTGTGTGACAGAGAAATCAGGCTTCCTGGCTACTGATAGGCAGCCTTTTTTTAATCAAAGGGAACTGGAGAATATTCATCTGCCTGATTGTACAAGACCAATAGAAACTATTGGAGATACCTGGACCCTCAGATTAAATTTGTGATCCATTTAAATATATAAAATTTGCTGGATGGTCCCTCCCATACTGGAAAGCTATTACAGAGATTTGTATTTTCTTAGTTCCAAGATCTTGCTTTTAACCGAGACAACCTGGAGCTGATCAACAGAAATAAAATCCGCAAGGATTTGGCAGAAATGTATGCTACAGCATTATTTACTGTTGACTCAGATTTCAATCTTGACAGGTGAGTGGAAATGTCTTTCTGGTGCGATTAAGATATTTTAATTATATCCCCAGTAACTATAACATTTAGGGGAAAGGGGCTTGGTGGATAAGCAAACATTTTGCAGGTATAAATAAGACTCAGAATTGATGAAACTGCTCCTCCAGATAACAGGTAAGAGCAGAAATTCAGAGAAAAGTATTTGAGTGCTGATAGTTGAAAAATACATCTGTGAGATTCTCTCCACCTGACAAGAAAATCTGCATAATTCCATTTTATGGAAATGGAAATTTCCAATTCTGTGGAGTGAATTTATAGAGTGAGGTGGGGAAACAGAGTTGGGGGTCCAATCTGGCCCTATCTGTTTTAGCTCTCTTTGTTGGTCTCTCAGCATCCTGGAAAGCTCTTCACTTCAGCCTGAAACAGCTATTATATGAAGCAAATTGTAACTTGTGCATTAGTAGCAACACTAGATAATTAATCTTGCTTGAGCCTGAACAAAGCTAAGCAGGCTCATATATGATCAGTACTTGGATGGAGGACCGTTAGGGTTAGGGTGAACAGGGCCTTTTGCTATGAGTACCCTCCTTCCAAGTGAATGCATTACCATAAAGCCACCATCAAAGGCATCCATGAAAAATAGGACATGTACATCAAGCGGTAGCTATAGCAGAGCATCCATTCAAGAGATTCACGGCAGCTTCCTAGAGTTAACCCAAACCAAAGGATATGCAAAGGATATGAGTTTAAGATAAATCTGAAGCCACTATTGGGCTTTGCTTTCTTCTCAGCCTTCCAGATCAACTCATTTGTTTTGCGCAACATTCAACCTTGATCTCCAGTCTGAGCCCTGCAGAGGCCTTGAGCTTCATTGCCCGGGTCAATCACCATTGTAGCTCTTCCAAACCATCTGCTTCTGACCGTCAGGTGAACTCGCTCAGCTTTTATATTTGCACATCCTATGACAAGGGTTGCTCAGAAAATGATGATCCTAAATTCATGATACATATTGAAGCTTATTCCTGAAGGGAGATTCATGGGCACTGCTTGGATTAGGAGATAAAAGCAGACTGGGACAGCCAGCCTTCCCAGGTATCTTTTCTGAAAAGTCTAAATCAAAGAACATGCTACAGTTTAATAGCATTTGTTCTTTGGTTAAATATGCAGTCTAAATAAGCCAATTGGCTTTCTTTTTCATGCCCTTTGAAAACCCAATATTTTTTCTGGTGGGAGGTCACTGTTCTATTCTATTCTCAGTTGGATATTGTTGTGGTTCACCAGAGACTAGAACAGGGAAACTTTCCGTATATGCTAATGTAGAGTCATTCCACAATGATGGAATCAAATTGGTATCATGGGAAAGGTACCGAGAAGGTGGGTCCCCTCCTGCCTTTGATGTAAAAGATGGCAGAAGCTGCTGGATAAAGTAAGAGAGAATGTAGAAGTAGGGAGAGGTGGCTGATGGTCCTTTACTGTGATCCCACGGAGCTGATTGGAAACCTGGTGGGTAAATGGACAGACACTTGTCAAGGATGGGATTCTCCTAGAAGCAGAGGCCTGGGAGGTAAGTATAAATAGCATTTTTCACATTAGTGTGCCATAGGCACGGAGGGTGGGGACTGTAGCCCGGGACAACAGAGAGAGAACTATCTGTGTTGCATGCATGGGTTCTTTGGTTTTGATGTACAGATGTTTTCTTATTCAGAAACCAATTCCAACAATGCAACTTGCCAATCTTCAGCCATATATTCATCACCATTATAACCGTCTCTCATCCTTTGTTCTGTGGGTTCCCCCCCCCCCACAACCTCTGTCCTGCTGCTAGGTAATCAGCTGCTGTTTGGACTGTCTCTTAGTTGGGGATTGGTTTGGACTCTGTTGAAAGAGGAACAAAGACCAGTTTAAAAGAATTGGACTCTGCCAAAATCAGAATTACCTAGAGACATTGGCCAGGACTGGAGGGGAGAGGGTGTGGCTACAGCTCCCAGGCAGCCAATAAGAATGGTGCAGAATTTGATCCCTCTCCACACTGTCAACGACATCATTGATGATGCATCCTTGTGCTTGTCCATGACAAAAATTGTATTGAGAGAAAAGGGAAACCTCTTTAAAATCTAGAGCAGGTCAAGACAACATTCTGCTTCCTCAGTTGTGGACTAGGATTGAGACCAAGGTAATGTCTCTGGATGAGACAGGGGCACATACAATTCCATCCATCCATCTATCAATCAATCAATACATATCAGGAGGATATATCATACAAAAGTGACTCCCTGGTTTGTGTTGTGGTTAAGAGGAAACTATGTGGAATTCTAGGCCTGTTAATGCTCAGAAAATGTCATATCATAATAAGATAGTAAGTAAAGCTCTTAAAGGAGACCATTTGCCCTCCCATTCCTTGGCCTGAGAAGCAAAGTCAAAATCAGAATTAAATGATGACTTAGAAGTTGAACTGAAGTTTCTAAGGATCAAGGACAGGGCCTTTCAACAAATATATACACAAACAAATCAAATGTTGTCATGGAATTTTCTCCAAGTCAATTTTGTATTCCACATATCTCAACTTTAAATAATTTCCATCTTTTATTCTCTTTTCCAGCTTGCTCATATGCTTGTGGCTCAAGTCAAGACATTTGATAAACAGACCTTAATAGCTTTGGGGCAACAAGCGGTGGGACTCACCACTGGTCAGATGTCAGATCTAACAGCACAAGACCTGACAGATCACAAGGTTCTGGAATCACTCGGGCAGGTCAAGGGCTGGAACAGAGGACAATCCCAGATTCTGGTAAACAAGATTCTCCTCAATTACAAGGTAAATCTTGTGACTTCCCATTTCTGATCTGTTAATATCAGTGTGTGTCACCAGTTTTCAACTGGTGTAATTGTGATACTATAAGATACATTTTTTAAGTTTAGTTTTTGAAGAAAAATCATAATGGAGAGAGAATTCCAGCACACTACACATATGCAAATTAGGAAGCAGGCCTCAACCATGTTTTCCCCTCCTGTCTCTGGAATAAGTTTCTTGTCTGCTATTACCCTTACTCTCCCATTAATGCATGCCCTGCCAGGGCACCCACAGGGAAGGTTTAAAAAGTCAAAATTGCAGTCACAGTCACCATCTTGAATTTTAAATTCACCCTTGGAGCCTTGCACCCTGCTTTGTATGTACCATTGAGGCTTACAAAAGCATATCTGCCAAAAATGACACTAAGATCTGAATAGATCTCCTCTACAATGGTTTGAGTTGGCAAGTGGAGCTTCAAACGTAACTTTTTTAATGCTGGGAAAGAAAAAAGAATGTTGGAAAATGTCTCTGGGATAGTTGAATTGGCACAGTTCACAATATCACCACATGAAAGAAGAGATAAAGAAGAAAGCAAGAGAGTGAGAGAAGAGAAGGAGATGAAGTGACACGGTCATCTTCTGAAATGTGTGTCCGTTTTGTGTAATGAGACAAAGGATGGATGTGGAAAGGTAATTCCCCACTTGTCCACAATCTTCTTTCCCAATAGTTTTCCACTGAAAACGGACTGGTGTCAGGTTTGGTGTTGCTAACCAAACAGGCAGGGCTGTGTGGTCCTGCTTCTCCTCTCCCCAACCAGAGAAAGAGCGTTCATTATGGAAGAGGCAAAGTAGCAAGGGAAACAATTAGCCTCAATCTCTCTTCTCTTGGAATTTCCTCCTCTTTCAGGGCAATGGGCAGAGGGGATCAGAGGAAGAGGGAAGAGGTTGGGTAGGGTGCTTGACAGCAATAGAGGGCATTTGACTTCCAACCCTCAAATCTAGGCAAATCCTGCCAGTTTTATGCCTTGACCATCTGCCTCATTCTTCCTGCAGCTAGACACAGTTGAGAAATTTGAGCATCTCGGTACCCTGGCAGAAGGCTTGCCGGGTAACAGTTTTGACACCATGGCAGCCAGTTTCGTAGTTAAGCTGGCCAAGAATGTGAGCTTCCAGAGGGCTTTCAGAAAAAGTTCTGATCATGTGAAGAAGTCCTTTGTCAGTAAGGTAAGAGGGGAAAAGTGACTATGAGAAATGTTGGAAAAGGGGTAGGTCTCTTTAGGATTGCTAGATAAATGAATAAATAGACAAGTTTCAACAAGCTGCATCTGTTGTAAATCAAAGAATATGAGAATTGGAAGGTCTTGGCAGCCCAATCCTTGCTCGGTGCAGGAAAGCCTCCCTGGCAGTTAGCTCTGAAGCCCCTGGTTGGAGACCAACAACAAAAGCCCCCCCACTTTGGCCCCTGCCCTGCTGTAGGTATTTCAGAGACAAATTTGGCCAGTCTTGCTGCTGCTTCTTTCTTGCTTCTGTCAGCTGCTGATGAAGAAAGGTACAGTGGTATGTAGAGATTTACAGCCCTATAACTTCCCCGCCTTCCACCTGGATTAGGAATAAATATTGAAAATTGTCATTATGTTTCTTATTTATTTTGTACAATTTTATAACTCCCTTCCAGGAGAACAGCTCTCCCAAAAGCAACCTCTGAGTAATAAAAGTCCTTAATTGTAAATAAGCATACAAACGTATTGAGTAACGCATTTGACAAAGTAGACCACAACCTACTTCATGGTAAGATGAAACAATGTGCGATAGACAGCTTCGCCACAAGATGGATTCGTAACTGACTGACCAAATGCACTCAATGGAACTACATCTGCATGGAGGAAAGCATGCAGTGGGGTACCTCAAGGTTCTGTTTTAGGCCCAGTTCTTTTCAATATCTTCATAAATGATGTAGATGAGAGAATAGAAGGGGAACTTATTAAAGTTGTAGATGACACCAAGCTGGGGGGAATTGCCAACACTTTAGAAGATAGACTCAAGATTCAAAAGGATCTTGACAGACTTGAACATTCGGCCCTATCCAGCAAGATGCAGTTCAGTGGTTAGGAAAGGAAGGTCCTGCACTTAGGCAGGAAAAACCAAATGCACAGGTATAGAATGGGTAGTACTTGGCTCTGCAGTAGTAATGGTGAGAGAGATCTAAGTCTCTAGTGGATCATAGCTGCATCAACAGGAATAGCATCAAGATCATGGGAAGTGGTAGTACTGCTTTATACTGCACTTGGAATACTGTGTCCAGTTCTGGTCACCACAATACAAGAAAGATGCTGAGAACCTAGAAAGAGTTCAGAGAACAACAACAAGGGTTAGGGGTGACAGGATAACTGTCTTCTAATACTTGAAGGGCTGTCACAGAGAAGAGAGCATCGATTTATTCTCCATAGCACCTGACGGCAGGGCAAGAAACAATGGGTGGAAGCTTGTCAGAGGGTGATTCAACCTGGAATTAATTTCCTGACAGTGAGAACAATTAATCAATGCACCTGCTTGCCTCCTGGAGTTGTGAGTGCTCCATCGCTGGAGGCTTTCAAGAAAAGATTGGACAGCCATTTGTCCAGGATGCTATAAAGACTTCTGTCCTGAGCAGGGGGTTGGACTAGAAGTCCTCCAAGATCCCATCCAGTCCTATGATTCATAAGTCCTTCCCACAAGGTCATTGGGGATTATAACCCTGCGGAGAAAGAGTCCAGCTATGCAGAATTGGGTCCTCATTGCTTTCTCTTCTCTTCCTCATTCTCTTCTCTGTTCTCTTCTCCATTCATTAACCTTCCCTCCGCTAATTTTCTGGGGTTTGGCCCCCCACTTTTAAACAGATATGCACCTTTTAAAGCCTGCTGGTTAGAGCAGTGTGTCTGACTTTCTTTGGGACATTTGCAGATCCTCTCAAACTCCTCCTCTCTTGGTGACATCTTAAATAATGTTCCGGATGATTTAATCGAATTTGTTCCCAATTCACTGCTGGTATTTGGAGGCCAAACTCCAGATCTCCACAAAATCAACGAGAAACCGTGGTCTCCACAACAGGTAGGGCTCTGGACACATTTGCTAGCTGAACCAGGGCAGACTCCTGCACTGCTTGCTTCTAATGTGCTCTTCTCATTCCAGGCAGCAGTCATGTTTGGAGATATCTTCACCAGAATTGATAACTACACAATGTGAGTTCTGGGCCCCTAATAGTAGAGTAAGCAAGGATTTTGTGGTAAGAAGGAGAAAAACAAGATAGAGCAGCCACAGATGGTATTTATTTGTCTATTTATCCCTTCAAATAGTATAAGATATTTCAATTATATACTGTATGGGGAATGTTGCTACAATCATGCTTAACCAACTTGCTAGGGTGTGTATCTTTGATCTTAAATTACTGTTTAGTTAGTTTATGATTTAGTGTATTCTGAAAATGCAGAAATGGGTTGACCATGTTGCACATGCATGCGGTAATTTTATTTTTTAAACTGGCAAAACATGTGTTACGTTCTTGGGAAACCTATCAAGCTTTCAACATTTAAAATTGAGCTTCCGTCTACAAGTAGCCCTCAACTTACGACCACAGTTGGGACCAGAACTTCCATTGCTAAGCAGTGTGGTAGTAAAGTAGATATGCCCACTCTTAGAACCTTCTTTGTTGCGGTTATTAGGCAAGCAGTCATTAAACCAGTGGTCGTAACGCAAGGACTACTTGTACCTGAGATATTTAACATGAGCTTCTACTAAGGGGGTCAAAAAAGTCAAGATGGTAGCTGTGACTGTGATCAAATTTGTGCCCCTCTTAAAATTTTATATATTTGTTTAATTTCTATAGCCATCCATTTCTATAGCCAAATAACTCTCAGCAGCTTGTGCATCATTTACAACACCTCTGTAACAGGGACAGGATTTTGATGATACTGTAGCTGCCATCTTTGCTTTTTTGACAGCCCCCCCCCCTCCAGTCATATCTGATCATCCATTTCTTTTGTGAGAGAAAAAGGCTTCCTTGATTTATTGAAATCTGGTATAATTATCCTTTAAGACATGATTAACTGACCAGCCAGTGTATCTATGTGGCTTTCAGGCTTTCTCCATTCATCTTGCAAGGCTTTCAGTGTGATGCGGCAAGTAAACTGATGCCTGGGCAGCTCTCCTCCTTAGCCCAAGAAGTGAGAAGTAAAAAGGCCAACTTGAGTGAAGAACAGGTGAGGAGATCCCTTGGACCAGGTTCAGGTCAAATCCAGATTCAGGTTAGAAAGAGACACCTTCTGTCTGCCCACCTGGATTTTGATCATGCTGGTGGAGATTAGATGGGCTGAAGAGCAACCATGCAGGTGGCCACTTGGTTGGAAAGTTTATCTACCTGCAGTGATAAACATACAATTCTTTTTTTGCTTATTGTGAGAGCAATGTCTTATTTTCTTCCCATCAGCTCTCCTGCATGGCCAGACTTCTCAACAAAAGCAACCTGACAACAAACCTCAGCAGCTACCCAGCAGATGTTCTGCTTTTTTTCCCGTGAGTAATTCTGAAATGCACTTTGCAGCAGAAGCAAAGTTTGAGGGCTTTTTTGGACACATTAAGCCAGCTTTTAAAACATTTCTTGTGGCTTTCGTTTGGTTCTAGCAATTTTAACTTTCCCCAACAACTGTCCAAAAGGTGAGTCCCAGGAGCAACAATAATGTTCAAGACCCACTTCAATCCCACATCTTAAGGAAGCAGAACTCTTGGAAACAATTTCTTCCAACAGGAACTTTTATTAAGAGTAGTTGATAGCAGGCATAATAGACAGGATCCGAGGGATTCCCTTACAGATCGATATTTTAAAGTGTCCCTAAGCAAACCCCACCCCACAGTTCATCTGGACAGTTCAGCCCGGCCAATCCCCAGGTGTTAAGTCCATCGTGGGAAAGGGAAGATAACATCAGTCCAGCTCCGTTTGTGCACGATTGTTCCATGCGAGAACCCAGTTAGTCTATTCTTTCCTGGTGGAATTCGCATTTCAATAATTTGGCATATAGGTGGGCAGCTCGCAGTTTCTTTAAAACCGCTCTGACTAGGTTGATATGTTCCTCTTTGGATTCGGTGAAGATAAGGATGTCCTCTAAATAAACCAGGACCCCCTTAAATAGGTGCTCCCTTAGTATCTCGTTGATTAATTGCATAAATACTGCGGGGGCCCCTTGTAGTCCAAACGGCAAAACTTTGAATTGGTAGCACCCCATTGGGCAATTAAATGCCGTTTTCCATTCATCCCCCTCCTTAATCCTAACGCGGTAATACGCTTCCCTTAGGTGTAGTTTAGTGAAAATTCTTCCTTTCGAGAGGTGGGATAACATGTCCTTCATGAGGGGTAGGGTAGGGGGTATAGGTTACTTTCACTGATTGCATTCAGAGCGTGGTAATCTACGCACAAGCGCAAAGTGCCGTCCTTCTTCTCTCTAAAGAGGACCGGGGCGGCTACCTTAGGCTTGGCAGGTTCAATAAACCCCCTTTCTAGGTTTTTATTTATGAATCTTTCCATTTCCTCCTTCTCCTTAGGGCTCATAGAGTATAGTCTGGGCTTCGGGAGTTTTGCCCCGGGCTTGAATTCTATAGCACAATCTGTGGGTCGTTGAGGGGGAAGCTCATCCGCCCGTTCCTCACTGAAAACGTCAGCAAGGTCTCGGTATTCTTCTGGGATCTCAGGCAGCCCCTTTTCCTCTCCCACCGAAGCTTTCTCTGTTCCTGGGTTTGGTAGGGCTTCTTGGGGTTTTAAGTTCGCATGATCCCCCTTCAGGAAATTGATTTCTGCCATCCTCCAATTTACCCAGGGGTTCCATTTCTTTAACCATTCCAGCCCTAGGACCATTGGGCATTCCATGCCTGGGGTCACTACAAACATTATATCTTCCTTGTGGTTCCCCAGGGACAGATGGACTGGTAAAGTGGCTAGGGTAGCTGGCACCCCCCCTGCTATGGACCCATCTAACTGGCCAAATGAGATTGGTTGTTTTAGTCTCCTCACCGGAATGCCCAGGTTCCCCACTAGCGTCGGTCTAATGAGACAGCGGGTGCTTTCACTTTGACACTGTCTTGAGGATGGGTGGAATGGATCCACTTACCAGGGGTTCGCCCTCCGAGCTGTCATCCGAGGTGCCCACCACCCTTGCGGTGTAGGCTGGAGTTCCTTGATTTCCTGGCCGGCGATGGGTCTGGTTTGCGCTGAGGGGCTTTTGAGCAGCATTCTACAGCGCGATGCCCCTCCCGCATTTGAAACAGCCTGTTGACTTCTTGGCCATAGCCGGTGGTTTCGCTGGCTCGCGCGTCAGCTCAGGAGGCGAGCGGCCCCATGGTTTTCCTCGGCGGTGCCTCTTTAGTAGCTCGATCTCTGCTTCCTCTGCCAGGACGTACCATTCATCGAGTTGGCGTGGGTCCCCTCGAGGCAGGCAAGCATCATACAGGTCGTAGTTTAGGCCATCTTTGAAATGGCTAAGGAGGATGTCTTCTGGCCAGTTCAGCTTGTTGGCAATGGCCCGGAATTCTTGTGTATATTCGGCTACCGGACGTCTGCCCTGCCTCACCATTTTGATTCTCTCGCGGGCCTTGCGATCAGCCAGGGGGTCCTCGAATCGCCTTCTCAGAAAGGACATGAAACGGTTGAAGTCGTTGAGCTCTGGGGCATTGGAATCATGCAGGTTCACCACCCAGTCTGCGGCCTGTCAGTCCAGAGCGGATTGCACGATACGGATGCGGGTTTGTTGCTGGGGATGTCCCGTCCATATTCTTCCATGTAGCTGAGGACTTGAGTTAGGAAAAATCCCAAGTGTGGCGGCTCCCCCCTGAATTTCGCGTCCAGCGGAGGGAATCTTTGAATGGATCAGTGCCTTCGCCGCCGGCGGTATTGTCTCCCATTCTGATCGCCATCTGCAGGGAGTGGGGGCTGCTGAAATGGTAGCTGCTGGTTCAGCGGACGTCCCCGGGACTACAGGTTCCGATTCCCCCTCAGTGTCTCTCCAGCTGCAGCTCCAGGTGCTGGTGCGGCCGTGGGGCTCAGGTTTCTCCTCCCCTAGAGTGCCGAGGGTTTTTTTCATCAGGTCAATAGCTTTCTCTAGGATCCAGTTCGAGTGTTGTGCACAACTTCCTTCCTCTTCGCTAACGTGCAGGGATTTCTCCATCTCTTGCTTCCATTCGGGTTGGTGGCTGCCCTGTCTCAGGGTCACCTTTCTCGATATCTTTTCCCACTCGTCTTTTTTTCCAACGCCCATCGACCACCGAGATTTGTGGTCGCGCGTCTGCACCACTTCTTCTCCTGAGGAGTAAGATGTTTCGGATCCTGACAGCTGGCGGGATCTCGGTCGGGGGGGAAGGCTCCCTTTCCACCAGGTTTTCTTCCTTCCCTGCCTCGTCGTCCAACATTGTATTTTTTGCAAAGTCCCCCGGTAAGGTTGACTATTTTTGCAGATCCTGTCTAATGTAAGGACCCACTTCAACCCCACATCTTAAGGAAGCAGAACTCTTGGAAACAATTTCTTCCAACAGGAACTTTTATTAAGAGTAGTTGATAGCAGGCATAATAGACAGGATCTGAGGGATTCCCTTACAGATCGATATTTTAAAGTGTCCCTAAGCAAACCCCACCCCACAGTTCATCCGGATGGTTCAGCCCGGCCAATCCCCAGGTGTTAAGTCCATCGTGGGAAAGGGAAGATAACATCAGTCCGGCTCCGTTTGTGCACGATTGTTCCATAGCTCTTCACACCTCATTTTTGAGAACGGAGAAATAAACCAGGTCCCGGAGGTTTGTATCTCTTTCCCCCCCCCTTTTCCTGGCTGCCCAGTTAAGGAGAAGAAGTTCAGAGAGATGCATAGTATAGGAGGCAATTTGTTACATTGTAATGGGTAGCAGGCACGAAGGCAAATAAACAAAAGGTTACATTGTAGTAAATAGAGGAAGTGAAAGCAATAAACCCGCATGCATATCCCCCCTCCCCCTTGGGAGTATGGCAGAATCCAGGGAAAGGTGAGATTTGGTTTTAGATCAGAGGATGTAGCTAGAAATGGAATATAAATGGATTCTTACACATGATGTGAAATATTTACACATTTATTCAAAATCTTGCTGGGGGGAGGGGGGTGTAACAAACCATTTTTTTCTTGCATCTTTAATGATGAAAGTTCTGTTTTTTCCAGCCTTAGCAAAGTAGAACATCAAAGCTGTGAAATGTTTTACACTTTGGCTTCTGAAGGGAACCTAAGCTTATTGGCCAATGGATCATCCCAGCGGACCAGACTTTTGGAGAATGCATTGCGTTGTTTTGTGAGTCACAACTCTCTCTTCCCCCTTCTCTTTTCCTGGCTGACTTTTGTGTTCCACAGAGCATGTGCTCCAAACTGGGGTGTGCACATCTCAAGAGCTGCACAAGATGTTCCATTGAGATGTGAGAAGATAGGCTAGAATTTATATTTATTTACCTCTGCCTTTTCTAATTTCTTTTTGGAGATATGTTTTATAATGTACATATTTTAATATAATAGTACATGTACATTATGTAAATTATACATACATGTGCATATAAGTGCATATAAGGATGCATGCTTAAACATTTTTTAGTGATAAGGATATATTGTCAAACTTTGGAACCTCTGCCATAGAAGGTGGCTCTTATTCTGCAAATGTTTCTTTTTTTATTCTGAGGAAATCTTCAGAATTTGGGATTATTAGAAGTCCTTCTAATCTTCTCTTTGAAAATAGTGTTTTTGAGGGGGGGTGAAAGTCCTCAAAAGCCAGTCAGTTTTAGATATAGATGGACATTTCTCCAGGCACATGACGTCCCTTACAGCAGAGTTTCCTAACCTTTCCGGCTTTTCAGACAGCGGGGGAAGGGGATGGTTCTGTGCGAGTGGCCGGCAAGCACATGTGCGCATACAACATACATACAACGCCCGCCGCTCATACAAATGGATCGCATGTGCTTGCCTGTTACTCACACAAGTGGGATGTGCACGCACATGCCTGCCACTTCTGCGGCGGGGTTCCGAACAGCTCACAGCAAGTAGTGGGCCAAGCCCAGAGGTTGGGGACCCCTGCCTTACAGTTCCAGATTTGGATGCAACACGTTCCGATTGGCCTCTCTCTGTGACCACTCTAAGCACCTACAATTCCTCCAGAAGATGGCAGGTCAGAGGCATAGAGAGAAACAAAAGGGTGGTTGGATCCAATCAATCCCTTGCCTGGTTGACTCTTGGAAACTGACTCAGGATTCCACTTGTTCGTGCTAATCTTGGCTTTTGACTTTAATGCTTCTGGCATACAATCCACTGGTCACATGGGAAATCCTAACCAAAAAAGAAATAACTCAAACAGTGCAATCCTCTCAACTCGAAGCATTGCTTTTTGCTCAGCAAGTATGGCTCCCAAGTTGGCGTTCATCCAAATGCAGGTTACGGATGGACCAGCTCAGTGCCAGCTATCCTGAGCCAAGCAAAACTCCTGGATCCGATAGTAAGCTCACTCTCTGTTTTACAAGGGAGTAAAAAACACCTCGCTCAGCCGAGAGCAGCTCCAGCAGCTGGGAGCCTTTGTGTGTGACATGAAGCCAGCCACCATCACAGACTCTGACCCGGCAGTCCTGGAGAATTTGAAAGAGTGTCCAGACCTCACAGCTGCTCAGAGAACAGCCCTCGGGGGGCTCCTGGGCAGTGGGAACACCTCATATGGGTGAGTGAGAGTCCTTTAAAAGTGAAAAATGACTGTTTTAAAACTAAAGTTAAAAAATGGGGGTTGGAGGGGAATGCAACATTCAAACACATTCCTTCTAATTTTAATACAAGAATTCAGTTTTTATACACATATTATACACATATTTTTAATGCACTTTTTAAATGTTTTGTGGGGTTTTTTTTGTTTCTCTTAAAATCTTTTGGAGTTTTGTATTTTAACCTTTTTTGAATAAAATAAAAATAGATAAAATTCAATTTTTTGTCACACAAACATAGGAAATTCTCAAAATCACTTAAATATGAGCCAACTGTGTGTAGTAGCAACCAAAAAAGCTAATACAATCCTAGGTTGCATTAACAAGGGGATAGAATCAAGATCATATGAAATGTTAGTATCTCTTATAAAGCCTTAGTAAGATCACAGTTGGAATACTGCCTCCAGTTTTGGTAACCATATTATAAACAAGATGTTGAGATTCTGGAAAGTGTGCAGAGAAGAGCAACAAAGAGGATTATGGGGCAAGAGGCTAAAACATGAAGAATGGTTGCAAAAATTGGATATATGTAGTCCTATTTCCATGTGATACAGACCTCCTGCCTCCTGGGATGAATCAACCCTTGAACACCTTGGACCTCTTGCTTTCTACATAAATCACACTATCTGGGATTTCATTAACAAGGTAGGAGAAGCAGATGAACTTGCATGTTGTGGTTCCGCCCTGAAGTCAAGATGGCAGCCATGACCATGAAACTGAAGGGGTCACCATCTTAATCTCTGTTATCTCAGGGCTGAGAGAGAATAACTGGCCCAAGGGCATCCAGCTGGCTTCATGCCTAAGGTGAGATAAGAACTCATAGTCTCCAGGTTTCTAGCCTGATACATTAGCCCTTATACCAAACTATCTCTCTCCGCCAAAAAAATGTGTGATGTATTGTCCCAATGGATGTTCTGTTTCTCAGGAAGAAAGGATGATCTTCTTCAAAAAGGTGATGGATGGATACAACAGCCAAAGAGCTTTTCCAGAGACAAAAACAATCCTCTTCTTAAAATCAGTTGGATCTAAGCCTGCTTCCTCTCCTAGAACTAAACGGGCAACTGAAAGTAAGGAAAAAAATTGGCCTCTTGGTCTGTTGTACATGCACACTCACATACAGACATGAATGTATAGACATTAGAACTGGGAGACAATTCTCTGAGCGTTGGAAGCACAATATAAAAATAAATGCATAAGCATTAAAATGCACCGAATTAAAAAAAATTATCTTGGAAAATATTTTCTTGGAAAACAGGGGGCTTGAATAGCCTAAGTAATAAAA
The DNA here is from genome assembly GCA_023970755.1 of Azemiops feae. Classification (NCBI taxonomy): domain Eukaryota; kingdom Metazoa; phylum Chordata; class Lepidosauria; order Squamata; family Viperidae; genus Azemiops; species Azemiops feae. The sequence goes on from JALGBA010000623.1 coordinate 559,452, forward strand.
ATATACGGTAATATTCAGGGCATATAGTATTGTGAACATCATTTTGTCATTCAGCATATTCTTCAATACTTAGCTAGCATTACTATTTTTTCCTGCAGTCATAATAAATTATAAAGACAGGGAACTTCTTAACATCTTGCCAATATTATGGGTAGAAATCTATCTGTGATCAGCCTCTTTCCCTCAGCTGTGCTCCTGCAATAATGTTTGTGGATGTCCTCACAGGTCAGGCGCAGGTGCTGGGACAGAATAGATGCGGGAAAATGAAATACGGAAGAGAACATCCCTGAGGAAATATCCAGGACCAGGAAGCCAGGAAATTATATTAATAGATTTTAACAGTAGATCCAGAGCTGGAAAGCCAAAAGGCTCAAGGAGTGGGAGAACTGTAGGAGGGACAATATGCAGCGGCATCCACAAAAAGTCAAGATGGTGGCTGCAGTTGTGCAGTCAAAACCCTCCCCCTTTATGTCCATCACAAGTGCAATGCATGCAAAAAGGAACTGAGTTTCTATTATTCAGTTGTGGCTGCCATCTTGACTTTTTTTTATTCTCCTTCCCCCATCCCCACCCTGGGCACCTTTGTCCGTATGTAGGTATTTCCTTAAAAATGTGGAGAACTGTGCTGTTGGGGAGGTAGTTGTAGCTAGGCTTGGCTTGTGCTACAGTTGGACAATAAAAAATCTCTTAAACCACCAAGCGATCAATTACACTGTTAATCTATCAGGTTTGTAGCATACAGGTTTGTTGTTATTTACCATGTACATTAAAATTCAGAGGAAGGGCAGCCAAAGAGAAGGGATTGGGTGGAAAAGCATGAGTAAGGAGGAGGAAGTGTTTGGGTGACTTGAAGAAAAGGTTTAGCTGATCTAGAATGCCTCAGTATAACAGCAACAAAGCAGACGTAGACAAGGATTACTGAGGCAGGACCTTACAGGTGGCTCAAGAAGAAAAAGGGGAGCCACTGAGACAGGAGGAGACCTGGCAGAGAATTGGAAGTTGGAGCAACAGAGCCCAAGAGTTGTGACCTTGAGAAGTCTTCCTTTTCCAAAACGTGCTCAAAGAGATGATTTCTTCCTGTGAATTCTGCCAACAGCTTGCCGTTCTGCTCCCATCACCAGCAGCATCCTAGAAGATCCACTTTTCATAGTTCGGTACGACAGTACCCAGCAGTTTGATGCATGTCTGAGTGACGAAGTCGTGAAGGCCAACCTGGGTCTTTTGCTTGAACAGCCCCTCCCAAATGACTACTTGGCCATAGTTAAAAAGAAGTTAGACAAGGTGAGTCTGAGGGACTGAGGGGGTCCTGATGTATACCAGGGTGTTTCCAGGAGTATCTTCAGAGGGGGTCCCAAAAATTGCAACGGTAGCTGACATTGTATGATTAACACCCTCATCCCATTTTTGCCTGTTTTGCGTACATGATGTATATAAGAAAGGAGTGGGGCTTTGATTGCATGGTCACAGATACCATGTTGATATTTTTGACTCCCCCCCCCCAGGCCACCCTGATTTCTAGTGTTGAATTTGGTGATGAAACATGTAGAGATACATTAAGCCTAATAAGAAAATTTTAAGAATTTTTTAAATTAAAATTGCTATCAAGATAATCATATAGAAAACAATAAATAAGCCAATGTTTTAAAATGTCATTTTTCAAAATTCTACTGTATTCATTGTAAAATAACATTCTAAAATAACTTTAGAAACAGTACTCAGTATAAAATTATTATAATTCTTATTTTAATATCTAAAATAGTGGGCTTCAAGGGAAGAAAAATCACTTGCGTTGGAGATTCATACCAGAAGTCTGTTTCTGAATATAAAGTCTACCGAAGCATTGCGTAGCAGGATGGAGAACAAAATTATTCATACTCTGCCTGTCTTGGTTGCAGTTTATGGGCTTAGGCTAACATAGAAAAGCTTCATTCCCACCCACGCTATGCCTTGAAGGGGGAAGGGATTCCGTCTGTCTCCTAAGCACAGAAACTCATTCAACTAACAGCAGGCCACTGGAATCTCAGTTCAGCCATCAGGCTTAATGCCAGGATAAAAGGGGTCAGGGTGTGGAATCTTAGAAACTGAGTAAGCAAAGCTCAGTCCTCATTTATTAGTCAATTTGTTAAGGCACAATTGCTGAGTTGCTTCAATTTCTTTACTACAAACTTTTTAATGAACAGGTTGATGACTTTTTAAGCTTATAACATTGACACCTGCTTTACCCTTGTAGCCCCTCCTTCTCCCCCCAAAACGTGTGAAGACCATTCTTGCCATGTGCTCTTTTTTCTACCATGTTGATTAATTAAACACCATCAACTCTTAGCCATTAAATGCATACTTTGTAGAAGATCCGTCCTCAGCCTGGGCTTTGTATATTTACAGAGCTGTTTTAATCAAGCCCATCCACCCTGCTGCTGGTCATCCTTTTCTCCTCTTTTCCCAGCATTGTAGACTTCCCAAAGAAACGGTCTTGGCATAATGTGTCCAAAGTAGGGGAATTAATGTTTGGTCCTTTGTGCCACACTGGGGTTTTCAGATTGTTCTCTGATCCATTTGTTTGGTTTCCTGATATTCATGGTTCACCTGCACCAAAATTCAAAAGCCTCAACCATCTTTCTGTCCCGTTTCTTTAAAATCCAGCTTTCGCATCCGTAGAGCATCACCTGTTACACGGTGGTTAATGAACTATACCTGCTAACGAAGCCCCCTCCCCTTTCTCAGGGCTACCCTGATGGGATTCCAGAGGATCAGTTGAGGCTGCTCGGCTTCCTCTCACGCCAGTACGGCACAGACGAGATTGGCAGTTGGAACCTCACTTCCGGTGACACCCTGGCTGCCCTTCTGAATCAAGAGGATGGCGCATGGGAGATGCCACAGGTGCTGTATCGGAAGGATCTCCGGGGGGGGAGGGGGGGGGGGAACCTAGTGTCCAAACGGAATTGCTGTGAACTGGTAACAACAAAGGCTTTTTCTTTGCTTTTCATTTTAAGCCAGATGTGTGCTGAATACCAAAGATTTGTCACTTTTAAGTGTATCACTTTCCTGACCGCCTCCCTTTATCTCTTTACACAAAAGATGTGGCTTTCTTACATGCATATGCATATTACCGATATACAAATGTTAAATGTTCTTTAAATACCTCCTGCTTTGTCAGTCTGAATAAAAATAAAGTAACATTTTAAAAAATCTATCAAAATTTAATTTTATCTCATTTCTTAGACCATATGGGTTCTTCAGCAGTTTTTTCTAGATATTTACCAGCCTTCTTACCTCTCCTCTGGACACGCATCCCTTCTTAACACACAACTTCTTTTCTTGCAGCTGAGGCGACTGGTTGCAAGATACATGGAACTGGGAGGCTCACTCACTGGTCCCTTACTGGACATGCTGGGAGGCAAACAGCTGTGTTTCCTGGATGAAGATCAGCTGCAGGAAATCAACCCAGCATCCATTAGGTAGATTGCTGTTTCTTAGTGTGTGTTTTTTAACTAAAGGAGGAGGAAATTTTGAATGCCTCCTGGGCCCAGTCTGGAAATTACAATGGAAGAAGATTGGGGAACAGTTAGCAAGTAGCATGACCCAAGTGAGGAACAGATATTCTGAGGAGATTAATTAGTAAATATGGCTGTTGGCAACTCACATAGGAAAAATATAATATAAAACATACCAATTAGAAGCTAAAACACAATAGCATTACTACTACTAAAAGATCATCCATCCTACTATTTTCCCTCTGAGGGATTGGCAACATATGGCTGATCTTATTCTTCATCATTCTAACAACATGGAACTTCATTATACAAATGATGTATATGTTTATATTGGCTTTTCCCAAGCTGATGTTTTACAGAAGTTGAATAATAGAAGAAGTCACACTAAGGGAAGCTAGTTTAAAGAAATTACATCCCAGAGTTCTGAAGGAGCTGGCAGATGTTATCTCAGAACCATTGTATCATATCTTACAAAAATCCTGGAGTACCAGAGAACTTGTCATAGTTCCGATAGATGAAACCAATTAAAAGAACTTCAAGGCAAAGATTTCTTCCTTAAAGAATATTTTATTTAGGAAACAAAGTATCGGCACTTACATAGTTGAACCCAAGACTAAAGTTCCCTCCCCCTGATACAAGTTTCAATTCCCACCCCAGAAAGGCTGTCATAAATCACATTCACCAATTAATCTAAAACGCAGGCGCTCCTCCCCACTTTACAGTCCGCCAAACTTTATCTAGAATTGACCTTGAAGCTCACCCAGCTGCAATTGTTTAGGCTAACTTAAAAAGCTCAAGCATTCCCCCCTTCCCCCCTTCTACATCTGAAAATCCCAAGCAATAGAAAAAGCACAAGTAAGCAAAAGGTAAAATGGCTGCAATTTCTTAATTGTCACAGCGTTGACAGAACTATCAGAGGATTGGAAAAGAGCTGATGTGGTTCCCATCTTCAAAAAAAAAGGGGGGGGGAAACAGACCCAGGAAACTACAGACCAATCAGCCTGAGATCAATACCTGGGAAGATACTGGAAAGGATAATCAAAAAACAGATCTGTAAACATCTAGAAACAAATAAAGTTATAACTAAAAGCCAGCATGGGTTTGTTAAAAACAGATCATGCCAAACTAATCTTATTTCATTCTTTGACAAAGTGACTAAGTAGACAAAAGTAGACAGGAAAAATGTATGGACATAGTATACTTAGATTTCAGTAAGGCATTCAACAAGTAGACCACAATCTACTTCTTGGTAAGCTAGAAAAATGTGGGATAGGCAGCATCACCACCAGATGGATTTGTAACTGGCTGACAAACTGTACTCAACGAGTCGTCCTTAATGGCACTACATCTACACGGAGGGAAGTAAGCAGTGGGATACCACAGGGTTCCGTACTAGGCCCAGTACTCTTCATTATCTTCGTAAGTGACTTAGATGAGGGAATAGAAGGGGAACTCATCAAATTTGCAGATGACACTAAGCTGGCAGCAATAGGCAACACCCCAGAAGATAAACTGAGGATCCAAATGAATCTTCACTGACTTAAACAATGTGCCCCACCCAACAAAATGGATTTTAATGTGGAGAAAAGCAAGATTTTATGCTATGGTAAGAAAAACCAAAGGTACAAGTACAGATGTGGTGAAACCTGGCTCAAAAATAGTAACTGTGAGAGGGACTTTGGGGTCCTAGTGGATGATCATTTAAATATGATCCAGCAGTGTGCAGCAGTAGCCAAAAAAGCTAATACAATCCTTGGTTGCGTTAACAGAGGCATAGAATCAAAATCACGTGAAGTGTCAGAACCCATATTTCTAAGGGGGCTCTTTCTAACTCTATTCTTTCTACTCTTCTGGGTTCTGCCATGGTCCTGGAGGGGAGGGGGGAAACGCTGCGGGCTGTTTCTTTGTTTTTCTCTATCGCTACACTGTTAACACTTTTGCTGTCTCCGCATACACGCTCTTTGAACTATCCCCTTGATGTAAGCTCGAGGGGGGGGGAGAAAGGAACGCGCCTCCGGGCAACTGGTTTGTCTCCGCTTTCGGAAGGGAAGGTGTGAAGATGCAACAAACATCGCTGCAAGCCTGAGACAGCCTGGCATTATCAGCTCTTTCCCACAACGGACTTAACACCTGGGGATTGGCCCATTTGAACTGACCGGATGAACTATTGGGGTGGGGTTTGCTTGGGACACTTTTAACCTATTGATCTGAGCGGGAAACCCTCAGATCCTGTCTATTATGCCTGCTATCAGCTTCTCCTAATAAAAGTTCCTTTTGGAAGAAACTGCTTCCACAAGTTTTGTTTTCTTAGGATGAGGTTTTGAAGTGGGCCCTGACATTAGACAGGATCTGCAGTAATAGTCAGCCCGGAAGGAAAGCTCTCACCAAGGGACTTGGCAAATCATGTCAGACAACGGAATAGAGAGAGAGGAACCTGCTATGGGGGGGGGGATCCTCCCGCCAAGCAGACCCCTGCAAATACTCCAGCTCCGGATCCTCGAGCTCTTCGGAAGAGGAGGTGGTGACAAAATGCCGCCACAAGCCCAGGTGGTCGATGGGCATTGGAAGGAAGGAAGACTGGGAGAAGAAGGCCAGAAAGGTGATGCTCAGACGGGGCAGTCATCACTCTCCGTCTGAGTGAGGACGAAGAGGATCGTCCGGGGCACTCCAGCCGATTGCTGGAACAGGCAATTGGCATGATGAAAATTGCCCTCGACTCCATGAAGGAGGAGAAAGCTGAATCCTACCGAGGTACCATCCGCCTGGGATCTGGCAGGAGAGCCAACGAGGGGGAAACTGAACCCGAGGTTCCGGATCCATCCGAAGGAACCATCGAAACTCGCGGTCGCCGCTGCTGCAGCCATCCCCCATCACATAGAAACTACAGACAGAGAAGGGAGACGGCACAAGGGGGAAAAAACAGCACCAATCCATCCAGAAGTTCCCACCATTAGATGTGAAGTTCCGTGGGGAGCCATGGCGCCTGGGATTCTTCTTAACCCAGGTGCTAAACTATATGGAGGAGTACGGCCGGGACATCCCAACTGACCGAGCCAGAATTCGCATCATACAAGCCGCCCTGGATGGCATCGCAGCAGACTGGATCGTAGACCTCCACGATTCCGATGCCCCGGAGCTGCTGAATTTCAATCAATTCATGGTCTCCCTCAGGCACCGTTTCGAAGACCCCTTGGCCGACCGGAAAGCCCGGGAGCGGATAAAGACGGTGAAACAGGGCAGACGGCCAGTGGTGGAATACACCCAGGAATTCCAAACCCTGGCCAGCAGAGGACATCCTGCTCAGCCATTTCAAAGATGGATTGAACTACGATCTCTACAATGCCTGCCTCCCTCGGGGAGATCCTCATCGGCTGCAAGACTAGCTGAGGAAGCTGAGATCGACCTGGCCAAGAGGAGGGAGGTCGTGGGGGAAGTCGCCATCGCGAGCCAGCAAAGCAGCCATCGTCCTCCAAAAGAACCACCGGGTGTTTCAAGTGCGGAAAAGAAGGGCACCGCACTGCCGAATGCCGCTCTCGCACCCCGACTGGAAAATCTGACTGGACCCCGACTGGGAAGCCCGGAAAGCCACCAGCGAAGCCGAAGGAGACGGCCATGAAAGGCACGGAGGCCGTCGAGTTCCCTGCCTCAGCTCCATGAGGAAAGGGAACTCTGGCCCACACTGGAGGAACGTCCCACTCATCCGATGACAACTCCGAGGACGAACCCCTGGTGGATCTCTTTTTTAAGGGAGGCAGGATGTCAAAACCCATATTTCTAAGGGGGCTCTTTCTAACTCTATTCTTTCTACTCTTCTGGGTTCTGCCATGGTCCTGGAGGGGAGGGGGGAAACGCTGCGGGCTGTTCCTTTGTTTTTCTCTATCGCTACACTGTTAACACTTTTGCTGTCTCTGCATACACACTCTTTGAAGTATCTTTCCCCTTGATGTCAGCTGGAAGGGGGGAGGAGAAAGGAATGCACCTCCTGGCAACTGGTTTACCTCCGCTTTCGGAAGGGAAGGTGCGAAGAGCCAACAAACATCGCTGCAAGCCTGAGACAGCCTGGCGTTATCAGCTCTTTCCCACAACTGACTTAACACCTGGGGATTGGCCCATTTGAACTGACCGGATGAACTATTGGGATAGGGTTTGCTTGGGACACTTTTAACCTATTGATCTGAGCGGGAAACCCTCAGATCCTGTCTATTATGCCTCCTATCAGCTTCTAATAAAGGTTCCTTTTGGAAGAAACTGCTTCCACGAGTTCTGCTTTCTTAGGATGCGGTTTTGAAGTGGGCCCTGACATGAAGTATTTGTACCGCTTTATAAAACCTTAGTAAGACTACACCCGGAATACTGCATGCAGTGTTGGCACTCCATTACAAAAAAGATGTTGAGACTTTGGGAAAAGTGCAGAGAAGAACAACTAAGATGATTAAGGGCCGGGAAACATACGAAGAACGGTTGCAGGAATTGGATATGGCTGGTCTAGAGAAAGGAAGGAATGGGGTGACATGATGGCAGTATTCACCATTAAGGGGCTGCCACAAAGAAGAGAGAGGGTTAACCTATTTTCCAAAACACCAGAAGGCAAGACAAGAAAAAATAGATGGAAGCTAATCAAGGAGAGAAGCAACCTGAAATTAAGGAGAAACTTTCTAACAGTGAGCACAATTAACCAGTGGAACAGCTTGCCTTGAGATGCTTAATCACTGGAGGTCTTTAAGAAGAGACTGGACAGCCACTTGTCTGAAATGGTATAGGGCACGAGTGTCAAACTTGCCGCCTCATGTGACGTGTCGCGATGTATCACAATTTTTTTCGCATTGCCGGAGCTGGGGTGGGCGTGGCCTCTGCATGATGCAATCACCCCATAGGCCGGCAGTTTGACACCCCTGGTATAGGGTCTCTTGAGCAGGGGGTTGGACTAGAAGACCTCCAAGGTCCCTTCCAGCTCTATTCTGATTGAGATGCTTTGTACGTTCAGCCATCTGAACCAGGTGCTAGATGTTTCAGAAATGTTGCTGGACTTTTTAAAATTAAGTCTGATCTCTTACATGTTACATTCTTTAGGCATGCTGAAAAGTTAGATATTTCTACTTGTGCCCAAGTGAAGAAAGATATCCTGTACCAAAAGGCCCACATTGCGTTTGCCAACCAAGAAGGAACAAGTGCCTATTATCCTCTTATCCAGCCATATCTAGGTACGTTATTAAGTGCTTCCATTCTTGCTGTTTCCTCCAGAATTAACTCACCTACTTTCTTATTTATTTTTAACAATCCAGACATGGGGGCAAATCTACACGGTCATTTTACCCCCATTAGCATGATATCTGTACTATTCATAATATATGATGCACTTTCCAAAATGTCCTTTGGGTCCTATTTTCCTACAAAAATCTATTGTTTCATCTCTTAGAACTTTTGTCACTGGGCTTCCATTGTTTTTCATGCAATACTATTTCTAGAAACATTTCAAAAATACTAAAATGGATAATGACAATGATAAAATCAAACTCTGAGAATATGGGGATATGAAATTGAGTAAACTAGGAGAAAATACAATGGGAATAATAAATTAACGTGTATAGATTTATTCACATTTCATTATTAATTATATTAACAATTATTAAATGTATAATCTTCCAGATTTTGGAAGAGGGGTGTAGAAAGTTCTTGTTTACATGATGGAGACAGTAACCCATCTGGACACATCACCTTCCACCCCAACTTTAACCACCTTTTACTTAAATCTGCTTGGTTTCAAGGAGGATTATCCAGAAGGATATGATGTTACCTTTCCCACAGAAATCTCTTTTTTCTCTTCTTTTTTAAGGGGGAGCTTCTGTTGAAGAGCTGAAAAAGCTGGCTAGATATCATGTTGGTATGGATATTGATACATTTATTAATTTAAATCCGGAAGAACTAAAGGTTAGTTCTGACATTGTGTCATATATTGCCTTAGGCAAGGTGGGATTATGTCAAGATTAGCAATGGGCTTCTCCAGCCCCCCCCCCCCCCAAAAAAGATCTGCCTGAAGTCATAAAATATAACCAAATTTTATGGTGTTCTCATCCTGGGCAATGTCATCCTGAGGGCCTTGCATATGTTTTCATGAACAGACTAAACTATTGCAAGTGTCACATAAAAACATATCCAGTGTCTCTGAAAGGCTCCTGGGTTTGGAAGTTTGTGTGAATCTATTGTAGGGATATTTCCCTAATTTGCTCCTGAGTACAATTTATTTTATAATGCGGCTTCAGAAGATTATCAGCCTCCAAGGTGGAACCTGTTAAAAGTGTTTTAAATTTCACAAGTGCATTATGTAAATGAGAGCTGTATTTATAATGCGTTCTGGATAAAAGGAATGTAGAATATTTTGGGGGAGAAATAATCATTAACAGAAAAGCTGTTTGTGATAACGCTGCCTGAATCAGCAAAGATATTGCAACTCTATTGCAGAAACTCAGTGTCCGGGATGTGAAAGATCTGCTTGGTGTTAATTTGCCTGATTTGAAAGAAGTTGAAAACTATCCTTCCGTTGCCCTGTGGATCAAGAACAACTTTCAGTCTGAACTGGACTCCCTTGGAATTGGCCTGGTTGGAGGCAGGGCAGCTCCGTTCTCTCCTTCTATGGGCAGCACCGTGTCAAGTATGTCTGTCCGTCCAGAGTCTGACGATGCCTTAACTGCCCTCTCCCCTGTGGCCCCCATCATGGGATCAACCTTATCTAGTCCAGGCAACATCAGTGTTACCACCCCCAGGACCAGTTCTGCCTCCTCGAATTTGAACCCATTCACTTCTAGAGATGCTACTGAGTCCTATTCAACTCCTGTCTTCAAAATCACTCTTACGACTAATGAAGTCTCTCCCTCCATTAACAATACTCAAACAACTGTTTCTGATAGAGTGCCTAAAGGTGCTTTCCCCACCAATATGTCTTCCAGTGTTAGAACTGATTCAGACAATACAATGGCTGGGACAGCTGTCCCTACAGCTGCAAGAAATACGTCGGTCCCCACTGAAATTACAATAGATTCCAACAGTGCCACAAACAACACAACAGACTTTCCTATAAGTGGAATCCCAGCCCCTTTCATTGCAAGAGGGATCAACACGACTTCTAATGAACTTATAACAGTAGTTCCCTCTTTGAACACTGCTGCTACTTTAAATGAAACTGGTGGCACACTAGTCCCTATCATCTCTAGCACTGCCGGGTTTATTGTAAATAAAACACTTGCCACCAATTTCAATAGCAGCACAGCCAGCAGAACAGTCCTTCCTTCAGTATCAACAGTTGTCCCCACCGTTTCCTTAAAAGTCACAGCTGTTCCCGATGGAACATTATTCCGCAGCACTGCAAGATATTTCAACACAACCATCTTGAGTAAACTTTTAACAGATTCTAACAATAGCACAGTCAGTTCCCCAGTTGTTACTACCAATCCCTTAGATTCCACCACTGTTGTTACCTCCAAAACCAGAGCTATTTCTTACAATGTTTCAGTAACTTCAAATGATACCATAAAAGACACTCCTTCCCCTTATGATGCAACAAGTAGCAATGGGATCCCTTCTGCTGAAACAACAATAGCTTCCGATAGCAACACCACAAGCAATGACACAGCATTTCCTAGCCCTGTTACAGTTGGACATGTGACCGGTGGTCTCAATGTAACTATTTTTCACTCACCCACTGTTGTCATAAAGTTCACTGTTGGTGCAGATACAACCACACCCAGAACTGACTTCACCTCTGTCCTGTCCCGCGTAACCAGAACAACTTCCAAATGGCTTTCAACACCACCTAAGCACATGCTGGCTACAAACCCAGCATTGGTCAGCAAAAAACCCATAACAGTTACAGACAAACAGCCAACTGCATCAAGCAAAACAACTTTCCATTCCCAAGAGACCTCTCACACGGCAGCTATTCCTCCACTATCCCCCCCAAATCGAACGACCACAGACGCAGCCACGTCCACCCAGAGAAGCAGCAGCAGCAGCAGCAGCAGAAGTGCAGCTCCACCAACAAAACCACCATCGTATCCAACTCCAAATGGCTACATTAATGTGAAGCCACTAAGTGGTATGTATTTGTGTTTAATTATTTCTCAAATTGCCTTTGTTTTAGAGGAGGGTGAAACTTTTCAGTAAAGAAAATTGAGTAATTCTGGCATGAGATCTGAGATGAAATTAAACAGATTTTCCTCAAGACAACAGAGATGCTGTGTTTATAGAGTTTCTGTGTTATGGAGATAGCTCTGAAAAACGAGGCTTCCATTATTATTCTGGGGGAAGAAACACATCCAGTTTCATTAAAAGTTAACTATATCTCACCTCTGAGATATGCAAAGGAGACCCTGGAAGAGGCAAACGACCAAACAGACATTTCAGTGTTGGCAGTGCACCCTGCTTCTTCCATACAGGTAAGTAGGAAAGCTTGTTCATTGCCCACATTGCCTTCTTGTGGCTGGGCTCGCCTGAGGCTTTGAGAAGGAGAGCGATGAAGATCTATGCATTCTGGGACTGCCCTATACTTTATTCATCCTCCATACGTTCAGTTGGAGTGCAAATTCAATTCTCTGGCCTAGTTTGGGGCTTTAACTGTGAATCAGCATCAACAGCTTGTGAGAACTGTCTGCGGAGGAAGATAGTTGGGAATGGTTGACCGAACTCATAAAGCTAAGCTAAATCAGATCAGACCTAATTAGGGTTTGAATGAAAGACCAAGAGGGAATACTAGAGATGTAGGCTAGAATGGGATTTTTTTTAAATATACTAGTTAATAGCAAACTATAATATTTTCATATTGTGGCATAGATAACATATCTATATTATCAAGTGCTCAGTTTGAAGAAGACCTTATCTTTACTGTCAGATTTCTCCTGTAACAATTTAGACTGAAAACAGTTAATCCCAAAGAATTATTAACTGCTCTAATAAATTAGTATTAGGAAGTGGATTAAGGTAACAAAAGAAGAATTCCAGCAAGCATATTACTTTCAAGTAAGGAGCCTCTGTATCAGGGTTTCTCAACCATGGCAACTCTAAATTGTGTGGACTTCAATTCCCAGAATTCCCCAGCCAGCATGCTGGCTAGAGAATTCTGGGAGTTGAAGTTCACACATCTTAGAATTACCAAGGCTGAGAAACTCTGGTCTATATAGACAAAGTTCTAAAGTGATTTTTTTTCCCCTTGTGTTCTTTCTAATGGAATTGAAGGTGGGGCACTCTTGTTTTTGATTTGGGGATGGTTGCTAGCTTTTTTTTATTAGTGTGAGCACCAGCTCTCACGTTCATTTCCATTCAAGTGCCATTTCTCCCATCTGAATACACGGAACAGGGAGAGTTCAGAAACAGCTATGTTGTCTACTTATTTGCAAACCCACATGTGCTCAGTTGAATGCTTAAAGAACAACTTTAGGTTCTGAAATGCAAACAGTATCCTTTAAGTTATAATAATACTTTTTGTTATACAAATATTTATCTGTAATTTCATTCTACCTTTCTATAAGGAGAAATATGAAGGACCTCCAGATCACTGAAAGTGATATGAGCTAATGTAGGAAGATTTTATCTTTAGGCTGTAATAGGATATCAAGAAATAACAGATAATACACAGGACTATGGATCAAAGGTCTGGTTCTCCCTCACTTTTTGGGGACAAGACCTTCATCTTGCCCCAAAAGATGAGAGGGGGTAAAACCTGCTTTTGCTTTAAAAGCCAGGATATCAGACATGGATTTAATCCTAGCCATAATACTGCCTGGTTCATTACACTAAGCCACAAATGTTAATTATAATTTGTTGATAAATTATGTTTGGATGGCTTCAGACATCATGCTTATCCATAAACAATGAGCTGCAAACTTCAAGGATCAGTTCATCCATTACATTAAACCCTAAAGAAGCAAACCACATCAAATGACTCCACATGGTCTATGAATCCAGCCATAGTAACTTTTTATATTATTCCATATACTCACGAACGAGGACAAGTAAACTTGATGGGATGACTTTGTACTGTCAGCATGATCTAGCCACTGTTCTTGAATCTGAGCCTGTATTGAGTAATAGTCTTAAAAGAGCTTCTTAAAATGCAAATAAAGATCTTGATTCCTGTTTATTTTCTCCATGTAGCATCAGCTTTAAACACATCATTCAGTTGGACGCTTCTGGCATTGTCTCTCACCATCGGAATCTCAATTCAGAAGTAAAAATGTGGTTATTTCCTCTCCAACCTAACAATTATTGGTGATGGTACCCATAATAGTTTCAAAATTCTACTACAAAAGCCATATTGACTCTTGGAATGATATCAGTGCTACGTAGACTATGTCTAAGTGACAGCAGCAGCAGCAGCAGCAAAACTATTTGATTTCCAGCAAAGAGAAGAAAAGGATTCGATCAATTCAGACTGGTTTTCTGGGAGCACCAACTGACTATGTCCTGGGTTGGAGGCTGGCTTCAATAATTACTTCCAAAGATGCACATCTCGTCAATTCACTTATGAACACCTAGTCCAGCATTTGATTCTGAGGTTGTTTGCTTTGTCTCTTGTATGTACACTTCTAGTTTTTCTATGATGAGATAATGCTTAGCCTCTCAGCAGAATGATCATGTCACAGCCAGCTGTTCAGAGCAATGAATGCATGTTTCATAATGATATGTGGAAAATAATATTGCCCAAATATTTGAGGACTCAGATTATTCGAAATATCACCACAATTCTCTGGCTCTGGCTTTTAGTGCTGTGAGCATTCTCCTTGAATACCATTTACTAGCTTCACATTTTGAATCAGCTTAATAGATGGAGCAATTGGAAAGCTACGCCCACTTGCTCTTAAGCCACGACTGCTTGGATAGTGCTAATGACAAAGGAATAGATTTTGAATGTTAGAACGAGAGTCCTATAATGGAAGGCATATTTTTCTCAAATTGATCTGGAAGCAATCATTCGTATCCTCTGAATTTTGCATCATCACAGAAAAAATTAAGTAGGAATCTTCATCTTGCATAGTAATTAAGATTTTAGTTAAATCACAGCTGCAGCCCCCACAGCCCTGGAACTGTCCTACCCATGTTTTGATAAATTATATGTTTTGTCAAAAGTAAAGAAACATTCTTAAATATTTAGGAATTATTAGTTAAATTATTTTCATTTAACCAAGCTTACATTTTAAATCTTAGCTTTATTCTGGCTCTGCCCTCTCATCTTAAGTAGAATCCCTAATGGGTCCAAAGTCCAAATGCATGCTCAGATACTTCCCTCTGCATCCCAAAAGATGGTGTATTTGATTGTGCATCTTGGGAAGTATCTGATCCTCATGAAAAAGAAATCTGGTTAACATGAAATGGATTGGGAATGGGCTTTTCCTACAAACCCCACACACTGTAATAGCGTTTTCTCACAGAAAACTACCAATCAGATGGCTTTAGTTATGCACCTGGAAGCTGTGCATTTAAGGGGTTTCACTTGAGTAATTTAGTCCAGAGGTAATTGAAAGCACATTAGGATATGTTCTGAAAGTGGATACAGTAAACCACTTAATCTCACGTTATTAGCGGTTAAGCTTCCAGATTTCCCTCTCCCAACATAGCTTCGGCATATACATAGACGAAGCCAAAATCTGAACCCTCCTACTTCATCCCACAGTATCTGCAGCACATTCCCCTCCCTCATTTGACAGTCATTAATCACATCCCCCAATTAGTTTAAAGTGTGAACTCTCCCTCCCGTTCCCTAACACGCTATTTTTTATCTTCTCGTATTTCATCCAGCTTTGAAGATGTTCTGCTGACATATTGTTATGGCTAACTAGTTCTCAAGCACATTCTTCTACTCCCCCCCTCCATGCTATCTAATAGTGGCTCTAAAGTAATACACAGGTTAAATAGTAAATGTCTCCATCCACATATGATGTCAGGCATAACATTCGATGTTAGCAGCCTTGACATATACATAATTTGATAAAGTAGATCACAACCTACTACTTGACAAGATAGAAAAATGTGGGTTAGACATCATCACCACCAGATGGATTCGTAGCTGGCTGACCGGACGTACTCAGTGTGTGGTCCTCAATGGAACTGCATCTACATGGAGGGAAGTGTGTAGTGGGGTGCCCCAGGGCTCTGTAGGGCTCTGTTCTGGGCCCAGTGCTCTTCAATATCTTCATCAACGATTTGGACAAGGGGATAGATGGGGAACTCATCAAATTTGCAGACGACACCAAGCTGGCAGGAATAGCCAACACTCCAGAAGACAGGCTTAAGATACAGGAGGATCTGGACAGACTTGAACACTGGGCGCTATCTAACAAAATGAAATTCAGTGGTGAAAAAAGTAAGGTTCTACATTTAGGCAAGAAAAAACAAATGTACAGGTATAGTATAGCGGGTATCTTGCTCAATAGTAGTAACTGTGAGAGGGACCTTGGAGTCCTAGTGGGCAATCACTTAAATATGAGCCAGCAGTGTGCAGCAGCTGCCAAAAAAGCCAACACAATGCTAGGCTGCATTAACAGAGGGATAGAATCAAGATCACGTGAAGTATTAATACCACTTTGCAATGCCTTGGTAAGGCCACACTTGGAATACTGCATCCAGTTTTGGTCACCACAATGTAAAAAAGATGTTCAGACTCTAGAAAGAGTACAGAGAAGAGCAACAAAGATGATCAGGGGACTGGAGGCTAAAACAGGAACGTTTGCTGGAATTGGGTATGTCTAGTTTAATGAAGAGAAGGACGAGGGGGGACATGATAGCAGTGTTCCAATATCTCAGGGGCTGCCACAAAGAAGAGGGAGTCAGGCTATTCTCCAAAGCGCCTGAAGGCAGGACAAGAAGCAACGGATGGAAACTAATCAAGCAACCTAGAACTAAGGAGAAACTTCCTGACTGTTAGAACAATTAACCAGTGGAACAACCTGCCTCCAGAAGCAGTGAATGCTCCAACACTGGAAGTTTTTAAGAAGAGACTGGACGGCCATTTGTCCAAAATAGTATAGGGTTTCCTGCCTGAGCAGGGGGTTGGACTAGATGACCTCCAAGGTCCCTTCCAACTTTTTATTATTGTTATTATTATTATTGTTATTATTATTATTATTATATATTATCTATATATCTAATCTATAGATAGAGATATAGATAGATAGATATAGATATAATATTGATCTTTATATTGGCAACTGGTTTTAAAGTTTATACTTCCCTATTTGCTGGAATGATGTGGTAGAACAGGGGTGTCAAACTGCCGGCCCATGGGCCAGATGCGTCATGCCAAAACCACGCCACCCCATTGCCGGCAATGGAAAAAAAGTCACGATAGGTTGCTACACGTCACGTGACGTTGCGAGTTTGACACCCCTATGTTAGAACTTCTAGGTTGATCAAATGGCCTTTTTGTATTGATGAGGCTGCCCCAAGAGAAATGACAGAAGGCTAATGGAATGGCAATTCAGAAAAAGCCTATGGAAATGAGATTAGTGCTAAGGGAATTTCTACATGAAGAGTACCAGACTGTAAGGACCCATTTCAATCCCACATCTTAAGGAAGCAGAACTCTTGGAAACAATTTATTCCAACAGGAACTTTTATTAAGAGTAGTTGATAGCAGGCATAATAGACAGAATCCGAGGGATTCCTTTACAGATCGATATTTTAAAGTGTCCCTAAGCAAACCCCACCCCACAGTTCATCCGGACGGTTCGGCCCGGCCAATCCCCAGGTGTTAAGTCCATCGTGGGAAAGGGAAGATAACATCAGTCCGGCTCTGTTTGTGCACGATTGTTCCGCAGCTCTTCACACCTCATTTTTGAGAACGGAGAAATAAATCAGGTCCCGGAGGTTTGTATCTCTTTCCCCCCCTTTTCCTGGCTGCCCAGTTAAGGAGAAGTTCGGAGAGATGCATAGTATAGGAGGCAATTTGTTACATTGTAATGGGTAGCAGGCACGAAGGCAAATAAACAAAAGGTTACATTGTAGTAAATAGAGGAAGTGAAAGCAATAAACCCGCATGCATATCCCCCCTCCCCCTTGGGAGTATGGCAGAATCCAGGGAAAGGTGAGATTTGGTTTTAGATCAGAGGATGTAGCTAGAAATGGAATATAAATGGATTCTGACATCCTGCCCCCTTAAAAATAGGAGAGATCCACCTGTAAAGAAAAGGAAAAAAAAATTTAGAGGTTAGTCTGGTTTGTTGGGATATTCTGTATGAAACTTCTTTAGCAGTTTCAATGCTCTGACATGACGTTTATGGACCCATTCGTTTTCTGAGGAGGGGAGGTGTTTCCATGCTACTAGGTATTGAGTTGCTCCGTGATACTTCCTATAATCTAGGATTTCTTTGATCTCGAAGTGTTGTTCTCCTTCAACCATGATTGGAGGTGGTGCGGGGGGAATTTTTGCACATAAGGGTGACTGTTGTTCTCTTTTCAGCAGGCTGCAGTGCAAAATTGGGTGTATTTGCCTGAGATTTTTGGGTAGTTCTAATTCTACTGTTACTGGATTTATGATTCTTTTAATTGGAAAAGGTCTTATATATTTTGGTCAAGGTTTTTTACAGGTCTGTAGAGATTTTAGGTATTTTGTAGACAAATATACCATTTCGCCTACACTGAATGGTATGGGTTCGACTCTCTTTTTATCTGCTTGTGCTTTGTATGCTTGCCTAGCTTCGTCTAGGGCTTTCCTAACTATTGGCCATGTGTTTTGTAATTGTGCTATCCATTCTTTCAGCGATGGGATTTCCGGTTCGTTTGGGATTAGTTCTGGCATAGGGTTGAAACTTTGACGGGTGGCTATTTGAAAGGGAGTGTAGCCTGTGCTGGAGTGGACTGTGTTATTGTAAGCAACTTCTGCGAAAGGGAATAGGTCCGTCCAATTTGTTTGCTGGAAATTAATAAAACACCACTCAACTACTGAGTTAGAACATTCTGATTGGCCGTTACACTGAGGATGATGACTAGATGACAGTCCCTGATTGGTTCCTAAGAGGGATAAAAATTCCTTCCAAAATTTTGACGTAAATTGCACTCCCCTATCAGATATGATGCGTTGGGGTGCCCCATGCAGTCTGTAGATGTGCTGCACTAATAGTTTCGGTAAGGTTTTTGCGGTGGGAATCTTTTGCAAGGGATAAAGTGCACTTGTTTGGAAAACAAGTCCGTAACCCCCCAGATAACAGTGTTTCCATTCCATGGATATTTCTTTCCAGGGGGCTGAGGGGTTCGCCACTGGTTTTAACAGTCCGGGCGATTTCCCTTGCAATCTCTTAGCCGTTGTGCACATTGGGCAGCTGGCCACGTAACTTTCTATGTTGTTTTTCATGGATGGCCACCAAAATTGCCTTTTAATTAAATGTAATGTTTTTACAAATCCAAAATGCCCTGCTGATTTTGTATCATGGCATAGCTGCATGAAAGTGACCCTCTCGGTGGTTGGTATATATAACTTCTCCCCCACCCATGGCAGTCCGTCCTTGATTGTGCACTTGTGTCTATTTTTCTGGAACCACTCATCTGTTTCCAAAGTTTTCCGGAATTCGATTCCGGTTTGGCTACCCAGCTGCGGCTTAATTTAGCTTGGGCTCTGGTGGTTACTGGCGCTGCCAGTTGTGGTTCCGGCATGAGTGGTTTAGAATCGGTGGCTCGCGTGCTGTTATATTGGGGCATTCTTCCCCCCCGGCAAGTGCTTGAGCGTAAAACGGAATTGGTGAAAATGCTGGGACCAGCGGGCTTGTTTGGGAGTGAGCTTCCTGGGTGTTTTTAAGGCTTCCAGGTTTTTGTGGTCCATCCAGACCTGAAAAGGGATTTTATTCCCTTCAAGGAAATGGTGCCACGTAAGTAATGACCAGCGCACCCCGTATGCCTCTTTTTCTCACACGGCCCAGCGGTGTTCTGTTTTGGTAAGTTTCTTGGACGTGTATGCGCACGGTTGCAATACCGCTTTGTCGTTTTCTTGTAATAGTACAGCCCCCACTGCCACATCGCTTGCGTCCGCCTGTATTACGAAAGGTTTATGCTTTTCTGGGTGCCTCAGTACGGGTTCAGCAGAAAAAAGTCTCTTTAACCTCTTGAACGCCGCTTGGCATTCCACTGTCCATTTTAGGTTTCACTGAGGATTCTCCCTTCGTTTTTAGTAAGTTCGTGAGGGGCAGGACTATTTGGGCAAATGAGGGGATGAATTGGCAGTAAAAGTTTGCGAAACCCAGGAAACTTTGCAATTGCTTTCTTGTGCGAGGTGGTGCCCATTCTAATACTGCCCTGACCTTTTCTGGGTCCATTTCAATGCCTTGTGGGGATATGCGGTAACCTAGGTAGTCTATTCTTTCCTGGTGGAATTCGCATTTCGATAATTTGGCATATAGGTGGGCAACTCGCAGTTTCTTTAAAACCACTCTGACTAGGTTGATATGTTCCTCTTTGGATTCGGTGAAGATAAGGATGTCGTCTAAATAAACCAGGACCCCCTTAAATAGGTGCTTCCTTAGTACCTCGTTGATTAATTGCATAAATATTGCGGGGGGGCCTTGTAGTCCAAATGGCAAAACTTTGAATTGGTAGCACCCCATTGGGCAATGAATGCGGTTTTCCATTCATCCCCCTCCTTAATCCTAACGCGGTAATACGCTTCCCTTAAGTTTAGTTTAGTGAAAATTCTTCCTTTCGAGAGGTGGGATAACATGTCCTTCATGAGGGGTAGGGTAAGGGGGTATAGGTTATTTTCACTGATTGCATTCAGAGCGCGGTAATCTATGCACAAGCGCAAAGTGCCATCCTTCTCTCTAAAGAGGACTGGGGTGGCTACCTTAGGCTTGGCAGGTTCGATAAACCCCCTTTCTAGGTTTTTATTTATGAATCTTTCCATTTCCTCCTTCTCCTTAGGGCTCATAGAGTATAGTCTGGGCTTTGGGAGTTTTGCCCCGGGCTTGAATTCTATGGCACAATCCGTGGGTCGTTGAGGGGGAAGCTCATCCGCCCGTTCCTCACTGAAAACTTCAGCAAGGTCTCGGTATTCTTCTGGGATCTCGGGCAGCCCCTTTTCCTCTCCCACCGAAGCTTTCTCCATTCCTGGGTTTGGTAGGGCTTCTTGGGGTTTTAAGTTCGCACGATCGGGAAATTGATTTCTGCCATCCTCCAATTTACCCAGGGGTTCCATTTCTTTAACCATTCCAGCCTGGGGTCACTACAAATGTTATATCTTCCTCATGGTTCCCCAGGGACAGGTGGACTGGTAAAGTGGCTAGCGTAGCTGGCAACCACCCCCCCATCTAACTGGCCAAATGAGATTGGTTGTTTTAGTCTCCTCACCGGAATGCCCAAGTTCCCCACTAGCGTCGGGCTAATGAGGCAGCGGGTGCAGCCAGAGTCTATTAAGGCTTTCACTTTGACAGCTTTGGGCATGGAGGGAGCTAATATAGTCACTGTCTTGAGGATGGGTGGAATGGATCCACTTACCAGGGGTTCGCCCTCCGAGCTGTCATCCAAGGTGCCCACCGCCCCTGCGGTGTAGGCTGGAGTTCCCTCCCCTCGCTTGGCAGGGGTTGGGGACTCCACAGCCTCTATCGCCCTCATGGCGGGTTCTTTTGGTTTGGCTGGGGACTTCCCTGATTTCCTGGCCGGCGATGGGTCTGGTTTGCGCTGAGGGGCTTTTGAGCAGCATTCTACAGCGCGATGCCCCTCCCGCATTTGAAACAGCCCGTTGACTTCTTGGCCGTAGCTGGTGGTTTCGCTGGCTCGCATGTCGGCTCAGGAGGCGAGCGGCCCCATGGTTTTCCTTGGCGGTGCCTCTTCAGTAGCTCGATCTCTGCTTCCTCTGCCAGGACATACCATTCATCAAGTTGGCATGGGTCCCCTCGAGGCAGGCAAGCATCATACAGGTCGTAGTTTAGGCCATCTTTGAAATGGCTAAGGAGGATGTCTTCCGGCCAGTTCAGCTTGTTGGCAATGGCCCGGAATTCTTGTGTATATTTGGCTACCGGACGTCTGCCCTGCCTCACGGTTTCGATTCTCTCGCAGGCCTTGCGATCAACCAGGGGGTCCTCGAATCGCCTTCTCAGAGAGGACATGAAACGGTTGAAGTCATTGAGCTCTGGGGCATTGGAATCATGCAGGTTCACCACCCAGTCTGCGGCCGGTCCGTCCAGAGCGGATTGCACGATACGGATGCGGGCTTTGTCACTGGGGATGTCCCGTCCGTATTCTTCCATGTAGCTGAGGACTTGGGTTAGGAAAAATCCCAAGTGTGGCGGCTCCCCCCTGAATTTCGCATCCAGCGGTGGGAATCTTTGGATCAGTGCCTTCGCCGCCGGCAGTATTGTCTCCCATCCTGATCGCCATCTGCGGGTCGGCGGGGAGTGGGGGCTGCTGAAGTGGTAGCTGCTGGTTAAGCGGACGTCCCCGGGACTACAGGTTCCGATTCCCCCTCAGTATCTCTCCAGCTGCAGCTCCAGGTGCTGGTGCGGCCGTGGGGCTCAGGTTTCTCCTCCCCTAGAGAGCCGAGGGTTTTTTTCATCAGGTCAATAGCTTTCTCTAGGATCCAGTTCGAGTGTTGTGCACAACTTCCTTCCTCTTCGCTAACGTGCAGGGATTTCTCCATCTCTTGCTTCCATTCGGGTTGGTGGCTGCCCCGTCTCATGGTCACTTTTCTCGATATCTTTTCCCACTCGTCTTTTTTCCCAACGCCCATCGACCACCGAGGTTTGTGGTTGCGCGTCTGCACCACTTCTTCTCCTGAGGAGTAAGACGTTTCGGATCCCGACAGCTGGCGGGATCTCGGTCGGGGGGAAGGCTCCCTTTCCACGGGGTTTTCTTCCTTCCCTGCCTCGTCGTCCGACATTGTATTTTTTGCAAAGTCCCCCGGTAAGGTTCTTCCTTCCAGGTTGACTATTTATGCAGATCCTGTCTAATGTAAGGACCCACTTCAATCCCACATCTTAAGGAAGCAGAACTCTTGGAAACAATTTATTCCAACAGGAACTTTTATTAAGAGTAGTTGATAGCAGGCATAATAGACAGGATCTGAGGGATTCCCTTACAGATCAATATTTTAAAGTGTCCCTAAGCAAACCCCACCCCACAGTTCATCCGGACAGTTCAGCCCGGCCAATCCCCAGGTGTTAAGTCCATCATGGGAAAGGGAAGATAACATCAGTCTGGCTCCGTTTGTGTGTGATTGTTCCACAACTCTTCACACCTCATTTTTGAGAACGGAGAAATAAACCAGGTCCCGGAGGTTTGTATCTCTCCCCCCCCCCTTTTCCTGGCTGCCCGGTTAAGGAGAAGAAGTTCAGAGAGATGCATAGTATAGGAGGCAATTTGTTACATTGTAATGGGTAGCAGGCACGAAGGCAAATAAACGAAAGGTTACATTGTAGTGAATAAAGGAAGTGAAAGCAATAAACCCGCATGCATATCTCCCCTCCCCCTTGGGAGTATGGCAGAATCCAGGGAAAGGTGAGATTTGGTTTTAGATCAGGATGTAGCTAGAAATGGAATATAAATGGATTCTGACACAGACATTTCAAAAAGTAATGGGTGTATTTGCATGACATCCTTATCAGAGTAAGACATTTCTATTCATGGTTAACTATTATTCTTAATTTGTGCGACTCACTCAACCCTAAGCTAACCATACAAGTTGGAAGACCAAAATAAGTCAGGTTAAAATGTGATGGGCCAGTTGGTGATGCTATTCATTATACAGGTCATATGTGGCAGCCAAACTCAGAAGAAATTAATTGGCTTGATGTTCATTATGCTTAAGCAGAATCTAAACTGGTTAGTGAACATGAGATCAGCAGGTCTGAGGGAATCATAGGATTGGAAGGGACCTTGCAAGGTGACATGATAGCAGTCTTCCAGTATGTGACGGGGACTCACACAGAAGAGTGGGTCAATCTATTCCCCAAAGCATCTGAGGGCAGAACAAGAAGTAATGGGTGGAAACCTATCAATGAGAGAGCCAACCTAGAACTAAGGAGAAATTTGCTAACATGAGAACAATTAATCAGTGGAATAGTTTGCCTCCAGAAGTTATAGGTGCTCCATCATTGGATGTTTTTAAAAAGAGGTTGGACAATCATTTGTCTAGAGTGGTATAGAGCAGCATTCCCCAATCTTTTTGGGTTGGCAGCCCAGTGGGGGGGGGAAGGGGGAGAAGATGGGATGATTTTGTGTGAGGGGCTGGCTCATGCATGCACAGCTTCATTTGCCTGAGCAGCATATGTGTGCGCTGGCGCCAGCCGCTTGCACAAGTGGGGCTGTGAGCGCCGGCATCAGCCACTTGTACGAGTGGGGCTGTAAACGCTGGCACCCGCACAAATGGGGTTGCGGCCTGGTTGCAAATAGGCCACAGCCCGGTAGTGGGCCACAGCCCACAGGTTGGGGCCCTCTGATATAGGTTCTCCTGCTTGAGCAGTGGGTTGGACTAGAAGTCCAACTTTCAACTCTTTTATTTTATTATTTTGGTTTTGTATTATGATAATCAGAGCTAGACCCAATACTGCAGATGTGTACCGGCTAGTGCAACCACTTACTGTGATTTCAACATTATTCTGCTCTTGATGCAGCCCAAAATTGTATTGGCTTTTTGGCAGCTGCAGCATGTTGCTGGCTCATGTTTAACCTGCGGTCTACCTTAACACCGATATCCTCCTTCCAAGTATTATAGTACTGTTAATCCAGATATCCCCTGTCCAGTAGTTGTACAATTTGTTCTTCCTTTGCAAGTGAAGAGCCTTACATTCCTTACCACCAAATAATGTTTTGTTGGGTAGCACCCAATGAGCAAGTCTATCAAGATCCTTTTGTATATTGTCCCTGTCTTCGAGAGTATGAGCTATTCCCCATAGCTGTTCCATTTGCACATTTTATCTTTCTTTTCTCTCATTTGGTAATTTATGAAGATTTGAAAAGTATTGAATTCAGACAAACTCAGGTTCCCACTGCATACCCCTATACATATGCACATAGATCCACTGAGATCCACGAGTTGGCTATCATTGTTCAGCCAACTGTGAATCCATTTAGTAGTGGGGCCATCCATCCCATTCTGTTCTAGTTTATCAAAAAGAGGGCATGGTCTACCTTATCAAATGCTTTACTGAAGTCTAAGTACACTTCATCCATAGCACTCCATTGGCCCACTAATTTAGTCATCATCAAAGAAAGCAATAAGATTTCTTGTTTTCTGACACCATTTGTTTTCGACAAATCCATGCTGGTTTCTGGTAATCACTCTGTTCATTTAGAAATACTTGCTAACCTAAAGCTTGATTATCATTTCTAGGATTTTCCCAAGTATTGATGTTGTTGATTGGTCTGTAGTTTCCTGTGGATCTACTTTTCTTTCCTTTTTGAAATTTGGAGAAATCCAGTCTTGTGGCACTTTCCTGTGCTCCAGGATTTCTGAGAGATTTCAGCCAGTGGCTCTGGGGTGACATCCATCAGCTCCTTTAACACCTTGGAATGTAATCCATCTGCTCTGGGGACTGGAATTCAGAATTCAGAACAACTAGGTGTTCTCTCTCCAATTCCTTGCCTATTTTGCTGTGCATTTCTCTTCTGCTCCTCTCCCTGACATCTCTGAGACGTCAGACTGCTTTTTCCTTGGGTGAAAAGACAATTGCCAGGTAGGCAGTTCAACATTCTCCCTGCTGTCCATCACCATCTTGCCTTCTTCTCCAGCCAGTAGGCAAGCATTTTGTTGACTTTCCTTTTCTGCAAGCACTGGCAGGAATAGCCAACACCCCAGAAGATAGGCCCTATCTAACAAAATGAAATTCAATGTAGAGAAAAGCAAGGTTTTAGACTTACACAAGAATACCAAATGCACAGGTGTAGAGTAGGTGGTACCCGGCCCAACAATAGTAACTGTGAGAGGGACCTCGGAGTCCTAGTGGACAGTCACTTAAATATGAGCCAGCAGTATGCTGCAGCTGTCAAAAAAGCCAATGCAATCCTAGGCTGCATTAATACAGGGATAGAATCAAGGTCATTATTACCACTTTATAAGGCCTTGGTAAGACCACACTTGGAATAACGCATCCGGTTTTGGTCACCACAATATAGAAAAGATGTTGAGACTCTGGAAAGAGTGCAGAGAAGAGCAACAAAGATGATTAGGGGACTGGAGGCTAAAACATATGAAGAATAGTTGCAGGATTTGGGTATGTCTAGTCTAGAGAAAAGGGTGACATGATAGCAGTGTTCCAATATTTGAGGTGCTGCTACAAAGAAGAGGGAGTCAACTTATTTTCCAAAGCACCAGAAGCAATGGATGGAAACTAATCAAGGAGAGATGCAACCTAGAACCAAGGAGTAATTTCCTGACAGAACAATAAACCAGTGGAAGTTGTAGGTGCTTCATTACTGGAGGCTTTTTAAAAAGAGACTGGACAGCCACTTGTCTGAAATGGTATAGGGCAGTGATGGCGAACCTTTTAGAGACCGAGTGCCCCAAAACTAGCCCCGCCCCCGCTCCACCTCCTGCCCTGCCCCTGCTCTGCCCCCACACTGTCCCCACCCCACCTGACCGCAGGGCCACTCACTGCCTCCAGGGCCCGCCACAGATCGCCCAGGCAGCCCAGCAGCGCCATGGTGGCCATGCCCTCTGCCCGTGCCCCGCAGCATCAACTGTGCGCGATGGGGCATGAGGGCAGAGTCTTGTCTACACTGCCTGGCTGCCATGTCCTTGGCTGCGCTTCTCCACGTGGGCCACACTCAGGGGCGACTCCTCCAGGGGGGCTGCTGGTGAGGAGGGGGTCGTGGGAGGAGGCGAGGCTGGGGCAAGGGCACGTGTGCCCACAGAGAGGGCTCCGAGTGCCGCCTCTGGCACGCGTGCCATAGGTTCGCCACCACTGGTATAGACTCCTGCTTGTGCAGGGGGTTAGACTAGGAGACCTCCAACGTCCCTTTCAACTCTGTTATTCTGGCATTCACTTCTTAGCTCATGCTGAGCCTTCAGCTTCCTGTTTCCATCCTTGCAGATTAGGCCTGTTTTCCGATATTCAGCTTTTATTATAGGCCCCTCTTTCTAATCTTGAAAATTGCCCTTTTTGTTTCTCAGTTTATCTGAGAGCTCTTGCTGCAATCATGCCTTTTTCATCAGGTTTCTCCCACCTTTTCTCTCACACACTCTTTGGCATTGTTTGTGTCTGGCCTTAATTATTTCATTCTTCAGAATTTCCCAATTTTCCTGAAATGTTGCCCTTCCCTTCTCCTCTTGAATCATCAAAATGGCTAAGCCTGGATTAGAGTTGGATGCTGCAGCCCTGTAGAAGAGCAGGCTGCTTAAAAAAATTGCAGGCACCTGTGGTATTTCCCGCCCCCCATCTAAATCTTTCCCCAAAAGTACCTGTGACAAGCACAAGTTGCCATTTGAAGTGTGATGGAAAACCAATTTTCAAATGGCTGATGTGGGCTCACTACCTTGGTTCACACATTACTACTTGAATCAAACTGTTATGGTAAATTTAATAAACTGGTTAAACAAACCATGGATTAGCACAAAATGAAAACTCAGCCATTGTAGGCAAATTACACTTTATCTAGGTATTCATCAAAGGGCACATTGATGGTCTTTGTTAGCCTGCCTGGTAGGTTCCCGACCCTTCTGCAATTGGGTTTTGCTTGCCCTCTTATGTCTCAAAACTGTTCCATAAACTCTTCATTGAAAAGAGTGGCAAAGTCATGGGATTTCAGTTCTTAAACCTGAATAATTGGTGAGAAGCAGAAAGAGCCAGGCAGTTTTAGTATCAGGATCAACTTTAATAAATCACAGATCTCAAAAATCTTAAGCTGACAGTTGATTCTAGAAAATGGAGGAAACAGAAAACTAAAAAGACATAAAAGTTCCTTTTTGAAAAACAGTTTTCATAATTAAAAAGATTTATTTCATTGAATGAAAGATCAAATAACCAATATCCTTTAACAATTTTCCAGAAGTTACTTACAAATTTTCAGTGTAATAAGGCTTCTTGACTGCAACCGAAAAGCTGCATTTTCCACCTAAGAATGCCAGGCCATGGGTTTTTTTTAGACACTAAAAGTCAAGGACAGGTAGGATTATCAGACATCCAGCAAAAGGTTGACATGTCCCCCTTTTTGTCCTCATGTCCTCCATCTAACAGGCAGAGGCTAAAATTAAATAATGTGTGGCTTTTTTATATATTGTGTATGGGCAGATGTTTGTTGAAGGGGGTTGGACTGTTTTCACAACAGTAGCCATTCAAACTTTTGTGTATTGTTCAGTCTTTCTTCCTTTCCCTCCTCTGTGAACAGACTTAACAGATTTAAATTATTTATTTCCTGATTCTGGCAGTCGGCTTCAATCCAGCCCCTTCAATTCTATGATCAGCAGAATCTATAGATCACATGATTTATCATACATTTCTATGTGAAAATTTGGAAAGCATGTTATTGTCAATTCTGTGTTATCACTAGTGTATGTTCTTGAAAAAAAGATTGGTTGGAAAAATATTGTGATAGAAAAAAATCAAATTTGGATACTGGAAAAGCAATACCATATACATAAAGGCCTAAATAATTTTTATCATTGTTGCCAAGACAATGTTAGTGTGTCCTTTCCCCCCATTTGTCTTTCTTTCCAACAGTCCACATCCTCCTTTGCTTCTTCAGATAACTAGTAACCCTAGGTCAGAGTTCTCCAACCTTTCTGGCTTTGTGGATGGCTGGGGGGTGGGGGGTGGGGGGAGGGGATGGGTCCGTGCAAGTGGCAGGCACGCACGCATGTGTGCACAGCCCCATATGTGCGAGCGGTGGGCATGCACGCACGCCGCTCGCACAAATGGAAAGTGTGCACGTGTTTGCCCGCTGCTTGCACAAGTGAGGATACATGTACGCATGCACGGTTGCTCCCCATTTCCACAACCCGGTTCCGAATGGCTGAAGGCCCAGTAGTGGGCCGCAGCCCAGGGGTTGGGGACCCCAGCCATAGGAGACCACGTTCTTATCTGTATTAAGGCTAATAATAGCTAAAAGTGTCTTTTTCTTGTTTCCCTCTCTACCCGTTGTAGATAAAATTTTCAATAAGAATTTATTATGATTAGATGTTTCCATTTTCTCCTCATGAAGTTAACTCTCTAAATCTGCATCTGTGGGTGTGTGCTTCTATTTTGAAGATAAAAGAAAGTAGGATCAAAAGATGCTTGTGTTGCATCCTCAAATACTAGATTTATTCACTTTTGTTTGCTGGACTCTTCACTTGCAGAGATGAACTTGAATAGGTGGTGCCTGGTTGAAGTAAGAAGCCAAAGGGTCATTTAGCAGAAGGTGGAGTTTCAGAGCTCAGTCTTGCTTCTTGTACCCTTTCAGAAACAAATAATATCAGAAATAAAAATCCAGTCATTGACAAACACTATATGAATTTTTAGTATAGCTATAGCAGTGGAATTTAGCCTAGACAAATGTGCTACAGTAGCGATAAAGTGTGGTAAACTCATGAACAGTAATGGGATTGAAATGCTGAGTGGCCAAATCACCAGGAGCTAATAGGATGAAGTCTACAAGTATCTGGGCATTTTTCAGTTGGATAACATCAAGCATGGACAAGTTAAAATTGTGATTAGTAAAGAATGTATCCAAAGAGTGAGAAAAGTGCTAAAAATAAATCAAAGCTATCAATACCTGGGCCATACCTGTGATACAATACCCTGCTGTAATTATTCACTGGACTAAAATGGACATTTGGACCAAAAATATGAAAACTCTTAAGTATTCACCATGCATTACATCCCCATAGTGATATTGATAGACGAGACCAGTGCTTTTCAATCTTTTCACAGATTATACCACTTTAGGACATGGCAATATTCGAGCACCACCAGTGGCTAAGCAAGGTGTCAAAAACTGGATGACCAATAAAAAAGGAAAAAAGTGATAAAAGTACAACCACTCACCATACTTTTAATGGGAAACTTGTGCCTGTTTCTCTGACTATCTTTGCACTGGTGGCTGGAGAGTGCTCACTGATAGAATTAAGTCAGATTCCAGCTGAAGACAATTCCTTTCCTTAGTTTTTAGCTAATGAAAAAAACGCCTTCTTGCACAAGTATGTGGAACCAAATGGCAGTAACACTACAATAGCTTTTCCCCCCACTTCCAGTAGTTTTGCAACTTGGCTCCAGAACTCGGTCAGTGTTTTTTCATAAAAAGGTTCCTTCAAATTGCAGTTTGATGTCAATTCCAGAAGTGCTTCTTGCTCTTGAGAGGAAAGGTCAGAGTTCACAACATTGTCCATAATGAAGGTCAATGCAACCCAATGAATTCCAA
This sequence comes from Azemiops feae, assembly GCA_023970755.1. Classification (NCBI taxonomy): domain Eukaryota; kingdom Metazoa; phylum Chordata; class Lepidosauria; order Squamata; family Viperidae; genus Azemiops; species Azemiops feae. Next base: position 589,241 of record JALGBA010000623.1, read on the forward strand.
AATCACATCCTCTTGACACAAATGGAAAATACAACACAAACTCATTGTGAAATTTTTCCAAGTGATTTTTGATGGCAATTTCAATGTCTTCAGTGTCAGCAACAGAATTTAGTTCAATAAAGTCTGACACATTGAGAAATGATGCAATATTTCCTTTCTTTACTTGGCCTATCCACAGGAAGATTTTCTTGTAGAATGCACAAACTTTGTCTTCCATGATAAACACGTTATGACCGTGGCCCTGCAGCAACCAATTAAGTTCATTTAGCTTTTTTAATATGTCAGCCAAATAGCCAAGGCAGGACACCCAGAAGACATTTTCAAACTTTTCTGCTAGGGGTGATGAAACATTCATCAGGAACAGGTGCGTTTCATCTCATAGCTTGAATAATCTTGATAATGTTTCACCTCTCGACAACCAACATACTTCTGTATGAAAGAGAAGAGTGCTGTGCTTAGAATCTAAATCCTTGCATAATTGTCGGAATAAACTTCCATTCAATGGCCAGTTTTTGAGGAAATTTATTATTTTTGCAGCATCCTCCAAAATCTCATGTAACAATGGGCTCATCCATTTAGAAGCAAGTGCATGTCTATGCAAGATGCAATGATTTGAAACAATGGAACTGTTTCATGTCTTAGCTTGTGCTACCACGCCCAAAGCTCTTCCTGTAATGGCTGCTGCACCATTGGAACAAATTGCTACACACCAAGTCCATAATATTCCATGTTCACTGAAAAAGTTATTGATTATTGTGAATATTTCTTCCCCAGTCATTCTGCTAGGTAGTGGGTGGCAAAATAATATGTGTTCCAGTATATTGTCCGAATCAGGAACACTCACAAAGACAATTAATTGTGCTTCACTAGCAATGTCAGTTCTTTAGTCCAATTGAAATGCATTTTTTTCTGCTGCTGTGATCTTTTCCACCACTTGTTGAGTAACGTCTGTGGCCATATCTTGTATTCGTCTTTGGACGGTGTTGTCAAAGCATGGAAATAGCATCAGCCATTTTTTCATCAAAGAAAATTGAAGCAATTGCAATGGCAGAGGAAACCACAACTTCTTCACCAATTGTGTGAGGCTTATTTTGTTTAACTGCTATCAAGGACAATTTATAAGATGCTTCCAGACATTTTTTCGAGATAGTTGTAGACTTCACAAAAGCAGTGCGGCATTTAAAAATTCATCTCTCTTCTTCACAAAAAATGCTACTGGCTTTTTGGTGTGCTCTTTATGTTTTGTTGTTAAATGTTTTTGAAGCAAAGAAGGCTTCGTGGAATGCTTGGATAGTACTTCATTGCAGATAACACAAACAGGAAGCGGCTGATCATTTTCTTCCGTGAAATAAAATCTAAACTTCAAATAATCTTCACTGTATTTTCTATTCAGTGCTGGTTTTAGTTTCTTGGGTGGCGGTTCCTTTGCTGAATCACTTTCCCTTTGCACTGACAAACGTATGATGAATTTATCCATATTTATTAATATGCACCACTGATCTCACACCATCACACACAGCAGTAGCAAAACTGAATAACTGGAAAGGAGAAAAATGACAAGCCAGACGAGGAGGAATCCGGCGACATGTTGTGATTGGTAAAGCGTAGGTGGGTAGGGGTGGAGCTGACGTATCAGCCCAGAATAGACACTTTGATCTTGAAATTTCCTGCCTTTTCGTATATATTCGGCTATTTTGAGCGCAACAGGGAATGATGAGTCATGGGTCGAAAGCATTTCAGCTCCTCCACAGAAAATGCAGAAACAAATCCACAGCAAGTCTTTCCAATCCAATGAATAATACATGGTGACTCATCCATTTGACTGCGTTTCACATTCAAAAGGCTGAGAAAAGTGTAATGGTATTATCTTGTCTAGGACAATGTCCCGTACCACCTGCCAGGTGCCAAAGTATTGCCAGTGGTATGCATAACTACCGGTTGAAAAGCACTGGACTAGACAACTGTGACCCGTTGGGTCATTTTTTCAGAGATATTTCCTTATTTAAACAGAGAAACAGAATGACCACAGATGGATTACTATTAATTATGGTTTTAAAATTAAAGAAAAAAACATTTTACTAAAGAAGATAGATGCATAGCAAGACTAATATAGATGCATTTCTTTTAACAAAAGACATTTTGGATGGTATTTTTACTTCTTTTTCCTTGATTTAAAGCAACATATATCTGACTGATTTTTTCAGATAAATTAGCACATTCCCCACATTTGTCCTTGCACTTGATGTATAGTGAGAGCAAAGCATGACTGTATTGGGAGTTGTGTCTGTTGAAAAGGGACGTCTTCACCTTCACCTCAGTGTAGACTGAGTGTAGTTTTTGGAATTATGACTATGTCATTTTTTTAAAAATGCAAATGTTTATCTTTGCTACAGTGAGATTCAATTTACTAATCATAACATGGATCTCATCCATATTCCATTGCAAAGCTTTGAAAGATCCAAGTTCGTCATTAAAATGGTGGGAGCATATGTGATGGCAATCCAGAGAGTTCAATTGAATCAAGAAATTCTCTTACAAAATAAATAGTGTTAGCTCTTTCATCATTCCAGGAAGCATCTAATACGTGTGGAACTGATTTTCTCATCAGAACCAAGATACATTGCACAAATGTATCATAATCTTATGGTCTTGGCTTGGCTGCTTCATCAAATAAAGTGAAAAAATTACTAGACCAGTGAAATGCTGTGGACATGGTATACTTAGTAAAGCATTCGACAAAGTAGACCACAATCTACTGCTTGATAAGCTAGAAAAAGATGGAATAGACAACATCACCATCAAATGGATTTGTAGCTGGCTGACAAACCATACTCAACGAGTAGTCCTCAATGGTACTACATCCACATGGAGAGAAGTAAGCAGTGGGGTACCACAAGGCTCTGTCTTAGGCCCAGTACTCTTCAATATCTTCATCAATGACTTAGATGAGGGAATAGAAGAACTCATCAAATTTGCAGATGACACTAAACTGGCAGGAATAGCCAACACCCCAGAAGACAAGCTCAGGATTCAAAAAGATCTTGACAAACTGGAACAATGGGCCCTATCCAACAAAATGAGTTTTAATGTGGAGAAAAGCAAAGTTTTACATTTAGGCAGGAAAAATCAAAGATATAAGTACAGATTAGGTGAGACCTGGCTCAAAATCAGTAACTGTGAGAGGGATCTTGGTGTCCTAGTGGACGATCACTTGACTATGAGCCAGCAATGTGCAGCAGCAGCCAAAAAAGCTAATACAATCCTGGGTTGCATAAACAGAGGCATAGAATCAAGATCACGTGAAGTATTAGTACAGCTTTATAAAACCCTACTGAGACCACACCTGGAATACTGCAATCAATTTTGGTCACCACACTACAAAAAAGATGTTGAGACCTTGGAAAAAGTTCAGAGAAGAGCAACTAAAATGATCCAAGGCCTGGAGACTAAAACATATGAAGAATGGCTGCTGGACTTGGGTTTGGCTAGTCTAAGGAAAAGAAGAAATAGCAGTATTCCAGTATTTGAGGGGCTGCCACAAAGCAGAGGGGATCAAACTATTCTCCAAAGAACCAGAGGGCAGGACCAGAAACAATGGTTGGAAATTGATCAAAGAGAGATGCAACCTGGAATTAAGGAGAAAGTTCTTAACAGTGATGACAATTAACCAGTGGAACAGCTTGCCCTCAGAAATCGTGGGTGCTGGAGGTTTTTAAGAAGAGACTGGACAGTAACTTGTCTGAGATGGTATAGGTTCTCCTGCTTGAGCAGGGGCCTGGACTAGAAGACTTCCAAGGTCCCTTCCAGCTCTATTCTATTCTATTCTATTCTATTCTATTCTATTCTATTCTATTCTATTCTATTCTATTCTATTCTATTCTATTCTATTCTATTCTATTCTATTCTATTCTATTCTATTCCAACTGCTTTCTGGGAATTGGTGAATTGGAAAGGAGAAGGTGGGAGGACCAAAGGAGCTAAGGCCTTGCTGATTGGATACTTCATTGCATTTAAGCTACATTTAAACTGCTCAGAGCTCCTTCCAACTGCTTTCTGGGAATTGGTGAGTTGGAAAGGAGAAGGTGGGAGGACCAAAGGAGCTAAGGCCTTGCTGATTGGATACTTCATTGCATTTAAGCTACATTTAAACTGCTCAGAGCTCCTTCCAACTGCTTTCTGGGAATTGGTGAGTTGGAAAGGAGAAGGTGGGAGGACCAAAGGAGCTAAGGCCTTGCTGATTGGATACTTCATTGCATTTAAGCTACATTTAAACTGCTCAGAGCTCCTTCCAACTGCTTTCTGGGAATTGGTGAGTTGGAAAGGAGAAGGTGGGAGGACCAAAGGCGCGCGAATCATATAACTAAAAAATCATAAATAGCAGCAGTACATTCAGGGCAAGTGCGTCTGAGATTCCTTGTATCTAAGTATGCCTGGCTTAGTTCAGTGCAACACTTGTTTTGCAGCTGTCTTTCGCAGTACCCTCTTCAAACTTGGAAACTGTCCTATCTGTAAACAAATCACTAGTCTACAAGGACAGATTATTTATCTAGGGTCTGTAATCTCTGCTCTTCAGGCAGAAATTAGGTGTCCAGTTCAGTCCTTCTACTCTTATTGAGCCTCCGTGCTATCAGCCCCCTCTACCACAAAGATCCTGCAGGAAAAGGGCAGTGTGGACAACTGTGGGATCTGGCAGGGTGAGATCTGTGAACTATAAACACAAAGCTTTCGATGTGTCCCTGCACAACAGATACAGTGCCCTTGATGACCTTAATAGGGACATTAAGGAGACAGGTAAAGGTATTTGTGATGATAACTCAAATAAACAGGGGATCGTAGACTGAGATGAAGAACTTGTTTTCGACAGGGAGAGTGCGAATCAGGTATTACACATCAGTCATGCAAGAACAGAAAGGCACCCAAAAAGAGAAGCCACCTTCTGGTAGGTGATTCAATTATAAGGGATGTAAATTTAGGAAAGGACACAGAGGTTTCGAAAGAGGTCAGGTGTCTCCCAGGTGCTACTGCCAGTAGGGACAAGAAGCGTATTTCTAAAATAATCAAGAATGCCAGCAAGGACTGTGATGTGGAGGCTATTGTACATCTTGGCACTAACGATCTGTCCCAAAAAGATGTACTCTCTGTGCAGAATGATTTCCAGAGCTTGGGGCAGGAACTTAGCGGAATAGGCTGTAGGTTTACTTTTTCAGAGGTTTTACCAGTATACAAGGAGCAAAATGGAAAAGGCCAGCGTATAGCACAATTCAATATGTGGCTAAAGGAGTGGTGTAAAGGGGAAGGCTTTGGATATATTAGTCACGATGTCAGTAGCTGGTCCAATGAAAAAATGTACAAAAGAGATGGTTTGCATCCATCAAAGAAAGGAACTGAGTTACTCGGCTATAAAGTCACAGATTATCTGGAGGAATGTTTAAACTAAACAGCGGGGACAGTGAGTTAATTGATACAGAACATCCCTGTCCCCAGCAATCTAAAAACTATAGGGCTATTAGTGCATGTAACATAGATGTGTGTGTGGACAAGAATATCGACCTTGCTGTCAAGCAAAATCAAGCTTTCAATAGCGAGTGCCACACAAAGTACACTAACCAAATAGGAGGTAGGACAATAGGGGAACTCAGGCACCACACAGGTTATGTAGAAAGTAAACACAGGGTCAGTCATAAAGGACTCAAATGTCTTTACACCAACGCACAGAGTATGAACAGCAAACAGGGTGAACTAGAAATTCAGGTTAATGAGGGCAGATATGATATTGTTGCCATTACGGAAACATGGTGGGATGAAACCCACAAATGGAACACACAGCTAGAGGGATTTAAATTATTTAAAAGAAACAGACCAAATAAAAGAGGAGGTAGAGTTGCTCTCTATATAAGAAATAACTACATCTCTACAGAAATAGAGCACAACAATGATGAAAACTGTCTTGAATGCATTTGGGTCAATATAAAAAGGAGAAAAAATGACATTGCCATAGGTGTATACTATAGGCCACCCAACCAAACAGAGGAAATAGACAAACTTTTTGCTAGTCAGCTAAGATATGTAGGAAGCACATCACAATAGTAATGGGGGACTTTAACTACCCTGACATCAACTGGGAGACAAACTCTGCACCAAGTGGAAGATCAAACAGTTTCCTGACAAACCTAGCAGACAACTTTGTCTCCCAAAAAGTAGAGAAGGGAACTAGGGGATTAGCCATTCTGGATCTAATTCTCACTAACAGAGATGAAATGATAGAAGGTGTTGAAGCCACAGGAACCTTGGGAGGTAGTGATCATGTAATATTGGAATTCAACATTATGGAAGCACAAGCAATAGAACACAGTCAAACTAGAGTCTTCGACTTCAAGAGAGCTAATTTCAATAAACTTAGAGAGGGCTTGGGAAGGATTCCATGGATGAGGATCCTCAAGGGGAAAACAACTCAAGAAGCTTGGGAAATTTTGAAAAGCGAGATAATAAAAGCCCAGTCTAGCACAATACCAACAAAGAGGAAAAATAACAGCTCTCAAAAGAGACCAGCATGGCTGCATAAAGAACTCTCTGATAAATTGAAAGATAAAAAGGACAAGTATAGAAAGTGGAAAGAGGGGCACATAACAAAGTCAGAATATCAGCAAATAGCCCGAGCCTGCAAAGATGAAGTAAGGAAAGCTAAGGCTCATAATGAACTAAGGCTTGCGACCAAAGTCAAAAATAACAAAAAAAGCTTCTTTCAACATGTAAAAAATAAGAAAAAAGTGAAGGAAATGATTGGTCCATTAGTGGGTGAAAGTGGCAAGAAGGTGACAAGCAATAGTGAGAAAGCAGAACTATTTAACTCGTTTTTTGCATCTGTCTTTACAGAAAGGGAAAAAACAGACCAACCTATCAAAAATAGTGCCATAAAAAACAATAGAAACACAAGTTAAGATAGGCAAGAAAATGGTAAGTGAGCATCTGTCCAGCCTAGACGAGTTCAAATCACCAGGACCAGATGGATTACACCCCAAGGTTCTCAAGGATCTGGCAGATGTGATCTCAGAACCACTGAATTATATTTTTCAAAGATCCTGGAGCACTGGGGAACTACCAGAGGACTGGAAAAGAGCTGATGTAGTTCCCATCTTCAAAAAAGGAAAAAAAATGGATCCAGGAAATTACAGACTATCAGACCTCAATACCTGGGAAGATTCTGGAAAAAGATATCAAACAACGAATCAGCGAACACCTAGAGGCAAACAAAATCACTACTAAAAGCCAACATGGGTTGTCAAAAACAGATCATGCCAGACAAACCTTATTGCATTCTTTGACCAAGTGACAAAATTAGTGGATCAGAGGAATGCTGTGGATATAATTTACTTGGACTTCAGTAAGGCATTTGATAAAGTAGATCACAACCTACTACTTGATAAGATAGAAAAATGTGGGTTAGACAGCATCACCACCAGATGGATTCGTAGCTGGCTGACCGGCCGTACTCAGCGTGTGGTCCTCAATGGAACCGCATCTACATGGAGGGAAGTGTGCAGTGGGGTGCCCCAGGGCTCTGTTCTGGGCCAGTGCTCTTCAACATCTTCATCAACGATTTGGACGAGGGGATAGATGGGGAACTCATCAAATTTGCGGATGACACCAAGCTGGCAGGAATAGCCAACACTCCAGAAGACAGGCTTAAGATACAGGAGGACCTGGACAGACTTGAACATTGGGCGCTATCTAACAAAATGAAATTCAATGGTGAAAAAAGTAAGGTTCTACATTTAGGCAAGAAAAACCAAATGTACAGGTATAGTATAGGGGGTACCTTGCTCAATAGTAGTAACTGTGAGAGGGATCTCGGAGTCCTAGTGGACAATCACTTAAATATGAGCCAGCAGTGTGCTGCAGCTGCCAAAAAAGCCAACACAGTGCTGGGCTGCATTAACAGAGGGATAGAATCAAGATCACGTGAAGTATTAATACCACTTTACAATGCCTTGGTAAGGCCACACTTGGAATACTGCATCCAGTTTTGGTCACCACGATGTAAAAAAGATGTTGAGACTCTAGAAAGAGTGCAGAGAAGGGCAACAAAGATGATTAGGGGACTGGAGGCTAAAGCATATCAGGAACGTTGCTGGAATTGGGTATGTCTAGTTTAATGAAAAGAAGGACTAGGGGTGACATGATAGCAGTATTCCAATATCTCAGGGGTTGCCACAAAGAAGAGGGAGTCAAGCTATTCTCCAAGGCGCCTGAGGGCAGGACAAGAAGTAATGGATGGAAACTAGTCAAGGAGAGAAGCAACCTGGAACTGAGGAGAAACTTCCTGACAGTTAGAACAATTAACCAGTGGAACAACCTGCCTCCAGAAGCGGTGAATGCTCCAACACTGGAAGTTTTTAAGAGAGACTGGACAGCCATTTGTCCGAAATGGTATAGGGTTTCCTGCCTGAGCAGGGGGTTGGACTCGATGACCTCCAAGGTCCCTTCCAACTTTATTATTATTATTATTCTATTCTATTCTATTCTATTCTATTCTATTCTATTCTATTCTATTCTATTCTATTCTATTCTATTCTATTCTATTCTATTCAAATTTGTCTTGCTGGTTGGGAGTTTGGCATTAAATGTCTGATGTAATGATGGATTTTCCCTTGAATAATCACAGAAGGATTTCATCCATTTCTTGTTGGAAGGAATAACAATAACAGAATAACAAAGTTGGAAGGACCTTGGAGATCTTCTAGAATCTAGTCCAACCCCCTGTTCAAGCAGGAAACCCTGCTGTCCAATATCTTCTTACAAACCTCCAGCAATGGAACACCCACAACTTCTGGAATAAAGCTGTTCACTGGTTTATTGTTCTCACTGTCAGGAATTTTTTCCTTAGTTCTAGGCTGCTTCTCTCCTTGACTAGTTTCCATATGTTGCTTCTTGAGTTGCCTTCTGGTGCTTTGGAAAATAGGTTGACCCTCTTTTCTTTGTGGTAGCACCTCAAATATTGTATCACTGCTATCCTGTCGACCCTGCTCCTCCTTTTCACTAGACATACCCGATGTCAGAATCCAATTATATTTTATTTCTAACTAATCTACTCTGGGAAAACCCAATTCTTACTCTCTTTGGGATTCTGTCATACTACAAAGGGGGGGGAGTAAACACGGGGGTTTATGGCTGGCATTCCTTCTATCATCTACGAATAAACATCCTCTGTGGATTCCCTCTCTGGAGTACTAACAATAACAATGCGGCCATCAGCCTTTGATCTCACTCCCTATGAAGCCTCCTATTACCGGCAGCAAGGAAAAAAGGGGGGAAGATTGCAACGTTTGGGATCCGATGGATTTAACACCCAGCCATCTGCCAATTTGGATTGACCGGAAGGAATGTGGGGTGGGACTGCTTGGGAACGCTTTAAAACATTGAATGATCAGGGGGGTTCCCCAGATCCTGTCTAGCACACCTTCAGTCAGTTTTTCTTAATAAAGATTCCTGTTGGAAAACCTGTTCCAAGAGTTCTGTCTTCTTAAGATGTAAATTGAGGGGGGTCCTTACACCCAAATCCTGCAACCATTCTTCATATGCTTTAGTCTCCAGCCCTCTAATCTTTGTTGCTCTTCTCTGCACTCTTTCAACATCTTTTTTATATTGTGCTGACCAAAACTGGATGCAGTATTCCAAGTGTGGTCTTACTAAGGCTTTATAAAATGGTATTAATACTTCATATGATCTTGGTTCTATTCCTGTGTTAATGTAGCCTGGGATTGTATTGGCTTTTTTGATTGTTGCCGCACACTGCTGGCTCATATTTAAATGATTGTTTACTGGGACTCCAAGATCCCTCTCACCGTTACTGGTATTGAGCCAGGTTCCACCTATTCTATACCTGTACCTTTGGTTTTTCTTGCCTAAGTGCAAAACTATGCTTTTCTCTCAATTGAATTTCATTTTGTTATATAGGGTCCAGTGTTCAAGTCTGTCAAGATTCTTCTGGATCTTGAGCCTATCTTCTGGTGTGTTAGCTATTCCTGTCATCTTGGTATCATTTGATGAATTCCCTTTTGTCCTCTCATCTAAATTATTTATGAACATATTGAAGAGTAGTGGGCCTAATACAGAACCTTGGGATATTGCCTCCACGTAATTGTAATTCCATTAAGAACTACATGTTGAGTGCATTTTGTCAGCCAGTTACAAATCCATCTGGTGGTGATGCTATCTCCCACATTTTTCTAATTTGCCTTACTGAAATCCAAATATACTATTTCCACAGCATTTTGCTGGTCCACCAATTTAATCACTTTTTCAAAGAATGAAATAAGATTTGTTTGGCATGATCTGTTTTTGATGAACCCATGTGGCTTCTGGTTATAACTTTGCTTGCTTTGTAGGTGTTTGCAGATCTGTTGCTTATGATTGGTCCATAATTTCCTGAATCTGTTTTTTTCCCTTTTTTGAAAATGGGAACCATGTCATTTCTTTTCCAGTCCTCTGGTAGTTCCCCAGTGCTCCAGGATCATTGAAAGATATCGTTCAATAGTTCCAAGCTCACATGCCAGCTCCTTCAGAACTCTGGAATACAATCTATCTGGTCTTGGTGATTTGAACAACTAGAGTGGACAGGTGTTCTCTTACCATTTTCTTGCCTATTTTAATTTGTATTCTTAGTCTGTCTTGTATGGTTCTCTTTCTGGTAGGTTGGGCTATTTTTTTCTTTTTGTGTGAAGTCAGATGCAAATAATTAAGTAGTTCTGCTTCCTCCCTGC